>OY728156.1:1013928148-1015178148 GCA_963277665.1 Viscum album
CCCTGCCCCCTGCCCCCTCCACCCTGCCCCCATCCCCATACCCATTGCCCCCTTCCTCGCACTAGCTTACCCCTACCCCCATCCCCCTACCCTTGGCCCCCCGCCACCCTCCCCCTCCCCCTACCCCTGCCCACCCCCACCCCCACTCCTACAGTATCCCACCACCCCTCCCCCTCCCTGTAGCCCCCCTCCCTCGACAGACCCCCAGCACACCCCCACCCCACCTTGCACACCCCCTGCCCCCCTACACACCCCCTGTGAGTCAATAAAATCATTAGATATTCCCTTGGTGTCTCAAATGGGAGGATTAAAGATTAAAATGGAAAACATAAATGCAATAATTTAAAACAAGCTATATATGAATAGAGTACCACTGTGAGTTTTCACAGACATCACAACTCTATTGGAGGGGTTTTATTACCAAACCATGACTTATTTATAAAAAGAAACAATTATTTAAACTAATACCTGATCAGTAATTTCAATTTAATATAAACAAGAATAATCAAGAGGGAAGCTAAATGAAATTTAAATAAATTAATGAATCAATGAAGCTGGGAGAGGTACTCTTCCTCAAAGGTGTCAAGCCACACACAAGTGGATACATATATATATATATATATATATATATATATATATATATGCTCACATGAATAAGCATGGGATATGTTTTGAAGCTATTTCTCTTCATATCATGCGTCCCTATCCATAGACACATCCTATCATGCGAAAGCATACACACAATAAATCTAGTTCTTTTGAAGACATTGAGACAAATAAAACCTCATAAAGTTATATTCGGAATGAGTTATACTCATAAAAAGGATGAGAGGAATCCTTGGGGAGGAATTAATTTCAAAAGGACCATCATCATTTGAGAAATATTATTGGAAAAAGAAGGTCCAATGGAAATTTACTCCAAAAGCCTGTACTAAAAAGAACAACAGAATGGTTATCGAAGGAAAGGACCAAAAGTAGTATTGTGTTGAATTTGATTGTAATTACCTCTCAATGTCATCAATGATTATGATTCTTGATTTTGACTTATATGAATCCTCAAATACTTTAATTGGAAAAGTGAAAAAAATGAATAAAAGTATTCAATATACAAGTTGAAAATTCAATAATCATAATCAAATGGAAACCTAGTTGATTTTAAACCTTGAGAATTTGTGCACATTTACTGGCTTCGCTCACCCCAATCATTTATTATGCTGAAACTTGGCCATATAGAACCCAAAAAATGTTGAAAACACAAATATGATGCAAGTGAATGAATACATGAATGAAGTCTCAGAGAAGGGAAGGAAACAATGTGAATTATTAGTATTCACTTACAATCATAACATATGTGAAATCACTTTCAATACCAATGAATCCTGCACAGCCATTTCCCCCTTGAAACCCCCCCCCCCCCGACCACCTTATACACCCCTCCCACCCGATAGACAGCACCCCCTCTCCCTCCACCATACCCCCTTGCACACCCCCTGACACCCCCCCCCCCCGACACACCCCCTTCCCCATTTCACACCTCCTCCTCACATTCCTTCCCCCCTGCACACCCCATCCCTTCCCTCTTCCCAAACTATGAATAAACCTTCCCTAGTCCTGGAGCAGCCCATGCTCTATCATCAAGTAAAAAGAATCTCACACGAGGAGGGAAGAAATAAATCCATTCTTCCCAAGGCTACTTGAAAATCCAGAAGTGCATGCATGAAGAGTCCATCAAGACATGGAGGTAAAATAGAAAGGAAAAAACTGGTTGAGAAAAGTTTCTCAACCCAACAGCTCACATTGTTGAGCAAGGACATCCACCTCATTCCTTAATTATTTTTTTGTTTTTAGTGTGACATAAAATTCAAGTAATTGAAGGTGAAACTTGTTCTCAAGAGGAGATAAAATGAAGGAATTATTCTGGAATAACTATTCAAGATCTGAAAAAAAGTCACCTTCTTGGTATAATTTATCAAATGGTATTCTAAAGAACATCATAAGGAATACCTTCCTTGATGGAGTGAAGTTAGTGTGTCTCCTCGATGGGAAGATGAGTGGATAAGACCCATGAGAAGCTGCCAGACTTATTTATTCCATGAAAATTTGGAATTTCTGGAAAGTGCTTGAAAAAATAATTGATGAGGTATGCATTTCTCTCATCTACGTTAATGAAAAAAAATGTCTGATATTAAGGGGGAGAAATTTAATTAATCAATGAAAATAAGTTGATGAAATTTGATATTTCAAGGATGATTTATAAAACATTCGACATGTACTTGAATTTTTTCAACATGTGTATTGAGATGAGTGCAAGATCTCAGGTTGTAATTCAAAAAAAGAATGAAGATATCAATTGGCATCATTTGGTTTCAACTTGAGGACATCTAAATAGCCCCTAAATTAGTCATTGGAATTACAATCGGTTGGTATCATGTTCAATTTGTTAATGTGATTGCTTTGTTTTCTAAATCAAACCCTCATATTTTCTACACCAAACATGGATCAGATAGACTTCGAATAGAATGAATGATGGAACATTGTTTAAGAATGAAGTGATTCTATCCTCTTTCATGAAATTTGTATTTATTATCAATAAGGGGAGAAAATAAAATGAGAGAAGTCAATGAGAAAAATATGAGAGAAGAAAATTAAAGAACGTCTTGGCATACCAATTGCTAGATTGGTATTGACAATAAACACAAAGTAAAAGATTGTTAAATACACATTGTGTTTGTGTCAAAGATGTTGTCAATGAGGAATAAAAGTTGTTTCATGCCAATATGTAGATGATAAATGGCTTGCATTTTAGTTGTAGTACCCAATCATATTGATGATACAATTGGGAGTTCGATAGCTTAGAAGGGAGTTGGAAGTTCCCAAGATTGTTGAGAAGGAATATGAAGTTCCCAAGAAAAGGAGTTAGTATGCAAATCTTATATGAGGATTGAATAATTATCCTGAATCTTGGAAGTGATGTAAACTGCCACCACTAATTATGTGACAAAGAAATGAACAAAAGAAGGATGCATTGCCAGTCCCCCCTACCAGCCCCCTTGTAGACCCTCCTGGACACCCCCTCTGCTAGTCCCCACTCCCATTACATATTTCTCTTATATAATTAACACATTCCCATGAATCTTATTCTTGATTCCATCTCCATGTGGACATCAGTTAATAAGGTCACTTGCTTCCTTATCAAGGTGACATCCTAATGATCAATGTTGACTAGAATTTCAATTACATTGTATAGTTAGACAATCCTATAAATAACATTCTCATTTCTGGAAGTGAGGGAATCTTATTCTTGCCACATATAAGTAAAGGATGGATCTTCAGTTATGATCTGGGAAAGAAGGCTGTTATATCTTCTTCTGTTAGGCCATATAGACATCTTAGGCTCATAATCTAAGGAATAATATTCTCATCACCTATATAATCCTAGCTTCATCACCAATGTCATCATAGGTTAGTCACCTGTGGTATTTTAGGCTCATTGCCTAATGAAATCTAGGCTCATCACCTAAGTAATTACATTCTCATCACATAAGGAATTCTATGCTCATCATATGAGGAAGGATGGGATTATGATGAATTAATAAAGGTGAATAATCTGATTCTTATCACATAATAAATATTATAATTTTCATATATGGAAAGGTATGGTCCTATTATGCTCATCAAAAATTTCTAGACATGATTTTAGGTTTAGTGGGGACTAGTCCACTTTTTCTCATCGCATAAGTTTTGTCACGATTTAAATTCTAGTGGGAACTAATCCTCTTATACTTCTCACATAAGACAAATAATGGAAGAATTGTCTATAATATCATCATATAAACTATTGAAAATATTATGGTGACCAACCACTCATGGAAGGTCCATATCATATTCTAATATATTATAAATACCAACCCATAATAGAAAAACATTGATTCACATACTTTTTAAATATAATTTAATAAAAAACTATAAATAAAAGCATACAATGATGATCCTCATTGAAAATAAATAGAATTAAAATCATTTATCACCTTTATACTCTCACTAGTGATTCCAATAAAACCCATGATATTGGATGATTTCCACCATAATCTAGTGGAAATCATCTCCAACTATATTCTCGTTTTCACTAAATTTGTTAGAAGAGAAATGGGAAACTAGAATGAAAGGAAGATGAAATCACACATTGAATCACCAAGGAGGTCTATAAAAACCACCACATTTAAATGTGAAATTGAATGTGAATATGGGATGAAGCTCCCTCAACCTTCCCTGATTCGCTCACATGTGTGGGAGGAAGAGAGAAGGGTGAGTTGTTTAAAATCACAAAGTGGATAAATGTTTATTTACCTTTCGTTGAGTGTCCATCTATCCTCATCATTTCAGCATCCATTAAAATATTTATTTTGTTATGGTGGTTCTCTCCATTTCCTAGGGGGAATTCTCATAAGTACCAAACAAACAAAACATAGGTCCATTCCTCTATGATGTCATGGACCTATCCAATGAAACCCAAAATCCATATACACACTAAGGACCAAATAAATCCCTCAACCCTTTCTAATTATTTTTCAAATGAGAACAAATGAAACCCCTCATCTATATCCCATTAAAAAATTCCCAACTATAAGGTGCTATATCATGGTTTTATTTCCTAAGAAGGACCATTATCACTTAAATTTCCCATCTAGTGCATTTTGACTCGATGTTTCTGTAGGTTTGAATATAGGGAACCATACATATCCAATCATAGTTTAAATGGGTACCAGAACAAGATATCTCAACGATAAAAATTTTCCCCCATGCCAAACCAACACAAAATTGTAGTTTTCTTTCTTTTTTCTATAGGGATAACCCCATGGGACAGTCCCTCCAAAACACTTGACCAACTCACCCATGAAGATTCAAAACAACCAAAACCATGGCCATGGTAAAATGATATTTTACTATTGAGAGACTAGTAAAACCAAATTTCCCAACAATAAGGAAAAGGTCACTCCACTTGGGTATTTTCCATCCAACACATGGAGCTCTACTCCATGGAGGCTCCATGGTGAAAAACCTAAAGCTTAAAATGGTTACAGGTCCACTCATCTATGCTCAGACACACACCTGAGAGCCTATATCACCCTCTGGCCTCAAATCACATAACTAAAAATCTTATTGAGAATTTCCAAATAAATATTCTCTAACCAAATAATGGTTCTAAAAATTACCACATCCTTGGAAAACCAAAATTCATACTTGCTAAGAATTTATCAACCTATATTGGCATGAATCATTAAATTTATCTCAACCATGAGTCATGAATCATGGGGAAAGTTCCAAAGTTATAATAAACACTGCGTTTACTCATAAGACTAAGACCAAAACTGTAAATAGAAACCACATAACCGAAATAAGTAAATTAGTTGGGCCAACACACCGTATGTAGGAGGAAGGCCCGTAGAAGGGTATGAAGTAACCCTTGTGCCGACCCACCGAATGGAGGAGGAATGCATAAAAAATGGTATGGTGGAAGGAAGTACCGCTTGAGGGATGGAGAAAACTAGAATGGAGAAGCCAAGCCAAGATAGGAGAATCCGCACTGTGAATGAAAGAACATCGATGAGGGATAGAGTACAACATATAGGGTGAGAGAGGAAAGTCGTGAGGGAATATATGAGGTCACGTTGAGAGAGGTTGTTGAGGAGGAGGATATGCCTTTGGGGGAGGAGGGTTTCGCGGTGAGAGGGTCGTGTATCGGGGATAGAGGAGGAGCTCAATTGGAACCGAAAAAAGGGGGACACATATCGGGGATGGAGGCGGAGCCTGATGGGAATTGAAAAAAATAAGGGGGGTGGAATTGTTTAGCCAAATATTAAAAATTAAACCATGGATATAAACAAGCTATATACTCAGACCAATAAAACCATGCCTATATGTATGTGGCTATAGGTTAAATTTCTAGTTGTGACTTCCCATTACAACCACCACACCAAAACCACTCTCCTTCATATCTACCACATCACATGCCCTTATCAGCACATATTCCATACACATCACAACCACATGAGATAACCATACATAATATCTATTAAAAAATGAAAAAAACCACAAAACATATTTCATATTTATCACGGTTCATTCATCATATTCAAAATTAAATTTCAATTGAGTTCACAGAAAAACCAACATTTCAAAGTGAAAAAAAAATTATTTTTCAAATATATGTTATTATATTCCTTCATTCATGTGATAAAAAATTACTACACAATAGGGGTACCAATGTTAGAAAAAACACAATGGAAATAAATTCTCCAATATCCTAGATTTGTAGCAAGGCATAAATCCTGTATAATGAAAACATAAATAATATCAAAGGTGATAAAACATGAAATTTCATTCCTCATCCCCTTAAAATTAAATTAAAAAATTATTTACCTTTATTAGACCGGTGAATAATATCTTCTGAATAGATAAAAGAGCATAATCAATCCTGTATGATACTACCAGATGAGAAACAAAGGATTCCTTACCTCAAATGAATCTTTCCAAACCACTCCACATAGTTATAATGAGAGGAAAGAAAACACCATAATTATAGATGAAGAAAAACAACTTGATATCCCTAATACCCCTATGATATCTTCCAAAAAATAATTATTAAAATATTAGGTTCCCCGAGAAAGAAACCACATCTATTTTACTAAAAGAAGAGAGATGGAGAATAAAAGGGGAAATCATACTTGCAACATCCACATATTTATCACCCATGGTTTGGGTTGAAAGCTAAAGATTAATGGATAAAAGACCTCCTTGGGATACACTTGGGTCACCAAAGAACTGTGTAGAATGTCGGTAGAATTAGTAGATTTTATGGGATTTGTTTTTTATAACTATTCTGAAATATAGAATCCCACAACACATCCTAAAACACCATACTATAGAATTACTAAAAAGTTAAGAATATGGCGCAAGTGTTAGTGACCATGTACATCATTTCTAGTCGAATATCCTACTAAAAATAGGGTTTCGTCCACCTTTTAGATCCCATAAAACATATATAAGTTCCTAGAACAACCAATGAAACTACAACACTAAATTGAAAACCAAGAAGGGGGATATGACACAACCATTCTCTATGGAAAACCTCCCTAAAATAAGTAGAAACATCAAAACACACACATAGGACTCTAGACCATAGCTAGGTTCTCCACACTGCAACTATTATGAAAATGGCCATAACACCAAAAATATTCTCTCAATCCTCTATGCTATAGTGGGACTCTCCATTCTACCACTTTCTATCTTATATGATGAAACCAATGCTCCTTTCCACATGAAACAACTGATTTGTGATCACAACTCTATCTCATCCTATTACCCTTTAACTCCTAGATACCTCCCTCAAAAACATCAACCACTTTAATTACTACAACTAATTGATTTTGAGTCCCATAACATTAAATTAGATACCACAAAAACTATTATTATCACTGAGAATAAATGCCTAACCCAAAAAAGGAAAAAAGGAAAGTGGTCCAAACAATGATCCCATGAGTTACCTCTTAAGGATCTCATAATAGTTTAACACAAAAACTAACACAAAATACCAAACCCAACCTAAATTGTTCACAATAAATCCCAACAAACCATATAATTTCACCATCCACAGGAAAACACCTTTATTATTAACCGTTCAAACCACCATATCAACCATCACAAAACCCAACCCAATGATCACCAAAACAATCACCCAACACAACCCAAGGATCAAAAATCAAGGAATTTAATATTTTATATCAATATATTATCCAATTTGGGTGGAATTGAATCACTAACACTGGTTTACTATGTCTCATCATATGAAATGTATTTATTAGGAATTCAGTTTTCTCATCTTAATATGTTGGAATATTTAATCAAATATTACCATAAATTAAATACACATCTTGTAAAATAGAAATATTCAAAAATCAGTCCAATAAAGGAATGATAAATAATAAAAAACTCATAAAAAATATTGTTACTAGGCATTAATCAATTTATCATGCTTTGATGTAGTATACTATTAGAAACCATGCCTCCAAAACATGCAAACAAAAAAATTCCCATCCAAGATACACCTTTTTCTAAAGACCCTGGATCTCCACTACCAACAACATGAATGGGAGGTCATCATTGTTATCTAAATATCCCTAGTCAATGAAATTTGAGTTATCATAGAGATCACGATAAAGCTAAGAGACATGGAATACATAATGAATATATTCAATTCATGGAGGGATTTCCAACTGATAATCCACCTTTCCAATGTGCCCTAACACATCAAAAGTCTTGGAAAATTGAGCTGAGAACTTACCCCATAACAATCTTCCACTTCCCATGTTGAGGGGAGAATCTCAAGAACCCATTTTATATAACCTTGAACATCAATGGCCACCTCATTTAACAACCATAAGCCTTATAATAGGGCATTAATACCTCTACCCTATCATAAACAACCTTGACCTTTTATTTCGTGATTTGCACCACATTCATACTGAGAATCAAAAACACCCCAAACTCATTCTAACACATTTTAGAATGAAATAACATACCAAAAAAAGACTCAAATTGTGCCATGACAAATTTTGAGTTTTAGTTATGTTTGTAAAAAAAATTCAACCAAATGTATGTACTTTTTCCATGATAAAATGATGTCCAAGACACATGACTCAAACATATTCTTCCATATTTGGATGGTCCATTCTATTTTCCCATCCAACTGAGGGTGGAAAGTAGTTATGAGTTGTAAATGAGAACCAAATGAATACTAAAATCCCGTTGAGAGCCACATGAATAAATTAGAATCTTGAATTGATATAATGAGGCTAAAAAATCCATGAAACTCCACCACCTCATCCGTATACCTCCTCAAAACAACATCCAAAGTGATTGACCCCTTGATTGCATGGATGAGAGATGATTTTTTTGACCAATCCATGATTTCTCGTGTAACGTTATACCTCATTGAGTTTAGGGTATCCTTATGAAAGATTTCATTGGGGTGTTATCCCAATTACACTCTGGATCATCTAAGGGATGAAAAAATAACGTGGAACATAGTGTTATGGCTTTACTTAATAGAACAACATGTACTGAGTGACAAACTGTTCCACTAACCATTTTTTCTGGGGTGACGAAAACTATCTCCTCTTGCCACTTTACATATTTGACACTCCAATTTGTATGAAAACAATTGAGCTTTGAAACTCATGATGGAATCCATAAGGAATTTCCAATGGAATACACAACCTCCCTAAAAGAACATATAGTTTTGGGCATCATTCAACCATCCTGCTTGGGCATAAATTGGATAAACACAATCACACATCAAATATTCCTACGTGTTTTCCAAATAAGACTCCTCCACTCATTGCATCAAAGAAGAACAAACTACCACCTAAAAAAAGATGCATCATTTAACAACCACCCATGAATCAATGTGTAAGGATACTAATTACTCCATAACCATCCAAGAATCTCCAAACTCCTAAACTATATTCTTCCTCAACTTTGTGATCATCATTTCAGGCATGATATTTCCCTTTCCTGGGGTTTATGATATCTTAATGTAATTTTCTGAAAGAAACTCCATCCATATATATTTCAATAGATTCTAGTAATGCTATTAAGAGATAAATTTCAATATCTTGTGATCTGTGAACACTGAAATGTTCTCCTTGAGGAGTTAATGTCACCCAAATTTTGTGAAAAAAATATTCCAACTCCAAATGATGGGTGGAATAATTAAACTCATGGGTTCTTAATAATCTATAAACATAAGAGAACAATTCCTTCTACAAAATTAAGATACATTCCAATCCATTATAAAAGGAAGCACAGAACACCTCAAACATCACCACTTCCTATAGCTACCAAATCGGATGAGAACTTATCAATATCCACATCACATAGTAAAATAATTCTTCACATTGATACATCTAGATAAAATCCTATAACTTATCGGTCAATGCTATCAATGGGGCCACAATTCCTGAAAAATTGGTCATAAAGCTTTAATAATAACCAATGAGACCAAGGACACTATGATCCTCCCCCATATTCTTAAGTATTTCCAAGGAAAAACTATGCAAATCCTTGATGATTCATTGGAAAACCCCAGCTGAGACACTACATGACCAAGGAATTTCACATCACATTTCCAGAACTTGAATTGGAAAGCTTTACAGTGTGGTGGTAGCATTGAATATCCTTAAATATAAATCTATTATGATCGATATGATCCTCCTTAGAATCTGAGGAGATAAAAATAGCATCAATTAAAACGACGATTAATTAGTCCAAGAACTAACAAAATACAAAGTTCATGAGCCCCATGAAAATACCTAGTGTGTTCATGATGCAAAACAATGTAACAAAGAAATAAAAGTTTCCATATGAATATCTAAAGGCACTCTTTAAGATATCATTCACCTTGACCCTGAACTGGGGATATCTAGACCACCAATCAATCATAAAAAACAAAAAATGTCCAATTAAACGGTCAAAAGTATAATTGATCCTCGAAAGTGGGTAATAATTTTTGATTATTTCCTAATTTAAACTCTAACAGTCTTCAAATATCCCCATACTACCATACAAATTCTTAGATAATGACATTGGAGTATTCCATGATGACACACTCTGATGAATGAAACCTTTATACACCATATCAACAATATATATCCTAAAATCCCAAAAATTAGATGATCCCATAAGATAAATATCAATCTAAATAAGACAATAAATGAGCTATATTTCTATCCAGAACTCGATATCAAATATAGGGGTATCTTGAACAGCCACCTAGAGAAAAAATTCAAGAAATTACATAAAAATCCTAAGAACATTCTCCATCACAGAATCAAAATATTTCATATAAAAATCATACATCAGAGAAAGAAGTGGATATACACATCTACCATCCTACAGAGATCATTTCTCAACAATGAAATCTACAAATTGGCCATCCACATCTCAGAAAACGACTCTCCTTCAGAAGAATTCAAAAATAGGACACATAAAATTCAACTAGTTAATAAAAATAATGACATCATAATTCTACACTCTCATAAATAAAAATAGTCACATGAACGATTTGGCCACATAATCTGTTTGAACCCCATGTACACATCAAAAATACTATTCTAACATATAATTGTTGTATTAAACAACAGAAAAACAAAAAGTATATTTACATATAGTCTTAGACAACTATTTATAATGGTTGAAAAAAGGGTGAAAATAATCTAAATAAAATAAGGACAAAACAGGGGTATATGATAAATTTATTGTACCTATAATAATCTCTACACCCTCTAGGGAAGCCACCCCTATAACATGATAATGAACATGAAGTTATTCTATATATCGCTACCAACCTGAACCTCTATAACTATGAAAAGTTTGGGGTACCTAAATTTGAGTAACATCCAATAGTACACCTCTATCTACTCTATTTCCTCTTGATGGAGCATAAACATACATACCTTGCTGCTTAAAAAAGCCTCACTAGTGGCTTCTAATAAGGTTGATGTTGGAGGAAATCACCTCTACCATATTGAGATCAAATAACGTTATAAAATTTATTCTAACAATGGAGACAACCGTCATAGAAAAAACACTCTATCCCACAACATATTTGAATATAATGACAACCAATGGTCCTGGAATGCGGAATAGTTATCTGTTGAGATCGACTACCCACTAGTAAATCCTAAAAGGGATTGTTTCCTGATACCATACATAAGATAATTTTCCCCTTGAGGAACCCTAAGGTTCCCCTCTCATGTTAAAACTCCTTTCGAGTAAATATTATCAATTGAATCCTCCCCCTTGTGAACATACATATACTTTGTTAACATAAAATGAGTGTCTACATACTATATTGAATGATATAATTCATCATTAAAACTATATGATTGTGATTCCTCATCCAGAAAAAGATCTAGGGTAAAACACAATGAAAATAATTCTTATCTCTTACATTGATAAAATCCCCTTTTAAATATTGAGTATCTCATACCTCTTCACATCATTTATGGTCGATGAAAGGAACTATGCTATGAAATGATTCTGAATGTAATTCTATAAAACATATTCTTCCTTTATCTCACAAGGATACAATATCCCCCATTAATAAAAATATCTCCACAAATAACTGACAACCAAGGGAAACCAATAATCGACCAGGTCCCATATCAAAATTAATGTGGTCTTGGTCTCCTACAACTAGATCCTTATCTCCAAATCATATATGATACCCCCATACATCCCCAAATCCTAACTATAAATGGTAATGAATGTTTTATACCATTGATCCTCATCCTTAACTAGATCAACCCTAAAATGATCAACTAAATTAGCCTAATGAGCCTCCACTACCCGAACCACATGTAGATGATGACCAAGATCCATAACTAAAACTAGAAGTAAAAATTTTCTATAACCAAGAGTATAGAATTTTATTATAATTTATTTAATCATTTTAACAACCCAATACCCCCAACTAAAAAAAGAACCCAAATTAATCATAATCCATGCACCTCTCCTCGGTCTTTACCCTGGATGGGGCACTACCTCAATTGGTTGTTTTATAGACTCAGATCACTATCATCAGATCAAGGGGGCCCTAAAATCAAGTTTCCTAGATCATATTCCATGTTTCATGTCATGAAATAAGATCAACTAATGCCATTTCTCTTCCAAAACATGCAATATTCACCTTTATAAACTCCATAATATATCTCATACTTTAAAAAAACCTTTGAAATCACTTTTTTATGATCCCCTCTCTCCAATAGTTCCCATTCAGATTAAAAATTATGTATCAAATAAAATAATCAATGGTTACCATCACTAATAGACCTTGGGTTGGTGATAAGAACTGAGAGAATAAAATTCTCATATATGGGAGGCATTACCCTCTATAACATATATTGGGTTGGGATATATAATGTTAGTGATCTATCAAGTCCATGGTATAGTTTAAATAAATGGAAACTAAAACCATATAAATATGCATGAATAATGAAATCTAATAAAAGAGTCACCAAATTAATACAAAAAAAATATTAAGGTAATTTTACATCAACAACTCCAAAGTATAAGCTAGTAATATCCAGAAAAGTCTACATAGTCCTATCGGGAACCTGAAAAATAATTTTTATATACATGGGATTAAAATACAAGTATTCTCAGTATGAAAATACTAAAATTATCTCATTCAAAATAAGATAATAAAATGATAATGAACTAGGGAGAAAATATAAAAACCAATGACATATAAACAAGCCAACTAAATAACATCTTCCCCACCATGGAATTCTCACCAAATAATGCTTCTATGTATAGTAACATAATAAGAAGCATGATTGATAAAAGGTTACCCAATACTAAATTCCCACTAATTTTCTACTCTCACACTCCAATGACGTATGTCCTAGTTCTCTAATACATTTTATATATAAGACTCCTCAAATACACCTAGTCCATCAAAAAACACCACATCACATCATTCCCACAAAAACATGGTCCATACCATCAAATCTCACCTATAGACACTTGATCTATTACGTCACATCACACAATATATATCCCAAAATCACCTTGTAAATCACATCTCATTTGCAGACACCTGGTCTATCACATCACATCACATCAGATCCACCACTATTACCAAAATAGTAGGACACTATGAACATAATGAACATAAAACCCATGCTCTCTTCCTACCATGCACGACCCCTTTATAATCCATCTCACCAAACATCACCATATTTCACTTTTGGCTTTTTTCCATTACACACCATTTATGTCAATGTCAACATGAAGATAGATTGTGTAAGTGTGGGTTTCCATATATCTATGCTAACCATCATGATTTTGGGAAAACACCACAATAAATATTTGGTTATAGGCTTAGAGTGCTTGACATGGGTGGGAGCATATCGAAATCACAAGGAACATAAAAGTATATATTATATCCACTCACAAGCCCATCCTATGAGTTAATAATAAATGAAATATACCAAACCAAAACATCACCAAAAAAACTCAAAACATCCACTGCTTTCACAATAACCTCTAAATGAAAAACATCACATAACAAACCCATGATATGAAATAAATATTGCAACCCCTTTATCAAATTAGTCAAATTTTTATATTTTTCCATTACCATCCAACATCATTATTCCAATGAATTTATTTCACATTATTCATCAAAAAAATTAACCAAATTTACCATATAATTTTAATAATTCACTAAACATTTCCATCCAATTCATTTCAATTCATAATTTTCAAATTGATTCTATCACTACACAGTAAATGAGAACAATTTAACACCACTCTATGACACCAATAATTCTCATTCCAACAAGACCAACTACTCTACTATTCCAAATTGCCACAAATTATTATCACATTCACTTCATTGAAACCATATCCCATAACATTCTCCATATCACAACCACTTCCCATATCATGTGTGGCACACATAAAAACCACACAATATAACCGTACATCACCAAAAAAAACCAAACCAAATATAATTTTCACATAACTTATTTATTATTTATCTAATGGATTTCATCAAAGTCTACATAATTTTCCTGAGAATTCTCATAAGAACAATATTTTCCATTTGAAACTGATTTATTAATAAGATATAAGTTATTTGAACCTTTTATTCAAGGTAATATAAAACAACCACACAAAAAGGGTTCAATATTTATAAAAACAAAATTGCATTCAAATCCCCCTAATGAACATTATTTTATGTAAGTCACTATACCATATATTTACAATATTAATAATTTCAATGGTTACAAAACATGAGACATCATTTCAATTCCCCTTCAATTTCAATAAAAATAATTACTTAAATTTCCCATGTTGGTTAGTACAATCTTAAAAAAGATAAAAATGGAAATCAATTCCCACATGATACAACTAGATGAGAAATGAAGGACAAAATACCTCAAATGAATCTTTATAAACTACTTAAAATGGTGAGAATGAGAGGGATACCACTACCAAGCACCTCAAAAAAAAGATAATACCATGATCACACTAAAAAACCATGCAAACAATTCATAGAAAAAAATCATAAGAAGAATCAGGCCATGATAGAAACCTATCCCGATTGAAAAAAGGGGGTAAAAGGAGAAAAATAGTGTTAAAATTACATAGAGCCTCCATGGATCGATATCCCAAGGCTGTGGTTGAAAACCAAAGATTAGGGGATGATAAATTTCCTTCAGATGAACTTTGGTCACCCATTAACTATGAGAAATGTTAGTATAAGGAAGTGGTTCTATGGGAATTTGGTTATTATACATCAAATAAATTAAATAATTCCCCATTTTACCTTACAACACAATAATATATAATTGGATAAAATGAAAGACAATCACTAAAGTGGGAGGGACCACCCCACAACCTATCAGGTCAATGAGCCCTTTGAAAAAAATCAATATCTACACATCATAGATTTTTTAAAGTGGAATAATGCTATGGAATAACCAAGGATAATATTAGATAACAATAAAAAACATATAAGTGGGCAACTTTGTGACCCAGATTCAAGAAACAGCTACCTCAAAATGAACAAATCCACCAAAAATCAACCATGGGACTACATTATGTGGCTTGGGTATCCATGACACAACTATAATAAAAATGGTAGTAGAAACATAAACATTCTCTTAGGACTCATCATCATATCTCGATTAAATACTCTTTATATATCTCTCTTCCAGGGAATAAGCAAATCCCCATTTCATATTAACCTCTAAGCCAAGATATAACTTTCCTGTCCTCCTTTTACCCTACAAACTCTTAAGGACATCCCTCAGAAACCTCTACAAAAAACATTTCCCACAAATAAATGGATTATATGTTCAATACCATTACATTTTATTACATAATAATTGTTATCAAAATATTCTACTCATTTTAAAAAAAATTATGACTAAGGGATAGATAATTCCACTCATTCAAGTTTTATTTTAATGAAAAAATTTTTGTAAATAAACTTCTGTTATGTATTACCCTATCAATGTAAGCATAATACGATATATATATATATAAGAGTAATATTTATATACAATAGTGGAATTATATAACATTAAGGGGAGATGTAGTGAGTTATAGATAGAAATTTTTTCACCTTAAGAAAATGGGTGGTTTAGAGATATCTCTTAACTTATGTTTCAATGTCATTTTTCACATTGAATTAATTCCATGAATACTCTAATTTTATTATTTAATTAATTATTTCATAAAAAATCCATATATATTATATATATTATATTATTTATATTTATTTATAACCATTTAAAAGAGAAATAATGTTTATTTTTGTTTATCTGAGGGTGCACATTTTATGATTCGAAGGTCAGATCATTTATGTATAATTATTGATGTTCTTATCAATCATGTATATAAATACATAACTAAAATGAATATATATTCAGGTACTTGAAAAAAAATTAATAGTCCCAAATATAATTTTCTTTCCAACATAGTAAAATTTCACTTAGTAAAAATGTTATCATTACACATTTAGTTCATTTATGATGTTTTATTGACCATCATGAACTAGTTTAGTTTTATTTAATATTATGTCTATATATCAATTTTATAACATGAGATAAGTTTTAATATATTCATTATCATCTTTTTTGACCATAATAATATTTTTATAACCATTTAAGAAGGCAGTGGTGAATAAAGAAGTATGTTTATCATGGTGGTAATAGGAAAACCATATTATAAATAATGTTTTTGTTTTAGAGCCAACTGTGGGAAGAAGAATAGTTTGGATGGTATATAGTTCATTATAGTAAATTTTTTACGTTTTATTGAATTTTTATAGAGGATGAGTAGGAATAAATATTTAACGAATCATTTGAGGGAAATACATTAAACTTTTTATATCTCCTCTTGGACTTCCAGTTAAGTCACAATGAAACGATTTTTGGGTGACACCAAAAGCATTGAGACATGGGGAAAAGGATGGGTAAGGTAATTTAGATGAATATTTTCAATCTAAATATCCTGTAATTTATTATGAGTAGGGATGGTATTTATAAGGGGAAGAGGGATCATTTTTTAATCTTATAATAATTAGTTTATTATTTTGTCCCAAGAAAAAACACATGGACTAATATTGTGTCTATATATAATAACATGTTAATTTTATTTCTAACTAATTGGTTGAAAAAACATACATGACCCAAAATTAATGTATTTATCTTATAATGTTAATATTTCATTTTTCAATATTTCACTATTCAATAAAAATTCCACTACTTTATAAATGTATCATAAATTCCCCATAAACATTTTTAGACATTTAGAATCCAAAAATTAAATCCCTTTTAGGAAAACAACTCTATAATTATATAAAATTTATTTTTTAAATAAAACTCACATTTATTTGAAAAATACCAATTTAATATACTGTAATCAATACGCCAAACCTTTTAAAAATTAATTATGGTCCTATAAAATTATATCATCCTAATAAAATAATTTTATTTTAATTTATAATCCCATTTTATGGAAAAAAAATGTTCTTATATATTATTATATTTGTTATGAAAATGAAAACAAAACATATATGTATTTAAAAATTATTGAAAATTATTTTATCATTTTTAAAAGATTTATTTAATTGTATCATAGTATAAGAGTTTCATATTTTAATTTTATAACATTCCTTAGAATTATTATATACATTCATAGATGATGTTACTATTCAAATGGTTAGGTTAAAATTTCTAATGACCAGATTGTTATTCCAACCATCATATTTCTATTCCAACAGCTAGATTTCTAACTGACATATGGGTTCTCTATATTATGTAAATACCTCATATTTAATTCATTATTAATTCAATTTTATTTGATATTATATATATATATATATATATTAATTTAAAAAATTAATATGACATTAAAAAAAATTCATCATTTTTAAAGTGTTGTTGTTGAGAGAAATTATTTTGTGTGATCAAGAAGATCTAAATTTTCCTGTTATTGTTATTTTAGTTTATGTTTTTTGTTTAATTATAATAATTTTAATTATAATGATATTTTTTACCCTATAAATGTAAAGATAAAATTATTATAATAATATTTTGTTGTTCATATCATATGGGGAATGTTCTTGAATAAACATTACAAATTGACATTATCAAAATGGAGATTCCATGGATATAATTATGAGTCGTTATAGTGTACCCTCTTATTCTTAGTATTACAGCCATTGTGGCCATTCTATATTTGTCTAACAACACTTATACCCTATTGGGATTGGTATATCATCCTATATACCCTAATTGATATCATGAAATATAAAACATCAAAAAATTAATTATAGGGTGATGTAGGACCTCACCCATTACATGTTAATCATTTATACATATGTGTGATAATAGAAAATGAAAATACTTATATTTCAAACATTACTTAATTAACCCATGGAAAAGAGATTGGTTTCAAGAAAAGTTCTATATAACAATCCATAATACATATAAATAAAGAAGGTGGATGGTGGTATAAAAAATATCATAGTGTAATATAAAAATTAATATGGAGGTTCAAATAATTGAAAATGACCTTTTTAAATTAATTAGATAAATCACTTTAAAAATATATAGAAAATACCACCTTTACATTTTAAAATCAATAACAAGTAAGGTAATTTATAAAAATTATTTAATACATTGAAATAAATATTCATTAATGATAATTTTTTAGTGGTTAAAGAATGTGTTCAGAGGGAAAATTATTAAAAAGATATATCAGAAAAATTATGTAAAACAGTGATGTAATGGGCCTCTTTAAAAATCTATTTTTGAGAGGTTAAATAAAAACATTTAAAAACATTTAATCTAAAAAAATATTAAATATTAAATCCTTGAATGAATCATAAATATTACCTCAAATTAATATAGAGTGGAAGATAATAAAATGAAAAAGGAAGGAAATATTTTTTAATGTTTTAAAATATCTTCTTTAAACCCACATCATAAAAAGTGTGATAAATATTCAAATTTAAAAGGTGAAATGTGAAACTCTAATATCATAAGAAAAAATTTATTAATATTTAAAAATAAGAAATGAGAACAATTGTAGGAATTGACAATATAGACATGGAAGAAAAATAGCTCATTTTGAATGAATAAGAATTATTCGTTACATCATTAAATTTTATTAACAAAGAAATGTATAAAAGAAGAAGTATTTGATGTGAACATGTAATTCCCTAGAAAATTAAGATGAATGAAAATGTACAATCATAATAGTAAAAAATAAAACATTCTTGTGAGAACATAGAAAAAAATTAATCATTAAATATCAAGAAAATAATTTGAGTCATGAAATCCCATACATATTTGGTATCAATTGAAATTATCAATTACAATGAGTGATTCAAGGAATAGACATGTATATCCCGTGAAATAAATATTAATAATATATGTAAAATAATGTGGGGAATTAATTACACCATATTAAGTCATATTAAAGTCATAACTAGAAAACATGCCATATTGAATGGAAACAGAGATGAAAACCCTTTCAAAAATCATAATTGTTTTTATAAGAATCAATTTTGCAATGTCTCACATTTTTATTGGGCTAAAACATCCAAAATACATTGATATTTTCATTTAGTTCTTGGGAAAATTTTAAATTTATCATTGTAAGGTAATGAGGGGAGTCGGGACACACTAATGTGTTGTTGTTCGATGAGATTTAAGGGACAAAAGGTGTCTTGAGTATTTTAATAGGATCCAAGAGCATTAGCCTCTAGAATATTGATTCTTTAAAAAGGTAAAGGGAGGGGAATATTTAGTTCTAACTATACACCCAAACAATGTGACCCTGTAAGGGTGCCACATTATTTTTCAAACCATTTAAGGAAGGTTAAACTACAATGTAAAAAATTTGGTGAATTACAGAGGGGAATCACATAATGTTCATGTAGTTTTTTTAATCATGAGAAATAACCTCCCTAGGAGAGTGTCCATGGATAGTGCCACCATATAGGTTGTGCATGATTTGACTAAAATTGTGCCAATTTGTGTGAGGGGTATACGACCATAGATAGTTATACCATGTGGTTGGAGTGCAGTTTTCTAAAATATGATGCTCTCTATATAGTTTAAAAAATGACTATTTTACCCCCCCCCCCCCCATTACTTTTAAAACCCATTCAAACATTGCTCATCCTTTCCGTGCATAGTATATCTACCATCGAAGTTCTCTCCTTCTTCACTCTCTATGCCCCTGGTAGATCTTCTTTTTACGATCTAAGAATAGAACACTGTCAATCGTGTTTGATCTTAATTAGTAAGACTATATTTCCTATTATTTTTTCATTATTTAACATTATTTATTGGATTCTATTTCCATTCAATATCACGTACACTAATTTATTTTCTATTTCTAAAAATTAAAATTTCTCTAATTTTCAATTGAATAAAATGATGAAATTGGATGAGTGGATTATCAAAAAATTGAGTTAGGTAGTATATGATTGTTCAATTAAAGAATCCTCGATTATAGAATGTGGATTTGTGCTTCACATTAGAATTTATGAACATCACTCCAAAAGGGTGACATACATTATCCAAATTTTTTATTCCGTCTCAGATATACTTCCCAAGACCCATGACATTGTTGAAGGCCATTTAAAATGAAAATTACCACCCCATGGGGTGTGTTTAATAAAATTCATTGACACATTTAAATTCATGTATGAACAAACGACCTTCTTACGTGGGGTGGTATTCTCTCAATTTTAAAGTGGTTTAAAATTGAATACATGAATGATTAGATAGTTGAATACATTATATTGTCCCTTTTTTGATTTAAGAATGAGATGGTAGGTACAACCTATTGAATGAATTGTTAAGTATAAATCACACATACATGGCCTATGATACATCTGGAATAGTTGATTGACTAATGAAATTAATTTTGATAAATTTTGCAGTGGAATATATACTCACATGCCTCAATTTATCACTTGAGAGTGAAATTAAAAATGAATATATAATGTCATTATATAGAAACATTATAACACTTTTACTTTTTTACAACTATAAAAAAAATTATTTAAGGTGTGTTTGAATTGTAAATTGGAATGTATTATTCTCATAGACTATATTTTATTATTAAATACAACATACGTACCTATTATATTACTCTTATACAAGCACTATAGTTTTTTATACGAAAATACTTGGATGTTTTTATTTTTTAAGAAGAAAGATATCACGCCTTGAATAAAACATGAGTTCCTTATGTATAATTCCTTAGGTGTGATTATTGGTTAAATAAAATGAGAATATTCCATGAGCGATACTTGAGTTCCATATATGGAATGACTTGGAAATGAATAGGGGGAAAATGAAATAATAATACAACTTCAGTGATACTTAGGTTACATACATTGAATGCCTTGAAAGGCATTATAGCTTTAGTGAATTATATTAATCCTTGGTGGAAAACATGGTTTCCCGATATAAAATTCCAAGGAAGGTATCATAGGATAAGTGAAATTATATCCTAATTGATCTCAATGTTCATTACCATAATTGAAAAATCATAATTATATTGAACACATAAAGCCTTATATGATCATTATTATATATATATGAATGAATTTGTTTCTAATTGGGTCCCACATAAATAGTGCTACACATGGATGGTTGGGCTTATAACCAAGGGTTCTATTTTGAGTTTATTATTATTTTTTCTAGAGAAATATGGCATATGATGAAGCTAACATAGTTGGCCAGACATAATTGAGGGTCCCATACCTGACATGGTTTATATTTATATATTTCATTACACTCCATTATTATAATACATACACACTAAAATTCTTCTATATGCATGGTATTGATATAATTATACACCATTGGTGGTATACTACTGAGTTTTACACATACCCTATTCAGGACACCATTGGGTACCTAGAAAAATATCATAGCTGCAGTTCAAGATCATGGATTGTGCTTCTTGTAATCAATATTAATGGAGTAGGACTTGACCTGGAGTTGGGGTCCGAGAACATACCTAATCTTATAAAAATAATTTGGGATTTTATTTTTTATTTTCCTTGAATATATCATCATGGTGTATGTATCACCTGATTTATATTGACATCCTTGTATTTTATTGATTAACATGTTTATGCATGGTTAGTTTTATGTTACATTGGATTATTATTATTATTATTATATATTTATTTATTTTTTATCATGCATGTCTATTAATGTAGTTATATTTCTTCTATGTTAATTAATTATTTAGAGGGCATATTCCCCACACTATACCACATTTAGACCCTTTATACTATTCGGAAGCCTCTAGAGCATTAGGAGGCATGCTTATGGCCATGTGACCAAACAATTATGTGACTGTTACTGAGTGATCTATGTATGGGAACTAAAATTGGTTTTATTGCTTTATTTTTTAGGTATATTACTCTTTTGAGTATGGTAGAGAATAGACACAAATGTGTTGACACTTGTTAAATATCTCTTATGTAGTTCTGAAAAACTCGTGAATGTGGGAAGATAAATTTTGAATGGATGAGACTATTCATGTTGTTGTTGTTACAGTTGATTAATATTTTACATTTATGGATTGATGTATTTTTATAGAAAATACTAATATTTGTGATTTAAAGTATTTTACCCTTGTAATGGTATGTAAAGGAATTATTATTAATGAAAATGTATAGGAACATAAAGATCTATATTTCATGCATTTTCCATTCCTATAATATCATGACATGTATTCCCTATTTCATATTCTATGTACATGGGTTGTTATATTTTGTTTGTAGTAATGTTTTATGTTGGGGAATTGGTATATATAATTGTTTATTAAATTTATTCAATCCAAAGAGTGTTTTCCTATATAGATTTATGATGGCACATTAATTATGAAATTATGATATGTTTATTCCATGTAACTATAATTAATTGGGATTATACATTAGTTGACTTTAGTTACATGGATGTGAATTAAAATTTATAAATATTCTACATTTATAAATTGAGAATGTTGATCAATCTAATCAAGTCATCATATTGGACTTGTTATATATTGATTCTGGATCTAAGGTATGGTTATAGTTACATGGATGATAACTGTAACTTATAAACCCTGTGCCTTTATATTTTGGGAATGGTAATTCATCTAAATGGAAAATTTTATAAATATAGATGTTTAAAAAATATGACTCATTAAATGATTCAATTTTCAATAGATCTTATATTAGGCTGGACATGAGTAGGTTGGTCATGGTGTGTTATGATTTTGAGACAAAATAGCTCTACCAACGTAGGTTAGTGTTGAAATGATATGATTATATGATAATTCCACTAAGAGTATAATTAATCATTAATAAATAAAATTAAATTGGGTTTCACTTAATGGGTCATAATTTAGAATTAAAAACCCTCATACGTTATCCTTATCTCTATATTCCTTGTACATTACCTCCTAAGGGTAGACTTGTGATATATATAGGATGGTTATTTAAGGTTTTAGTATCCATTTATACATGTTATATATAAATGTGGTCTAGAATGATATATAAATGACCGCTACTAATTGATAAATACCTTTCATTTTTTTAAACCTCATTTATGTGAGGATTTAATTAATTAATATTACAATTACAACCTAAAGGGAATTTTTATCTATAGCTAAGAGTTGACATTTTCATTAATTGAGTGATTGTTTAAGAATTTTATTCCAAATAAATTATGGTTAAGGATGAAATTGTGATATAATATTCCTAATTCTACATGGAGTCAGCTAAATAAAATTCATTTTATAGATTTTATTTAAAACTGATACTAGATATCAATTATGTATGAATTAATTTAAATATTGTAATAAATGAGAATTTACTAAATGTATTAAGATGACACCTTATAGAGATGTTTACAGTATATAAAATTGAACAGGGGTTGGTTTTAAATGTTTACTTGAGTGTTTATTTGAATATTAATGCGAGCATTGTCATTCTCCTCTGATTAATTCTTCAATGGTTATGTCGAACATAGATGTTAGGGGGTAAGGGGTTATGAATTTGTTTAGGTTTTATGCCGCATGTATTAAAAAGGGTATATGAGTGGAGGTATTTCCCTAATAAACTAATGATTGAATATTATTTATGAATTGATTCAATCATGAGGATTTGTTTTTTTCCTAGTGAACATCTTTTAAATGATAGAAAACCCTCCATAATAGATAGGCAGTCATTCTGTAAGATGAAACTTATTAAGGTCATGTGTATAAATTCATACTCTAGATCCACATGTTAAACATTACCAGTTCATGGTTTAATGCCTTGATGAATGTGTGATCTTTTCTACTTCCTAATAGACTACAATTTAGGTATTTATATCGTTTTCAACCATATAGAAAAAATGGAAATGGTTATATACCTAGTATAGTATATGTTAGGGGAAAATCCCTCAACATAACATGGTCATGTTTTTGGGTTGATTGTGTTTATTGAAAAAGTGGTTTCCAAGGATAGTTGGGAATACCCAAAGATATTTCTAACATTGTATATTAACAATGATAAAAAATAAAGGAATTTATTCCCTAGAAGAAGTATATAAAATTTCATAAACAAGGTGACATTGTTTCCCATTGGTTTCCAATTTTATGGTGTCCAAAATTTTGAGGATTTCTATAATCGTGAAATTTTCATTTTCATGAATTATGAATCAATATATAGAAAATTAACGAGTTTTTATTCTACTAAGCTTCATGAAGGGTGATTCGTGAAGGAGATAAGGATTTTTTGTTGATCTACGTGACAATGACAAGCATCACGAGTGAAACCTTTTCCTAGATATTTGTGAGATAGGAGGTACCATGAACGTAAATAGAGAGCATTGTGAAATTTTGTTGATGTGGATGGAAGATTCTAGAATCATAGGAACACCTATAAATATAACTCTACCCATTTATAAAAGTACAGATACATAATAAAAATCCTAATGTCTCCATATATTCAAATGTGGTTCACAAAGGTAGTTCTTGATAAAAAGTACACAAAGGATATCAAATCAAACCAAATATTTTGAGCATCGTAAAAGTATTTTTACTAACAGAGGCTATAAAATGTAAACCAAAATTTGTGAGTTTCACAAATTCTAAGTGATCTTCATGAATGTTGTTGAGCTTTATGAAATTAGGTTTCATTATGAAGTATGGTTGAGCTTCGGGAAAGAGGAGATCATCACAGAAGAGTTGAAAAAATATTGTACAGTAAACCTATTGTAAAGTGGAATTCATCGTATAGATGAAAGTGGAGCTTAATTGTATAATAAATGAGTTGTAAAACATATTGATTCCAATAATCAATATAGGATAATCTGATGAAGTAGTGAGCACACTTTATTTGGGAGAGTAGTGAGCTTCCAAATTTTCATTGGTTATAAACCTGGAGAGATAATGAGTCTACTCCAAACATGATAATAGTAGTCCAAATTTATTGGATTTGGTACGTTAGAACGTTTCAGTTATATGCTCCTTGGGTGTATCCCAGAGAGGGTGAACCGAGCAAAATTAATTAGTCTAGTGAATGCTTTTATTTATGTCCATACATTTATATGAGAGAGAGAGAAGAGAGTTTTGATTAAAATCAAAAGAAGATATGAATGGGTAGTTGTTTTAATCATTCATAACCTAATTCACCCCCCTATGTAGGTGCTAATATTATTCATGATAACATTATTATTAGATCCAAAGGATAATTTAAGTGATTATCTCATGGATATTGTTAGTAATAAGTGGATTATATTCTACGATGGAATTTTTTTTCCAATTTTGAAGAATTTGAGGAAACACTACTTCCAATCATTAGGAGTGGATATCTTTACATCATCGATAGATGGTATTTTAGACAGTGTGAATAGTGGAGCTTTATCAAAAGATAAATGAAGGGAATTAGTTGTCGATTACAAAAGAATCAATTCCTTCGGGGGATATATATACAATGAAATCTATAAAAAAGTGATGACATGAAAGACATCACATGCTATGCAGGAAATTTACTTAATATTTAAGAGGGTGAATCAAAACCTCGAGAGGAAAAGCCACATGTTCTGTGGGAGAAGTATGAGTATCTAATAATTCACTCTAATGAGTTTGTTGACTCATTCATTGACCAGGTGAATGTTGTTATAGAAGATATATGTGGTATTGTCAAAATTATTGAAGATATACATATTGTTAAGTGCATGTCGAGAAGGCTCCCACCTCAATTCAGTAAAAATGTTTATGTGTTGGAGGATAAAGATCCAATAGATATTCCATTGGATATGTTGCACATTACTCTTATCACATATGAGATGAAAAACATGGAAATTGAGTCTTCGGAAGATGGGAATTCCAAATAGGTGGCATTAAAGGCCATAAAGAAGCTCCAATTGAAGATTTTCAGGAAAGAGAGGAATCTATTTAGGTGATTTCATTCCTTTATCCAAACCCACAAAGTGGAAAATGAATGTTCCCAGGGAGACCTCCACTAACATGCTTTTGTTGTGGGTAGGATAGAAATCCTACATCAAGTTTCCCTTTGACGTTCCATGAAGAAGATGAAGATGAATTAAAAATTCCAATAAATATGTTTTTAGAAAATGACAATGGAAGGAAAATCTCTAAGAGAAATTTCTTCTAAAAGAAGAATCTCTTTTTTCATGAAAATGTGTGTTTAGAGGAATCTGATGTCGAATAGATAGAGAACTAAAAATATTGTAGAGAAAATTAAATGGTGGATGTTTTTAGTAGCTCTATAAAAATTGATTAAAGATCTAATGATGAAGAATAAGTTAACGTAAGAGTCGATATGTAGGCTGAATTATAATCCTCTCTTGAGGATATAGAATTTTTGAGTGAAAAAATGAAATAATCCAACAAAGTGGCTTTTGATGCTGAGCTATATATGAAGAAAAATGATGAAGAGAAGTCTGAACTAATGGAACAAATTTAAAATCATATGTCCTTAATGTAATAGAATTCATAAATTGATGGAGAGTTCATGCTCAAAGTTGAGGAAAAAGAAAATGAAATCGATGGTTTGTTAACACATCAAAAGATGAAGTCAAACGTATTTAAGAACATAAAGAGGAAGTTATTAGCCTATGAAAAAGTGTTAGGGATTATGAAAAACTATTCAATCCCAATATGATATCATGAAAGAGGATCATTCAAAAGATAGAAAAGTTAGAAGTGGTGTATAAAGGTCTAGAATTACAGAAGCCACAGTCAAATCCCAATGATATGGCTTGTATGAGTATTGATAAAAAATAGAAAGAAATAATGGTTGATGTGAGATTTAAATCACCATTTTTTGAGATTGATGATTTAATTGGTTAAAAAGAAAAAATAAAATATTTAGAGAACCCTGTGGATGACTAGGGCTGTAGAAGTCACACATAGGATTGCACCTCGCATCAGTTCTTATTACTTTGGTAGTACCGGGCACTCACAAAATGTTTGTTCCATATCAAAGAGATACCAAAGGGAACAAGAACAAAAAATGAAGCCAAATAGATCTCATTACTCTAGATTATGCATCGAGGGTCATTGTTTTTGGTGTATAGGATTTGGACAGAAGGACAAATATTGTACATTAGCCATTTATACGAATGAGCCAAAGAAGAACAAAATTGTTCATAATAAGTTACTCAATGAATCATCTAGTGAGAAGAAAATGAAAAATTAATTTGTAGATCAATTAGATGACATGGTTCCATCATATTTAGTTTAAGATATTGATTTTAAATATATACCATGTATGAATTCCAAAAAATGAATAAAAAAGAAAATAGTTGAGAAGTGAGTGGTTATGGAAATTTTAGTAAAAGCATCATGTTATTATAATGTATGGATCCTTAATAGTGGATTCACAAAACATATGATACGAAATTAGTATTTTCGTACAAGAATAAAATAATACAAGGAAGTTGTTGTTAAATTTTGAAATGATGAAGGCCTGAACATAATTGGATTGGGAAAATTCATGTTTGGGGGGAAATAATTAAGTCATACTGATATATTATTCATTGAAGGTATCAATCACAAAATGCATAGTGTTAGTAAACTATGTGACTCTTGGAATTATATATTATTTACTAAGAATATGTGAATTTTAAAAGGAAGATATTGTGTAGTTGTTATATAGGGAAAATGAACATAGGAGAGTATCTACCTTGTAACATTAGAAGAAGATATGTGATTTTTATCTATAGAAGAAGAAAATTGTTTATTTCATAAAACTCATATCCATGTATTATAACCATCATTAGAATATCAATTCAAATGTGAGGCATCTTAATACCTACCTAAGCTATTATGTGGTCACCCTCAAACGTACAGATACTTGTCAAAATGGGAAAATAATCAGATATAAGTAAAAAAAATAAGAACAAAAGTCAACACGAATGATTTAATTGTGGCTTGAAGATATATGTGGACCTATATCACAAAGAACCATTTATGGGAAAAAGTATTAAATTATTTTCATTGACTATTTTAGTAGGATGTGATGTGTATTTATCATTTCCCATAAGATCGATGTGTTCAGTTGCATAAATAAATATGAGAGGGAATCATAAAGGATTCTTGAAAAAAAATAATGCAGTTTCCTACTAATAATGGTATGATATTTACAAATAGGTATGAAGAATATTATCTCATAAAACATAGGATAAGTTACCATGGTTCTATAGTGATAACCCCTCAACAACATGGACTGGTTTACATGAGAAATTAGACTATTTATAACATCGACATAAAAACTATTATCAAAGAAGATCTACTAGTGAATTATATAAGGAAGTAGTCTTGATATCAATCTAGATATCAAATAAGGCTATATTGTGTTTCAAGGAATAGGATACTCTGAATGGGGTGTGGTATATAGAGAATCCAACATTGGAATATATTCAAATCATTGGAATTAAGTGTTTTATTCACAATAAATAAAAACAAATGAATGTTTATTCATGTGGAGATGAGGGGATATTCTATGGATACTCAAGAAAAATAGAATCTTAGGAATTCTTTAATAAGATGATAGGAAAAGAAGATGAATTTAATAATTTCATTGTAGTATAAAATGTACTGAATATTAAAAAAAGCCGGGAATAGTTCCCTGGTGAATGTGACGAGAAGGTAATCAATATAGGGGGAGAAGTAGTGGAAAATAATGATTTTGAAGAAGATAATGATGATGAGAATGAGGAATTCAGATCTATATCTGAGAATAATCCAAAGATTTGAGCTAAAATTGAATGGAAAAAATTATCATTGATCATGTAGTTCCAGTTAAAACATTGGTAATGAAGTCCTTAAAATATAAAATTTTCTTATCGTAGGTAGAGCCCAAATGTTTTGAGTTATCAAATGGGAATGAACACAGGGTTCAGGATATAAATGAAGATCTATATGAAATTAAGATGAATCTGACATGGGAAGTTATTTCGAGACCAAGAGGTAAGAATTCCTTCATTACTAAATGGGTATTTTATAAAAAGATTAATGAATAAAATGAAGTTATTTGAAACAAATAACATCTAGAGTGAAAAAAGAACACTCGGATAGAGGGTATGGATGATGATGAAACATTTTCACCCATTGCATTATTAAAGACAATAATATTTCTCTTATCCACATGTATCAAAAGAATGTTAATTTTTTTCTAGATGGATATCAAGTTAGAATTTTTAAATGGGGTTTAGGAAGAAGTGAACATTTAGAATCCAGATGGTTTTCTCATTCTGTAATATGAGAAGAGAGTTTTTCAAATGAGAATGGAACTATATGTGTAACATCCCAAGAAAATAAAGAATAAAAATTTTTATATTTATTAATATTTACGAATTAAATATTAATTTTACTTTAAAGTGGTTTCAATGTTCGATAGTGTACCCGATACGCAATAAAGAGTTTCTTTGAAATCTTACGTTGCACACTAAGAATAAAATAATATTATTTTAAATGGTAGTTAACACGTAGCCTTTGTATTGGAGGGAATGAATAGAAATAAATAAAATAATGTTATATATGTTAAATGTTTTAACATTTATCCAATAATGGATAAAGGATTAAAATAAGAAAAGATTTGAATTTTAGGCATAGATACTCTAATATTCACTAAAGGTCCACTTATTGCCTTTTGATGGAGAACCGTCATTAAATATAGTTTTGGTCACTCTTTTAAATTCTATTGGACCAAATAAAATTATTATTTAGAATCGGGATATCAAAATTTACATTGTGTAAATTTTTGGTATTTTTCCGATAAAGTTCATTTTTTAATGAATAGTGAAAAATGTTGTATTTTAACTCAAAACCACTTTTTAATCTAATTTATTTATATGATTATATTATCGTTTGAATTGGTTTTAAATTGAAATTAAAATATATTTTTACCATTTAATCCAACATTGGTCGTTGGAATTAATTTCACTTTGAAATCGGACTTAAACTAGTGTCAATATTTTGATACTTATTGTTTCATAAAAACACGCTATTTTCTCTGACAACGGGAATTAATTATTAAATTAATTATTGAAACTTATATGTTTTTAATTTTGTAAAATATACTTCATTTTTGAATTCATAATATCAAATATATCTTAGGGTGAAATTTTGGTATTTTTATGAAAAACTTCAATTTTTGATGAATAGTGAAACCACTAAGTGGTACTTAAAAAACTGATTTTTCGTTTAAATGAAATTTTACCACCTATGTGTTTTGAATTTCAAAAATCCGATATACATGGTTTTCATTAAGAAGTAAAATGTGGTTCAATGGGATTAACATAATTTTTGGTGAATAGTAACTTTTAAGTTTATTAATCGCGATTAGAGGTAATTAGTGTAATTTAAGGTAAAAATAATGTTTTAATAATATGAAATGAACTTGAAACATGTCCTAACCCTATTTTATGTGTTATGGCCTACCAAGGAAATCCATGGGTCAACTTGGGGACCCCATGGAGCCACTTTGGTATGAAAATGACATTAAAAACTTTTTATTTAATGTTAAAATTAAAACGTCACAAACATGAGTTGTTTTACTAAAACAATTTTTAAATGGGGTTATACAAGTCATATTTTTTACTATAAATATTCATTACAAAGATAAACATATTTCCTACATCATGATATTTGTTTTATAATTTTTAGACATTATATAAATTAAATTATTTATGACATCATGATGATGCAACGATTACCTCATTATTGAACGATTTTAATAAAATGAAATGATAATGCAAAATCTAAGATGTAAACTTGTAAAAGACCTATTGGATGAGTATATTTTGAACCCTTATCACCTTATCCTTTAATTATATCAATGTGGGACCTTTAAAATCAGAAAATCATTTTATAATAAAGTAAACTTTTATAACTTTCCAAGAGTGCCCCTCCTCTCCTCTTATAAAAGGCCCCCAACTCTACCACCTTACCCACACCTCTCAAGCCTTTGGTTCGGCCAAGATCTGCCCATTTTTTCTCTCCACATCCCTCTCCTACTCTTAGAATCCTCACTTTGTGAATGAAGTCTTCCCAAGGAAGCCTTTGAGCTCAAATCAAAAAGAGTTAACTGTTTTAAGGGTAGTGTTTTCTCTTGTGTTCTTTTGTTTTATTTTGCTTTTCCAACCCTCTAAATTATTTTTATTCCTTTATTTTGTAACAACACCAGTATCTTTAATATAATAGGATGTTTTTATAATAATTTTTCGAGCTACACTTACACACACCTCTGTCTAATGGTTAAAGAACATACTGTTTCTGTGGTTAGCGAATTTCTCCCTCACGAAACGATGATTGTTCAATCTTCTTTTAACACCTTTAATGGTGGCCATTAAGATGTAACTATATTTATATATGATATTTTTTTTATGTTTTTTTTATTCTTCTGTATTTTTCATTTGTGGTATACCTTTATGGCTTCAATTATGGGTATACACGATATCTTTATTTTAGGAAGTGTGGACTACCGCCCCCTTAAAGTGATTTGAATCGTTAATTCCATATGTGGGACGTATAAAGGATGGATATAAAGTTATTATATATGATGTATGTTAAATCTAAATTATTAATATAATTGTATAATTAAAATATGCATACCTCTCATTTAGTTTTAATTCCATTAATATGACATAGAAATGAAAGTAGCGTTCGTGCGTACGTACGGCTTACCATCTCCATGAACGGTGCATTTCATTTCTTATCTATAAATGATTATTTAATATTATAAATTCATGTATATGATGGATATATATGATATATATGATATCCAAATAATTAATATCATTTTTGATATAAATAACCTTTGACCACACGAACAACATGTAATTGTAAGAAGTCCACTTTCGACTTAAGAACCAAATATCGACAAAACTAACATTATTAACTTAAATGATTAAATAATATTTATAACATGGTAATAAGTGATATAAAAGTAATAATGAGCTTGAAAAAGGTTCTTAAGAAAGTAGAAATTAACTCAAGTTTATTATTCAGGACGTTAAAGAACGATCGAGTCAAGTCGGACCCGAGGTAAGGGACTTCATCTCAATCTCCGTTCATTGAGGCATATTTCATTTTATACACAACATTCTTTTATACGGTGTATAAACCCCTTTGAATTTTACTTCTATACAAAAGAAATCTTTTTCTACGAAGCGTTTTACTAAACGACAAAAATTAATGTTTCTTTTAACGTACGCGGTGACAACGACCTTTTCACCGCTGTGAGTATTATTTGGTCTTTGGCTTCCTCAACAAGCCCTAATGTTTTTAAAATGAAATAAATACCACATATTCTATTATTTATTTTGGTATTGAAAATGGTTTTTATAATGGATTTGTTATGTCAATATATTTATGTGATATATTGTGATCAAAGTATGGAAATGTTCTCTTTCCATTATATTTGTTTTATGTCTTATGATTTTATAATGGTAATTGGACATTTGATGGGTGGTTACGTGATAAACCATATGACGAGTGGTGCCGTGAATACCAGGAAGGGTGGTTACATTATAACCTCCAATGCATTGGGTATAGAATCCGGCCGTATGGCTATTCAATTAAGTGATATGTGTGGAAGTCGACCGTATGGTTATTCCATTTAAGTATGTTTATGTCCCAAGTTACCTTTATATGTTATGTGATCTTTCTATGGGTTTAAAGGTAATATTTTGGTTACAAAAGGGTAAGTAATGATCTTTTATTCAATGAAGAGTTTTTACTACTTCATAAAGGTGAAAATTATTAATTTGATAAAGTATACATGGTTTACTTATTATTTTGATAAACTAACACTTTTCAATATTTGTGTATCCCTTACTGAGCTTTTTATGCTCACCCCATGTTTTTTGAAATGTTTTTCACAGGACTTAATGTGGAATAGGGTCATGCATGGGATCAAGGGAAAGTCATGCTATATAAAACATGGAACTAGACATGTTTCTTTTTAAGAGTTTTTATTCTATGGAAACTTAGTATAAGTGTCTACATTGTAATATTTTGAGATGTAATAGTTATGTACTAATTCTATAATACTCTAAACTTGAAAATATCCTCAATGTGAATTATACATTTAATTCAATATTAAGTAAGGTTTAAGTCTGAGGCCTTATAGTTGGTATCAGAGGTCGGTTTAGACAGCTTTAGGAGTTAGAAAATTTGTTAAATTATAAATTTATTTATTGTATGACTGAAATGATATAGCATTTAAAGATTACCATGTTGCTTCACCTAAGATATTTCTGTGTTCAGAATATTTTTCTGCAGAGGAAACATGGCAGCTATGTTGGGACGACATCAGGAGGAAGACAACCTTCCAAATCAGAAACCTAAGATGGTCGAAATTGGAACTGAACAGTTTGTTGCAGTGATGGCACGATTGACTCAGGCAATAAATGGTGGTGGTATCCATGAACGAGATCAGCCAGATCAACCACAGAAGAACATGTCAGTGGTGGAACATTTCATGAGGAAACATCCCCCATCATTCAGAGGATCATCTGACCCCGTGCAATCTGAAGGGTGGATTAATGCAATGGAGAAGATTTTTGATTTCATGGGGTGTTCAGAACATCAAAAGGTTAGTCTTGTTGTTTACCGTTTTGAAGTTGAAGATGATTAGTGGTGGTTGATGGTGAAAAATATCAGGGACTGTGATGAGATTGATGATCTTCACTGGGACAAATTCAAAGGTATGTTTCTTGAAAAAATATTTTCCTAAGGTGGTTCGTCTTAGGATGGAAAAACAATTCCTAGAATTGAGGCAGGAGGATGACTCAGTGGCTTCTTATGATCCAAAGTTCACTCGATTGGAAAGGTATGCTCCATACATTATACGAGATCATGATAGTAAAATAAACCATTTTTACTCAGGGTTAAATCCAAAGTATCGAAGGTCTTTAGCTTCTCGTGAGTTCAAAAGTTATGAAAAACATGTTCGATGTGCGGAGAAGGTGGAAATGGAGTTTGCCGATGATCAGGTGTTCTTTGACAAACAACAGAATAAGAGGTCCAGTTGGCAGGAAAAGGGGAAGAATTCATCAAAGAAACACGGAGGTAAGAAAAACAAATATCCATCCTGTGAGAAGTGTGGTAAAATGCATCCTGGAGAATGTTTATCCAAGTCTGGAAAGTGCTTTCAGTGTGGTAAGTCAGGTCATATTGATCGTAACTATAAGGAAGATGATCAAGAAGGAAATGAAAATCCAGCAGTAAGATGTTTTAAGTGTAAGTAAATGGGTCATTATGAAAATGAGTTTCTAACAAAGAACTCAACTGGGGGAAAACAGCCAAACTATTGGTAGAAACGGGTGGTGAAATCCTTTGAAACTACTTAGGAAGATGTTGGGCTATCGAATGAAGTAGTATCAGGTAAACTGTTTTTTTGTTCAGATTATGCCAATGTGTTGTTTGATTCAGGGTCTACACATTCATTCATTTCTGAGAAGTTTTCTAGTAAATTGGAAATTCCATCTCAAGATATGAATCCTAAACTTATGGTAAAAATACCCGGAGGGAACGTTGAGACAAAAAGGAATTATAAGATCCTTCATATCCTTTTGTGCAGAAATAATCTACCAACAAACCTTATTTTTTTTTCCTCTAGTAGAGTTTGATGTTATTTTGGGCATGGGTTGGCTTTCTGTTTATCATGCTAAGATTGACTGCAGAGCTAAAATGGTTTATTTTTAGAAATATTTTTAGTTTATGTACATGAATGAACCCTTGATTTTGATAACATATCAGGAAGTTGAGAAACTAGTAAAAGATGGAAATTAATGTTACCTTGCACATATTGTTGAAAATAAAGGAACTGTTCAGATTAATGATGTTACAGTGGTAAATGAGTATCTTGATGTTTTTCCTGATGAGTTTCCTTGTATTATTCATGATCGGGAAGTTGAATTTACTGTTGACTTAGTTCCTGATTCCAAGACAATTTCAAAACCCCCTTATCGAATGGCTCAAGTTGAACTTTTAGAGTTAAAGAAGCAATTCCAGGAGTTTTTAGATAAAGGTTTCATTCGACCTAGAACATCACCATGGGGTGCTCCTGCCTTGTTTGTTAAAAAGAATGATGGTTCAATGAGACTTTTTATTGATTATAGAGCCTTGAATAATATTACTGTTAAGAACAAGTATCCTTTGCCCCATATCGATGATTTGTTTGATCAGCTCCAGGGAGCTCAGTATTTTTCAAAGATTGACTTAAGGTCGGGGTACCATCAGTTGAAAGTAAAAGAAGCAGACATTCCAAAGACTGCGTTCCTTACAAGATATGTCCATTATGAATTTTTAGTTATGCATTTTGGGTTTACCAATGCACCTTCTGTATTCATGGACCTTATGAATAGAATTTTCCATGAGTTCTTGGATAAGTTTGTGGTTGTTTTCATTGATGATATTTTGGTTTTTTCAAAAAGTAAAGAGGAGCATGAATGTAATTTAAGGGTTATCTTGAAAACCTTAAAAGAAAAGAAAATATAAGGAAAATTCAGAAAGTGTGAGTTTTGGCTACAACAAATTTCTTTCCTTGGTCACATTGTTTCAAAAAATGGCATAACTGTTGATCCTGCTAAAACAAAATTTGTTGAAGAATGGCCAAGACCCACAAATGTTACTGAGATCCGTAGTTTTCTTGGTTTAGAAGGTTACTACCAAAGGTTTGTTGAAATTTTTTCAGGATTATCTAGTCCAATGACTAAGCTAACTCGGAAGGGTGTTAAGTTTATCTGGAAAAAAGAATGTGATGATTGTTTTCAGGAGTTGAAAAGAATATTGGTGAATGCTCCGGTTTTGGCACTTCCTTCCAGGAATGGTGATTTTGTTATCTACAGTGATGCTTCATTGGAAGGAATTGGTTGTGTCCTTATGAAAAATGATCAGGTAATTGCTTATGCTTCACGCTAGTTGAAAATTCATGAGGTAAATTACCCTACACATGATTTGGAATTAGCTGCTGTTGTTTTTTCTTTAAAAATTTGGAGGCATAATTTGTATGGAGTAAAGTGTGAAATATATACTGATCACAAAAGTTTAAAGTATATATTCACTCAGAAATAATTGAACATGAGACAGAGGATATGGCTAGAATTAATCAAGGATTATGATTTTATGATTCATTACCATCCAGGAAAAGCAAATAAAGTGGTTGATGCATTGAGTCCAAAAATTAATGCCTCATTAACCATGCTACATTTGGAATGAGATCCTTTGGTTTTTGATTTGATTAACTTTGGCATAGAAGTTGGTGGTGCAGGAAGTTATTCTGTTTTGTTTCAGGTATCAGTGAGATCATCCCTATCAGATAGAATTAAGAAAGAATAGAGGGAAGACAGTGAGTTGCAGAAAAAGGTAGAGCTGGTTCAGAAGGGTAAGTTTCCTGAATTCAACATTGATAATGATGTTTTTTTGATGTTTGGGATGAGATTATGTGTTCCTGGTGATTCATAGTTGAAGAATGAGTTTTTATGTGAGGCTTATAGTTCCCTGTTTTCAGTTCATCTTGGCAGTACTAAGATGTAGAGAGATCTGTGGGAGTATTTCTGCTGGGATGGAATGAAAATAGATATTGCTGATTTTACTGTGAAGTGTTTGACTTGTCAGCAGGTTAAAGCAGAGCGGCAGTTACCGAAAGGGATGATTCATCCTTTACCAGTGCCAGAGTAGAAATGGGAAAATATATCCATGGTCTTTGTTGTGGGATTACCGATGTCATCTTGAGGTAATAATGCAATCTGGGTTGTTGTTGATCGATTGACTAAATCTTCTCATTTCCTTCCTATTCGAGATACTTTGTCTCTATATCAACTTGCTCAGTTGTATCTTAAATAGATTGTCAGGTTGCATGGAGTTCCCCTATCCATTGTATCTGATCGTGATTCCAGGATTACTTATAACTTTTGGAAAGGACTTCAGATGTCATTGGGTACTGAATTAAATTTTAGTACAGATTTTCATCCGCAATCAGATGGGCAGTCAGAACGAACAATTCAGACCTTGGAGGATATGCTACGAGCATTCTCTATGGATTATCAGGGATGTTGGGACCAACATCTTTATTTGGTTGAGTTTTCATATTATAACAGTTCTCATTCCAGTATACAGATGGCATCGTTTGAGGCATTATATGGGAAGCAGTGTCGAACTCCAGATTTTTGGGATGAAGTAGGTGAAAGGAAGCTGATGGGACAAGAATTGGTAGAAGAGATGGGAGAAAAAGTTTAGTTGATTCAGAAACACATGAGAACAGCTCAGAGCAGAAAGAAAAGTTATGCAGATAACCGAAGGAAGGATCTATCTTTCGAGGTAGGTGATCATGTTTTTCTCATGGTTTCTCCATGGAAAAGTGTGATACGATTTGGTTATAAAGGAAAGATGAGTCCAAGGTTCATTGGACCATATGAAATTTTGGAGAAAGTTGGATCAGTTGCTTACCAAGTGGATTTATATCCGAGTTTATCTCAGGTACACAATGTTTTTCATGTTTCGATGTTGATAAATTATATGCCAGATTCATCTCATGTTTTGAGCCTTGAGGTAGTTCAGTTGGAAGACAATCTCTCTTATGAAGAACAACCAGTCCAGATTCTTGACCGAAGAGAGAAAGAGTTGTGAAATAAGGTAATTCACCAGGTAAAGGTTTTGTGGAAAAACCATATGGTTGAAGAGGCAACGTGGGAATCTGAAAATGCTATGAGGGATAAATACCCCCCACTTATTTTGATAAGTGAACAAAATTGCGAGTACTCAATTCCCAAAAGGGGGGAAGGATGTAACATCCCAGGTAAATAAAGAATAAAACATTTTCATATTTATTAACATTTAAGAATTAAATATTAATTTTACTTTAAAGGGGTTTCTATGTTCGATATCGTACCCGATACGCAACAGAGAGTTTCTTTGAAATCTTACGTTGCACACTAGTAATAAAATAATATTATTTTAAATGGTGGTTAACACGTAGCCGTTGTATTTTCGGGAATGAATAGAAATAACTAAACATTGATTATATATGTTAAATATTTTTACATTTATCCAATAATGGATAAAGGCTTAAAATAATAAAAGAATTCAATTTTAGGCATAGATACTCTAATATTCACTAAAGGTCCACTTATCACCTTTTGATAGAGAACCGTCATTAAATATAGTTTTGGTCACTCTTATACATTCTATTGGACCAAATAAAATTCTTATTTAGAGTCAGGACATCAAAATTTACATTGAGTATTTTTTTGGTATTTTTTCGATAAAGTTCATTTTTAATGAATAGTGAAAATGTTGTATTTTAACTCAAAACCACTTTTTAATCTAATTTATTTATATGATTAGATTATCGTTTGAATTGGTTTTAATGTGAAATTAGAATATATTTTTACCATTTAATCCAATAGTGGTCGTTGGAATTAATTTCACTTTGAAATCGGACTTAAACTAGAGTTAATCTATTGATACTTATTGTTTCATAAAAACACGCTATTTGCTCTGACAGTGGAAATTAATTATTACATTAATTAATGCAACATATTTGTTTTGAATTTTGTAACTGATTTTTCGTTTAAATGAAATTTTTCCATAGCTGTGTTTTGAATTTCAAAAATCCGACATACATGGTTGTCATTAAGAAGTAAAATGTGGTTCAATGGGATTAACATAATTTTTGGTGAATAGTAACTTTTAAGTTTATTAATCGTGATTAGATGTAATTAGTGTAATATAAGGTAAAAATAATGTTTTAATAATATGAAATGAAGTTGAAACATGTCCTAACCTTATTGTATGTTTCATGGCCTACCAAGGAAATCCATGGGTCAACTTTGGGACCACATGGAGCCACTTTGGTATGAAAATGACATTAATAACTTTTTATTTAATGTTAAAATTAAAATGTCACAAACATGAGTTGTTTTACTAAAACAATATTTAAATGGGGTTATAAAAGTCATATTTTTTACTATAAATATTCATTAGAAAGATAAAAATATTTCCTACATCAGGATATTTTTTTATAATTTTTAGACATTAAATAAATTAAGTTATTTATGACATCATGATGATGCAGTGATTACCTCATTAATGAACGATTTTAATAAAATTAAAAGATAATGTAAAATATAAGACTTACACTTGTCAAAGACCTATTGGATGAGTATATTTCGAACCCTTATCACCTTATCCTAGAATTATATCAATTTGGGACCTTTAAAATCCGAAAATCATTTTATAATAAAGTAAACTTTTATAACTTTCCAAGAGTGCCCCTCCTCTCCTCTTATAAAATGCCCCCAACTCTACCACCTTACCCACACCTCTCAAGCCTTTGGTTCGGCCAAGATCTTCCCATTTTGTCTCTCCACATCCCTCTCCTACTCTTAGAAGCCTCACATTGGGCAGAAGTCTTCCCAAGGAAGCCTTTGAGCTCAAATCAAAAAGAGTTACCCGTTTTAAAGGTAGTGTTTTCTCTTGTGTTCTTTTGTTTTATTTTGCTTCTCCAACCCTCTAAACTCTTTTTATTCCTTTATTTTGTAACAAAACCAGTATCTTCAATATACTAGGATGTTTTTATAAGAATTAATCGAGCTACACTTACACTCACCTCCATCTAATGGTTAAAGAACATACTGTTTCTGTGGTTGGAGAATTTCTGCCTCACGAAATGATGATTGTTCAATCTTCGTTTAACACCTTTAATGGTGGACATTAAGAAGTCACTCTATTTATATATGATATATATTATGTTTATGTTTTCCTTATGCTTCTGTATTTTTCATTTGTGGTATACCTTTATGGCTTCCATTATGGGTATACGCGATATCTTCATTTTAGGAAGTGCAGACTACCGCCCCCTCAAAGTGATTTGATTCGTTAATGAAATATGTGGGATGAATAAAGGATGGATTTAAAGTGATTATATATGATGAATGTTAAATCTAAATGATGAATATAATTATAGAATTAAAATATACATACCTCTCATTTAGTTTTAATTCCATTAATATGACATAGAAATGAAAGTAGCGTTCATGTGTACGTACGGCTTACCGTCTCCATGAACGGTGAATTTCATTTCTTACCTCTAAATGATTATGTAATATTATAAATAAATGTATACTATGGATATATATGATATATATTATATCCAAATAATGAATATCATTCTGGATATAAAGAACCTTTGACCACACGAACAACATGTAATTGTAAGAAGTCCACTTTCTACTTAAGAAACAAATATCGACAAAACAAACATTATTAACTTAAATGATTACATAATGTTTATAACATGGTAATAAGTGATATAAAAGTAATAATGATCTTGAAAAAGGTTCTTAAGCAAGCAGAAATTAACTCAAGTTTATTATTCAGGACGTTAAAGAACGATCGAGTCAAGTTGGACCCGAGGTAAGGGAATTCGTCTCAATATCCTTTCATTGAGGCATATTTCGTTTTATACACAACATTCTTTTATACGGTGTATAAACCCATTTTACTTTTTCTTCTATACAAAAGGAATCTTTTTCTATGAAGCGTTTTACTAAATGAAAAAAAGTAATGTTTCCTTTAACGTACGTGGTGACAACGACCTTTTTTTGCCGCCGCGAGTGTTATTTGGTATTCGGATTCCTCAACAAGCCGTAATTTTTTTAAAATGAAATAAATACCATATACTATTTTATGTATTTTAGTATTGAAAATGGTTTTTATAATGGATTTTTTATGTCAATATATTTATGTGATATATTGTGATCAAAGTGTGGAAATGTTTTCTTTCCATTATATTTGTTTTATGTCTTATGATTTTATAATGGTACTAGGACATTTGACGGGTGGTTACGTGATAAACCATATGACAGGTGGTTCCATGAATACCAAGATGGATGGTTACGTTATAACCTCCAATAAATTGGGTATGGAAGTCGGCCGTATTACTATTCCATTTAGTGATATGTGTGGAAGTCGACCGTATGGTTATTCCATTTAAGTATGTTTATGTCCCAAGTTACCTTTATATGTTATGTGATCTTTATATGGGTTTTATGGTCATATTTTGGTTTCAAAAGGGTAAGTAATGATCTTTTATTCAGTGAAGAGTTTTTACTACTTCATAAAGGTGAAAAGTATTACTTTGATAAAGTATACATGGTTTACTTGTTGTTTTTATAAACTAACCATTTTCATTATTTGTGTATCCCTTACTGAGATTTTTATGCTCACCCCATGTTTTTTGAAATGTTTTTCACAGGACTTAATGTGGAATAGGGTCAAGGATGGGATCAAGGGAAATTCATGCTATATAAAACATGGAACTATACATGTTTATTTTTAAGAGTTTTTATTCTATGGAAACTTAGTAGAAGTGTATAGTTTGTAATCTTTTGAGATGTAATAGTTAGGTCCTAATTATCTAAAACTCGAAACCTGAAAAGATCCTCAATTTGAATTAGTCATTTAATTTAATATTAAGTATGGTTTAAGGCCGGGGCCTTATAATATGGGTGAAAGAATGAATCGCGATCTTGGTATTAAAGAATATATAATTCTTTGGAGAAGATCAATTTCTACTATGGGGGAGTTGATTACAATATATATGTTAACAATGAAAGTAAAAAAATAATGAAGGTGTTTGTGTATGTTGATGATATAATCTTTTATGGACTAGAAGAAACGTAGTTCAAGTAGTTTTCTGAATTCATGAAAATTGTGTTTGAAATGTCAATGATTCGAGAACAGACATTTTTCATTGTTTTACAGGTGACACAAGGAAGAAATTAACCATTTATTTCTCAATACAAATATGACAAGGTGTTTTTCAGAATATTTGGAATGGATAATTCCATGAATACGGTGACTCTTATTGCTATCTAGATGAGGATATCAAGAGATGATAAAGGAAAACCGGTTAATTTCATAGAGTATAGACAGATCATTGGATGTTTGTTGTACTTAATATTTCCTAATCATATATTATTTTTTCCACATTCCAAGTAGCAATATATTAAATCAATCCCACACAAATCCACTTTCTTAATATGGATGGAATACTTCAGTATTTAAATGGGATGGTGTATTTTGGTTTGTTGTAAAATTAAATATATCAATAATATTTATTGGTAAATACATATGGATATTGAGATGGATCAAAAGATGATTGAAAATCAACCTCAAGTGGTGAATTCTATCTTTTTGGATTATGTATTCAATGACTATATGAGAAACAATATTTCATTTCATTGTGTATCATAGAATCTATGTATATTTCTTCTCCTCAATTGTACACACAATTACAATGGATGAAGAAATAGATTTATGACATGGGAGTGTAAGTGAAGTCTCCCATAAAATCCATTATGATAAATAAAACTCTACAAATAATAGAAAAATCCAGTCCATATGTCGAAGACAATGAACATTTAAATTATGTATCATTTCATCATGGAGAATGTGGATTAAGGGCTTATGATGTTAGAGTATGTTCCTACAGTGATACATGTTAAACACATTATGATAAAGGCCTTAACCAAAGAATCATTTGAATGACATTGACCTATAGGATAGAAATATGTATGTAGACACTCAGATATAAGAGGTGGGTTGGGGGTCAATTTTATGTTTAAAAACATTAGTTTTTAAACTTAATGAAATATTTTTTTAACAATGTTAAAAAAAATCAAATCCACAAAACCCTATTTTGTATGGTTAATAAAAAGAAATTTTGGTTGTATAATAATGCATAATGAAATAATCACATAGGTGTACATAAATAAGATTCTACCATAAATCAAGTATAATATAATATCAGAATTACAACAAGAGAAAACTTTTAATAAAAACATCCAAATTGTGATAAATTACGGCAGAAATTTAAAGTAAAAATAAAATATTACAAATCTTTTATCCCGAAGGGAAGGTTTTCCAAACACCATGATAATGTTCCCTTGATTTATAATTTCAAGAAAGTATGTTTCACACACACCAAGGTAAACCCTCAATACAAATATTGGTGTCTATGTTATCCTCACAGGCCATCAATTGTAAGGTGATTGACTCCTCTATCTCCCGATCCTCAGAATCCCTCGATTAAAAAGGTAATAAAAACCTATATTTCTATTCATCTTAGAATCCATAGATCATATAAATTAACAATTGATGTCTCACAAGGCAAAAGAAAGTGTATTGAGGATTTTATGTATGTTTAACATGATGTACACAACTTAACCACTGTAAGGCTTTCGCACAAATCAATTTAGGCAGAGCTCACATAGATTATCAATTCTACCAAGTGATAACAGCATTGAACTTGTTCAAATGATGGGGTATCTATTGGAGAGATCTCCAAAATTCAATTTCCCCTAAAATGGTAAAAATATTCATGAAATCTCAATGTTACATGTACAACAGGAACATAAAATGGTCAAATAATAACAGATTAGACAACATCATTTAGTGTAAGAAATAATATAATAAATATCAAGTAAATTGGAATAAAATTACATGAAACATTAAATTAAGGAAATATAGTATCTTTATTAATGCAATAAATTTGTATTATTAAACAAAAGAGAATCAGATAACGATATATGATAATTTTATCTAAAATATATTGAGAAAGAAAATTGAGAAAAATAGTAAATCAGATTCAAAAATTTGTGCGAATCACAATTGAGAAAGTAAAAATTGGATTAATTTTTTTAGATTTATAATTGAAAAATATGTAATTAGATTCACAAATTTGTGAGATTCATAATTGAGAAACAAAGAATCAAAATCAAAATTCTAGATGATTCAGAATTGGGTATGCAATTAGTATTCGATTTTCTATGCAATTTGGATTTTAGAAATAGGAAAAATCAGATTCGAAATTTTAGTCAATCATAATTGAGAAAGTGAATTATCTTATGTTTTATTAGGGTTATTATTTGTTACAATAACTATTCTATCATAACTAAAAAATTTTATACATAGCTATAAAATGGTAAAAGAATATATATATAAATTTCCTTATAGATAGAAAGTATTATTAAAGAATTTTGGTTGTGATTTTCAAAACCTAATGGAATGAAAAAAGTAATAAGAAATGTTTTGACTTAACAATCTCCCCCCTTTTTGGAAATCAGAAACAATTGCCTTAATAAAAGAATATTAATACTGAAAGGCTACATATTTGAACTTAAATGAAAACTTATCCCCCTTGTTTATGACTCAAGATGAATATGACTAACACGCCCTCAGGTTATGAAATCACCCTAAGGATCACATTCTGACTTTATATATTTGTTTTTCTTAAGAAAATATCCCCCACTTACTTTAAGATATATTATTTAGTAATTATACCCCTTACGTTTTCATCCTTAAAATAATATTATTTTAAGAACATTTTCTACCCCTTGGTCGGACTAAATGTCTTGAAGGCCAAAATTTTTATTGCTTTTGGATAATCCATCTTTTAAGTGTAAAGGGGGAAACCTCAGATGACATTAAGAACCAGAGAAAAAAATGTTTGAAAAAAAGTTCCACAATCATCCAAGAACAGACACCACAGAGATAACCCTCCCCAGCATCAACATCAATATGGAACCTCCACCTATGCATGACTGATCAGTAAACTATCCCGTATAGAAATGTACGGGTCCGGTACCGATGGCTATGCCATACCCTCTCAATATTCCAAATATGAATTGCTACGCAAGGTGAGGGAATCCTACTCTAAATCCTCATAGGATGAAAAATATAGAATAAAGTCTCAGAGAATCCAACAATAATAAAACATTCCAAAAATTGATTCTACATAGTTAAATGATTCATAAAATCAAGAAGCTTTCACAAGTCCTTTTCAATTCCACTAACAGCAGTAGCATACATTAACCTCGCTGCTCCACTTCATTACTACCATAACCATAGCTACATAATCTCATAGGGATATTGGGAGGGGTTCAGTTGGAAGAGGATCGTCATCGTCACCGGACATTAACACCACAACAACACTGATCACAAAACCATAATCAGAGAACAAGATCCTCCCCCCTCCAATCACTCTAGAGCCGACACTGGGGTTTAACCCGTCCAAGGAAGTCACTTACGTCGATTGAGATTTGGGGAAGACAAATCCAGCATCACGCGAAGAGGTGAACCAATATCCAAACCAATACCAATCAATACGCCAACGTCTATTGAGCTCCGCACACGAATCATATCTGAGAACCAAATCGAGATGATAGGAACCTCTGCACGCCGATACGAACTAAATCTGAGGAGGAAGATAAAAATGACACATTCCAACATCGAGCCAAGACTAGACACCACTGTTGAGGAATCCACCAATTAAAAAAGTGATCTAGGGAGGAAAAAGATATTAATACATGCAGAGATGATACGAGATCTTAGCCAAGACATCTCCACATGCCGACATCGAAGGAGCGCCGCAAGAGATGCCAAGCTGAGGACTGAATGGAGACCTGAGGAACCTTCTTATGACAACACCAACTGAGATCTGAGTAGGATGATGACAACTACTGAGAATCTCTGATATTCTCTATTGGAGGTGAGGAGATGAAATGAGAGGTAACCGTAGCACCGCGGGCTGAGGGAACTGCTACTACTTAGAGGCTCGTGTCCTCCCCCTTTCTGATTTATAAAAACAGAAAGGGGAAATGTGTATTATAGATAAATATTTTGTAAAATGTAAATACAAAAAAATGATAAATATTTCTTAGCATTAAAAAATATTTTTACAACAAAAAATCATATAATAAATAAATCAGTCATTATTTGGTATTAAGGCCCTTACTATAGCTTTAAACTTCTTGAGGTCCTTGTGATTTTCTTGAAACATTTCTAGGAGAACTTCTTGATCCTGACACTTATTATCGAGGGCTTAAAACTTTCCTTCTTGTCTTATAATCTTCCCCTCTTAATACTTAATCATTTTTTCTTGGGACATATGCTTATCATCCACCTCGTCTTTTCTTGGTTTTCTTCTTTTAACCTCACTTGAGAGAGAATTCAGCTTCCCATATAAATCCCTATATTCTTGTATTTAAATAGCCTAATAATATTTCTTCCTCAGATTTGGGTGATAACTTGTTTATGTTATATTGTGTATTCAATCATTTCATCAAAATTCTTTCAAGTATGAAACTTTTGGTTTTTGGAATGTCCATAGCTCATAAGGCGTTTTATTATGTAATGGACTGATTAAAACATGATTTATAATATAACAAGAATTTCTAATAGATTCAAGAAATAAATGTTTAACAATAGAGTATTCAGTCAACATGGATCATATTATATCTTTAAGAATTCAGTTTCTTCTTTTAAAAACACCATTTTTATGAGGAGATCTTGGAGATTAGAAGTTATGTGTAATGCCTTTCTTATTAATTTTTTTTCAAAATATGAATTTTAAAATTTTCTAGCATGATTACTACAAATTTTTATCAATGTAATGTTTTTCTCAGTTTTAACATTGACTGAAAAATATTTTAAATAAGAAAAAGTTTCCAATTTCCTAGCAAGAAAATAAACCCATATAAATCTATTGTAATGATCAACTAAAAATAAAACATAATATTTTCCTTTAATAAATTCAGTTTGTTTATGAATGAACCAGTCCATGTGAACTAGCTCTAATTAATTAGAAGTTGAGACATCACTTAAAGATTTAATGCTAGAATTATGTTTCATTACATATTAAATTGGGTCACAGAAATTTGAAGAACCAAATCTAAGATTTGGTATATCATTAATTTTCATTTCATAGATAGCTTACATTAGTTTTTATGGTTACAATGTCCTAAACTTCTATTCCGTAACCATGATTGTTCTATAATTTCATTAAGGAAGGGTATGTCTTGGCTCTTATGGTCTTATAATTTATGTGTGAAAACATTATATTACTGATGGGTAGAAAGAATGAATTCATCCATGGAATTGTATAATAAGAATTTATAATTCCTAATATTCACAAGGTAACCTTGATCACATTATTTAATTATGTTTATAATGTTTTTCTTAAGACCTTGATCAAATAAAACATTTTAAATTAATACTTTTCCAATAAGAACAATGTTACCTAAACCAAAAATTTATCCAAGAGAATTTTCTCTAAAAGTGACTCTTCCACCTCTCATATTGATAATATTTTCAATTATTTGTTTTACCGATCACGTTATGGGAACATTCATTATTCATGTACCATGTATTATTGTTGGTACGTACAAAATATTCTTGAAAACAATATAGTTACATTTTAAGAATCCAAAAATTCTTGGATCCGTAAAATTTATAATATAAAATCATAGGAATCTATATTTTGCATACAAAAGTGAGAATTATGGAAACATAAAGATTTTATTTTTTAAAGAAAATTTTTTCTCCCAGTGTCCATCGCATTGACACTTAGTTCAAAATGGGTAACATTATAGGAAAAAATAGTTATGATTGAAAACTGGTTTTGAATGAAAATAAGAAAATCCAAAACTATTCCTATGAGGAAAAATTTGTCAATACATCTTATCAAAATCATCTTTAGTATATGTAATGTTTTATAAGAGTTTCAAAAGATAAAATATTTTATATTTTATTCTAATGAAATTTATTTTATTCTTATATTCATTGGTTTTACTATGGAGTTTAATGTCTAAAACATTTTTCGTAGAAAAAACATTTTCAAAATACTTAGAAAGATTATTCTTTTTCAGAATGAAATTCCTCAAGGTTTTTAGAAATTTAAAAAAAATCAAATTATATTTCTTTATCAAGTATTTTTTTGATATTACTATTTTAATTTTCACGCAACCTGGTAATCATAGATAGTTCTTAATAATAAGGAAAAGAATTATCATCTACTGAGGAATATTCTTCATTTAAGTATATATACTTTTTTTCATTAGGATAATTAGAACATAATGATATGTCTGTTAAGGAATCATAAGTCTGTACTCTCTCCAGGAAACATTGGTTTTTAATAGATTTTATTTAATTAGGAACAATATTCTTATGTCTAGAAGATTCATTATCATGAGATTAATAAGATGTTTATCCACCACCTACAGAACAAGAATATTTTTCATTAAATTCTTTAATTTCTTTGAGATTTAATATCATTTTTTATTCCTCTTTGAATGTATATCATTCTTTTATTTTCTCTTAATACATGGAAAATTAGTACAGATGTGGCCTTCTTTCTTACACTAATAGAATGTGACTTTAGAATATTTCTTAACCTTATTGTATCTTTTCTTGTATTATTATTGAATATCCTTCTTAATATAAATTTTGTTCACCCTTTGAGAAAGTTTGGATAAATAATTATCTGAGTGATCAATATCTCTTGAATCTAAATAAATAAAAACATTATTTGACTCTAATGGTATTCATGGATCTTATCTGGTTAGTATTTGTAGTAAAAGAATCACTCCCATTGTTATTCTTTATATTCTCATCACCTCTCTTCAATCTATAATCATGTTGTATGAGAGTTTTAAATAAATTATCAAGAGTATCAGTTGTGAGGTCACTTGATTCAAAAATAACAATTCTCTTTAATTCCCACTCATTAGGTGTGATTTCTATAATATTTTCTACAAGAATCTCATCATCTTGAACTTTTTATCTAAAAAACTGTATACTATTTACATTTTTCATAAATCATTGTTGAACGTTAAATATAGTTTATCTATAAAGAAAGACAATAACCTAATAATCTTCTCTAAGCATGGATATTCTAGTCTCATGTCATTAGAGGCACCAAAATGTGTAACCTCCAGTTTCATTCATATGTTGTGAGCTGCTTCACAAGAATATATTTGGATGTATATATTCTTGGACATAGAACAATGTAAATTATTTAATACCTAATATTTTAGTTTATAATCATGATTTTATTGATTAGTTATCTTCAGAAATCATTTTTAGGTATCTTACAATCTCGAGTAAGAATTACAAAGTTTTCAACACTATTATTCATTACAAAAGTCATCAGTATTTATATCCAGTATTCATAATCATTTCCATCAATGATAGGTGGTCTTGTAGGGTTTAGATTATCTAATAATCCGACATTCATTCCAGAAATTTTATAGTGAAACAAAAAAATTATTTTCCAAAACATAAGTTAGTGTAATAAATATTTATAAACAAATAGTTTATAAAATGAATTATAAAAAAATCTATATATAATGAAAGAATATGTAAAATCAATAGTGAAAATATTTTTTCCATACCAAGTGTAGGTATCATTATTTTAGAGACTTTCTCTAATATTAATTGTATGATCAAAATATGAATGTACATGCTCATATAAGTGGGGGGTTAATTTTATGTTTAAATTATTTTTTAACATTAAAGAAATCATTGTTTCATAATGTTAAACAATTTTTATTAACTAAACCTTATTTTATTAGGTTATTAAAAATAACCTTATGTTTGATAAGAATGCGTAATGAAATAATCACACTGGTATACTTAAATACTATTCTACCTTAAAGAGTATATAATATTATATCATAGTTACAATATGAGATAAAGTATAAGAAACATTTTCTACTTGTAACAAATTGAATCAGAGATTTAAGGAACAAATAAAAGTGTAAAAATTATTTATCCTAATGATTAGGGTAAACAAACAACTTGGATAAAGGTTTTTTTATTTATTCATTGAAGAATGTTTATCTTACCCACACTAGGGTAATCCCTCAATATGAAGATCAGTGTCTGACTTGATATACTCAAAACCCCTCGATATGTAAGGTGATATTCACCTATGTCTTACAAGCCTCAGAAGGCCTTGACTAAGTAGGTAAATACAACCTATGTCTTCCTTCAACTAATAAGCCCTTGATTGTATACAACAACAATTGGTGTCTCACAAAGAAAAACAATGTGTAAGTATGCTTTTAATTATTCCAAACAAATTGTTCACAATATAATCACTTCAAGGCTTTCAAAAAAAGAAATTTGGTAGAGCTCATGCAGAGTATCACTTGTATTAAAATTTAGTAGCATCAAACTCATTCAAATGACTAGGTATTTATAGGTGAGATATCCAACAGTAAATTTTTCCTCCAAAGTTCATATTTTTTCATAAATCATGGAGGGACCTATATAGAAGGTGATTACAACGGTCATATAATTTTAGATTTGACAACATTATTTAGTATATAAAATATCATGAGAAACATTAAGTATATATGAATCCGATTATATGAAACATTATATTAAGGAAATATACAAACATTAAATAATTTATAAAATAAGATTCCTAAACAAAAGGGAATCAGGTATGGAACTATGAGTATTAAATCTAAAAAATATTGAGAAACAGAAATGAGAAACATTTTACATGTTATTTTAATGTCTATGTGAATTATAATTGAGAAAGAAAAAATTAGATTAAAATTTTTCAAAGATTAATAATTGAGAAAAATAGAATTGGATTAAAAAATTTGTGAGATTCTAAATTAAGAAACATAGAATTGGAATCAAAATTCTAGATTATTTGGAATTAATGAAGAAAATTACATTCTATTTTCTATGCAATTTTGATTTGAGAAACAGGAAGAATTAAATTCAAAATTTTAGCTGAATTGGAATTGAGAAAGTAAAGTATTCCATGTTTTAGTAGGGATCTAATTTTTTCTAGTAGCTATTCTATCTTATGAAAAACTGTTAGACCTAACTATAAAATGGATAAATAACATACATAAAAATTTTCTTATTGATATAAATTATTATTAAGGCAATGTGTTTGTGATTTTAAAAACATAAATGAAGGGAAAAAGTCATATGAAAATATTTGACACAACACAACTTTCTTTGGGAGTTAAATCAACTCCACAAAACAGATAAATAGTGGATGTGGGACCCCCTATCCCTGAGTTATGTTTTTTTCCATAATTTTATGATCTATGATATTTACCATATTATACATCTTAATGGAGTGGCCTTCGAGTTCAATGACAAAGGGAGGACATTGTAGGTGTAAAATTGGAAAAAATGTCCTAATTGAGAGAGGAGAAGCTGATAGGGGATAAATAAAGTAGGGGGCGCATTAAATATAATAATAATAAGACTGGTGAATAAAATGATATATATCATTATTGATGAGTGGTTCATGATAAAAGAAAATTAGTGGTTTTGGAATGAAGTTGTTTGTTGTTGAACAGTTCATGACACTCTTATTTCTCATGTTGAGCATTGCTCATGGGGGATTAGAGTCTGTTTTGAATAAGTATTTTTTACTACATATATGACAGTAATTGAGTGGTGGAGTAATATGGAATAATCTTTAATGAGATTTCAAAATGTGAACCTTTTTAAACTAACCCAAAGCGGTGATTGTTGGGAAAAAATCCCTAATGATAATATGGAATTGTTTTTGGGTTGATTGCGTTTGTTAAAAAAGTAGGTTTACAAGTAATGTCAGAAAGATATAGAGATATTGTTAACATTTTATGTTGAAAAATATAAAAAAATGAATGGATACCTGTTGGCGCCAAAATATTGCACGCAAAGAAGGGAGGGAAAAGAAGCCCTGTGCGCTGCCTCGCGAAGCTATGGCGCGAAGCACCCCCCGAGCATCGCGTCCACCGCGAACCACAGGAGGTGGTTACACTCCGTGAATGCCCTGACGTTCACGAGCCCACCGTGAAGCACAGGAGGCGGTAACACTCCGCGAACGCCCTGACATTCGTGAGCCCACTGCGAAGCACAGTAGGCGGTAACACTCCGAGAACGCCCTGACGTTCGCGAACCCACCGCGAAGTACCCACCGCCCCTTCGCGTCGTGTGAGCTCTACTTAACGACACCACTTTTCTATAAATACTGGGTTCCCCCGGAGCCTATAGGAGGGACGATCCGACATTTCGGCTTCTCATCTCCCGAATCGCGAAGCACCCTTTGCCCCATGGGAATCATGAGCTCTATGAGGTACTTCTACTTCATGAGATGCCTTCGCCCTGTCTCATCTTGAGCCCCTCTTCCGATAGGGATGCCCTTCAAGAAGCCTAATGGCATTCGCGGAGGAAGGGGATTACCAAGGGAACTCGGGCAGCTGCGGGGCGTTTATGCTTCGTGAAACACCCATTCGGTACTAGTGATCCACATGCCAAGGCAGGGTCGTTGTACATCGCGAAGCACACTGCTTCTCAGCACCTTGCTCCGTGAGGCCCCTTTTCTTTGCGATGCAGTGCTCCGCGAATACTAGTCCACTTCGCAAAGCACCTCCCAGTCATACCCCTGCCCCGTGCTAAGGAAGAGGCACTCCACTTCGCGAAGCATACTCCTTTTCATGGCAATTCCTCTTCCCGTGCAACCCTCCAAGTTTGCACGATTTGATTTCAAAATACCATGGACAACACCACCCGTAGAATTGCTTCACCTAATGATTCTTCACATAGGCACACTAACAGATATTGCTTCTTCGCCTAGCCATGCTAAGGTGGACCCCTCGCTGGTTCGCTCCACGACCCCCTTCTACCATGGCCTTGCCAGTACCTTCCCTCTCCCAAGGAACAGAAGGTACCAGTTATGTAAGTCCTAGGGGTGTGGAGTAAACCCACCTCATCCGAGCTGTAGGAAATTAAACATCCAAGCACCTCATCCTCAAAACATGACGTTAAACTATGATCTGGCCCCGTACCTCACACGCAGGGTCCCCCCAGCCCGGACATTTTTTACGCCACTCGTCTCTACAGAGACGGGGTCACCCCCTCCACAAGGGATGATATCTTCCTTCTCGAAGTAGTATATGTCCATGGGAGAAGGGCAACCACCCCGGTATAATCCCCAAGCCTCTCTTGCAGAAGGTAGCACCCATGCACCTCCGCACTTCTCTGCTGCCAAGGCTGGCGGAGGGCGTGATAGGGAACGAGGCACCTTCCATCGTTGGTCCCAAATCCCTCTCTCGCCGCGCTTTGTCGCACTTCAGGCCTCCATTCTGGAGTAAGTCCCAGCACCATGGGCCGCCTAACGCGTAAGCCCCTCTTCACTTATCACGGACGCACCCTTCACGATGTGATCGTCAGGTCCTTTCTGCCTCTGGTTTCTCACACCGAGCATGACTCACGTGGGATTAGAGTAAGCATTGGCCATGACAATGCCCCATCCAGCATGACGTTAAACTATATCCCTCGTCCAGCATGACGTTAAACAGTATGCCCCCGTCCAGCAAGACGTTAAACTGTATGCCCTTGTCCCGCAATGACATTAAACTGCACACTCACTCTGAACTACGTGGTCTTTGATCCATGTCATGGCATGGTATATAGGAAGCCTCCACGAGGTTCATGCCCATTCGTCATTTCTTCACGTCACGTTCCACCCTCGTCAAGCATGACATTAAACTGCAATTCCAGTCTGACGGAAAGTCGTTGTGACCAACCCGAACTATGAGGACTTTGATCCATGTCAAGGCACGGTACGTAGGAAGCCTCCTTGAGGTTCAAGCCCATCTCCCATCGGACCAAGGTCCATTCTTCACGTCGGTTCACCGAAACCCACCACTAGTGGACCCCCGGGTTCGCCTTTACGTCTATTCTCCAATGAAGCCCCTTTGAACTACGAGGTCTTTGATCCATGTCAAGTCATGGTACGTAAGAAGCCTCTACGAGGTTCAATCCCACCACTCGTCATTTATTCACGTTAGGGTTCATCTTCGTCCCGCACGACGCTAAACTGCATTCCGGTCCAGCGGCAAGTCGTTGTGACCAACCTGAACTACGTGGTCTTTGATCCATGCTAAGGAAAGGTGCGTAGGAAGCCTTGACGATGTCCAAGAGAACCACCACTGGGACCCCCTGGTCCTCCTCATTCACGTCATCCTTCTGACATCCAACCTGAACTACGTGGTCTTTGATCCTTGTCAAGGCATGGAACGTAGGAAGCCTCTCAGAGGTTCAAACCCACCACTTGTTGGTCACCCCGACCTTCTTCGCGTCAATTAACCAACACCTGGTATAAGGACCCAACATTAAACCTTACTTAATCTAGAGTTATTACAAGTATACACCTTGAGAATCTTTTCAGGTTTAGAGTTTTAGAGAATTAGATCATAAAACTTGCATTAAATTCCACATTTAAACAAAGTGGTTACATAAAAGATAGTATTCATTTTTCCCCATCAATGGAATCATATTTAAAATAAAACATGGATTCTTTCTTGACACTTCCTGGACACTATCATCATATCATGTACCCTTCCCTTGACCTGTGAAAAACATTTCAAAAACTTGGGATGGGCATAAAAAGCTCAGTAAGGGATATAACAATATGGAAAGGAAACATGAGTAAATGTATAGATAAGAATCAATGAAATCATACTCTACTCATAAAACATAAGCACTTTAACATACCTTATCAAATCGTGAATAAATCATAGAAATCATAAGACATAAAGGTAACTTGAGGCATTCATAACATTCTTACGTAGGGATTAACCCTCTTGGTTACGTTTGGAATACCCATCACAGTATATTACCAAAATCTCTTCGGAAAAACCTTAATTTTTAACTCCTTCGCACTACCCAATGCATTGAGAGCTATATCGGGCTCACCCGCCCTTAGTTTATCACGGATCCACCCGTCTCTATAACAATTCCCAAGAACCATAACATAATTGTATCACATAAAACATACATAAAGGAAACATAACATTTCCAAATTTCAATCACAAGATATCAATACAACACATTTATATAATAAAAACATTATAAAAACCATTTTAATACCAAAATAAAATAAAAGTAGAACATGGTGTTTATTTTTCATTTTAACAAAACGGTATGGCTTGTAGAGGAAGCCAAAACTCAAATAATGGTCACAGAGGTGGAGAAGTCATTGACGCCGTATACGTACGACAAAAACATTCCCTTTTGTCGTTTAGTAAAACACTTCGTATAAAAAATATTCCTTTTGGATTAACGTAAAAGTCAAACGGGTTTATACACCGTATAAAAGAAGGTTGTGTATAAAACAAAATATGCCTCAATGAAAGGAGATTGAGAGGAAGTCCCATAAAAAGATCATTTATAAAATAAAAAAGATCTATTATGTGTATTCACTATAATTAAACATAAATAAATTACAAATAAAATATAGGACATAATAATATCATGACATAATTTGAAATTAGGAGATTAACCCAAAGAATGGAAATTGGGTTAAGAAGTTCCCTTAACTCGGGTCCGACTTGACTCGATCGTTCTTTAACGTCCTGGATAATAAACGTGAATTAATTTATTCATGCTTAAGAACCCTTTTCAAGTTCATTATTCCTTTTATATCACTTATTACCATGTTATGAACACTATGTAATTATTTAAGTTAATATCGGTCGTTTTAACGATCATTGGTACTTGAGTCAAAAATATGCTCTTTATAATTACAAGTTGATCATGTATCAATTATATCTAGAGTTATACTCATGATTTATATACCATATTTATCATATATATCTAGTACATACATGCATTAATAATATTACATAACATTTAGAGGTATGAAATGAAATGAACCGTTCATGGAGACGGTAAGTCGTACGTACGCATGAACGCTACTTCCATTTCAATTTCATATTTAATGGAATTAAAACATAATGATACATAATAGTATTATAATTAAATTATTTTATAATATATAATTTCATTAAATATATCCTTTATATGTACCACATATGGTATTAACTAATCAAATCACTTTGAGGGGGCGGTAGTCCACACTTTCTAAAATGAAGATATCACGTTTACCCATAATGGAAACCAAAAAGGTATGTCAAAAATTTAAAATACAGAAGCTTAAGTAAAACATAAACATATTATATATCATATATAAATGTAGTGAAATCTTAGTGGCAACCATTGAAGGTGTTATATTAGTGTTGAACAATCATCGTTTCGTGAGGCGGAAATTCTCCATCCACAGAAACAGTTTGTTCTTTAACCATTAGATGTAGGTGTGTGTAACTGTAGCTATAACCCTTATTATAACAACATCCTAGTATATTGAAGATACAGGTTTTGTTACAAAATAAAGGAATATAAAGATTTTATATGGTTGGAGAAGAAAAATAAAACATAAGAACACAAGAGAAAACACTACCTTCAAAACAGGTAACTCTTTTTGATTTGAGCTCAAAGGCTTCCTTGGGAGGACTTCTGCCCAAAGTGAGGATTCAAGGAGTAAGATAGGGATGTGGAGAAAAAAATGGGCTGGGTTTGGCCGAGACAAAGCCTTGAGAGGTGTGGGTATGTGTTGTACCTCTCGAACCCCTCGTGGTTTAATTTTCATGATCACAATCACTCTCTTATTAATCTAATATTGTTTTAAGTGTTTTTGGTTGATAGGCATGATTTCAGGTTGCCAAGGAATTGGGCCGAGAAAGCAAGAAGCCAAAGTGGACTGATTTTTAGTCCACCGGCCAACCGGTGGAAGACCACCGGCTCGCCGATGGAGCCTGGACAGAACGCATCCTTCTGTCCAGACCACCGGCCAACCGGTGTCACACCACTGGCCAGCCGGTGGCACCCAGACAGAATAGTGTCAGCTACTGCCTCAGCACCGGCCAACCGGTGGCCTCCTCAGCGGCTAGCCAGTGGTGCCTGAGCCCGAGCCCTCTTCCATTTTCAAAGCACCGGCCAACCGGTGGCACTTCACCGGTCAGCCGGTGGAGCCAGTCAAACTAGTCGTTGGGCCTTTGACCAGACCTGTCAACTTGCCTCCCAACGGCTCCGAAGACCTCTCCAATGGCTCCGAAGACTCCCAAAGGCCATTTGAGGGTTCCCCCTATATAAATAAAGGACTAGGAAGCCCCGGAACAATACCGGAACCATAACCAAGCCAAAGGAAGCCCACAGACACATTTTTGATCATTTGGCGAACCTCCGACGCATTCCTTCCAAGGAACCCCAATTGATCTAACTCAATTCCACAACCAAGGAGCACCACCATAGAAGCTTGGGAGCTCCCTTCATCAACTCCATCAATCCTTTGGCGCCCAAGGCTTCTCCCATTACGGTTTTTATTGTTTTATCATTTTGAGCATCATTTTGGGTTTGTGCCTACAAACCCCCATCTCTTTCTCTCATCTCCTCTTTTGGGTTTTCACACCACCTTCAAGGTGTGAAGAGGTTAGTCAAGCCTTCCCTTTAAAAGGCTTGAGTTATAGGTGATCTAGCCTTCACTTGTAAGAAGGCTATTGGGTTCTTGCTCAACCATTAAAAGCAAGTGGGTTCTTGCTCAACCATTAAAAGCAAGCTGTAATAGGTTCTAGACTAACCTTAAAGTCTAGTGGGTTTTTTGCTAAAACCATTAAAAAGCAAGTGTTAGTAAATCTCTCAACGGTTGAGTTGGGAGCAGAGACGTAGGCTTGGGTTTAATCCGAACTCCGTTATCAAGTTTTGTGTCTTGCCTCTTTTATTTCCGCTGCATTCTTTACTTTGATTTTAAATTGTTAATTAATTTTTAAAAGGCAATTCACCCCCCCTCTAGCCATCAGTCCTTTATTTTCTGCCCAACAATTGGTTTCAGAGGGAGGTTTGAGTAATACCTTCACCAGTTTCAAATTCAAGATCTATTGTGATGGCTTCAACCTCTTTCGCCCCCGAAGGCTATTCATTGGGTCGTGCTCCATTTTTTGATGGAACCGACTATAATTATTGGAAAACCCGCATGACCACTTTTCTTAGAAGTATAGGTTATCCCATTTATAAAATTGTCATGCATGGTTATTCACTTTCTTCTCCCGATGAATCCAAATGGACTCAAGCCGATATTAAAAATTTCGAGCTTGATGGCAAATCCATGAACGCTCTACATTGCGGCCTTGATCGTAATGAGTTCAATCGAGTTTCCACATGCACCTCATCACATGAAATCTGGAAACTTTTGGAGGTTACCCATGAGGGGACCAACAAAGTTAAGGTTACTCAATTGGACATGTATCGCCAAGATTTTGAAAGCTTCACCATGCATCCATCCGAATCTATTTCTGAAATTTTTACTCGTTTTACTGACGTTTGCAATGGAAGAAAATCTCTTGGAGATGATGCTTCTGCAGAAACGATGGTCAAGAAGATCCTATGGATCCTACCAAGCACATGGGCACCGAAAGTCACGGCAATCCAAGAAGCAAAAGACATCAAGAACATGCCGGTCGAAGAGCTCATCGGATCCCTCATGACCTATGAGATCACCATGAGGAGGCAAGCTGAAAAGGAAGGCAAACCGATCAAAGTTCCAAAGAACATCGCCTTCAAAGTTCAACAAGAAGAAAGCTCCTCCTCCTCCTCATCTTCCTCTTCAAGCGGCAATTCCGAAATGGAGAACCTTGCCCGCAAAATGCACAAATTCATGAAGAAGCACAAGAAGAAGAAATCCCGCAAGGCTCAACCCAACGAAAAATCCGAGCCCGAGGTAACATGCTATGGGTGCGGAAAGAAAGGCCATTACAAGCCCGATTGTCCACTCAACAAGAAAAAGGCCAAGCACAAGGAAAAGAAGAAGGAATTCAAGGCCAGATGGGGTGATAGCTCCACATCCTCCTCCACCTCCTCCTCAAGTGACAACGGTAACAAATGCCTAATGGCATTTCATGAGGTAACATCTTCCGACTCCTCATCCTCTAGTTCTTCAAATTCTTTCAATCACATGTCTTATGAGGATCTCCAACATGCGAGAGATCAATTGGAGGAAGGTTTTCACGAACTTTCTTCCAAATTTGTTGCTTTAAAAAAGAATTTCAAAAAACTTTCTTCTGAAAAGGAACAACTTCTCAAAGAAAAGGAGGAGTTGTCCCTCAAGATCCAAAACCTTCCCGATGTTGATTCTATGGAATCAACAATCAATGATTTAAGGGAATCGCTTGCCAAGTTCACCCAAGGTGAACAAAATTTAACCAAATTGCTAGGTTGACAATGTGTATCTAGAACCACCCAAGGGCTTGGCTATTCCAAGAAAGCTTCCTCTTCCCATGATCCAACTATTTTTGTAAGGGGGAGCTCCCAATAAAAATTTTGTAATTATTGAAAAAAACCAGGGAACTAAATTTATGAGTGCGATTACAAAAATGCCCGGTATGGAAGACCTAAAACCATTTCCCTTAGTGATGAATTTTATAGGAGAAGACCCGCCACTAGAAAAGTACGGATTGAAAAATCCCTTTTAGCGAGTCTCACCGGACCAAAATTTGTCTCGGTTCCAAAATCCTCTCCTCGGTGATTTGTTGTTTTTATTTAGGGGGGGGTTTGGATTGTTTAAGCCTTTTTGCAATTCAATTCAAAATTTTCATTTCAAAATTCTCATTTCAATTTTCAATTAAAAACATTCAATTCAAAATTCTCATTTCAATTTTCAATTCAAAACTTTCAATTCAAATTTCAAAAATTTCAATTGGTTTAAAAATATCTATCTTGTTTTTCAATCTTTTCCCTCAATCAAGTTTTATGCCCCGTGCTATTTTGATAATGACAAAGGGGGAGAAATTCTTGGTTGATTGGGGGAGAAATCTTTCTCTCATTCTTTACTGTACTTTTCATTTTATCCTTAAAAGCATGCCTTTCATTTCATTTTTACATTGTTTGTTTTGGTGATTGTGATCATCAAAATAGGGGTAGATTGTTGTACCTCTCGAACCCCTCGTGGTTTAATTTTCATGATCACAATCACTCTCTTATTTATCTAATATTTTTTTAAGTGTTTTTGGTTGATAGGAATGATTTCAGGTTGCCAAGGAATTGGGCCGAGAAAGCAAGAAGCCAAAGTGGACTGATTTTCAGTCCACGGCCAATCGGTGGAAGACCACCGACCAGCCGATGGAGCCTGGACAGAAGGCATCCTTCTGTCCAGACCACCGGCCAACCGGTGTCACACCACTGGCCAGCCGGTGGCACCCAGACAGAATAGTGTCAGCTACTGCCTCAGCACCGGCCAACCGGTGGCCTCCTCACCGGCTAGCCGGTGGTTCCTGAGCCCGAGCCCTCTTCCATTTTCAAAGCACCGGCCAACCGGTGGCACTTCACCGGTCAGCCGGTGGAGCCAGTCAAACTAGCTGTTGGGCCTTTGACCAGACCTGTCCACTTGCCTCCCAACGGCTCCAAAGACCTCTCAAACGGCTCCAAAGATTCCCAAAGGCCATATTAGGGTTCCCCCTCTATAAATAAAGGACTAGGAAGCCCCGGAACAATACTGGAACCATAACCAAGCCAAAGGAAGCCCACAGACACATTTTTGATCATTTGGCGAACCTCCGGCGCATTCCTTCCAAGGAACCCCAATTGCTCCAACTCAATTCCACAACCAAGGAGCACCACCATAGAAGCTTGGGAGCGCCCTTCATCAACTCCATCAATCCTTTGGCGCCCAAGGCTTCTCCCATTACAGTTTTTATTGTTTTATCATTTTGAGAATCATTTTGGGTTTGTGCCTACAAACCCCCATCTCTTTCTCTCATCTCCTCTTTTGGGTTTTCACACCACCTTCAAGGTGTGAAGAGGTTAGTCAAGCCTTTCCTTTAAAAGGCTTGAGTTATAGGTGAGCTATCCTTCACCTGTAAGAAGGCTAGTGGGTTCTTGCCCAACCATTAAAAGCAAGTGGGTTCTTGCTCAACCATTAAAAGCAAGCTGTAATAGGTTATAGACTAACCTTAAAGTCTAGTGGGTTTCTTGCTAAAACCATTAAAAATCAAGCGGTAGTAAATCTCTCAACGGTTGAGTTGGGAGCGGAGACGTAGGCTTGGGTTTAAGCCGAACTCCGTTATCAAGTTTTGTGTCTTGCCTCTTTTATTTCCGCTGCATTCTTTACTTTGATTTTAAATTGTTAATTAATTTTTAAAAGGAAATTCACCCCCCCTCTTTCCATCACTCCTTTCTTTTCCGCCCAACAGTATGGTGGTAGAGGTGGGGGATTTTTATAAGAGGAGAGGAGGGGAACTCTTGGAAAGTTAAGAAAAGATACTTTGTTATAAAATGATTTTTGGATACAGAGGTCCCAAAATTATAAATTTCGAGGATAAGGTGATAAGGGTTAGAAATCCACCCATCCAATAGGTTTTTTACATGTGTAGGTCTTATATTTTACATTATATTTTCATTTTATTTAAATTGTTAAATAATGTGGTAATCGCTGCATCATCATGGTGTCATAATTTAATTTATTTAATGTCTAAAAATTATAAATTTTTTTTATGATGTAGGAATTATTTTTAGATTTCCAATGATTATTTGTAGTAAAAAATCTGACTTGTATAACCCCATTCAAAAATTGTTTTAGTAAAACAACTCATGTTTGTGTCATTTTTACTTTTACTTTAAATAAAAGGAATTAATGTCTTTATCTTACCCAAGTGGCTCCATGGGGTCCCAAAAATCGATCCATGGGTTGTCTTGGTCGGCCATGACACATACAATAAGGGTAGGACATGTGTCTAGGTCATTTCATATTATTAAAACATTATTTTTACCATAAATTACACTAATTACCTCTAATCGCGTTTAAAAACGTAAAAGTTACTATTAACCAAAAAATTATTTTACTCCCATTGAACCAAAATTTACATAATAATGGAAACCATGCATGTTGGATTTTTTAAATTCAAAACACAGAGGTGGTAAAATTCAATTTAAACGGAAAATCAGTTTTTAAGTACCACTTAGTGGTTTCACTATTCATCAAAAATTGAAGTTTTTCATAAAAATACCAAAACTTCACCCTAAGATATATTTGATATTCCGAATTCAAAAATGATGTCGATTTTAAAAAATTAAAAACATATAAGTTACATTAATTAATTTAATAATAAATTCTCGTTGTCAGAGCAAATAACGTGTTTTTATGAAATAATAAGTATCAAAAGATTGACACTAGTTTAAGTCCAATTTCAAAGTGAAATTAATTCCAATGACAACCATTGGATTAAATGGTAAAAATATATTATAATTTAACTTTAAAACCAATTAAAAATAAAATATAATCATATAAACAAATTATATTAAAAAGTGGTTTTAATTAAAATACAACATTTTTCACTATTCATTAAAAAAAGAACATTATCAGAAAAATACCAGAAATTTATCCAAAGTAAATTTCAATGTCCCAATCATAAAGAATAAGTTTAATTTGACAAATATATCTTATAAAATTGTCAAAAGGTATATTTAAAAATGGGTTGCCATCAGAAGGCTGTAAAACAATCTTTTAAAAATATTAGTGTATTCCATGCTTAAGATTGGATTTATTCTCATTTTAAGCCTCTAAAACACTATCCAATTCATTAATAGACATAGATAAAGATATATATTATTCATTACTTACTTGGGATGTTACATCCTCCCCCCCTTTGGAAAATTTCATCCCTGCAATTTATTTACTTATCGAATAAGTGGGGGTATTTAGCCCCCATTGCATTTTCATATTCCCATGTTGCCTCTTCAATCATGTGGTTTTTTCACAAAATCTTTACCTGATGAATCACCTTATTCCCTAACACTTTCTCCCTATGGTCAAGAATCTGGACCGGTTGTTCCTCAAAAGATAGGTTCTCTTCTAGCTGAACTACCTCTGGACTAAAAACATGAGATGGGTATGGAATATACTTTCTCAACATCGAAACATGAAAAACATTGTGTACCTGAGATAAACTCGGAGGTAAAGCCACTCGATATGAAACTGATCCAACTCTCTCAAAAATTTCATATGGTCCAATGAACCTTGGACTCGGCTTTCCTTTCTTACCAAATCGCATCACACTTTTCCATGGTGAGACTTTGAGAAAAACATGATCACCTACCTCGAAAGATAGATCCTTCCTCCGGTTATCCGCATAACTCTTCTGCCTGCTCTGAGCTGTTCTCATGTGGTTCTGTATCAACTAAACTTTTTCTGGCAACACTTCTACTAATTCTAGTCCCATCAGCTTCCTTTCACCCACTTCATCCCAGAAAGCTGGAGTTCGACACCACTTCCCATATAACACCCCAAATGGTTCCATCTGTATACTGGAAGGAAAACTGTTATTATATGAAAATTAAACCAAGTAAAGATGTTGGTCCCAACTTCCCTAATAATCCATCGAAGAAGCACGTAGAATATCCATCAATGTCTGAATTGTTTGTTCTAACTGCCCATCTGATTGAGGATGAAAAGCTGTACTAAAATTTAATTCAGTAACCAACGACTTATGAAAGCCTTTCCAAAAGTTAGAAATGAACCTGGGATCACGGTCAGATACAATGGAGAGAGGAACTCCATGTAACCTGACTATCTCTTTAAGATACAAACGGGAAACTTGATCTAGGAAAAAATTATCTCTTATATCATGGAAATGAGAAGATTTAGTCAAGCGATCAACAACAACCCAGATTGCATTATTACCTCGGGATTTCTTCTGTAATCCCACAATAAAGTCCATGGATATATTCTCCCATTTCCACTCTGGCACTGGTAAAGGCTGAAGCATCCCTTTTGGTAACTGTTGCTCTACTTTAACCTGTTGACATGTCAAACACTTCATAGTAAAATCAGCAATATCTCTTTTCATTCCATCCCACCAGTAATACTCTTGCAGATCTCTATACATCTTAGTACTGCCTCGATGAACTGAAAACAGAGAACTTTGAGCTTCACATGACAACTCTCTCTTCTACTGTGAATCACAAGGCACACACAATCTCTTCCCACATATCAAAACACAATCATTATCAATGTTGAATTCAGGAAACCTACCTTTCTAAACCACCTCTACCTTTTTCTGCAACTCACTGTCTTGCTTCTGTGCTTGCTTGATTCTGTCTGACAGAGAAGATTTCACTGACACCTGAAACAAAATAGAATTAAATCCTACACCAACAACTTCTATTCCAAATTTCATCAAATACTTTACCAAAGGATCATGTTCCAAACGCATCATTGTTAATGAAGCATTACTTTTTCGACTGAAAGCATCAGCCACTTTATTTGCTTTTCCAGGATGGTAATGAATTGTACAATCATAATCCTTGATTAATTCTATCCATCTCCTATGTCTAATGTTCAATTCTTTCTGAATGAATATATACTTTAAACTTTTCTAATCGGTATATATTTCACACTTTACTCCATTCAAATGATGCCACCAAATTTTTAAAGCGAAAACAACAGCAGCTAATTCCAAATCATGTGTAGGGTAATTTACCTTATGAGTTTTCAACTGTCGTGAAGTATAAGTAATTACCTGATCATTCTACAATACGACACAACCAATTCCTTTCAATGAAGCATCACTGTAGATAACAAACTCACCATTCCTTAAAGGTAGTTCCAAAACTGGAGCATTCACCAATCTTCTTTTCAATTCCTGAAAACAATCATCACATTATTTTGTCCAGATAAACTTAACACCCTTCCGATTTAGCTAAGTCATTGGACTAAATAACCATGAAAAATTTCTAACAAACCTTTAGTAATAGCCTGCCAAACTAAGGAAGCTAAGAATCTCAGTTACATTTGTGGTTCATTGCCATTCTTCAAAAACTTTTGTTTTTTCAGGATCAACAGTTATCCCATCTTTAGAAACAATATGACCAAGAAAAGAAATTTGTTGCAACCAAAACTCACACTTGATGAATTTCCCATACAATTTATTTTCTTTTAAGTTTTGCAAGATAGCCCTTAAATGGCTTTTATGCTCCTCTTTACTTTTAGAAAACACCAAAATATCATCAATGAAAACCACTACAAACTTATCCAAGAACTCATGGAAAATTCTATTCATTAAGTCCATGAATACAGAAGGTGCATTGGTTATCCCAAAAGGCATTACTAAAAATTAATAATGGCCATATCATGTATAAAATGCAGTCTTCAGAACATCTGCTTCCTTTACCATCAGCTGATGGTACCCTGATCTCAGGTCAATCTTTGAAAAATACTGAGTTCCCTGGAGATGATCAAATAAATCATCGATATGAGGAAAAGGATATTTGTTTTTAATAGTGATGTTATTCAAGGCTCTATAATCAATGCAAACTCTCATTGAACCATCTTTCTTTTTAACAAATAAAACAGGAGCACCCCATGGTGATGTGCTAGGTCAAATGAAGAATTTCTCTAATAAATCTTGCAATTGCTCCTTCAACTCTAAAAGTTCAATTTGAACCATTCGATAAGGGGGTTTTGAAATTGGATTAGAATCAGGAACTAAGTCAACAGTAAATTCAACTTCCCGATCTAGTATTATTCCAGGAAACTCATCAAGAAAAACATCAGGATACTCATTTACCACTGGAACATCATTAATCTGAATAGTTCCTTTATTTTCAAAGATGTGTGCAAGGTAACATTCATTTCCATATTTTACAAGTTTCTCGGCCTTTTGATAAGTTATCAACAGTAAGGGTTCATTATTGTACATAAACTAAAAGTCTTTTTGAAAAGAAACTTCTTTAGCTCTACAGTCAATATTATCATGGTAAATAGAGAGCCAATCCATACCCAGGATAACATCAAACTCTACTAGAGGTAAAATAATAAGGTTCGCAAGTAGGTTCTTGCCACGGATAAGGATATGAATATTCTTATAAATTATTGTTTCCTCAACATTTCCCCCAGTTGTTTTTACCACAAGTTCAGGAGTCATTTCTTGAAATGGTATTACCATTTTACTAGAAAGGTTTTCAGAGATGAAAGAATGTGTAGACCCCGAATCAAACAACACCGTGGAATAATCTGAAAAAACAAACAAAGTACCTGATACAACTTCATTTAATGGCCCGACATCTGCTGAAGTAGTTGCAAAGGATTTCACCACCCCTTTCTTTTTGTAGTCTAACTGCTTCCCATCACTCAAGCTCTTTGTCGGACACTCGTTTGCATGGTGACCCATCTCATTGCACTTAAAACATTTCACTAACTGCAAATCAAATTTGGACTTACCATCACCTCGATCATTTTCAGTGCAATCATGTGCCTTATGTCCCATATTAACACATCGGTAACACTTTCCAGAATTTAGAAGACATTTCCCAGCATGCCTTTTCCCACATTTATCACAAACTCGAAACTTAGTTTTCTTACCATAAGACCTTTTTGAAGAATTATTCCCTTTCTCCTGCCACCTCGGTCTCTTCTTCTGTTGGTTTTTATATAACACTTGATCATCGGAAAACTCCATTTCCACCTTCTTTGCACATCGAACAAGCTTTTCATAAATTTTGAACTCACGAGAAGCTAAATCCCTTCGATATTTTAGATTTAATCCTGAGTAAAAACGTTTGATTTTACTATCAAGGTCTCGGATAAAATTTGGAGCATACCTTGTCAATCAAGTGCACCTTTCATCATAGGCAGCCACTGAGTCCTCCTCTTTCCTTAATTCCAGGAATTGTTTTTTCATCCTAATTCGAACAGCCTTATGAAAATACATCTCAAGAAACATACCTTTGAATTAATCCCAGTCGAGAGCATCAATATCATCAGCGTCCCTGATATTTTTAACCATAGACCACCACTGATCTACTTCACCCTCCAAACAGTAAATAGAAAGACTAACCTTTTGATTGTCTAAACACCCCATGACATTAAAAATATTCTCCAGTGCTTTAATCCACCCTTCAACTAGCATAGGGTCAGATGATCCTCTGAATGATGGGGGATGTTGCCTCATGAAATGTTACACCACTGACATGTTCCTCTGTGGTTGATCTGGATGATCTCGTGCATGGATACCACCGTCATTTATTGCTTTAGTCAACTGCGCCATTACTACAACAAACTGTTCAGTTCCAATTCTGACCATCTCAGGATGCTGATACGGAAGGTTATTTCCTTCTGTATGCCTTCCTAGCACTGCTTCCCTGTTTCCTCTACGAAAAACCATTCTGAACAATCATGTCTTAAATGAAGCAAAATGGTAATCTTTAAATTCTATATCATTTCAATTTGACCCTAAAAAATATTTTATGGATAATCATTTAATATAATTCTAACTCCTAAAGTTATCTAAACCGGCCTTTGATACCAACTATAAGGCCCCAACCATAAACCTTACTTAATCCTGAGTTATTACAAGAATACACCTTGAGGATCATTTCAGGTTTAGAGTTTTAGAAAATTAGATCATAAAACTTTCATTACATTTTACATTTAAACAAAGTGGTTACATAAAAGATAGTATTCATTTTTCCCCATCAACGGAAACATATTTAAAATAAAACATGGATTCTTTCTTGAAACTTCCTTGACACTATCATCAGATCATGTACCCTTCCCTTAACCTGTGAAAAACATTTAAAAAACATGGAATGAGCATTAAAATCTCAGTAAGGGATATAAAAATATGGAAAGGAAACATGCATACATGTATACATAAGAATCAATTAAATCATAATCTACTCATAAAACATAAGCACATTAACATACCTTATCAAATCATGAATAAATCATAGAAATCATAAGTCATAAAGGTAACTTGAGGCATTCATAACATTCTTACGTAGGGAGTAACCCTCTTGGTTACGTTTGGAATACCCATCACAGTATATTCCCTAAATCTCTTCAGATAAAGCTTAACGTTTAACTCCTTCGTGTTACCCAATGCATTGGCAAGATATATCGGGCTCACTCGGCCTTAGTTTATCACGGAACCATCCATCTTCATAACAATTCCCAAGAACCATAACATAATCGTATCACATAAACCATACATAAAGGAAACATAACATTTCCACATTTAAATCACAAGATATCAATACAACACATTGATATAATAAAAACATTATGAAAACCATTTTCAATACCAAAATAAAATAAAAGTATAACATGGTGTTTATTTTTCATTTAAAAAAACGGTTTGGCATGTAGAGGAAGCAGAAACTCAATTAATGGTCACAGCGGCGAAGAATTCGTTGTCGCCGCATACATACGACAAAAACATTCCCTTTTTTCATTTAGTAAAACTCTTCGTATAAAAAATATTCCTTTTGGATAAACATAAAAGTAAAAGGTGTTTATACACCGTATAAAAGAAGGTTGTGTATAAAACAAAATATGCCTCAATGAAAGGAGATTGAGACGAAGTCCCATACATAGATCATTTCTAAAATAAAATAGATATATTATGTGTATTCAAAATAAGTAACCATAAATAAAGTAAAAATAAAATATAGTACATAATAATATCATGACATAATTTGAGATTTGGAGATTAACCCAAAGAACGGAAATTGGGTTAAGAAGTTCCCTTACCTCGAGTCCGACTTGACTCGATCGCTCTTTAACGTCCTGGATAATAAATGTCAGTTAATTTCTACTTGCTTAAGAAAATTTTTCAAGTTCATTATTCCTTTTATATCACTTATTACCATGTTATGAACACTATGTTATTATTTAAGTTAATATCGGTCGTTTTAAAAATCATTGGTACTTGAGTCAAAAATATGCTCTTTATAATTACATGTTGTTCAGGTATCCATTATATCCATAGTTATACTCATGATGTATATATCATATATATCTTATATATCTAGTATATACATGAATTTATAATATTACAAAACATTTAGATGTAAGAAATGAAATGCACCGTTCATGGAGACGGTAAGCCGCACGTACGCATGAATGCTACTTCCATTTCTATTTCATATTTAATGGAATTAAAACATAATGATACATAAAAGTATTATAATTCCAGTATAGTATCATATATAATTTCATTCAATCTATCCTTTATACGTACTATATATGGTATTAACGAATCAAATCACTTTGAGGGGGCGGTAGTACGCACTTCCTAAAATGAAGATATCGCGTTTACCCATAATGTAAACCATAATGGTATGTCATAAATGAAAAATACATAATCTTAAGTAAAACATAAACATATTTTATATCATATATAAATGTAGTGACATCTTAATGGCCACCTTTGAAGGTGTTATATGAGTGTTGAACAATCATCATTTCATGAGGCAGAAATTCGCCATCCACAGAAACAGTATGTTCTTTAACCATTAGATGTAGGTGTGTGTAAGTGTAGCTATAACCAATATTATAACAACATCCTATTATATTGATGATAATGGTTTTTTTACAAAATAAAGGAATAAAAATAGTTTATATGGTTGGAAAAGAAAAATAAAACATAAGAACACAAGAGAAAACACTACCTTTAAAATGGGTAACTCTTTTTGATTTGAGCTCAAAGGCTTCCTTGGGAAGACTTCTGCCCAAAGTGAGGATTCAAGGAGTAAGGGAGGGATGTGGAAAAACAAAATGGGCAGGTTTTGTCCGAGCCAAAGGAATGAGAGGTGTGGGTAAGGCGGTATAGGTGGGTGCCTTTTATAAGAGGAGAGGAGGGGCACTCTTGGAAAGTTAAGAAAAGATACTTTGTTATGAAATGATTTTCAGATAAAAAAGGTCCCACAATCATAAATTTCCAGTATAAGGTCATAAGGGTTCTAAATACACCCATCCAATAGGTTTTTGAAAAGTTTAGGTCTTATATTTTACATTATATTTTCTTTTTTATTTAAATCTTTAAATAATGTGGTTATCGCTGCATCATCATGGTGTCATAAATAATTTAATTTATTTAATGTCTAAAAATTAAAAAAAATACTATGATATAGGAAATGGTTTTAACTTTCCAATGACTATTTATAGTAAAAAATCTGACTTGTATAACCCCATTCAAAAATTGTTTTAGTAAAACGCCTCATGTTTGTGTCATTTTTACTTTTACTTTAAATAAAAGGCATTAATCTCTTTATCTTACCCAAGTGGCTCCATGGGGTCCCAAAAATTGACCCATGGGTTTTCTTGGTCGTCCATGACAAATCCAATAAAGGTAGGACATGTGTCTAGGTCATTTCATATTATTAAAACATTATTTTTACCCTAAATTACCCTAATTACCTCTAATCGCGATTAAAAACTTAAAAGTCACTATTCACCAAAAAATTATTTTAATCCCATTGAACCACATTTTACTTAATAATGATAACCATGTATGTTGGATTTTTGAAATTCAAAACACAGAGGTGGTAAAATTTCATTTAAACGGAAAAGCAGTTTTTAAGTACCACTTAGTGGTTTCACTATTCATCAAAAATTGAAGTATTTCAGAAAAATACCAAAACTTCACCCTAAGCTATATTTGATATTCCAAATTCAAAAATGTTTTCTATTTTAAAAAATTCAAAACATATAAGTTACACTAATTAAATTAATAATTAATTCCCGCTGTCAGAACAAATAGCGTGTTTTTATGAAACAATAAGTATCAAAAGATTGACACTAGTTTAAGTCCAATTTCAAAATGAAATTAATTACAATGACCAACATTGGATTAAATGGTAAAAATATATTCTAATTTCACTTTAAAACCAATTAAAAAGATAATATAATAATATAAACAATTTAGATTAAAAAGATGTTTTGAATAAAAATACAACATTTTTCACTATTAATTAAAAAAGAATATTATCATAAAAATACCATAAATTTATCCAAAGTAAATTTCAATGTCCCAATCATAAATAATAAGTTTATTTTGACAAATATAGCTTATAAAATTGTCAAAATATATATTTTAAAATGGTTTCCCATCAAAAGGCTGTAAAACAATTTTTTAAAAATTTTAGTGTATTCCATGTTTATGATTGGATTTATTCTCATTTTAAGCCTCTAAAACACTATCTAATTAATTAATAGACATAGATAAAAATACTTATTATTCATTACATACTTGGGATGTTACACCTGGGTAGCCTAGTGTGTAAGCCCCACACCATCTGGACCAAGGTCCTCAATCCCGTCGGTTCGCTGACACACCCTTTGAACTATGTGGTATTTGATCTATGTCAAGGCATGGTAAGTAGGAAGCCTCACGAGGTTCTAGCACACCACCTGGTCGTTACGACCTCATTCACGTCGGTTCACCCCTGTCCCGCATGACGTTAAACTGTATTCCACACCTCATCAAAACTACAGAGACTTTGATCCATGTCATGGCATGGTTCGTTGGAGGCCTTCACGAGGTTCAAGCCCACCACTAGTGGACCCCTGGGGTTCAACTTCACATCGGTTCACTGACGATGCCCATCGGGCCAAGGTCCACATTTACGTCGGCTCGTCGACACCATCCTGAACTATGCAGACTTTGATTCCCTTCCACAGGGATACGTAGGGGGTCTCTTCGAGGCTTAAGCCCAATCTCACTATCACCCTTGCGATAGTCCCATCTCAGTCCCCCCCTTCGCTTCATCCACCTATCCATCATCCACCCTGATTCTCACCTGGACCGTCATATCCTGGCAATATCATGCCATTCCGCTCCTCTTCACAACATTCAGGAAGCCACCCACGGGTTGGCCCCGATATAGGCATCCCTTAAAGGGAAATTCGTCAATTTGATTCACTCCATCTAGTGTTTTGATCAGGCCGACCCATCTTCGATGGACGTTAAACTTGCGACCTACCTCGTGATAAACAAGAGATGACTAAGGAAAAACTCGTATGGAACCCCCATGGCGTAACCGTATCCGCTGGACGTTAAACTTGTTACCTACCTTGTGATAAACATGAGATGCCTGAGGAAAACCTCGGATGGCACGCCCTTGGCGTAATCGTCTCCGCTGGACGTTAAACCTATGGCATACCCTGTGTCAAACATAGGAAGCTAAGGAAAACCTCATATATATGCCTAGGGAGTATGATTCCCCGTGCTCGATGTGGGATGCCTCGGGCTTCCACACCCTCGAGAAGCCCCATGATAAGAAACAAAAGACAGAAACGCCAGTTCCCCAGCTTACAGACACGCTACTGATGCCTCGACGTGACTAGTCCCCCGACCGAAGGTTGCTGCCCTGACCAGACCCTTTGGAATGTCCTGACAGAAGCAGTGTAATTAACCGGCGTCCATGGAAACATGGCACTGGGAAGAGTTTCATGAACAACGTATTAAATCTATGAGGTAGACCCGGACTAGGTGACGAGTTCTTAGGAGGAATCCACAGAAGGAAAAACCGACATCCCATCATCCCGGTTTCAATCAAGGAGAAGACGTCCCTGAATAAGGAGCGGATGCCGCCCACCTTTAGAAATCCGGAATGCACGGCAACAGCAGTGCCTCCTCCATAGACGGATGTGCGTGCCCCGGCAAAAGCGTTGGAAACAGAAATGGTGAACCTGACCTGAAATTCTTCTCCTCAATGTGGAGATTAGTAGTGTTCGAGTCACCAGTAGATTAACATGTCACCGGATCCAGATATTCGGCGTCGGGTCCTGCCAAGCAAATAGCGGGCCTGGCATGAAACTAACCAGATGTTGGGGTAGTAGAGAGTGGGGCATTCCGTTCTGCAATGTGTTGGCATGGATCCTTCTTATAGATGTGGAGAATGGAATGACACTGGGACACTGGTTGTCAATCGTTTTCCTCGCAGTGATGATGAGGTGATCCCTCCATTTCTCAGGAACCAGGTTGCTGCTATGAAGACATGATCACCGCCCGCTCACCTACACAGGGGCATGGGACATACCAGCACAGCCGCCCCGCATGGCTCCGCTGCCGCCACGATAGTCTCTACATCCGTGAATACAAGGCTCCCACGTCCCCTCTCCCCGTCAGAGATCATCCAGCGAAGGGTGATCAACAACCTTGTACGCAGGTACGAGGAGGAAGGGGTCATACCAACTCGGGATATGGCCCTCCTGGACCTAGAGGCATCCAGGCCCCGCCGTCAACACCGCCCTCAAAGGCCACACTGGGAGCCCCTGCTCTCCCCCCCAATGTTCAATCATTTCGGGAGCCTGTCCCCAGAACACCTCGATTACTTCTCGCCTTACGCTGATGAGGCGGTTGATGTCCGGCTCGGCCCACTCAGAGTCCCAAGTCAGGGGCTCTAGGCGAGGGCTCCCATCCGGATGCATCAGCGCAGCCGACCGGCTTCGCCAGAAGAGGAGGTAGGCTACGCCCCTCCACCACCTACGTCAGCCCGTCTGACCCGACATCAGCGTCGGGCCCGAGCTAAGGATGCTCGTCAAGGTGCATCGACGTCAACATCTACTGTGGCTTGAGACACCACCGACGTATAGCATGGAGTCCCTGTATACACTAATCAGGGGCACTCCTTCACCCGACCAGGACCGAGGCTCCAACCGCCCCATGGGCAGGTCAGGTTGGCTCTTGGGGTTACAGGCATGAGTGGTGATCGCCCCGAATCAATTCATGGTAATGTCAACCCGTACGGAGGGCCTCCCTGTACCACTATTCCACAGAGCGTGGGCCTCTCCCGCTCCAAATATCGTCACAGAGACATGCCTCATGCTACCCCCGTCTCGAAGAAGGACCTGCCCCGCGGCAGTGACACTCGGCGCGAAAACCTCTCCTGTGCCCACCATGCAGGGTATGGAGTCCCTCCTCCTACCCCCGACCATCAATGTGAAGGCACTGCCCTTCCAGTCCCTCTCCAACATGGGGGTCCACCCTAAATCCTTTCTGCAATTGGAGAAAGTCCTCCTCGCCCCAGAAACTCGAGGAGTGAAGGTCAACCTCGCTCCACCCACGTGGGTACTGTCCATGGAGGCCTTCCCTATGTGCCCTTCGACATTTTCCCTGGTGCCCCTCGCACCCCGTTTATCTCAAGCGGGATCCCTCTCCGCTATGGAGTCAGCGCCGCCCCGAGGCCACATGTTGAGGATTAACCTTGTCCCGAAAAGCCATCTAGGGGCAGGAGAGTGGGTCGTCACTACCACAAGAAGAGTCTTAGGAAGGCCCTGGTGGAGATCAAACCTGCCCGTTTCTCGGACTCTGAAGCAGAATGCGACTCGGCAATGGAACCTTCTCCCCGCTCCTCTGTGTCAAGGACTAGGGTAGGGACCAGGCGCATTAGCCTCATTCTCCCAAAATGCGAGGTCCACCGGATTCCCACCTCCCTCCACAGGTACTTCCAGGAGGAAGAAATTGTGGAAATGTCGCAGGTCCCGACTACGCAATCACCACCGTTGTCTCCAGAAGTGCCCTCTACCTCTACCAAAGATCACAGGGAGCTTTTTGGGGACCAACGACAGTAGAGCAATGGCGTAACCCATCGCCGGTGGCCGCAACTCCCGCACTAGAAGCTGTGGATATCATCCCATCGTATCGTGATATTGTGGTCAGGTAACCTCACTCTTTAGAGGATGTCCCGGAATTCGGCGGCCAGTCAGCTCATTCACCGTATTCTCTACCGCCAAGTTTACTATCCCAGCGGTCCGCCTTGATACCGCTACCGGTCCCTCAGCCTCCCCCGGTTGACGAGTGGGGAAATACAAGGCCAGACCCAGAGTCCGAACCCAGGAGATTCTGGAGCATTCTCGCAACGGATCACTTCCCGGAGAATTTCTGGCCAACGGCAGCGCCGAACTTTCGCACACCAGAGTCCCTTACCCTAGAGGAAGTGGGGTGCTTTTCCCAAACCCTATGGGTGACACACTTCCACCTTCATTACGAGTGGGAGATGTACCCCAGGAGTCGAGAGCACTTTGAAGAAATCGACGAGCAATGTCGCCTGATCGATTTGGCCGCACTCCCTATGGCCCAGCACCCTGAGTCACCAGGACATCAGAGCACCCTTCAACGGAAATGCGTTTAGAGTTTCAAAGTACTCCACAGAGTCATCAGGGAAGCTACCCCCCATGTTCAAGTCTGTGGCTGGGGACACTATGTTGCTCTCCTGTTCATCCCTATCTAACGACAACCCGATTCGTTATGCGACATTGAGGACATTCCCTCGAGAGGGTTCGCAGTAAACATGGATGATGTAGTGGACAAGGAAAACGAGCTTGAATTTCTCGATGGAGACTTACCCTACGAGGGCGTACCGCCACTGCAGGACCCATCAAGGAGGGTTACCCATTATCAGAGGAACCTTCTAGGCCTCCCTATACCCACCAAGTTGCTGGTACTCAGTCAAAATGCCGGTAAGGGTAAGGAGCATGCCGGAACAGTCAAGCACTCCGACCTGTCTGCCTCTGTACAGAAGACGGACGAAGATCCTAAGAAGGCCGCATTACTCCAGCAGCTTCCTGAGAAGAAGAGGTTGGTTGACGAACTCTTGGCCGAGCGCACTGCAGAGCGGCGACCCGACTATGGTAATCCCAAGCCAGGGCAGTAGGGGTAGGAACAATTCCCCCCGGAGAGATGCCTCTGGGCAACCCTGATCATGCTACTTCCGCAGACAGGGAAGAAGATGGAACTTACGGCAAGAGGGCGTGATACATCTCACCAAACCCTCCTGAACAATGGGGTAATCTAAGGAATCCAGCCGGGGTTCCCCCAGCCGCCCCGCAGGCCATTCCACCAGTCGCTCCACGAGCTGCTGAAGCCATCTACTGTGTCGAAGAACCTGGCAACGCACTTGTGATTAGGTATCCCCGTCAAGAAAGGGACCCCCACCCGGATGATCTTATAGTGGAATTCATCACCCGCCTCGAAGCATTGGAAACGCGGAAGGTGGCGGTACCACCGGATGGCAAGCCATATCCCTCATGGGTGGATGATATTCCTGCACCCTAGGGTTTTGGGAACCCCACTTTCTTGACCTTCAACGGGACATGGGACCCACTGAAGCACTTGGACCACTTTTCATCCAGGTGTGGCCCCATGCTGGGGACTCCGGCCCAGCAAGAAGCTGCCAAGCATTGATGTTTCATACAAAAATTGGAGGGCCCCACATTCGTCTGGTACAGCCAGCTCCCTATCATATCGGTGACCGGTTGGGAGGATCTCTGCCGGCAGTTCCTATACCAATTCAGCTGTACCACGCAAAAGACCAGCATCACAGACCTCTTGAAATGCAAACAAAGGCGTGATGAGTGAGTCGCGGACTTCATCGCCCGGTGGAAGGGACTTACATACTCCCTCGATATTCCACTGACTCAAGATCAGTTACTGACGATGTGTGTAGGGAATGTTAAAATGGAGCTGGTTCCTTCCCTGATCACCCAGAACTACCTTGGAGAGTTCCAGGACGTCTCAGATAAGGCTCAGCGCCTCGAGGAGGCTCTGCAACAGGCTAGTCAGGCACATTTGCTACCCCCTGTGATCCCTGCCAAGAGGGCTGCCAAAGCCGAACCCACCGTGGTGGCCCAAATAGAAGCCCCCATGATATTGGAATTACTGCCGGAGGCACTGTCCCCGCAACCCCGCAGAGGTGCTCCACCTCAAGCGCAGGCTCCTGCCCAGTAGCGACTGCCTCAGAATCGACAGGTTCCCCCGCGAAATGCGCCACCACCACCTAGGAGAGATAATTAGGCGCCGCCTCCTCGGCAGGCCCCTCCGGACCCTCTCCAAGGCCAGGCCCCCAGGGCCCCCTATCCGAAAAGAAGGCACCAGATCTATTCGTTCAACAAAAATAAGGTCCCTGGCTACTTCCAAAGTGCTCTAGAGCAAGGGATTGTGCGCCTACCCGAGTACAGAAGGCCGGCAGAGGTGAATCTCACCGATCACCCCAACTACTGTCCTTATCATCGGATTATGGGGAACACCCTCAAGCAATTATATGTGTTTAAAGACTGGCTTCAAGACCAGGTTGAAAACAACATAGTCAATTTGGGCCCGGCACCAACACAAGTAGCGGGTGTCTTTGTAGGGTTATAGATCGGTAGCGACAGTGAAAGCGAGTGGCAGGAGGTTCCCAGTTGTGGGTCCCAGAAATATGACGACTTAACGGCTCGAAAAACCATCACACGTGCCCATGGTATCATTCAGGAATGCCTGAATCAACAAGAGCCTTCAGGGGAAGTAGCCAGTACCTCTGTATCATCTTCACAGCCAACCTCTTCCCAGAACGGCAAGCAGCGACGATGCAAGAAGAAGAAACGTGCTCCACTACTGCCATCATCATCCCACACTATTGGCGACTATATGACCCTTGAAATGGGGATTCCTCCCAGAATCCGCCCGGTGGTGGATGAATCGTTGAGCGACATCTAGGGGTATGCTTCGGTTAACACCATGGAGATGGTAAAGCCCTATATGACTCCCGATGAAGGAGAACGCCAGGAGAGCCTCCCCAACGTCCCCAGCCGACGTCAACGTCAGCAGAACCACAACCACTCCGGTCATCGAGGCACGTCAGCGAGCAATTTCATCCAGTCCGTGCATGCTACTGAGACCAGACAACAGGCTCAATGCAGAGCTCCACACGCACAACCTCATCTGATGCCCTCAGTTCTACCTCCACCGCCGTTTGTGGTACTAGATTAGGCAGAGCTGCCTCGTCTGTATCACAATCAGTCTTTCCCTGCTACAGGACAATCTCTGATGTCTGATCCTAATCCAACGACTACTCTCCAGGCTTCAACTAGTAGGCAGTGGGATATACCCAGCACTAGCCAACTGCCGGTTCAACCGGTAGGACCCGCTATGCCTCCAACTGCAGAACGACCTCCTATAAGCATAGCCTCACACTTGGCATGAAAGTATGATGTCTTGAAGCACCTGGCCGGCATTCCAACAAGTCTTTCTATCCTGGAGACCCTTCGCCTATCGTCTGAAATGCGCGAAGTGCTTGACGAGGCCCTAAGGATCCCCCTTAAGTTTGAGGTGGAGGTAGTAGCTACGGAAGCCTTCAACGCCGAGGCAATTGAGAACGCCGAATATCAGGTAGTCATCTCGTTCTCCGGTGGAGATGAAGACCCTCCCATACAAGGGAATATTCACCCACTGTACATCATTGGCCACTTCAATAGCGTGGAAGTCTGTCGTTGCCTCGTTGACATGGGTTCTAGGATCAACCTAATCCTGACTCTGACACTACGAAAGCTAGGTATGTCTGAGGATTATTTGATGCCCTCTGACCTCATAATCCATGGATACGGTAGGACCGAGAAATCCCTAGTCGGCACGATACGCCTGAAGACCCAGTTTGGTGACCTAATTTCCAGCACCTAGTTCATATTTTTCTCTCAGGACACCGCCTACAACGCATTGATGGGTAGGCCATGGCTCCGTCTGCATGCAGCGGTCCATTCGTTGTATCACCAATGACTCAAATACTCCCTCAATGGTCGAGTAGGCATGCTCCAAGGAGATGCGTCTCCTTTCACCTCTTGTGAAGCCCGCTATCTAGACGTCGATTATTACAAGAGCAAGGATAATCAAAATCTAGTAAGTGAGGATGAACACACCCCGGTCACAAGTGATCCATGGGCAGGCCTGGATGACGCCTACATTTTCCCAATCCATCGATTGGAGGCCACGACCCCGGACATGGGGTAGTGTTTTGTTGTTTCGGGTATGCAAGGAAGGCTTGTTCCCATGTCCAAGCGACGATGGAAAATCACCTCGTACTCCTACACCAACCAGGCTCAGGTGATCCTAGAGCCTCCTACCCTTGTGTGGTACCAGAATGTCAAGCTTATGGAAACAGTAGTACGTCATACGTGTCACTTCCGCCGAGCTGGAATCAACCGACTCAGGCCGATGTGCCAACACTGCATTAATGTCATCAAATGTGGCCCCTTGGGACAAATACCAAATGGGATAGGATCGACTACCTTCATTTTTATGGTCTCAGTGGCGAGTGGGTCTCCTGATAAGATGACCACTACTGCCCAAGCCGGCACCAGCTGCCCGGCTGGGTTTGATAAACCAAAAGAATCCCCCTTTGCGGGAAGCCCCTCCACGGGAGGATATGAAGATCTGGATAATGCTCCCCCCGCCTTTGAGGAAGGCGTCTCTACCACGGTTGATGAACTGGTACAGGTGAACCTTGGTAGTGAGGGAGATCCGAGACCCACATTGATCAGTGCAGCCATGTCCCCCGAGGAGTAGTAGAGGTACGTAGAATTTCTCAAGCAACACCGTGATGTGTTTTCCTGGAGTTACAACGAGATGTCGTGACTAGATCCCCAGGTAATCGTTCACTGCCTGGGCCTCCCGTCAAACCATCGCGGGTTTAAGCAGCCACCCAGAAAGATGCACCCTTCTCACGGTGTTATGGTTGAGGCCGATGTTGACAATCTTATCAAGGCCAACTTCATCAAGTAAGTCTAGTACCCCAAGTGGCTTGCGAACATTGTGCTGATCAATAAAAAGAATGGGTAGATCAGGGTCTGCATCGACTTCCACGTCCTACCATACTCGTTCCTGTTGTCAGAAGGTTGTACCAACAATGAGGCAGAGTACCAGGCTCTCATCACTGGCCTCGAGTTGGCCCTTGACATCAACGTGCCCCATCTACATGTGAAAGGAGATTCCGAGTTGGTAATCAAGAAGGTCAATGACGATTATGTCATTAGGAATCCGGATCTTGTGCCATTGCTAGAGTGCACCCTACGCCTAATGGCCCAGTTCTCCTCTCGGCAAGAGTTCACCCATGTCCCTTGGTCACAGAACAGTCGAGCTGATGCTTTGGCCAGCTTAGCTGCATCGCTCGTGGAACCTGAGAAAGATGATTTGATCATACATGTGGCACACCGGAGATTCATTGCCCTCATCACCCAAGAGGACAATGATGGCATGCGGGTAAGTCATCTCACCGCCAGTCCCCCTACGTCAGGGGTCCCGGGTTTATCAGACCCAGTGGTTGAAGCCACTCCTGACTAGAGATCACCTTTTGTCGAGTATCTCCAAATAGGTTGCCTCCCAGACGACCGGGCCGAGCACGTGCGAATCCGACACCGTGCGCTGCAATTTACCATCCAGAGTGGTCCCAATCTTGAGCAGATCCTCTATAAGTGGAGCTTCGATGGAGTTATCCTCTGTTGCATTCAAGGAGTCGAGATTTCTCAGGTTATGGAAGAGGTCCAAGCCGATTCCTGTGGTGCCCATCAAACTGGGCCAAAGCTATCCCATCAAATCCAGAGGTTGGTATACTTCTGGCCCTCTATGATCCATGATTGTATCGAGTTTTCCGAGAGATGCCACGCGTGCCATGTTCATGCCAACTTCCTTCATCGGCCACTAGAACCCTTCCACATCACTAGGTACTCTTGGAAATTTGCGGTGTGGGGAATTGATGTAGTGGGACCATATCCACCAGAGACAGCTCTCCAGTGTAGGTTCATCCTAACTGCTACAAATTTCTTCTCCAAGTGGGCAGAGGCAGTTTCACTCAAAGAGGTCAAGGCCCGTTCCATCGCCGACTTTGTGAGCTCCAATATCATTCACCGGTTTGGGGTCCCTCACGTTGTCCTCACCGATAACGGCACCAAATTCCGACCGACTGAGCTGAAACAAAATTGTATGCCAAGTACAATATCCATTCAAACCATACCTCCTGCTATCATGCACAGTCAAACAGGCAGATCGAGGCATTCGAAAAAACCATCTCTAACATTCTGTAGAAAATGGTTGGACAGAACAAGAAATGTTGGTCGGACAAGCTCCCCAATGCTCTCTGGGATTATCAGACGATGACTCGCAATTCCACCCAGGTGACCCCATATTCCCTGGTGTATGGGGATGAGGCCGTCCTACCCATTGAGATCTAGCTACCATCGTTATGCACTGCAGTCTATGACCAGAAAGTTCCAGATGAGGTGGCCGAAATCCGTCTAGATGAATTGGAAGCACTGGACGAGAACAGGCTTCGTGTCCTATACAATCTAAAAAGACATCAGAATAAGATAGCAAGGGCCTTCAACAAGAAGGTTAGCCTTCGCTCTTTTCTGTAGGGCGATCTGGTTTTGGCCCTTCGAGCGCCAATGATCCCTGGTAGGAAACCACCCAAGCTAGAGCCCAAATGGGAAGGACCCTACGTCATCCACAAGGCTTACCCTGATGGAGCATACTCCTTGTCAACCATGAATGGTGAGTGCATAACTCCTCCCACCAACTCCAAGTTCTTCAAGAGATACTTTGCCTAGGGAAAAAGGGTCCTCCACGACCTTAAACTGCATCTTCGTTCTACAAGAAGATAAACTGAAAAATGGTTCGAGCTCTATGACCTTAAACTAAGATCTCCCCCCCATCCTTACTGCAAGACATTAAACTGCAAGCCAGTCAGGCCTTCCTGAGCGAGGCATAGCCTCAGCCCCCTTGGTCTCTTCGGGCCCACAACCCCCATCCTTACTGAAAGACCTTAAACTGCAAGCCAGTCAGGCCTTCCTGACTGAGGCTCAGCCTCAGGGCCCACAACCCCCTTACTTATTTCAAGATGTTAAACTGCAAGCCAGTAAGGCCTTCCTGACCGAGGCTTAGCCTCAGTCCCCTTGGACTCTTTGGGACCACGTCCCCCGTCCTTACTACAAGACGTTAAACTGCAATCAATTCAAGCCTTCTTGACCAAGGCTCAGCCTTAGGCCCCTTGACCCCTTCATTACTATAATACATTAAAATGAAAGCCAGTCGGGCCTTCCTGACCAAGGCTCGGCCTCAGGCCCCTTGGCCTCCTCAGGCCCATGGCCCCCGTCCTCACTGCAAGATGTTAAACTGCAAGCCAATCAGGCCTTCCTGACCACGACTCAACCTCAGGCCCCATGGCTTTCATCGACTTAGGTTCTCTTATGGGATTGTACGGTGTGGTGTGGGACTACGTCCTCATTCACATTGGATTACATGCCGTACTATACATATCCTCAAATGAGACACATACCTTGTCCACCACGACATTAAACTGCATGACACTTCCAGAACTACGTATGTCTTGATTCTCATCCTAATGGGATACATAGGAATGCCCAGAAATTTTGTATGTTGGCCCAGCCCAAAAGCCAAAATCTTCTCCTTGGGTCATGACATACGGCGTGGTGTAGGATTACGCCCTCTTTCATACCGGGTTACCCGTCACGCCGTACACATCCCTGGATGAGATATAGTTATCTCTTTCCCTCTTCCTTACAGCAAGACATTAAACTGCAGGATGGTCAGGCCTTCCTGACCAATGCCTAAAAATCAGGCCCCTTGGCCTTTTCGGGCCCCCGACCCAGGTCCTCTCTTATGAGAGTGTATGGTGTGGTGTAGGATTATGTCCTCATTCACGTCGGTTTATTCGATGTACCATACACCTCCCTTATTTGGGGGTATATTACCCCCCTCCTCATCCCTCATGACGTTAAACTACATCTAGCGAACTACGTGTGGATTGATTCCCATCCTCATGGGATACGTAGGATCACCTGAATGTCTAGGCTTCGGGTCCAGCCCCATATCTCTGAAATCTTCATCCCACCTTGGCCCCTTGGTTTACCTTTCCTCCACGAGGGGATTATATGGCGTGGTATGAGATTATAACCTCATTCACGTCGGTCTTGTAATAACCATTCTATGCGCCTCTCATTCTCGAGCTGTTTTGTTTACCCTTTTCGAAGTTTCACCAATGTGCCTAAGGGTACTCTGGTTTATTACCTGGAATTCCAAAATTTACCCAGACATGTCCGCACTCGTCTTCCAGGCTTTGTGTATCCCTTCATCAGGGCTTCCGTCATCTTTCACACCCGGAGGGACCCCCAAGAACAGCCTGGATACTATGCCCAAGGGCTCTCCTATAATTACGGGCCGACGCCCCTAAGGGTTTTGGACAACAAATCGATAAAATTTTGCGTTGTGAATACGGTCAGTGGTCTATGCTCATTTGTTGTTTCCACTTCATGCTAAAGCGATATAGATACCGTTTCCACCACGATCAACAGTTATCCTCCATCTCCATGCCAAATCCCCATTATGCCCAAAGTGTCGGGTACACAATTCACATCCTTCTTCACTTCATATTGTCCAAGTAGAGTTTCGAAGCTCTTGGTACTATTACTCCATGCACGTCTGCGCGTTGGTGGAACAAAGCCGTGTTAAAGGCGTCTTTCAGGGCTCTTCACTAACTTCCCCCTGATGGATGTTTCAGGTGTTGCGATAAGGATCTTCCCCCCTTGTTTCCTACACTGAGTTTAAGTCACTTGGGCTCAGGGATAGGGTCGAGGTCTGTGCTTACCTGGAAAGTTGTCATCCTCCCCTGGTCCGAGCTCTAAGACAATAAACTAAGATCCATATATAACTACATTCAGCTTGATTCCCATCCTCATGGGATACGTAGGACCGCCCGGAAGCCTTGTCTTCGGGTCCAGCCCATTTGGGGAGCTAGTCTCCCCCCCCCTCTTTTCACCTCTTACCTCTATATAGGCCCCTCGGCCTAAGGTCTCCCTCTCGGGGTGGCGTACAGTGTGATTTGGGATCATTTCTCCATCAATTGTGCTTCATGTCACTGCGCAAATTCCCTGCCTAGCATCGCCTCTGTACATCTGCACTTCATGGAGTTAAAAGACATGCTTGGTCCTGTCATGTGACCCTAAACCGTGAAATTATCGTCCTGGCCACATGACGAAAAACGGCACTACATTGTGATGACCTCGTTGCAGAGGACATCACATTGGGTATTGGTCACGTGCCATGCCATTTTTCAATGCCTATCATGGATTGATTCTTGTGGCGACACCAGGGCCTGCTACCCTAGGCCAGTCTCATTACAAAAAAAACCACTCACCTTAAAGGACAAACAATATTTATCAAATTCTACTTCTTTTAGTGAAAGGGCCACGCCCGCACTTCCCTTTTCCCCCTGGCACTGGTATCTCACCATTCCACCCTTCAGAATTCGTATGGCTTGATTCTCATCCTCATGAGATACGTAGGAGCATCCGGGCACTTCCACGTAGGCCCAGCCTAACCTTCATTTTCGGTCCCTCGACTCAAGCTTTTCCCCAGAGAACACACGGTATGTAGGGATTAGGTCCTCATTCGCGTCGGGTTTTGTAACCGCCTCACCATGTGTCCCCTGCCCCACTTTACCCATTCATGGTCCGAATTCTACAACCCTAAACTAAGATATCCCTGTTGGAAAGGAATCTACCCCCTCTATCTAATACGTCTTGTTGTCATATTCCGATGTGTTTTGACAAAGAGACCGAAGTGCAAGATTTTCATGGGTACATTCCCCTCATCCCATGACCAAGCTTCGTGAGCTCGCTATTTGGATCCTCATCCTATTCCACATCTAAAAGGAACCTTGGAAAACATTGATATTAGGCTTAAGGGCTCTCCATGGATGCTGGACCTAAGGGCCCTCCAATCGATTTGGACCAATGTCCCTAAGGATCTTTGACAACATTTGCAACATGGTCCCGTGTTTTGAACATGGTCAACAGTCAACCCTCATTTGTCTGTCCCCATTATAGGCTAATGCGATATGGAATATGCGTTTCCACCACGGTTAATAGTTATCCTCTATCGTCACGCCTCCGTCATTGTGATCCAACTCTCGAGCGACACGATTCACACATTTCCACTTCCTCTTGTTCAAGTGGAATTCCAACATATTCGTCTCTATCTCTTCGTGCATCTAAGTGCAACACATGGGCATGTTTGTATCATGGGGCTGGTATTCACCAATCATCCCTTCACCCTAACCTTCCCTTTTTTGTGTCAGGAAAGTCCCACCACTACTTCTTGTTTCCCACACCAAGAATCACTCACGTGGGCTTAGTAGTTTTGGCAGGATGCGTACCAACACGGCCAGGCTTCACATCATCCTGCGTGATGTTAAACTACACTTCCAGAATTATTTATGGCTTGATTCCAATCCTCATTTGATACGTAGAGACACCCTGGTATTTTGCCTAGGGTCTAGCCCATAGGAATGTTCCTATCCGTTATCCTCTAGAACTATGTATGGCTTGATTCCCATCCTCATGGGATACGTAGAGACACCCTGGTATTTTTCCTAGGGTCCAGCCCATTGAAATCATTAATCCCATCCTTCCCCTTTCCGGCCCCCTGGCCGGACCACTCGCTAGAGAGGCCCTATCCCAAAGAAGTAAGGATCCATAACCAAACCAATGCACCCATCTGGCGTACTCCCACCACGGTGGTGTAACTACCTAACTGTTGGATTCTGTTCAGACAAACCATCGCCCCATATTCCACACTTTGCATACCCCGTTTTCGGACCCTCATCCCCTTTCATGTCTGAAGGGACCCCCTAACGGCCTGGTCTCTTGCCGCATCAGCTCACCTACCGTCCTGGGCCAATGTCCAGGAAGACTGGTCATGTTTGGTAGGACCCCATAACAGTATGGATGCTCAACCTAGGGTCTGCCTACTGTCCTGGGCCAACGTCCCGAAGGATTTACTGACAACATTTGTGACCTGGTCTCATGTTTCGAACATGGTCAATGGTCGACCCTCATTTGTTGTCCCCATTTCAGGCTAAAGCAGTAAGGATATCATTTCTCCACCACGGTGAACAATTGTCCTCTATTGTCACGCCATCCCTGCAGTGTTCCGAATCTTGGGTATCGTGATCCACACTTCCCATTTCCATCTGTCTGGACCGATTTTAGCGCCCATGGGATTGCACCGTTCGTGCATAAGAGCACGCTATAGAAACGGTAATTCGGCTGTTCTAAGGACCTCCTTCTCCGGCCAGGCCTCTCCCACCTTTCGGAAATCTAGACTGGTTATCCAAACCCCGGATACCCGAAGCTTGTTTTCCACTCCCATGTTGGGAGGGACGATGAGGAAACTATCTCTTGTTTCTCACTTCGGTCATGACCCACATGAGGTTGGGGAATTATCGCCGGACGTCCCGCCAACATTATATGGATGTAATGAACCGATGAAAACAATGGAAATCATGCATGCTATGGTATTCAAGAAAAAAATGAAGCGCGAAAGTACCATTAAAAGGTTTGTAATTTGTTACAATACCCAGGGGTCGACTCCCCCCATGGCCGGGTTGACCCCGTCAAAAGAACGTTCCAGCTCCGCCACCCTTCGGCTTGTGGCGTCCAAGAGTTGATGTCGCCGAATCAACTCTCCATCCTCCTTAGCAGCGGTAGGGCGCAGTTCGTCAGCCTTGGCTCTGGCCCTTTCTATGCCATCCTAAATGGAAGCCATCTTTCTAGAAGCCTGCCTCATATACTCTTCTGCCTCTTCTAGCTGGGCCTTCAACCATGAGATCAGCTCAGATTGTGCATTAATAGAGGATGAGTTCTCATCTTCCCTGGGTCTGCATCTGTTGGACCTCACTTTCATCCTCTTGGAGGTTCTTGATGTTGGTTGCCTCCCTCCGCTGCCTGCCCACGCTGAGCCCGCGATCATACTCCCGGATATGCTCATCCATGAGATCTCGGATGAGCGCATGAGGACGTTGGGCATCCACTCCCCCAGCGCACAGTTCGCGCAGCAGCGAGTGAAGTCTGTCCATTTCGTTCAGCCATAGAGTTTTGGGGTGTCCTTGATGAAGCGTGTGATCAGCTTCCACGATCGGCAGTAGACTATGCTGCTGTCCTCCTCGTCAGAGGCCGTTTTGTCCCAGTCTGTGCGATTGGTAGGCTCGTATGCAGGATACGCCCGTAGGAAATCCTCGGCAAGATCTGCATCTGGTGTTGAGTCCGACACGACATCTGGCACCAGAGCAGGCATGACGGGACTTGGGTTGGCCGATTGATCCTCGTCATCAGACTCCACTTCAATAACCTCAGGTACGACCCTACTGGTGGCCCCACCAGTGATAGTGCGTATAGTAGCTCGGGGAGATGGGGGGACTATCTCCACCATCACTAGAATGCCCCTAGGATGGATGCCGCCAGATATCCCAACCAACCTTGCCGCAACAGCCCATGCCAGTCGAATAACTGTACGACCGAGAGAGACATAAACATTAGTTGGCACAATCTACATGTGACAACAATGAATCCAGTAGAGGAAACTTACGGAGATCGATCTACTGGTTCTTCTCTTGAGTCGATGCTGATGGGACCCTAAGGCGTGGCCCTTCGTATACTATTCGAAGGTCTAGAGATTCCTGAGGATCCACCTCAGGTTCTATGGCCCCACCAGATGCAAAACTTGACGCACCCGTAGGCGCGGGTTCTGAAGGTCCTGCATCGTCACCCGCCAAGGGGTGAGAGCAAGGCATGCATACAAGATCCTCCTACATGGTTCAAACATCGGTGAGAATTCCATGCTGACCCATGAACGGACCGTAAGGAAAGAAGTTTGGTATGCTACCTCGAGAGACTCTGCGAAATCATCAGAATCTGAGTCTTGGTCTCTGACTTCACCCTCCTCTAGCGGGCTCCCTCCACCAGCCTCATCCTCTCAAGATGAGTCCTCTGATTCTTCTGGAAGGGGGAAGCGCTCCCTCAGATCGGTGGCCGATAGCTGTGTTGGGACCGTCCGATCCAGCAGTACCCTCATCCGGTCTATCATTGGGTGTGGGACACCACTGGAGTGGACGTAGTCTTCCAGCTTGTCCAAGTTTCGCTCCACCTCCACCACAGACACCGCAAAACCATCCCGGACTGGGCCTATGCCCGGTAACTCTATCCCAAGGCGATTCAAGTGCGCCCATATCTCGGGTGGGCTAAGGAATTTCCGGTTGACATCCCAAATATCCCAGGCCTCCATGAAGACTGCATCCTCTACCACATCGATATGACGCAGCCGCTTCCCCGGATCCTGGGTGGATATCCTACGAAATCCCCTTGGTGGCTTCCCCTCAGGATGGCCCTGCTCTTCCGGAATCACCAGATCTGCCGCCGCTGCCACACCCTCAGTCGGTGCGTGTCCCGCCACCATGGCGGCCCCGCCACCGCGAGAGGCCCTTGCTGCCCTCCGACCCCGACCTCGGGATAGAGGAGGCCCGCCGTCACTGACCCGAATAGTTGGCTGCCTCAGCATCTCCCCCAAATAAGAAGCCTCCCAGCTAATAGCATACTCCCTCACCAATCCGAAAGCGGCGGTGGATGGAGGCAATGAAATTCGCATCTTCCCATCTTCCCGTGTGAACATGAACCACAGCTGCCTCATCACACACAGGTGCTCCTCATGACGCACCTCCCAGTAGACCTGCGGGGTCAGCCGATGGAGGCACCGGAACTGTCTCACAAAGCGATGCGGGGTGTACGGTTCACAGAGCGGCTCACGATCCACTTGTGCCACCAGAACTCCGCCTCGAAAGGCCAGGAGATAAGCTCGGTGATCTTCCATTCCCCACCCATCATTAGTGAGTATCCCCATCGGCAATGGAAATGTGTGGAAGTTAAACTCATCTGTCCTCCACACCTGGTTTAGCACCATCCGCATGGTTAGTTAGAATGGTAAGCTCCCAGCCGCATTCCGAATGGAGGAACGGAAGTTCGATCCCGGCGGTGAGATAGGGTTTTGATACTCATAAATCCCCCTGATGTGTGCCGCAATCCACCCATACAGAAGGTGGAAGGGCCCGCATAACCTTGACGGGTTCTTGCCCTCGCTAACATGCCGTAGCATCCTGTATAGCTTGGCAAGCATTGGAATCCCCAGATTGACCCATTACCCCATGTCCAGCACCGACGCCATGATAAATGAGCTGGGCTGCACCCCCATGCTGGTATCCCTCACCGGTAGAATCCAACCGCAGATAAGGGCCACGATGAATGCCGCCAGCCTGACTATCGGCTGCTTTTTAGTGCTAACACTGAAACCCCAAGTCTTCCATTGGCTGTCCTCCAAGACCCCCTAGTATGAGTGCTCCTTGCCCCGTGGAGCCGCCTTCGGACAAGTTCGAGGCCTCAGATGAAACTCTCGATTCTTCGGGAAGTTCCGGAACCGCTCTAACCACTTCTTAAAGTGTACATCCCGCACTTCTTCCTTGTCCTCTACAGGGACCAGTGCCATCAGCACCGACGCCAGTCGTGGAATCTTCTTCGTATCCTCCCACACGCTCATGACGGGGTGGAACTCATCATACAAGGACCCCAAGATTGGAACCCCCAAAATCTGGTGGACATCCCATAGGCTGATGCCCACCTCCCCGTGGTGTAGGTGAAAATTATTGGTTCTAGACGACCATCCGCTCAGCAGCTCTGGCATCAGCTGTTTGGGTTTGTAAATGTGGAATTGGGAGGCCCATGTCACCTCATACAAACCCACTCTCCTCAGCTCAGCCCCAAAATCCTCACATGAGGCACCTACCCAGTAGGCCCATGCCCAGTCATTGGTGAAGTTGCTTCCCTGGAACAGGTCCCCCTCATCGGACCACCCCTTCTTCTGATCCTGCAATGCCGCCTTCAGCATGGTACGATAGAGAGGAGGGGATGTCTCTGGTTGTAGTGGATTCCCGTCAATATCGTTCACATGGTTGTAGAGACAGTCGGCGGTGACGGGTGTGAAATCCTCTCGCGCATGACCATCGGCCGCCCTGAACCACTGGCGCTGGCATGGCGTGCTATTGAACCAGCAAGTTAGTTCGTCCCTACTCACCTCAGGGATGAAGACGTCATCCCTCAGCCCGAAGCCATACAAGGGCAGTTTCTTGCACTGTATATAGTTCTTCTGACCCTTTGACAGCATTTCTGTCAAAGAATTATGGTCCGAGTGGCTTCAGAACATCTCCCATAGACCCCAACAGTTAGCCATCTCGTCCCTCCGGGCGGCGTCTACAAGGACCCCCAATACAGCCTCTCGATGGTCCATTTCAGTTTCGGTACTTGGAAAAGGATTTTTCTTCAAACTGGATTGTGAATCTTGCTCGCGAATATCCCTCGCGAATTTCGGGCGCAAAACCAAGCCGCGGAGTCTGGCATAGGCCGGAAAACAGAAGTTCCCTTGGCGCGGTCGCGGAGTCGGAGACCTGCGGTTCGCCGTGAAGCTCGATTCACGAAGAGCAGATGCAGAGTATACAGAGCTTCGCGAAGTCGAGAGAGCAAGAGGAAAAAAGTCACAAGAGGAAAAAATAGCGGTCAGCCCCCTATTTATAGGGGGCAACCCCGGAGCTTCGCAGCGCGTCTGGACCGCGTGGTCGTCGGCAGCTCGGCAGGCCCCTTCGTGAGGCCGCATCGCGAACCGCGGATAGGTTTGGCGATTTTCCCTCAGACATCGACCCTTCTTCCCTCTGCGACAACAAGTCTGAGGGGGGGATTTTTTTGGCGCCAAAATCTTGCACAGAAATAAGGGACGGAAAAGAAGCCTCGCGCGCTGCCTCGCGAAGCTATGGCGCGAAGCACCCCCCGAGCATCGCGGCCGCCGCGAAGCACAGGAGGTGGTAGCATTCTATTAAAGCCCTGATGTTCACGAGCCCGCCGCTAAGTAGAGGAGGCTGTAACACTCCGCGAACGCCCTAACATTTTCGAGCCCCCCACGAAGCACAAAAGGCGGTAACACTCCGCGAATGCCTTGACGTTTGCGAACCTGCCGCGAAGCACCCGCCGCCCCTTCGCGTCGCATGAGCTCTACTTCGCGGCGCCCCTTGCCTAGAAATATTGGGTTCTCCTGGAGCCCAAAGGTGGGACGATCTGACCTTTCGGCTTCTCATCTCCCGAATCGCGAAGCACCCTTTTCCCCCCGGGAATCATGAACTATGCGGGATACTTCTACTTCGTGAGATGCATTCGCCCTGTCTCGTCTTGAGCCCCTCTTCCTAGAGGGATGCCCTTCGTGAAGCCTAAGGGAATTTGTGGAGGAAGGGGATTTCCAAGGGAACTCGGGCATCCATGGAGAGTTTATGCTTCACGAAAGACCCATCCAGTACTAGTGATCCACATGCCAAGGCAGGGTCAATGTACATCGTGAAGCACACTACTTCTCATCACCTTGCTAGGCGAGGCCCCTTTGCTTCACGAGGCAGTGCTCTGCGAATACTATTCCACTTCGCGAAGCACATCCCGGTCACACCCCTGCCCCGTTCTAAGGCAAAGGCACTCCACTTCGCGAAGCATACTCTTTTTCTTGGCAATTCCTCTTCCCGTGCGACCCTCCAGGTTTTCACGATGTGATTTCAAAATCCCAGAGACAACACCACCCATAGAGTTGCTTCGCCTAATGATTCATCTCATAGGCATGCTAACGGCTATTGCTTATTCACATAGCCATGCTAACATGGACCCCTCGATGGTTCGCTCCGTGACCCCCTTTTACCATGGCCTTTCCAATACCTTCCCTCCCCTAAGGAACAGTGGGTACCAGTTATGTAAGTCCTAGGGCTGTGGAGTAAACCCACCTCGTCCGAGCTGCAGGATGTTAAACTGCCAAGCACCTCGTCCTCAACACATGATGTTAAACTGTGATCCGGCCCCGTACCTCGCACGCAGGGTCCCCCCAGCTCGGACATTTTTTACGCCACTCGTCTCCACAGTGACGGGGTCACACCCTTCACAAGGGATTATATCCTCCTTCTCCAAGTAGCGTATGTCCATGGGAGAAGGACAACCACCCCGGTATAAGACCCAAGCCTCTCTGGAGGAAGGTAGCACCCATGCACCTCCGCACTTCTCCGCTTCCAAGGCCAGCGGAGGGCGCGATAGGGAATGAGGAACCTTTCATCGTTGGTCCCAAATCCCTCTCCCGCCGCGCATTTTCGCACTTCGGGCCTCCATCCTGGATTAAGTCCCAGCACCATGGGCCGCCTAACACGTATGCCCCTCTTCGATTCTCACAGACGCACCCTTCACGACGTGATCATCAGGTCCTTGCTGCCTCTTGTTTCTCACACCGAGCATGACTCACGTGGGATTAGAGTAAGAATTGTCCATGATAATGCCTCTTCCAGCATGATGTTAAACTATATGCCCTCTTCCAGAATGACATTAAACTGTATTCCCTCATCCAGCATGATGTTATATTGTATGCGCTTGTCCCGCATTGACATTATACTGCCCACCCACTCTAAACTATGAGGTCTTTGACCCATGTCACAACATGGTACGTAGGAAGCCTCCATGAGGTTCAAACCCATCCGTCATTTCTTCATGCCAGGTTCCACCGTCATATAGCATGACGTTAAACTGCAATTCCAGTCCGACGGCAAGCCATTGTGACCAACCCGAATGACGAGGACTTTGATCCATGTCAAGGCATGGTACGTAAGAAGCCTCCTTGAGGTTCAAGCCCATTTCCCATTGGACCAAGGTCCCTTCTTCACGTCAGTTCGCAGACACCCACCACAAGTGGACCCCCAGGGTCACCTTCATGTTGGATCGCCGATGAAGCCACTTTGAACTACTAGGTCTTTGATCCATGTCAAGGCATGGTACGTAGGAAGCCTCTACGAGGTTCAAGCTGACCTCTCGTTGTTTATACACATCAGGGTTCATCTTCGTCCCGCACGATGCTAAACTGAATTTCGGTCCAGTGGCAAGCCATTGTGTCCAACCTGAACTATGTGGTCTTTGATCCGTACTAAGTCATGGTACGTAGGAAGCCTCCACGAGGTCTAAGCCCACCACCACTGGGACCCCCTGGTCCTCCTCATTCATGTAGGCCTTCCGGCGTCCAACCTGAACTACGTGGTCATTGATCCATGTCAAGGCATGGTACGTAGGAAGCCTCCTAGAGGTTCAATCCCACCACCTGTTGGTCACCCCGACCTTCTTCGCGTCAGTTCACCAACACCTGGGCAACCTAGTTTGTAAGCCCCACACCATCGGGACCAGGGTCCTCACTCGTATCGGTTCACCAACACACCCTTTGAACTACGTGGTATTTGATCCATGTCATGTCATGGTACGTAGGAAGCCTCACGAGGTTCAAGCCCACCACCCGGTCATTCCGACCTCATTCACATCGGTTCACCCCCGTCCCGCATGAAATTAAACTATATTCCAAACCTCATCTAAACTACGGGGACTTTCATCCATGTCAAGTCATGGTAAATAGGAAGCCTTCATGAGGTTCAAACCAACCACTAGTGGACCCCCGGGGTTCAACTTCACGTCGGTTCGCTGATGATGCCCATCGGGCCAAGGTCCACATTTACGTCGGCTCGTCGACAGCATCCAGAACTACGTTGACTTTGATTCCCTTCCACGGGGATACGTAGGAGGTCTCTTTGAGGCTCAAGCCCAATCTCACTGTCTCCCTTGTGATAGTCCCATCTCAGTCCCCCTCTACTTCCTCCACCTATCCATCGTCCACCATGATTCTCACCCGGACCATCATATCCCGGTGATATCATGACATTCCGCTCCTCTTCACAACATTCAGGAAGCCGCCCACGGGTTGGCGCCGATATCGGAATCCCTTCATAGGAAATTAATCAATTTGATTCACTCCAGCTAGTGTTTTGATCAGGCCGACCCATCAACGCTGGATGATAAACTTGCGACCTACCTCGTGATAATCATGAGATGCCTGAGGAAAACCTCGGATGGCACGCCCTTGGCATAACCGTCTCCACTAGATGTTAAACTTGCGACCTACCTCATGATAAAGATGAGATGCCTAAGGATAACCACGGATGGCACGCCCTTGGCGTAACCGTCTCCGCTGGACGTTAAACCTGCGGCATACCCTGTGTCAAACATAGGAAGCTGAGGAAAACCTCAGATATATTCCTAGGGCGTATGATTCCCCACGCTCGATGTGGGATGCCTCGGGATTCCACGCCCTCGAGAATCCCCATGATAAGGTACAAAAGACAAACACCCTTGTTCCCCAGCATACAGACACGCTATTGATGCCTCGACGTGACTACTCCCCTGACTGAAGGTTGCTGCCCTGACCAGACCCTTTGGAATGTCCTGACAGAAGCAGTGTAATTAACCGGTGTCCATGGAAACATGGCACTAGGAAGTGTTTCACGAACAACGTATTAAATCAATGACGGAGACCCGGACTAGGTGATGAGTTCTGAGGAGGAATCCACAGAAGGAAGAACCGACATCCCATCATCCCAGTTTCAATCAAGGAGCAGACGTCCCTGAATAAGGAGCAGATACCGCCTACCTTTGGAAATTGGGAATGTGAGGCAACAGCAATGCGTCCTCCACAGACGGATGTGTGTTCCCTGACGAAAGCATCGGAAACAATACCCTAGAAGTGGTACGGATAGTTGCGTACACTATGTGAAATTATTTCCTAGTGCTTACCAATATTTTAGGGTCCAAAATTCAGAGAAGGGATGACATCATAAAAATTGGATTTATATTAAGTCCACATGAAAATATAGTGAAGGAGGGAGTTTTTATTATACTAGTCTTCATGAAGGGTGTCTTCAAAATAAACAGTGGTTTTGATGATGACCTCCACAATTACGTCAAGTATCATGAACAAAAAAGTTTCTGCGAGATTTTTAAGGTAGGGAGAACCATGAACATAATGAGGGAGAATCAGGAAATATTGATGATGAGGATAAAAGCTTCTGAAAATTTTATAAAAACATATAAATAAACCTATACCCCTTTAAGAAAATATGCGAGACTTAATAAATATCCTAAAGGATCTTGATTTGCGAAGGTGGTTCACAAAGGTGGTTCTTGCGAAAAATTTCACAAAAGATTTCAAATATGATTGGATTATTTGATCATCATGAAAGTATTTATATTCATAAGGGAAATAAAATTCCAACTGAATTTGTGAGTTTCATGAGGACTATGTGATATTCAAAAAAAATTGAGCTTTGTGAAAGGAGGTTGATTCATGAAGTTTGGTTGAGCTTTGTGAAAGAGGATATCATCCCAAAACATTTGAAAAGGGATTTCCCAGTAAACCTATCATAAAGTGGTATTCATCTGGTGGATGAATGTGGAACTTATTATTACACTAAATTTGGTTTAAAACATATAGATTTGGGTAATCAAAGGAGATCCTTCTAAATAATCAATGAGAACACATCAATTTAGGGACCAGTGAACTTTCTAATTGCGATTGGTTGAAAACTAGGAGGGAAAACGAGTCTGCTCCAAACATTGAAGCAGATGTTCACTTTTAGTGTATTTGGTACATAGAATCATTTTTTTATTCTACTTGGACCTATCCAAGTGAGGTAAAACCAATTAAAATTCATGTCTAGTGCATGCTTTTATTTCTATTTTTCACATTGTTAAGGGAAAGAGGGAGAGGAGTTTTTTAAATTAATCCAGATTTGAATGGGATGTTCTATTAATATAACATAGCCTAATTCACCCCTATATCTAGTTATTTAACCTAGTTGAGATAATGTACTATCAAATTTTAATATGAGTAGTAAAATTGGGACTATAAATTTAAATTTATTTTACTCTATATTGTACTGTTTAGCTAATGCAGAATCAGACAACACTACACATGATACTCCTTGAGTTAAGAAAAAAATCCATAAAACCCTATGTATTTTAGTAGTGCTTGTATAAATATCAAGAATGTTTAATTAAAAAGGTTATGAAAACATTTTTTAAGAATTATTTATAAAAAGGTGTTGTGATTATGTGAAGTCTATGATTATATGTTATCTAACATGTATAGTTACTTGGGTGTTAAGATTTTAAAATTTTTGTAAGCCATGGGTTTGAATGCTCAATTTTCTCAGTGATTTTTGATAATGTTATAAAAAGGATTATCTTTGATAAAACTTCTAATACTTATTAATTTGGATTTTATTCTAGTTGCAGATGAAATGCATGAACATGACTCTATGTTAGATCCAAGCATGCATATAAGAGGAAACCTATTTCATTTCTCTTATAATTGGATAGTTTATCTTTGATTTCATGTTGTATATTTATTTATGTTTTTTTCATATATTGAAATCTCATATGGTTGTTATTGAAATTATTTCATGAATTAGGATCTTTTCATTATTAAAGTGACAAAAATGACACTCCAAAGGTGGGGGGAATAACGTTTGATATGAGAAGTGTGTTATTACTTGTAGGGGGATTATAACTATATCATACAAATGAAAATGGTTAGAATAGTTTATATAAATAGGTGAGATGGTTAGTTGAAACATTTCAGTCTCAAAAAAAAATATCTTTGCTTGAATTTAAACCAATTTTGGATAGTAGATTTTGGTTTTTGGAAGATGACACATCTATAAGTGTAACTGGATGGTAGATAATTAGTGCTTTTATGTAAAGATAATGATAAGGGGGATGGTTGAGTATCGAACCATTGATGAACACCAAGGATTAACGATTCTGAATTTGACACATGCATGCATGGAAACTTGGAGAATTGATTAATTAAAGTGTGATACGAGAATAAAGAATATACTAAAAATATGTTCGATGTTATGAGAAGTTTGGCCCATAGTTAGTCTTGGAGACACCTTCTCACAAGACATGGATTTTAGTTCTATTTAATGAAATGTAAATATTATTTTGAATTGGGTGTGTTTCAAAGAGATATATATAAAACCCACAGTTGGAATCCTCAATATAACATATTAGGTTAATTTAAGATAAAAGGATATCATGATAAATATATTAACATATTCCTAAGTACATTGGGAGATCATCAATCATGCAATGAGCTAAGTGAATTAAAATATGTCAAACATCCTTTCAAATTCATGGACGAAATCTTTTTGTGTAGTGATTGAAGAGTTGTATAAAGAAAATCACATGTTGTAGAGGCTAACTAAGTACATATATTATTACCTTCATGTGGGATGGGTCATGTGAGTAACAAACAAGTTTCTATATGGTTATTTTCAAATTTTAATTCTACTTGACAAAAGGGACCCTAAAAAGATACATTTCTATTTAAATTCCAAGAAGAAGCTTTGTATTTTGAGTATTATTATCATGATTGAGATAGAAATAAACCCATATATATATATGTGGATTATATTGAGTGAAACATATATTCCCAAGTAGTATTTCCATGGAAATAATCATGGACACCAACCACATCTTCAACTCAAATTCTAGGAGAGGTATCACCTTTGGGATTAGTTAGTGTTCAAGAAATGTGGACTTATCGGCTATGTAATGAAATTTTAGTTGTATGATATAGATGTGGAATTCCATATATGGGATCCTTGGCTTCTAGTAGTCAATCCTGATGTAACCCTAGACATAAAGTGAGGCTTAGTTGATATATTCGGTAATGAATGGTATTATACATACTGTGGATTAATATGGGTTTTGGGGAAGGTTGCCTATTTCATTTTAAGGAAAAGTTTGAACGAACAGACTTTGGTGGGTGGATTTTTATTCAATAGTTTTGATATTATTGATGATCACAATTAGAGACCTAAAATATTATTTTATGTATTGTATTAACAATTGTTGTGATATTTTCATTATTTTGATAAGGATGATATTCAATAAATAATTCGAATGGTGGAAGAACAATGACTCATAATTGGCCATTCAAGGCCATGAACAATGATGGGGAGATCTATAGGATGGTTGATGAAGGTGACAAAAATGTGATTAGTTTTTGGGATATATGGGGCCATGTAATCACTGTCATGATATTTCAGCAATGGTAACAAGTATTGTCTTGGGTTGTATGAACTTAAGTGTAGTACATTTAATGTGACACTTGGAAGCGAATTTGGTGTTTGGAAATATAATGTAGAAATTTTAATGGAAAATCATAGTTATAATATGTCATGTAATGTTTTAATTATTCTATAATCATTCTTGGGGATGAGAAGTTCTATGTTGGGGAAGTTTTAAAATCCCACATTTTGATGTGGATTGAATTTTTGAAAGAAATTTTGTCTTTTCATTTATTTAAAAGGGTAAATTTTTAATTGATAATTATAATTTTATTATGATATTTTTAATAATTATAAGTTTTGTTCTTAGATGAGTTTTAAATATGGAGAGATTTTTCATGATTTTAGGAAGGTTTCAGCTGCATCGGGCTCTAGAATCCTAGTTTTTTTCAAACGTAAAGGGAGACCCATGGTTAGTGAATAGTTTATTCCAATCATACATAAAAACTACTTATATATGTAAGGGTGTCACATTTTTTTACAAAAAAACCAGGGAGGTTTCAAGAACATATAAAAAATTATATATAATTTTATAGGTTATCCACACATTATGTGCATGGTTTGTCTAATCATGCCCATTAATCCTGTTAGACTTTTTTTCATGGATTGTTCCTCCACATGGGATGCACACATTTTTTCTAACCATGTTTCTATCCATTTGAGGGGAAATACACTATAGATATTAATCCCAAATTTTTGGCACATTATTTTACAAATCATGAATAAAAACCATGAGGTTCATTAAATACCTAGAAATGACTATTTTACACCCCCTTTCTTTTAAACTGTAATCCTCATTTACTCTTCCATTATTCTCATTATAAATCCACCCCTAGGGAGGTCTCCTCCTCTCTCCTTGGATTTGGGAGGCCTTATTTGTATGATATTGAAATAAAATACCACCAATATTTTTGGATATTCCATTTTAAGCCTATAATTCCACTATTTTATTTTTTTTATTTACCCTACTATATTGCATTTGATTTTAGTGTGAGCTCATACAACCTATTATCCAAGGATTTTTAAAATTTTATAATTTCCAATTTTTCATCTAAAATAAAATTCTAACAATAGATTAGTAGAGTGTCATAAGGATGATATAAAAGGACTATGGATTATCCCTTATCATTTCATATATTATACAATGCACCATTTTGCAGCACACCAGACATTTGGCACAATGTTAGAAAAATTTGAAATACTTTTTCTAAATCTATCATCCCTTATTACATATAATTCCTTAAACCCTTAATTTTTTTTATATAAATCTAAATATACTAGTACCACAATTTTTTATGTGAATAATATGTTGACTCTTTTAAATTCATGTGTAAGAAAACTGACTTCTTTGTAAGTTACACTTGTATCCTTATAGAAGTTGTTTAAAATGTTGTAAATAAATTATCTAATTGTTGAATACATTCACTTGGACCTATGTTAGTTTATGAATTAAATGGATAGAAGTAGAAATTTGATGATGTTTTAAATTTTAATCACATTTATGTGTCTATTAATAAATTTTAAAAAGGTTATTGACTAATTAAAAGAATTTTGATAAACTGCTAAATTTAATATATACTCACATGACCCATTTTATCACTTTTAAGTAAATTGAAATATAAATTTATTGAGTTGTTACATGTAAATGTTATAATTATTATCCCTTTTTAAACATATAAATGAATTAATTAAATGTATTTTTGAATTATAAATAGGCATAGGTGTCTCTCATGTCCTATGTTTTATTATTAAAAGAAACATACCTACCAATTATGTTACACCATGATGGATACAAGGTTTATGAATACATAATTAATTGGTTGAGATCATTGGTTAAGAGGAAAGATATAACACCAAGATTAACACTTAGGTTCTTTATTTTTAAGGTCTTTGATGGGCATAGAGGTAAAATTAAATTAAATTATACCCTGAACGATACTGGGGTTCGTTATACAAAATGACCTGGAAAGTCGTAGAGGAAAAACTAAAAACTAATAATCATTGATTGACACATGGGTTCCTTACATGGAATAACATGGTTGATCTTAGAGGTTAAGTGAATTATATTAATCTTTGAGTGAAACATGGGATCTAGATATAAAAGGCCTTGGATGAGATCATATGATAAGTGAAATTATATCATTCTTGATCTCTATTTTCATTACCTTAATTTATAAATCATAATTCAATTGAACATTTAGAACTTTATATGATAATTATTATTTATATATATATATAAAGATTCTTTAGTTTCACATTGGGCCCCACATGAAAGGTGATACACATGGAAACATGTATTCATAGTCATGGGTCCTAATTTTAATTTACTATTCTTATGTTCAAAGACATTTGGATTTAGTAAAAGAAGGTATATTTGGTCATACATCTATGAGGGACCTCAGATCGACGTAATACACACACTCTCTCTCACACACACACACACACACATATATATATTATCACACAACCTTATTATTATAACCACAAACTACCTTATTTTATATTAAAGGTCATTATATAATTAGATACCATTGGTGGTGGCCTACTAAGTTTTACTCCCTCCATATTCTAGCCACTATTGTATACCCAAAATGATTTTTTAACTATAGGTCATTATATTAGATTGTTCTTTTTATTGTTACTCTTTATAGAATAGGACATAAAAAAGGGTCGGGTCCCATCATGTACTCGGGATACCTATAGTAATATGGTATGTTTTTATTTATTCATTTTTACTATCTAGTCCTCCCATATGTTTCATATATTATATGTTAACTAACTTTTTATTTATGTATTATAATCTTTATGCATGGTTAATTTTATTCACCATTGGAAGTTTTATATTTTTGATTAATTAATATTTATATTTTTCTAAATTTCATTTATTAATGATTTTACTATGTTTAATACTGATCTATAGGGTATATTTACCAACAATAGGTCATTTAGAATATCACTACTATTTGAAATTCGCTGTCGTAAGGCGAGGCATGTTTGATTTCACATGGCCAACCAATTTATCAACTATTGTTGAGTGAGCTAGACCAATATACTATAACTTAAAAGGGGTTTTATTTGATATAAATGAAAATACATTGAAAATAGAGGTAAAATAAAACATAATTTACCCTTAGTGTAAAATATATCAAACTCATAAAAATAATGATGAAAAAACACTGTAGCTCATTAAATGGTTTTTGAGTTAAGAAATACCTTTACCTTTACTCTCTACTTCAATATCATTTATTTAATATCCTATGTAATAAATATAAACATATAAACAATCAATTTAATAAAATTAATCATATATATTAAATTTTATGATAATTCATTTATAATAATTTTTAATAAATATATTAACCATGTATAGATTATTTTTACAATCAAATGTTATCAATATTAATTGATTGGCCTCACTTATAATGTTGATGTCAATCATAATGCACATAATACAAGTTCATAATTAATATATTAATAAATTTATTTGAATATATTTTATGAATTATTTATAATGTTATATTTTATTTTTATAAGAGTTTTAGTTACAGTTTTGAAAATGGAATCTAAGATAGGTGTGATTTTTTTATTTTATTACAAATAAGAGGTGGAATTAATAAAAATTTAAATATTATTAAAACCATTACAAAAAAAGAAAAGAAAAATCCGATTTTTCAATAATGTATAATGAAACTAGTTTTTAGGTTTCTATTTTCATCCAAGATATAAATTTTTATCATTGTTCACCTATGTGGTTAAACTGATCCAAATAAGAACATGTTATAATCAGGGGTGATTATGGTTAAAAAAGTGATCAATTCAGAAAAATATAATTATTATATAAGAATAATTATATAAATAATACTTTTTTCTAAGTTGTTTTGTTTTATTTGAATATATTTATATAATATATAGAAAACTCTTTGGATGGAAAACAAAATACATCATTTCATGGAGGTAGTAGTTCGTACTAACATATAGATAGATTTATCTTTTTTTTGTAGAACATGAGGAAGTTAGGAAATATTTTATCCCATAATAATCATAATAATGTTATAAAAATCATATTATTTCATTCAATATCACCTTTTAACCATCCATGTATGGTGGGGATAAATAATTATACACATCATTCATAGAGGTCTTAGTACGCACGTGGACATAATTTCTACATCATTTTTTATGGGTGAGAGGCATGTTATGTTTACCAAATAATAATAGAAAATATTACATAATTAATAATTATTTTAACCTATTGTAATGGGCAATATGGTATTTTTATTAGGAATGTAAATAAATAAAAGGATTAGGGAGCGGTTGTTATTTATGTTGGGAATTTTAACATTCTCTTGAAGTACATTTTGGAAATAGAGGGTCTAATATAACATCTAATGAATCAAGTCTTATAGAAATTGAATAATATTATAATATAAGTGAAATGATCCATATTTTAGGGGAACTTTTAATTTTGGGATAGGATTTTAAGGGGTTTCGTTAGGACCCTTTTATAATTTAAGGGAATGATGTTTTTCTAAATATAACCTCTTATTATAAAAGGATCACATAATTTACATAAAAAGTTGACTAAAAATGGAAAATAATAGATATGAGATAATATTTGGTAAAACCACACCTCAACCACTCATTTGGAGTCATGTGTTCGACTTGTTTTATCTTCTTTACACTTAGTTAAACTATTCTTACATTAATTTACCTTTATCATGGTAACATCATTTTTAACCTTGGTAACTTTTTTTTATTAAAAATAAAAATATTAATAATAATTAATTTCAATATAGTTATTTTAAATATATGAAATGTTTTTTTAATAAAATTTTATGATTTATAAAATTTAATTATAATATTAGCACACATTATCCATACAATCCATTTTTTGAAAAAGTTTAATTTTAAGCATCAAATTGATTCTTAGGATAAAATTATTAATCTTAATGAGTTACATTACCTTAATTTTTTTTAATAACCAAATAAGTGTTACATGAGTTTAAATATAACCCAAAATTGAATCCCACCTTGTAAAACAATAACTGCAAAAAATATATAAAAAATGTTTTATTATGAAACACTACATAATCAAATTGATAAAAAAAAGATTTTATAAATTCAAAAAATTATTTTGAAATTAATAATATTACTATTTATAGTAATTTTATATAATTTTTATTTCAAAACAATTTAAATTACACTTGATTATTAAGAAAAACTGAATTTTTCTTTATTCACCAAAATTTTAATATTTTATGAAAAATACAAAATCATCATTCTTTGATAATATTAGTATCCAAAATAAAAAAAATGAGTTTTATTAGACCAAATTAATTTTCCAAAATTTGATAATTAAAATATTAAATAATTTTAATTAAAATATATTGAATAATGTTGTCATTAGAAAATAATATTTTAAAATATAAACTATTATTATTCTTATTTTGTATAAATTATTTTTTAAATTATATTTCATATTTTATTAATATAATAAATTTATTTTATAGATGATTTATTATGTTTCTCAAAATATAAAACATAAAAGAACAATTTTAGATAATATAATTTTTTAGCATAAAATGAACGTATTTGTTTTTAGTTATATTAATTGTGTTTTATAAATGAATTTGTATTAAAACTAACTTTATATTTAATTAAATTCATGAATTTTAAATGTATAAAATACATGTGATATATAGATAATTTGTTACATTTATAATTACAGGCTTACATCATTTTAATTTTTACTTACATAACCCCTCAAAATCATTATATCAGATTAAAAAATATGATATCCCATAGTATAAGTTATGGGTTGTCGTTTAGCTAGAATCTATATCATGTATATTTTCACAGGAATGAAATTATATCCCAAAAGATTACATTCATACCATAATTGTTGGAGTTTGTCCTGGGCTTAGTCCGTGGATACCCTACTAAAACATACTCCGTTGCATGATAATAAAAAATGAGACTCATATGAAATAATTTTACTAATTTATGACATTTCTTATGATAGATATGTTACATTACAAATATTAATATGTCAATTTAAACTATCCAATTTAAAAACTATGTTATAAGGGTTATATTTTATATTTATATTTTTATCTCAATAAAATTTTTCACAATTTCTTTTAGTTCACTATTGTGTGTGGAAGATATTAAAAATAGTATTCATTTTAAGGGAAACTAAAAAATAAATATAAATGTTTTACATAATCCATACAAGGATGATACTATGAACATGAATTATTGTACATTATAATTATAAATAACCACTAACTCCCCACTAGATAACATCAATTTATGTATAATAAATAATCATATCCAATAAAAAATGATTCTATTATAAAAATATAAAATTTATCACCTAGTGTTCCAATGATGTATAAAAAAGAAAAAATTTGACAAAAAGTACACACACATGCCCTACTACGATCCTTGAGCCTCAATAATCCTATCTCTAATATCTATTGATATGCTCAATTTCGATCCACTACACAACTATACTCTGACCTAAAAACAACACCCATAATCTACATACACATCCATATTTCCATGATCATATAACTCAGTAAGATCTCACCAATAACCTCTAATAAGAACCATCATTTTCATATGTATTCATAGTAAAAAAATAAATAAAATAAAAATTATCAAAATGTTGTCATGCATTAAAGAAGGCACAACATCATTCAACAAGATACAGATTTCTATCAAGGCATCATGTGATTACAAGGCCACTACGACACCTGACCATACCTATGATGGAACCATTCCATAATGTTATCCTGAACTCATGACACTATACCTTTAACCATATTAATACCTGAAGACTCAAGGTATTAAATGTGATCGATCCTCAATCACTACCAAATGATACCTCCTAATTTTTTTGTACAAGTATAATACAAACCCTTATCACTCAAGGTAGGTCATCCATCAATCATTAACCACTGCCTTATAACACAAGGTAGGTACCATCATATATTCTTTAAGCAAGTACTATATCAATTAGGAAAAGGTCCACTATCCAGGTCTCACATCACATAAAACCCAGAACGGCCTTCTCACTCAAGACTGCCCACAATCCTAACCCAAGCCTTCCACTCAAGGCAAGGACCACATTAACAACTTATCACTTAAGGTGATTTAAATTCGTCACAAACCATAAAATCTCGCTCATGGAAGGGCCATGTTTTAGAATCCACAATTCCACACTATAATTCATTTTCTATCACAAGGAAATGTGAATACACACATGAAACAAGACATAAGGACCATATCCCATTACACAACCAACCAGGTTATTGGATTGGTACGACTCACATAAAAATTAACCTACCGTCTCCATTAATTTTTATAACTCACATCCACCGTCATTTGGTGATATCATATTCTATGGGCTCATATTAGACATGGATACAATATAGAGGGTCCAATTATCAACCCAACAAACTTCAAATTTCAATTCCAAGTCCTCAAGAACTTTCCATGACCTGTAACTCAACATTTTTTCACATCTTATAATGTAGATATCTTATCTCACCACCTGGATAACAACCATCTTCTATATATATCCTAGGGGACTCATCTTACTCACCTCACATATTTATATTGTAATATTTTCTCCGTAAGGATTTATAATACACACATGATAGTTATGATTATCTAACATGTCATCACGATGTATCAAGACTCTCATGACTTACCCCTTTAATTATGAACCGGTTCTAGGATATCTTCCATCACTATATATTCCTCAAGAACTACCCTTGGTATCAATATTGTTTAATAATAATCCTCCTCCCATGGAGAAATAGTCTCTAATTGATCAAAACTTATTTTGAGTTCTAAAGAGCACTAATTTCAAGCATATGAAGCTTAACACCATATTATATAATATACATAGGTATCCTTTGGTCCTTAATTCCTATACCTAAACCAATAAAATTATACACTATAGAATACAAAAAAATAGACCTGCATATAAAATTATATTGTAGGGACAACTGACCTCAAACACAGAGTTAACCCCTCTCTATGCTCTATCAAGACTCATTAAAGGTATTCATTGTTTACAAGAAACTATCTCAGACCAAAAAAAATAATTAGGAAATTATAAAATTTTATAATGAATTAATCTATTTAGTTTTACTTGAATAATAACTTAGTGACTCTCTATATATCATTTTTGAACAGATACCACAATCAATGCAAGGTATTCAACATTCTAGGATATCATATTTCCCCCCACATGTGAAATTTCTATCATTATCGCCTAATTACACCATGATCTAATGGAATAAAAACCAAAACCCAGTCACAATATCCCTAAAACTAGAGGTCTAGGAAGGTGAAATAAATATGAAGGAATAATAGAATATCTTACCTCAAAACTCCACCCAAACACAACCAAAATTACCCCCCCTCTATAGAAGATTGGGTGAGGAATTGGAGGGGGAGAGTCAGTGAATTTATGTTTTTCCTATATGGAACTCATCCAGGATTAATATGTGGTAAACCACCAAATATTTTCTTTCTAATATTAAAAAAACCATCCATGTCTTAATAATGATAGTTGTAGTGGGGCCATTGTGTGAAACCAAACATCACTTGATAATTTCAGAACATTACTAGGATTCATAGTGTTAACATTTTATGTACATGCGAGGAGGATAAAAGTATCATATTCAAATTTTTGTTCCCCATAACTCCATATAATGATGCTATAAATAATGATGTCACAGAATAATCTATGAATTTTATTTTTTCCTAATGAAACTATATAAATTTAGTACATCCTCAGGGACTTACTCCGAATCCCATCTAGGAACTCAAAATTCCATATAGACCTTGTTCCTTGTCCATAAAAATCATCCTAAGATATTCCATCACCAAAATTACAAATTTGAAAATTAATTCATGAAATTAAACCTCTTGCCTGATATAAATACAAACACCCTTCCAAATCAACAACCATAAGATTTGGGGGTCATTCTTGTTTTAATTAAAATTATGTTTCTCATTTCATTATTTATTTTGGGAATTGAAATCATTTTTTTATACGAAGAATTTCATTCATGATATGCCACTTGGGGAATCATTAATTCCTATGTGTGATGCCCACATCATGATTATTGACATGTTTGGATAGATATTAATAATCCATAAAGGACACACAATTCATTGCATATTATTTGTGTGTCTTGTTATTAACAAATCCTAATGGAAATTTGATTACATAAACTATTCCATATTTGAATTTTGGGTTATATACATGTTTTGGATTCAGGGTATTGTATTCTTGAATTATTCATTTATTATTCCATGAATATATGTAAATTTTATATTTTTAATATTAAAATGAAAACTAGTTTATCCTAAATTAGAATACATTTTGTTTTATTTTTTGATCATGATATTAATTCAATTGAAATTATTCTATAATCATAGATAAAATTATAATATATGATGATCTTGTTAGAAAGAGTATTTATATAAATATGGTTATTTTATACATTTTTAGTACTTATGACAATAATTGAAGTACATGGTTGAATGGGATGTGTGTTCCCCTGGCTAAAATATAACCATTTCCCCACCACATGGGATGGGTTTCTAGGTCCATGAATTTTTCTACACTATTCCCCTTCCTTGAGATATGTTTTATAAAATGACATTATTTACCCCCTGGGATAGGTATCATAGTTCCCCAATCTAGGACATATCAAATTATGAGTTATAGTTTCAATAAAGATATATTAGGTATGGACCCTCATGGTATAAATAATTATTTTTTATATATTTTAATTCATTTATTAGAATCTATTTACTATCTTTTATATATATATGTAATGGATATTGGTTTCCTAAAATCTATTTTTCAGTTGATATACATAAATGAGTCCACATATTCATACATAAACATGGTCATACACTATTTTATTGAGGTATGTTGGTTGTTCACTATTAATTATATATATTCTCAAACCCTATATAGATTCTCTAGTGGATATACAAATTTAGGTGCTTTATTTTAGGTACCTTTCTATTGGAGGCTATTTCATTGATTTATTGTTCTTGGATATTAAAGAATCCATATCACCATTGAGCATAGAGCCTGGGTAAAGTATTTTAGAGATTATAGTATATGTTTAGAGTAGGTGAATAACATATGTACAAAATCATCTCATGATATCTCCACAACCAAAACGCCCCATTTTGTCCTTTATCCCATTCTTGTGTTTCCTTATTTATGCAGAATGAATCATGGACTGTTTCCAAAACATTGTATACTTCTGTGAGATATGTGACTTGTTTAAAATCTTTTCCTATTTCATATAAATGTCCCATTATTTATTTTCCATGTGGATTTAAAAATAGGTTAAACAATGTATATTAATTATATTTTTGTTTATTTTCCCAATGAATGCAATGCTTATGAAAAATTATTAGAAGGTCACTCATAATTTTTATTTTTGTTTTCCAGGGGTGACTATATCTCAAATGAATGTTACATGAACCTTGATGTTTACGCTAACCCCTTGTGATTTCATAGTAATTTTATGGGGTTTTGATAACATGATCTAGTAGAAACTGAGAGTTTTGGTCATATACATTACATATCCTAATATAATAATCATTTAATTTTCCCAGAATATATATCATTTAGTACATTATGTATCATAACCATGCTATTGTGCCCTAATAATTTTTAATATTACATATATAAGTATAAACACACAAATACATCCCAAATAACTTTGAAATTTATATAATAACTATTTAAAAATATCAAAATTAGAAAATAATATTTATGAACACAAGTCCATAATATTTCTCATTAAATACAATAATTTAGAAAGATACTGTACTTTTAAATTTACCCATACAATATTATTTACTTTATATTTCTTTTAGTAAGGATATAACATAATTCCATTAGTTTTTCCCTATTCGGGTATCAAAAACATGATTATTGACATCTTTAAAAACATTACCTCTTATGATTCCCAACATTCATTAAAATACATTAAACGGTTCTCACTACAAATCTTCTAAAAATGATTCATTTATACCAATGTCAATAACATATTTAAATATAAATGTTATACAATATTTATTATCCCAAAACCCAAATATATTATTTAAAAAATTCGTCCCCATGAGTTCATCATTTAAAAAGTTTCTTAATAACTTATAACAATATGTCTAATTCTTAACATTTTACAATCCCAAAAAAATTATTTCCATTTAAATCCTTAATTAATCACACGAGTTAACAAAACAATTTTTTAACACATAGTGTATTTGAAGGAGAAAAATATAAATTATTATATACATATCTATAGTTTCAAACACTTAATATTATAGTATAAATAATTTAAATAACCTTGAAATACAACTATTTCACACCATTAATGAATAATATCCTCAATTATAATACCACATATTATTTAATTATTTAAACAATGTTTTATGATTAATTATAGAAAAATTACATAATTTCAATTATAATTTCCACCCTAAAAATGAAATAAATCATTTAAAATAAAAATTAAATATAAAATTATTTATCAAATGTTTCTTAAAAATAATTTTATCAAATAATAATTATCACATTCAAAACATACCAAATTCAATTATTATTTCAACACATAGTTTCAAATATTTTCCACATTAATTAAAAAATTAATATTCTACTCAATTACACATATTTACTAAACCTTTATACCCTCTCAATACTGAGGTATGATTATTTTTCCATCAATAATCAAACAATTTAAATGGTTATTAACATGGTATTCACTCAAAAAATTGATAAAAAATTAACATATTAGTTATTTCTTTAATTAAAAATGAATTTTTAAAATGGTTATAAAATCATTAAATGTTAACATTATGTTTAAGAAAATAAACTGGATTAGTGAATTTTACCCCCGAAGATTGTCAATATAACCAAACTCAAGACGTATCGATAGTAATCCTTAACCTAGGAGCTAAGATCCATCGTGAACTTTATTACACTGGCATAAGATGGTTGAATTTTTATCCAGAAGGACTGAATAGATTAGTAGTATTGATAAACTACATACATAAATGAAATTATTAATTCAACTAAAAGCATAAAATTCAAAAAGTATTTTCTTTTAGAGCACCACTATTCTTCATATCATATCCCTACATATCAATCAAAACAATTACTAGTATATTGGGGAAAAAATAAGAAATGGGTGATATAAGATTCCCTGTAAGGGTAATCGTATAATAGAATATAAGGATAAAAAATAAATAATCAATATTGAAAGTTAAATAACTAAAACACATTATATTTAATAAACTACATTAATATAATATAGTAGGATAAATGACGATCAATTAATTCCCTTAAAATAATCATATGAGCTTGAAATTCAAACAATGGATATTCTATATAATCTAATAATCACTTGTAATATCAATAATTGAATTCATAATGATGGAATTCATAATATTGGTCTCCAAAAACATACCTTCAAGGAATTGTGAGAATAAATCACTCTAAATGGGTAAGGGATCGACTAAAAACCAATCTATATTTTCTAATGACCCCTTCTCTGGCATCGATGGGTCATATCAGGGTCCATTTGTCACTTACAAAGTTTAATGCAATCCTCATACGAAAAGGGGTGAAACATAATTCAAATACACATTCATATATAAAAAATAATAAAAAATGTAAATATATTACTCAATAAATATAAATTATCATCAACTATCCATAAAAATGAATGGTATCAACATAGAACATCTGTAGTTAGACTGGTCATAAACTATTCAATGAAATAGCGAGGATGATATCATTAAAGACCCCATCCCCGATATCCTAGAGCCAATACCTCTGTAAATTACCTTGGTACTATGAACAATAGATCTTATCCCTATGAAATGAATAGTTTAGTAGATTTTGAAAAATGGATACATACATAAGAGTTATTTTAATTCTTGAATGGAAAAACAACAAAGAAACTTCATATGAAACCTCGATGAACTCCTAGATTATTATTGCATGTTATTCATAATAATCATTTTTCCATCCTAGAAAAAAAATAATACATAAGAAAGGGGTGATATTATATTCTCAAAAAGGGTAATAAATACAGGGTATGAAATAATGAATAAGATATCATAAGCTATAAGTCATAGGGAATTGATAAAAATAGGTCATTAAATCATAATATTGATCAGAATATGGTAGGGGTGAAAACATATTATATAATGTCATGAATAATTAAATGATAATGAATCATAACCATAAATAGTATACTAGTATAATAATGAAATGAATTATAAATTACTAATTTCATAATGACGGAACAAAAACTTCCAGAAATTTGAAACATAACATCAAGGTATTGGCTAATAAATCTAAAAGTAAATGGTTAATGACTTAGCTGAATACATATCTAAAAATCATGGGGCAAGGATTCAGCCAAGTCAGTGTCTGTTTCATCTCATGATACCTAATGATGCATCTACGGGATATAATGGGCCCTATATATAACAACCCATACTTTACATACATTGTTAATACATCAAAATTGAAGCGTACTTATTACATGATATAACAAAACCACAAAAGGACCGTATAGGTATAGTGTCTTTAGAAACTGGGAAACCTAAACAAGTGGTTCATAAAGCGTCTACATTGTCTCCCATTTATTTCATAATATCTATATTCACTTTTGGCATATCGTACTTAATAACCTTCTTCATGACCTGGGGAAATAAAACATACAAAAGGGTGAGCTAAAATGCTTAGTAAGGGTAAATAAAAGAAATATCTATCACATCATATTCATAAGAACATAACATTTTGGAAATCTTAACCTGCAAAAGAGATCATAATATCATAACATGGGATAAATCATAGTAGTGAAATGTAACCCCAATAATCATAAATTAAAACATGAAACTTTGTGCAATACACACATAATCATATATAATCATTTCTTATTAGTCAAGACTCGTTGCCTAGACTATCTTAGTGGACAAAGTCCCTTTCTGAACCGAGTTCACTCCTCGTTTCAGTCCTGTTTCACTGAACCCGTATAACCTACCGTTCCAGCCATGTCTATCCCATGAGATATAAAATCTTTACCCAATGCATTGGAGGGAGATATAGGTCCCTCCCATCTCATAATGATACCATTCTTATGTGTGCCACAAAATCATAAACCATACATCATACCATAACCCATGTAATAAAAATGGGAATCTTAAACATCGTGACATCATAAAAAATTCATATAAGATAAAGGAATTCATAATAATATTTCCATCACAACATAATCAAATCCCTATCATAATAGGGATAGAAACAAGACCCTATATTATCTTAGATGGAAAATAATTTTGATAAAACTCTTGAACTCCATTCTTGAGGAAAATATCCTTTCTACTTCAAAAACACTTTTTCCTTTCTTAACATGTCATACAATCTTAAACTAAAAGAAGTTGATTTAAAATAAACTTGAAAAATTGTAAGGGAATCTTCATGGAAATAATGTTTTAAAAATCTATTCATGTCGTATAATTTAAAAGAAAACATTCTTCTCGTACTTTTGTCGGAAAAGTCAAAAAGTACCTCGTACGAAAAACGACAAAAGATTCCTTTCATATATTTTACTAAAAACACACCAAAGGGTAAAATTGGATTTAAAAAATTGTAGATGGATGGAAATAATATTACATATTGAGGAAACATGGATGTGGATGATAAAATACACCCCAGTAACTTTCTATGTATAAACAATCTCAGATAAAAATGAGATTGTGATAGTCCCCTTACCTAAGGTCCGATTTGCTTCGTAAGTGTCTGAACCTCCTGTATAATGATTTAAATAATGTTATTTAATTATTCCAGAATCATACTTATTGTTATGATATCATATATGGTCATATTCTTAGCTTCTTATTAGTAATATTTCATTACTACTTTTTATTCGGGTGTTTATTACTTTTTGTTATTATGTGTGTTTTGTCGAATAAATTATTATTATTCTCTTTAGGTTATAGATACCTCATTTCCAGAATGGTATTAGTGTAATATATATAATATTCATTCATTCAATTCATTTATATAATCATTATGAAATGAAGATCATGTAGAACGAGTCGCATCACATCGTGGAGACAGTATTTCGTACGTACGCACGAGTGATGATATCGTTCCTATGATCATGGAATTTTATTGGAGTGTATACTATTTTAGAATTGATATCACTTTATAATAGTCATATATAGTCATTATATACACCATTATACCCAACCGTGTAAGGTGGTGGTGGAAAATAGATTACACCGCGGCGTGGAGACGGTATTTCGTACGTACGCACGTGCGGTGATTTCTTTTTCCGTAGGATGGATAGATGGTGAAATAGGGTTGTTTCATACTTATAATAACATATTAGTATGTGATTGATACTGATGTTATTACTTCATAATGAAACAACTAAATAAGAAGAAGTGGATGAAGAAATAAATATGAAATAATCGGTAATAGACATTACCTCTTCTTTGAAGCACTTCTTTGAGACCTCCTTTTAGAGCACTAAAATAGCTCTTTGAAGAAGACCAGAACCTCTAGGATGTTTCTATGGAAGCGGAGAGAATAAATTGGCAGGGTTTGGACGAGCTTGAAGGCTCAAAGTGGTGTGAGGAAGAGGGGGAGGAGGTTCCCTTTTATAAGGGAGGAGAGGGGCACCTTTGGAATAACTAAACATATTATTTTATTATAAAGTCAAAATCGGTTTTTAATAGCTACAAATTGATATATTTCTAAGATAAGATGGGTAGGGGTCTAAATCCTCTCATCCAATAGAATTTAGACAAGTTTAGGTATCAATTTTACCCCTATCATTTATATTTAACTTTAAGTTAGATAATATAACTTTTACCGTGTCTTCTTGTTTTCTTACACTATAAGGTTAATAAACTTACCATATCAAGCCAAACGAACCCCAAGTTGTTTATTATTAATATATATAGCTTTATCTAAGTCATTTGTCCGAACATTAAATTTTTAGGAATAAAATAACAATTAGTAATATAATATTTGTTTTAAAAACTATTTTATGTCAATTTTGACATTATTTAGTAATTGATTTTTGTGAAAATCTTAACAGAATGATTAGTTCAAAACAAGTTACTTAAATCAATACTAACATGTCATATTAACCTATAAAATTTCTCTAATTCATAAAAAGTCTCAAATTACATTTATTTGGGTATTTATAATATCAATTATGTCAATATTTCATTAATAAGATAATTACTACATCATCGTTGTGTCATAAATAAATTAAATTATTTAATGTCTAAAAATTACAAATAAAATACCATTATGTAGGAAATATTTTTAGATTTCTAATGAATATTTATAGTCGAATTTATCTTATGTATTACTCCATATTAGAAATGATTTACTTATTAAACCTTGATTTTAACTATTTAACCCTTCTTTAAATAAATTAATAATAAATGTCCTAATCTAATCCAAGTGGGCCTAAATGGTCATATTTTAATCCTAAGGTTGTTTCTGATCGATTTACACTTGTCCAATAGAATTAGGACATGTTTTAGGGTAATAATAATATCATTTTTACCCTTAATTACCCTATTTACTTTTAACCGTGGTAAATAAAAGTAAACAGTTACTATTCACCAAAAATTATTTTCATCTCATTGAACCACATTTTAGTCCTTGATATTAACCATGTCTCTCGGATTTTTGAAATTCCACTCACAAAAGCGGTAAAATTAAGTTTTATGAAAATTCAGTTTTTTAACTACCACTTAGTGGTTTCACTATTCATCAAAAATTGAATGTTTTCAGAAAAATACCAAAATTTCACCATAGGCTAATTTCAATATTCCAAATCCAAAAATGAAGTCCATTTTGAAAAAATAAAATTTATAAAATTTCAAAAAGTGGTTATTACTATTCATAACGGCTAGTTTTAATAATATTTTAATAGCATATAATTGTTTAGTGAAACTCGGTATTGCGTACGACGCAAGCTATCGAGGAAGGCCTCGGTTGGGTGTAAAGCAAGCCAATCTAGTGTTGTGTGTAGTGAAAGATTGCTTTGATGATTTATATAACATAAAAACAAAATATTTCACATAAAAGTCTCGGGTGTTACATTCTACCCCCCTTAAAATGAATTTCGCCCTCGAAATTCGTCACTTTGTAAAAAACAGATGAGGATACCTCTCCCTCATCATATCCTCAAGCTCCCATGTAGATTCTTCTAATTGGTGGTTCCTCTATAAAACATTCACCAATCGAGTGGTCTTGCTTCGTAGGACTTTTTCGCTACGATCTAGAATCTCTATCGGCTGTTCTTCATACAAAAGATCTTGATCCCGCGGTACAACTTCTGAGCTATGTACATGTGAACGATCAGGTATGTACTTTCTCAGGAGAGATACATGGAACACATCATGAACTTGAGAGAGATTTGGTGGAAGCGCCAATCGGTAAGCTATCCTCCCAACATGATCAAGTATTTTGAAAGGACCGATATATCTAGGGCTTAACTTCCCCTTCTTTCCAAATCTCATGACTCTCTTCTAGGGAGATATTCGTAAGAACACCTTATCACCTACTTCAAAATCTAGGTCTTTTCTTCAGTTGTCGGCAAAACTTTTCTGTCGACTCAGAGCTGCTCTTATGTGTTGTTGAATAGATCTGAACTTTTCTGCCATTTCATCAATGAGATCAGGTCCTAATAGATTTCTTTCCCCAACTTCATCCCATCAAGTTGGAGTCATGCATTTCTTTCCATAGAGAGCTTCATAAGGAGCCATCTGAATACTGGAGTGAAAGATATTATTATAAGAAAATTCCACCAAAGGTAGGTGTTGATCCCAACCACCTTGGAAATCCATAGAGCAAGCTCTCAACATATCTTCTAGGGTTTGAATTGTTCTCTCAGAATGACCGTCTGTCTGAGGATGATAAGCAGTGCTGAAACTCAACTCTGTATCCAGAGTATGATGAAGACTTCGCCAGAGCTTTGAGGTAAATCTCTGATCCCGATCAGATATAATAGAAAGTGGTACTCCATGCAATCTTACCACTTCCTCTACATATATCCTCGAAAGCTGATCCGGAGAGAAATCCTCTCTAATAGCAATGAAGTGTGCAGACATGGTAAGACGATCAACTATGACCCAGATAGCATTATTGCCTTTGGATGTTTTAGGAAGTCCTATGACAAAGTCCATAGTGATGTTTTCCCATTTCCATTCGGGTATGGGTAATGGTTGTAACATCCCCTTAGACTTCTGTCTCTCAGCTTTAACTTGCTGAAAAACCAACCATCGAGAGACATATTTAGCAACATCTCTTTTCATGCCATCCCACCAGAAGTAATCTTTCAGGTCCATATACATCTTCGTGCTTCCAGGATGAATAGAGAATGAAGAACTATGAGCCTCATCCAACAACTCCTTCTTTAATTCTGGGATGGGAGGAACACAAACCCGATTCCTGAAATTTATTATCCCATCACAATCAAGGATGAATTCAGGAACATTTCTCACCTTCTTTTGTAACTCGACATCTTCTTTCTATGCATCCTTAATCTTCACATGTATAGATGGTTGAACATTCATTTGGGAAAGATAAGATTTTTCCCCTTCCGTTATAATTCCAAGATCCATCCTTTGTAAATCCATAAATATTGGATCTTTTGTGATCCTCATCATGGATAAACTGGCATGGTCTTGTCGACTTAATGCATCTTCCACCTTGTTTGCTTTCCCAGGGTGGTAATGGATTGAGCAGTCATAATCCTTAATCAGCTCCAACCATCTTCTTTGGCGCATATTCAGCTCCTTTTGTGTGAAAATATACTTTAAACTTTTATGATCAGTGTAAATATCACACCTTTCACCATAAAGATAATGCCTCCAAATCTTTAATGCAAAGATTACCGCAGCTAACTCCAAATCATGTGTTGGGTAATTTCGCTCATGGATTTTCAACTGTCGTGAGGCATAAGCTATCACCATATCATTTTGCATAAGAACACACCCCAATCCCTTCTTGGATGCATCACTATAGATCAAAAACCTTTCTCCACTATAAGGCAGTGTGAGCACAGGTGCATTGGATAACCTTCTTTTCATCTCCTTGAAATTCTCTTCACATTCCTCCATCCAGACAATCTTAACTCCTTTCCCAGTCAACTTGGTGAGTGGATTAGATAATCGTGAAAAATCTTTCACAAAACGACGATAATATCCAGCCAAACCAATAAAACATCGAATCTCAGTTACTGTTGTTGGTCTCGACCATCTTTCGATAACCTATGTTTTTGCTGGATCCACAGATATCCCCTCTTTTAAGATTATGTGACCCAAAAATGCAACTTTTTGAAGCCAAAATTCACACTTGGTAAATTTGGCATAAAGATTCTCCTTTCTCAGGGTCTTCAATATAATTCTCAAGTGATATTCATGTTATTCCTTGCTCTTTGAATAGATAAGAATATCATCTATAAAGACTACCACAAATTGATCAGGATAGTCTCTAAAGACTCTATTCATCAGATCCATGAAGATAACATGGGAATTAGTAAGACCAAATGGCATCACTATAAATTCATAGTGTCCATACCTTGTACGGAAAGTCGTCTGTGGTATATCCTCTTTTTTGACCCTTAATTGATGATACCCTGAATGAAGATCAATCTTGGAAAAGTATTGAGTTCCACATAGTTGGTCAAATAAGTCATCAATGCGTGGGAGAGGATATTTGTTCTTGATAGTGATCTTGTTAAGTTCTCGATAATCAATGGAGAGTCTCATTGATCCATCTTTCTTCTTACCAAATAGGACAGGTGCTCCCCAAGGTGATTCACTAGGGCATATGAATCCCTTATCAAGATTCTCTTGGAGTTTCTTCTTCAATTCCTGCAACTCAATTGGGGCCATTCTATAAGGTGTCTTTGAAATAGGCAAAGCACCCGGTATGAGTTCTATTGAAAACTCAACTTCACTATTTGGTGTAAGACCTAGTAATTCCTCTGGAAAGACATCATCAAAGTCCCGTACAATGGGCATATTATTAATCGTGAGTTTCTCACCAACCATTTGAGATAAATAACCTTCATTTAGTGGAATCAAGACCCATAAGATGGATGAAATTTCCACTGGAAGGTTATGTTCATCCTTGCATCTATAGACGATCATAGATTGATCTGGAATATGAAATATGACTTCCCTTATTTGGAAATTGATATGGGCTCCATATAAAGAAAGAAAATCCATGCCAAGAATCACATCAAATTCCACTATAAGAAGGATCACAAGATTTGCAGGAAGCACTTTCCCACAAACTTCGATCGGAGAAGAATTATAAACTTTTGATGCGACTGTTGTGCCATTAGGTGTTGTCACAGGTAGCTCAACATCTAATTGTTGAGGTAATACGGTGATACCCTTAGAAAATTCTTCAGAAATAAAAGAGTGGGTGGATCCAGAATCAAATAAAACATTTTCTACATTAGAGTGGATGGTAAGTGTACCTTTCACCACATCGTTATCGTACTCCACATCACTGATACAAATTTCATGTGACTTTCCTTTGTCTTTAGACTTAAGAGTTTGTTGACGTCGACCATCATCATCAACCCATGGATTATGGCATTTATTGGCATAATTCCCCATCTCCTTTCACTTGAAACATTGAAGTGTAGTAGGTTCATTCTGTGTATCCCTTCCTTTGTTTGCATCATTAGACATCTTCTTCCCATCATCATGGCATTCAAATGCCCGATGACCTTCCTTTCCACATTTGAAACATTTACTTGTCCCTTTAAGACAACTCCCTCCATGTTTCTTTCCACACATTGAGCATAAGGGAAAGCTCATCTTCTTTTCAGTGTGCTCTTTAGATTTTCCTTTGAATTCCATTTTCCTCTTCTTATCAAACCCATATGACTGATGGGTTACTCCAATCTCCATCTCATCTTTGGGAGAACATAGAACGATTTCCTAGTAGCTATTGAAGTCCCTTATGGCTAAGGCCCTTCGAAGACTTGGTTTTAATCCACTAAAGAATCGATCAATCTTACTCTCAGGTTGTATAATAATACCAGATTTGTACCTTGCATGTCTTGTAAAATTTGCTTCATAGGTACCAACATATTCATCATCCTTTTGCTTCAGTTCAATAAACTCTTTCTCCATCTTTTTTCAGAGAATACGAGGGAAGTACTTATTGAAAAATAAGTTCTTGAACTCATCCCATTCCATGGACTCAATTTCATCGCTTTGCCTCGTATTCTTAATAAGATTCCACCATTGATCATCATCACCTTCCAAATGATACACTACTCAGATGACTTTATCATGCTCAGAACATTGAAGAACTGAAAATATCTTTTCAGTAGTACTAATCCATTGTTCAATAACTAATGGATCAGTAGACCTGCTGAATGAAGGAGGACGAGGTCTCATGAAGGATTCAATAGAATGTTCATCCTTCCTTTGCTCGTTTGGATGTCCTACATGATTCATAGCTTGAGAAAGTTGTGTGAGCATGGCTACAAGATTTTTCATTCCAGCTCCCATAACGTTTGGTTGCTCAGGGGGACAAGCATTGCATTTCCCGTCGCATTCCGCATTAACACGATTCCTTCGGGTTCCAGCCATTGACTAAAACCAAGAAGAATAGTGTGAGCAACACTAATTATAATAGGAAAACCACATAATCAAGAATAAAATTTCACACTTAAGGTCTTATCCTAGGTTATTCATGGCCATTTTTAAAACACTATGATTGTGTTCTATGCTTAGAATTATCCTTAGGGTTCTTACTAAGGCTTTCACATCCTTGTTTCCAAAGGTTGACTATACCTTTCCTCTGATACCCACTATAATGACCCATACATTACATACATTGTTAATACTTCAAAATTGAAGAGTACTTATTACATCATATAACAAAACCACAAAAGGACCGTATAGGTATAGTGTCTTTAGAAACTGGGAAACATAAACAACTAGTTCATAAAGCGTCTACACTGTCTCCCATTTATTTCATCATATCTATAGTCCCTTTTGGCATATCTTACTTAATAACCTTCTTCATGACCTGGGGAAAGAAAACATACAAAAGGGTGAGCTCAAATTCTTAGTAAGGGTAAACAAAAGAAATATCTATCACATCATATTCATAAGAACATAACATTTTGGAAATATTCTGCAAAAGAGATCATAATATCATAACATGGGATTAATCATAGTAGTGAAATGTAATCCCAATAATCTTAAATTAAAACATGAAACTTTGTTTCATACACACATAATCATATATAATCAATTATTATTAGTCAAGACTCATTGCCAAGACTATCTTAGTGGACAAAGTCCCTTTCTGAACCGAGTTCACTCCTCGTTTCAGTACTGTTTCACTGAACCAGTATAACCTTTCCGTTCCAGCCATGTCTATCTCATGAGATATAAAATCTTTACCCAATGAATTGGAGGGAGATATAGGTCCCACCCATCTCATAATGATACCATTCTAATGTGTGCCACAAAATCATAAACCACACATCATAGCATAACCCATGTAATAAAAATGAGAATCTTAAACATCGTGACATCATAAAAAATTCATATAAGATAAAGGAATTCATAAAAATATTTCCTTCACAACATAATCAAATCCATTTCATAATAGGGATAAAAACAATACCATGTATTATCTTAGATGGAAAATAATTTTGATAAAACTCTTGAACTCCATTCTTGAGGAAAATATCCTTTCTACTTCAAAAACACCTTTTCCTTTCTTAACATGTCATACAATTTCAAACTAAAAGAAGTTGATTAAAAATAAACTTGAAAACTTTTAAGGTAATCTTCTCGGAAATAATGTTTTAAAAATCCATTCATGTCGTATAAGTTAAAAGAAAACATTCTTCTCATACTTTTGTCGGAAAAGTCAAAAAGTACCTCGTACGAAAAACGACAAAAGATTCCTTTCATATATTTTACTAAAAACTCACCGAAGGGTAAAATTGGATTTAAACAATTGTAGATGGATGGAAATAATATTACATATTGAGGAAACATGGATGTGGATGATAAAATACACCCCAGTAACATTCAAAGTATAAACAATCTCGGATAAAAATGAGATTGTGATATTTCCATTACCTTAGGTCCGATTTGATTCGTAAGTGTCTGAACATCATGTATAATGATTTAAATAATGTTATTGAATTATTACAGAATCATACTTATTGTTATGATATCATATATGGTCATATTCTTAGCTTCTTATTAGCAATATTTCATTACTACTTGTTATTCGGGTGTTTATTACTTTTTGTTCTTATGTGTGTTTTGTCAAATAAATTCTTATTATTCTCTTTAGGTTATAGATACCTCATTTCCAGAATAGTATTAGTGTAATATATATCATATTCATTCATTCAATTCATTTATATAATCATTATGAAATGAAAATAATGTAGAACGAGTCGCATCACATCGTGGAGACAGTATTCCGTACGTACGCACGAGTGATGATATCGTTCCTATGATCGTGGAATTGTATTGGAGTGTATACTATTTCAGAATCAATATCACTTTATAATAGTCATATATATTCATTATTTACACCATTATACCCATCCAAGTAAGGTGGTGGTGGAAAATAGATTACACCACGGTGTGGAGACGGTATTCCGTACGTACGCACGCGCGGTGATTTCTTTTTCCGTAGGATGGATAGATGGTGAAATAGGGTTGTTTCATACTTATAATTACATATCAATATGTTATTGATACTGATGTTATTACTTCATAATGAAACAACTAATGAAGAAGAAGTGGAAGAAGAAATAAATATGAAAGAATCGGTAACGGACATTACCTCTTCTTCGAAGCGCTTCTTTGAGACCTCCTTTTAGGGCACTTAAATAGCTCATTGAAGAAGACCAGAACCTCTATGATGTTTCTAGGGAAGTGGAGAGAAGAAATTGGCTGGGTTTGGCCGATCTTGAAGGCTCAATGTTTTGTGAGGAAGAGGGGGAGGAGGTGCCCTTTTATAAGGGAGGAGAGGGGCCCCTTTGGAATAACTAAAAATATTATTTTATTATAAAGTCAAATTCGGTTTTTAATAGCTCCGAATTATTATATTTCGAAGATAAGGTGGGTAGGGGTAGAAATCCTCTCATCCAATAGAATTTAGACAAGTTTAGGTATCAATTTTAACCTTATCATTTAGATTTAACTTTAAGTTAGATAATTTAACTTTTACCGTGTCTTCTTGTTTTCTTACACTATAAGTTTAATAAACGTACCATATCAAGCCAAAAGAACCCCAAGTTGTTTATTATTAATATATATATCCTTATATAAGTCATTTTTCCGAGCCTTATATTTTTAGGAATAAAATAACAATTAGCAATATAATATTTGTTTGAAAAAATATTTTATATCAATTTTGACACTATTTAGTAATTGATTTTTGTGAAAATCATAACAGAATGATTAGTTCGAACCAAGTTATTTAAATAAATAATAACATGTCATATTAACCTATAAAATTAGTATAATTTATAAAAAGTCTCAAATTACATTTATTTGGGTATTTATAACATCAATTATGTCAATATTTCATTAATAAGATAATTACTGCATCATCGTTGTGTCATAAATAAATTAAATTATTTAATGTCAAAAAATTAAAAATAAAATACCATTATGTAGGAAATATTTTTAGCTTATAATTTATATTTATAGTCAAATTTATCTTATTTATAACCCCATATTAAAAATGATTTTCTTATTAAACTTTGATTTTAACTATTTAACCCTTCTTTAAATAAATTAATAATAAATGTCCTAATCTAATCCAAGTGGGCCTAAATTGTCATATTTTATTCCTAAGGTTGTTTTTGGTCGAATTACACTTTTCCAATAGAATTAGGACATGTGTTAGGGTAATAATAATATCATTTTTACCCTTAATTACCCTATTTACTTTTAACCGTGGTAAATAAAAGTAAAAAGTTACTATTCACCCAAAATTATTTTCATCTCATTGAACCACATTTTATTCCTTGATATTAACCGTGTCTCTTGGATTTTTGAAATTCCACTCACAGAAGCGGTAAAATTATGTTTTATGAAAAATTCAGTTTTTTTAACTACCACTTAGTGGTTTCACTATTCATCAAAAATTGAAAGTGTTTATAAAAATACCAAAATTTCACCCTAGGCTAATTTCGATATTCCAAATCCAAAAATGAAGTCCATTTTGAAAAAATAAAATTTATAAAATTTCAAAAAGTGGTTATTAATATTCATAACGGCTAGTTTTAATAATATTTTAATAGCATATCATTGTTTAGTGAAACTCGGTATTGCGTACGACGCAAGCTATTGAGGAAGGCCGCGGTTGTGTGTAAAGCAAGCCAAGATAGTGTTGTGTGTAGTGAAAGATTCCTGTGATGATTTATATTACATAAAAACAAAATATTTCACATAAAAGTCTCGGGTGTTACACTATAATTCACTTAGTTTATATAATTAATTCCTTATAAGAATGGGGTGAAACATAAATATCATATACATATGAAATTTAGTTAACTTTCCCCAATTAGTAAACTCAATCACTAACCATTCTGAGTAATATGGTGAACGCTATCAAGATAGAACATACATAGTAAAACTGATCATAAACCATTTAGTAAAATATGGTAGATGATAATTATAAGATATAAATATCAATAATTCATAATATTCAATATAGGGGTTCACATAGATGAAAATACTTTGATAAAATCATCAAGAATTTTTTGGATTGAAATACCCTTTTCACATTTCAAAGACGATTTATTTTGACAAATTCATGTTTATTTGTCATAAATATTTTTATAAAATCAGAATTGAAACAATAAATCCTTTTATAAAAAAATTATTTATTATATAAAATAAATTGGAACTTAAAATAGATTATGGAGGGCACTTAAAAATGGGTAAGAAACTGGGAAGCTACCTTAAATCCGGTTTTCTTATCGATTGGAATTGATAGGGGAACCATATACAACATGTGTAATCACATAAAATAAAGATTAAATGATCTGGATAAATTATTTTCTAACATATAAAAATAATTTAGATGAATTATATAAAAATATTTAATAAATACATTAGGTTAATTACAATGATAGAGTAACCTGAATGAAATAAATAGGTTTAGGGAGAAGAACTTACCTTATATCTTAATGTGTAGTGTTCTTGTACTTAATGTACAAGATAATGAAATTAAATTCATTAATAATTTTATTTTTAGCCTACTCAACATGTATTTGAATTTTTATAATTTTATTAATTAAATTTATAGTTGTTTTGATGAGTTATGTGATTAAATTTTGTCATTTGGGAGTCATCTTTTCCTTGGTTTACATGATGGGTTTCATTTTATACACACACGGAAGATCATGTAAAATGAAAATTTTTGTCAATAATTGAAATTATATATTATTAATTATCTTTCATAATATTAAATGGGTAAATAATTCATGTAGATATTTTGAGTGAATATGAATCATTAGATAAGACATTAGGGATATTCATTTAGAATATTTTGGAGGTTTTTTGATCATCAGAAACTAGTTTTGTTTCATTAATTTGTATTATGTATATACACTAGTTCCATAACATTAGATAATATTTAATAAATATATTACAATCTTTTTAACCATAAAAATTATTTTATTACAATCCTTTTTGGTATAGTTGAAAAATGAAAACATGTCGTCCACGAAGGCAGTAAATTTGTACCTCACAGATGATGTTTCCAACATTAAAATAAATGGAAATTTATAAGGGACATTATAGTGAATTATGCATAAAAATAATAAAATTATTTAGTATAAATGATATTTGAGTTATGTTTTAAATTTTTACTGGCTAGTGGGGACGGATAAGAATTAATTGAAATTGAAAAGAAAATTAACAAAAAGAAAGATGATTTTTACCTCTGGAATTATTCTCATTGAAAACCTCCTTAAAGGGATTGGCATTGGTCTTTTATTGAGAAAAAAATTCTTCTAGACATTGGGTATGGTGTTTGGATGATTATTGGGATGTAATTGGACAAGGAATAAATCATTGAAGCTGTTCGGAGAAGATGTGGTGAGTGGTGGTATTTATAGTGGATGAGGGGGTGTTTTTAGGTATATTTTAATCATTTGTTTATTATTTTGGATAAATATTATGAATAAAGAAAGAATTATCACTGAATCTTTAAAATTAATTTAGTATGGTTCAGTATTATGGGATTTCATAATCCATATATCTTCCATGACTCAATAATTCATGTATTTGTTAAATATGGTAAAATATTGTATTCTAGTATTCACCAAAAAACATTTATTTTAGAACTATCACAAAAATTAACCCAAACCATTTTTATAATATGTATAATTAAATAATTTACTCCATTTTAAGAAAATAATTTTTTGAATATAAATATTATTTTTAAAATTATCATTTATTTAAAAAATACAGATTTTAAAATTATAATTGACTTTATAACATTTTGAAAAATTAATTAAGGTCCCATAAGATAATATTATATTAATAACACAACAAAATATTAATTTATGAGTCTATTTTTTTAAATTATATTCTCTTTTATATCATTATATTAAAAAACATTAATTAAATATTTATTAATTACAAAAATATAAACATATAATTTATCATTTTTAAAATATTTCTTTACTTATTATATGATATAAATATACCATATTTTCATTTATAAGATACAAAATTTTTATTTATACTTACATAGGTTTAGTTACTATTATATTGGTAACATTACTATTCCTAATGATCACATTACTATTCCGATAGTATATTTCATCATTAAATTCAATGTTTCTTGAATTATAAACAATTGAGGATGATAAATTTTAAAATAGGCATACCAAAAAATCATGGGGTGTTATAATACCATTGGATTATATCCCTATTAAATCACAAGTTTCATAAAAAAATGTATTATTAAATAAAAAATAATTTTTAAAGACCACTTTGAACATTTATTGAGGAAAATAACCTTTCATTAAAAATCACCCTTTTATTTTTAAACTAGAAAAGTCATAAAATATTTTCAAAATATTATTCTTTGAAAATAACTTATAAAACTAATAATTTCAAAAAAATTAGGGAACAAATTTCATTAAAAATAATGTTGTAATCCTTCATAGGAATATTAGATGAAATTATGACCATGATGGAGGGTAATTATGTACATATTGTATAAGTTAAAAGGAACATTCTCTTTACAATATGAAAAGGTTAGAAAAGTTCCTCATTTGGAAAATAGAAAGTATATTCCTTTCAAACTATTTTTTAAATATTAAAGAATGGGTAAATTTAATTTTAATAAAACTTTTTTATAATTTTAAAAAAATTATTTTTTTTAGAAATAATGATTTTAGAAGAAAAATAATTTCCAACCGAAGAGTGGGTAAAATTATTTTTCACACCTTTGATTCATTTTGGAAGGAAAATTATTTCACGAGTAATGATATCATTTTCTTATTGGGTGAAATGGTAATTAAGTGGGTGGAATATTAATTTTATAGAATAAATATAGTATAATAAAATTCACACATATTCATTAATTGTATCCTTATTACATTCTTTGTATGGCTAAGTAAAAAATTAATCACATCGCTTCGTGAGAAGATGCTCCGGTGTATGCACAAGCGACATTGTTGTTTAAGATATAGAATAAAACAAAAAATGATATATTTGATATTGAAATTGAATAATTATAATAATAATGTCATAAATATCATATAAATTTTTCAAACCAGTAATTAAATACATCCTTGAATTGTATATATTGAAAATTAACTTTATCAATTCGTGAGGTGGTAGTCCACAATGCATAAGATCGATGATTTAATTTTCCATTTGATGGAAGTGAAGTTGGAAAAATATTATTATATAATTATAATAACATATTAGTATATGTTACATATTATTATTATATTTTAAGTGTTAATAAATAATTAAATTTGATTTTTTTAATATAATGGAAGTCCATTGAAAAGATAGTTACCCTCTCTAAGAGAATCCTTTTTTGGATATCCCCATAATGATTATAGGGATGCTCTTTTTAGAGGGAAAAAATATATAATATATATAGAATTTTTTTTTGATATTTTTTAGGTTTTTTTTAGAAACATTTATTTCTAGGTGTAGACAATTTAGGGGATGGAGTTCCCATTTATAATTGTGTAAAGGAATCCTCTTGGAAAATACATGGAAATGTCCCAAAATAATTCAAAATGTAAAATCTATCCAAATGAAAAAATATTATAAATAACATTAGATTAAATTTTTTATATAATAAGATGTAAATATGAACATAAAATATATTTTGAACAATTTGGTAGGTTATTTCAACCATTATCTTCTTAGTTTGACTCCATAGTAAACCCATTTTTACCTTAACCAATGTAAGTAATTTTTTATGTATTCACTATAAATTGTGGTAAAATATTATTTATACCATATAATATATTATAATATATTATTATTCAAAATTTGGAACCATATTTTTTCAAAATAAATTCATATAGGTGACTTAATTTAATTTAAAATTATAACAAGAGATGTGATAAAAAAGAAGGCTTTCAAAGAGAAAATTCTTATAAGAGTAGAAGGTTTAAATATCAATATACAATAAAAAATGACTTAAATTACCAAAAATTAGTTAAATTGTAAAATAATTAATCTAATTTTACATTAGAATAAATTTAAAATAAAATTTCAATTTGTAAATAATTGAAATAAAAAGGAACACTTCAGTAAAAATTATTATTTTTCATTATTCATTGAAAAATGAATGATTCCGAAAAAAAATACAAGTTTCCATTTTGGAAAAAAATTATTAATAAGATATATGTGATTAGATAATTTTTTTCAAGGTGATATAAAACAACCAAACAATAATGTATCTATAGTAATAACAAACACAATGCATATAAATCCCCCTAATTTCCATTATTTTCCACAAGGCATCATTACCATACAATCACAATATTAATGACATCTAAGGTGGAAGGAATGAGATTGATTTCCCATCATAAATCAATTTCAATTAATTAAATTATTTTTCTTTATCAGTTTCGTTCATACTATCTTCAAAAAAGGTAACAAGAAAAATTCATTCCCACATGACACAACTAGATGAGAAATGAAGGATAACCTACACCAAAAGAAGAATTCTGAATTATTTCACAAGGTTAGAATGATAGTGAGACCACCACCAAGAATCTCAATGAAGGATAACACCTTGATCAACCTAAAAAATCCCCCAAAAAATATTATTACCAAAAAAACATAAAAATAAGCTCACCTTGATAGAAACATCTTCCAGATGAAAAATAGGGGGAAATGAGGAGAAAAAAGAGGTAAACATACATAGAATCTCCAAGGAACTATTTCCTAGGGCGTGGTTGAATACCCAAGATCAGGATATGAAAAATGTCCTTGATATGAACTAGGGTTTTACAAGAATAGAGAATAATGTTAGGTGGATGATGTGGTCCAATGGGAATTAGGATATTATACTTACACTAAAATATAAGGCCAAAATGTAACTTATAGAATAATGATATATAATTGGATAAAATGAAAGACTATGAATCACAAGGGAGGGACCACACTGCGAACTAGCTAGTAAAATATCCTTATGAAAAAATTACTACATACATATCATAAATTTTATAATGTTGAATAATAACATGAAATTGGCAAGGATACTATTACTAAACACTCAAAAACTTGGAAGTGGGAAAAACTACAATCTAGATTCATGAAAAAACTACATCGAAATAAACTGATCCAAAAAAATTCACCCCTAGGACTCGACACTATATCTAGGGTCACCATGCCACAACTATATTGAAAATTGTAGTAGCAACAAAGAATTTATCCCAAGAATCATCATCATATTTGGACTCAACACTATATATCTATCTTTATTCAATTGAAAAACCAATGCTCCATGTCGTTATATACCTTTAAGTTGATATATTACCTCCATGTCCTCTTTTTACCCTCCAAAATCCTCAGGTCATCCCCTAGAAACCTATACTGAAGAAAATTTCATAATGTAATTCAACATATGGTAATGACTATTACATTTCATTACATAATAATAGGTCTCCAAATATTCTGTTCATCTAAAAAGACATCATAACTAATTGATAGAGAACTCCCCTCAATCAAGTTTTATTTTAAAGAAGTAATTTAGCTAAATAAACTTATGTTATGTATTAACCCATCAATTTAATGGAGAATAAGATAGGAATATATGAAAGAGTCATATTTATAGACAGTAGAGGAATTGTATAACATAAAAGGGAGATAAAGTGAGTTATAGATGTAAATATCATAACCTAATAAAAATGGGTGGTTCAAAGAGATCCATTACATTATGTTTCATAATAATTTTTCACAACGATTTAGTGTCCTTAATACTAAAATTTTATTCATTAATTAATTAGTTCATAAGATTTTCGATCTATATTATATTAATTATAGTAAATATATTTTTTTATCAATATTTCAATGAGAAATAATGATTAATTTCATTGATTTAAGGCTGTTCGTTACATGGTTCCAAGACCAGATCACTTATGTATAATTATTGATGTTATTTTAAAACATTCCAAAAAATACATAAGTTAAATTGAAATATATTCATGTCCTTACATCAATTTAATGGTCAAAAATATCTCTATTTCTGACATAATAATAATTCACTTACTAAAAATGTTATAATTACATGTTTAGTTCATTGAGGTGGTTTTATTGTGCATTATGAACTAGTTTAGGTTTATTTAATATTATGTATATATATTAATTCTAGAACATGAGATAAGTTTTAATATACTCATTATTATATAATTTTACCATAATAATATTTCTATGACCATCCTAGTAGGCGATGTCCAAAAAATAAGTACATTGTTCATGAGGGTGGTGAACCAACCAAATTATAATAAATGTCTTGGTTTTAGATTCAAATATTGGAAAGATAAGAGAAAGGATAGTATATATTACATTAATCATAATATTCCATGTTATATGGATTTTTTTGGTTGTATGATAGGGAAGAAAAATGAAAATAATTAGTTGATGGAAATACCTTCTCAGATGGATGTATCCTCTTGAATTGATACTTAAGTAACATTGGAATGATTTTTTGTTGATATAATATGAACCATGAAATGTGGAATATTATGGGTAAGATAATTTTGTAGAGAATTTTCAATCTACAAATCATATAATTTGCTAAGAGAAGGGGTGGTTTGTGGTGGTATTTATAAGGGCAGGAACATGGTAGTTTTTAATCTTACAGTATTTGGTTTATTATTTTATCTCAAGAAAAATATTAGTGATGAATATTGTTACTATATATAATAACCATTGTATTTTAGTTATTTCTAATTTTTTATTACATAATATATGACACAAATTCATGTGTTTATCTTATAATGTTAAATATTGCATTTTTCTGTATTTCACTATTCAATAAATAATCTACTATTTTAAAAAAAATAAAAAAAAATACCCATATTAATAAATAGTCATTTAGATTAAAGTAATGAAATACATTTTATCAAAATAAATCTATCAATTTGATAAATTAAAATTTTAAAGAAAATATTCATTTTTTTGAAAAATACCAATTTTGATTTTATAATCAATTATCTGACACTATGAAGAATTAATTAATGTTTCATAAAATTATATTATCATTATAAAATAATTTCATATAAATTTATAATACAATTTTATGATAAAATAATTCTTATAAATCATTAAATTTTTTTGTAAAAAATAAATATAAAACATATATGTTTTACAAAAATACTAACAGTTATTTTATCATTTTTAAAATATTTATTTAATTGTATCATTTTATAAGTATTCCATATTTTAAATTTATAACACTCTTAAGTATTATTGTAAATATTTATTGGTGAGGTCACTATTGAAATTTTTATGTTACTATTCTTAATGACCAAATTACTATTCTAACTATTATATTACTATTACAATGATTAGCTTTGTAATGGGAATATGTGTTCTTTACATTCTATAAATACCTACTATTTGATTCATTCTAAATTAAATTCTATTTTATCTTAATGTTATATATATATATATATACTTAATATATAATTAATAATATTTTTTGTCATTTTTATAATGTTATTGTTGAGTGTAATTATTATAAGGGATCTAGAAGATCTAAATTTTCTTATTATTGTTATCATAGTTTCTGTTTTTTGTTCAATTATAATAATTTTAATTATTAGGACCATCTTTATTCTCTAAATGTGATGATTTAATTAATATATAAAAATTTTGTTTTTCTTATCATCTAGTGCATGTTCCTTACTAAATATGACACATTCACATTGTCACAAGAAATATTCCAGTGATATAATTATGGGTCATCATAGTGTACCCTATTGGTCTTGGGATAACAACCCTTGTTATCAATTAGGCTCAGTATAAAAACTCTTATACCCTATTGAGATAGGGATAACAAACTATATATCCTCTTTGATATCAAAGATATAAAACATAAATCAATTCATTATTGGTTGATATAGGATCCTGCCCATTACATGTTAATCATCCATACATATGTGTGACAAGAGAAAATGGAAATAAATATATTTCAAAAACTACTAAATTATCACACAAGAAACAGATAGGTTTTATGAAAAAATCCTTATAAAATTTCATAATACATCTTTATAAAGAATGGGGATAGTTCTATAAAACATATCCCTAGTGTAACATAAAGATTAATATGGTTATATTAAAACAGAAAAAATTCATTTTTATGATCAATATAAAAATAAGTTTAAAAAATAGAATAAATACCGCCATTACTTATTAAAATCCTTTGGAAGTAAGTTTCTTTTTAAAAAATATTTAACACATTTAAATAATGATTCATTAATGATAATGTGATTAATGGTGAAATAATATATTGAAAGAGTAAATAATTAAATAGAGATATGAGAAAGTATTAGTAATGATATCTTAAAATGATGAAGTAATGGATCAATTTTAAAAATTATTTTTCAAAGGTTATGTGAAAACATTGGAAAACCTATACATTAAAAAAATATTCAGTAGTAGATCCTTAAAAGGGTTAAAAATGTTACCTCAAAGAAATATGGAGTGGAAGATAAAAATTTATAATGGAAGGAAATCCTTTTTAATGTTTCAAAATATCTTTGTTTAAACCAACATCATTAAAAGAGTGATAAATATTCCATTTGAAAAGATGAAAAGTGAAATTTGCATATCATAATATAAAGAAGTATATTTGGATTTTAAAATAAAAAATGATAAAATTGGAAGGGATTTTGAATATGAATATGGAAGAAAAATAGCTCATATCGAAAGGATGTGAATTATTATTAACATCATCAAATTTTATGAAAAAATCAATCCATAAAAGAAGAAGTATTTGATGCGAACATGTAATTACTTAGAAAATAATGATGAATGAAATTATTAAATTATAATGTTGAAAAAATATTTATTTTAAGACCATAATCCAAAATTAATCATTATGAATTAAGAAAATAATAAGATTTAGGGAAAACCCATACTTATTTGGTGACAATTGAAATTAAAAATTAGATTGAAGGATTAATGAAATGTATTTTTAAATTCAATTAAATAAACATTAATAAGAAAAAATAAAACCCATTGGGGAATTAATTTCACCATTTAAATTAATACTAGGTTAATATCATGAAAACCTGCCTCATTGAATGTAAATTGAGATGAAAACCCTTACACAAATCATAATTAATGATGAATGAAGTTTTTTTAGTGTCCCACATTTTGGATTGGGATGAAACTTCCAAAGTAATTTTATATTTTCATTTGTTGCATAGTATAAATTTAAAATTGTTCTTAGTAATGTAATTTTGGGATTTGGAACAATTATATTTGTTTTTTTGGATGTGGTTTAAGGTAAAAGTTTCATATCGAGAGTTTGGATGGGATCCAAGAGCACCTGGCTCTTGTAGATTAATTTTTTCAAAGGTAAAGTGTCGGGCATAGTTAGTGATGACCAGAAAACCAAAAAATGTGAACCTATAAGGGGTCCACATGGATATTCAAATCATTTATGGGAGGTTTCACTACTGTGAAAAAACTAATTATAATTATAGAGTTGAATCACAGACTGTGAACACATTTTTTCTAATCATGGTCATTACCCACAGAAGGGGGAGTTTCCCTAGATAGTTCCACCACATAGGTTATGCATGGTTTAAATAACCATGTTCCTAGCCATGTAAGGGTTATTCTATAATAAATAGTGATCCCACATGGTTGGAGTATAGTTTTCCAAAACACGGGGCTCAATAAACAGTTGTAAATGATAGTTTTACCACTAATTTCTTTTAAACTAAAATATATATTTCCACTTCCCCTATATGAATAGTAGATATACTACCAAAGAGCTATCATCTATCACCCTCCTAGTCCTTAGTAGATATTTATTAAACAATCTCAATATCAAACGTTGTCCATTATTTTTGATCTATCACAGTGGAACTAAATTTTCAAAAAAATCATCATTTAGCTTTATGTATTGGATTATCTTTCGATTCAAGATCAAATTCCATAATTTTGGATAATTTTTTAGTGATTATTATTTCTCTCATTTCATATTGATTCAAAGTACAATATTTGATTAATGGATTATCATATGATTGTGGTAGGTGGTATATGGATTATCCATTATTGTTTCATCATTTATTAAATGGCCACTTTTGATTCACATTATAATTTTAGTATGTCACTCCAATATTTCAAATACATTAATTAAATTAGGTAGTCCATCTTAAATAGACCTCCCTATAACCATGGAATTTGTTTTCTCTTCAACTATGAATAGTACAACCCCATGGGATTTTTTTAATAAAATTACATGATAGTTTTAAATTCATGTGTCAATAAACCACCCTATATTAGGGGTTTTAATGTCTATGTGTTGATGTGGCTTCAAATTGAGTAAATGAATTATCCGAATGTTGAATACCTTAAATTTTTCATATTTTTATCTTATAATGAGGTTGTCTTTAGAAAATATTTGATGAATTGTTAAATATATTTCACAAAAACATGTCGTTTCATAAATATTGAAAAGGTCATTGACTAATGAAACAAATTTTGATAAATTGTTTAGTAGAATACATACTCACATGCCTCTTTTTATCACTTGATAGTGAATCAAAATGCGAATGTATCGATTTTTTATATAGACATATTATAATAATTATCCTTTAGGACAATTATAAATGAAAATATTTAAGTGATGTTTTAATTGTCAATTGGTATGCATATTTCTCAGGGACATTGTTATATTATTAAATACAACACACTTGATTAATATATTACTCTTTGAGTGATACTATAGTAACTTATAAAGAATTAATTTGATGATCTAATTGTTTTTGTGTAAAGATATCGAACCTTGAAAAAACATGAGTTAATTGTGTAGAATTACTTGGACATTCCTAGAGGTTAAATGAAATGAGATTATTCCTTGAGAGATACCTGAGTTCCATATATAGAATGTCTTGGAGTGGCTTAGAGGAAAAAATGAGATGATAATATTACTTGAGTGGTGTTTAGGTTACATATATTGAATACCTTGGAAGGCCTTATATTTTAAGTGAATTATATTAATCCTTGAGAAAAATATGTTTTCCCAATATAGAATGCCTTGGGAGGGATCATAGGATAAGTGAACTTATTTTTTGCTTGATCGCAATTTTCATTACCCTAATTAAAAAAACATAATTCTATTAAAAATATACAACCATATATGATCCTCATTATATACATATGTTTGGATGGATTTATTTGGAATTGGGTCCCACATAAATAGTGCTACACATGGATGCTTGGGCTTTTCGACATGGGTCATAATTTTAATTTACCAATCATATGTTTAGATAAATCCAAAATAGATTGAGGAAAACATATATAGATGGCCATACATCCTTGAGGGACCGTAGACTAACATAGTTTAAATTTATATATTTCATTATAATGCCTTATTATTATAGAATCACACTAATATTTATATATATTCATGGGATAGAAATCATTAGATCCATTGGTGGAATCATACTAAGTTTTACTCACACCCTAATCTAAATGCCATTGGGTAGCTAGAAAGATATCTTATATATAGTTCGTGATCTTGGATTGTGCTTGTTATTATCAATCATTAATGAATAGAAAACCAAATGGAGTTGGGGATCGAGGACAGACTAAATCTACTGAAAATAATTGGGTTATTTGTTTGTTTATATTCCATGACTATCTAATCCTACTGCATTTATCGTCTATTGTATGTTGACTTCCTTATGTTTTCTTCCATAAAATGATTATTCCTAGTTAATTATATTTGGAATTCATTTATTATTATTATTTTTATATTACAACTTATCCACAACTTACATTCATTTATTTATTTTTATTTTGTGATTTTTCATAATTCAGAGGGTATAATCTCTTCAATTTACCACTTTTAAACCCTTTCTACTAATCGCAAGCCATCATACTATAAGGAGGCACACATAAGGCCATGTAACCAATTGGTTTTTTTACTATTACTGAGTGAGATATGCAGGTACACTAAAAGAGGTATCCAATATTTATTTTTTTGTGTCTTACTATTTGGGTATGATAGTTTGGAGACTCAGAATGTGTCTACACATGGTAAATATCTCATATCTGGTTCCAAAAAACCCATTTATGGTGGAAAATCAAGTTTCTATGGATGAAATTGTTCATATTGTTGTTATTATAGTTGATTACTATTTCACATTGAGTGACTCATATAATTTACTACTACATACTACTTTATTGGATTAAAATTATTTTACCCATGGACCAGTATGGAAAAGAAGTATTTTTTACTACATCAGCTTAGGAACCTGATAATCCATATGTCATGCATATTCTATTCTAGGGTTATTTGACATCCACCATTCTATGTCCAATATTCTATGTACCTGGAGAGTAATATTTTGATGGTGGTAATGTTTTATTTTAGGGAAATGTGATATATAATTGGTTATTAATGTTATTCAACGGAAACAATATTTTCCTTTATATTTTATTGTGGCACATTAATTAACCAATTATGATATGTTTCATTCAAGTGATTATACATAAATTGGCTGAAATGTTATTTTATTTTAGTTACATGAATGAAAATTTTAATTTAAATAATTTTTAGTTCTATAATGTGGGAATGCCAATCCATCGAATCAAATCATAATATTTGACATGTTACATTCAGATACCAGATGTAAGGTATGATTTCAGTTACCTAAATGTTAATTGTAACTTATAAAGAATGTACCTTAATAACGTTGGAATGATAATTCATCTAACTAGATAATTTTAAAAATATATATGTTATTAAAATATGAATCATTAAATGATTTGGTTGGTAATGGATATTAGATTTGACTCAACATGAGTAGGTTTGTCATGGTGTTTTATATTTATGAGATAAAATAGACTATTCCCAAGTTGGTTGGTCTTGAAATGATATCCTATTATGATAATATCACTAATGGTGTCATTAGTTTTTAATAAATAAACTACATTTGGGTTTCAGTTAAATGGAACCAAATTTGAATGAAAATTCCATCATAGTTTTACATTATACTTATGTTCTCTAGTACTTAACCCCAAAAGGATATGCTTGTGATAAATATATAATGATTATTTAGTGTTTTAGTATCCATTTATATATGTTATATATAAATTTTTTATGAATTCATACTGAATTGATCTCTCATATATGAAAAATACCTTTGGTTTTTTTAAACCCTGTTCATGCGAGGCTTTATCCAATTAAAATTATAATTCCAACCTAAAGGGTTTGTCATTGTATGTTTAGGAATTGGCATTTTTATTAATTGAGTGATGTTTTCAGAACATTTCGACAAATAAATTATGGTTAGAATATAAATTCAGAGATAATTTTCTTAATAATACATGGAGTTAGCTAAATAATGTTATTAGTACAGTTTTCCTTCTAAACCAATACTTGAAATTACTTATATATGAACTATTTTAACTATTTTAATAAATCATAATTGACTAATACATTAATATGAAACCTTTTAGAGGTGTGTATCGTATATATCATTTTTATAGGGTTGTTTTTAAATTTTTCCTAGATATTTTCCTTGAATAGGAATGTGAACATTGTCATTCACCTATAATTAATTCTTCCAAGGATATGTTGAACATAGATGTTTTGAGGTAAGGGGTGTGAATTTATTTAGTTTTTATGACTCATTTAATTATGGGGGGATCCATGTTGAGGTATTTACCTCATAAACTAAGTCATTAAAAATTATTATGAATAGTTTCAAACATGTGGAATCATTTGTCCCTAGTAGGATTTTGTAATGTGAAAAACCCTCTTTGGTAGATGGTTTTTCATTCGGTAATAATATCCTTGTTAAAGGCTTAAGAATCAATTGGTGATCATGTTCCACATTTTAGACATTCCCAATTCGTGGTCGAAATCCTTAATGACTCTATGATCATTGGTCCTTCCTATTAGGCATCATTGAAGGTTGTTAGCCTATTTTCATCCATATATAATGAAAATGACTATGCGTAAATACATAGTATAGACTATGATGGGAAAAATCCCCCAGTGTAACATGGACTTTCATTGGGGTTAAATGTATTTTTTGAAAAAACGGGTTTCTTATGATGGTCTACTCTGTGATTACAAAAAGAATCATGAGTGATAATTTTTCATGGAGCACCACGAGATAAGGAGCAACACAAACCTCATCAGGGAGCATAATTAAATGGTTCTGATATGTATTTAAACTTTTGAAATCAAGGGAAACACCTAATATATTTATCTACCCACTTTAAAATAGATGTGACACTGAAATAGGATCCTAAAGGATCTAGATTTGTGAAGGTGGTTCATAAAGGTGGATCATGAAGGCAGTTCTTGTGGAAAAACATCATGAAGGCTACCAAATTCGACCAAATTATTTGGGCATCTCAAAATTATGGATATTAATAAAGTCTCTAAAAAGACAAAAAAAATTACATAGATTAACAAAGGCTAAGTGAGGTTCAAAAATGTGATTCATCTTAGAGAAAGGTGGTTACATTGCAAAGGTCGGTTGAGTTTTACGAAAGCGAAGAGCATCATGAAAGTCTTGAAAAGTGATTTCTAAGTAAACCCATTGTAAATTGGTATTCATATTTTGGATGTAATTGGAACATAACAATATACTAAATTTGGTTTAAAACATATTGATTCATGTAATGAATAGGGGATCTTCTAATGAAGCAGCGATCACACATCAGTTGAGAGAGAAGTGATCTTCTAAATGTTGTTTTTTTGTAATCCATGAGGGATAGTGATTCCACTATAAACATTGTATCATCTATCATGACCCATCTTCAAGACCCATGTTGTGACTACCCCATGCCCACCTTCCATAGGCCAGGGTCTGGCGACTAGCACCAAAGGAGTAAATCCCGATAACTAGGAAGGTATTTCCTTTATAAATGTAAACAAACACCACAGAGTACAAGCGGAAGTAATACACTAAGTACAAAAGAAAGTTTGGAAAAGTAAATGGGCCAGAATAGAAACCCAATAGATAAGTACAACTATAACTGAACGAAAGTACAACAGAAAAGACAAACAACTAGAAATTAGAAACAGCTCATGGGTCGTCCACCTCGGATCCTACCTGAAAAGTAGGTACAGATAGCCATGCTCCTGGATCGTCCACCACAGATCCTACCTGAAGGGTAGGTACAGATACCCTGCTCAATACTCTCTCCCTTCAACCTCCTCTGAGTACCGTCTCGTCATGAAGTCCACCTTCGGATATTGACTTGTCGTGAGGTCCACCTCTGGGTACCGTCCAGTCCTTGAACACTCGGACTCCATCAGTGTTGTCCATCGTCTGCATCCAACACAACGAGGTGCGGGCATAGCCCAAGTAGGGGTGAGTATAACGATACTCATTAGAAACCTCTAAACTCTCAAGTTATCACTAAATACAACAAGTATAACCACAAAAAGGATCTAAACAGATATCCCTTACTTAGGTATAAGCCCATACTTATACCTAAGTTATCAAGTAGCCCATCTCAATCATGAGGTATCACACAGATATGAAATAAAGGGATAACCAATACTTAGGTATATGCCCATACATATCCTGAAGTTAACAAGTAACCCATCTCAAACATGAGTAAAAAAAAAGGTCATTGACTCAGATCAAACCAGGATTTTCATTAATGATATCGAAACCACAACTACTGGAGAACTCCTCCTATGTCGAGTACAGTAGCCATGTCATGACACTAAGGCGCTACTCGCTAACCTTAGACTACAGAGGTAATACTCCAGTAAAGTATTACGGGTCCGCACCCAAACACAGTAGTGCTCCCTGCCAGGGTCTACCGCCAAATATCGGGCGCTCCGTCCACTGGGCTAGTCGACTCACTCTAAGTCGAATCAGTCAAGCAATCGTCAGGTCCACATATACTAGGTCTCCACACTCCGTACGCTCGTCTCCGGGAGGATCTGCTCCATGAGATACTGGTTGATACTCCAAGTAGCAAAAAGTCCCATGAAGAAGTAACACAATGTTCCGTCTCGTCACAGGTGTCTCAACGCAACAGACAGCGCATCATTCGGATGCCCGGTCTGTGAGTTATTTGCCTTTCCGTCCCGGGGTCCCGGTTGGTTTTGTATACGAACCAACCCGACCGTATCTCAACTCCACCCTGAACTCTCATAGGGTATACTCTTACATACCATTTCTCAACGTGACTACAAATGCTGCTGACGGTTCGTCAAACAGACATCCGGTCTGAGATTTATTAAATTTTCCATTCTAGGGGCCTGCTTGGATTTCGGGTACAATCACACCCATCCATACTCTAACTGCGTCAAAAGCTTAGATGAAGTATACCAAAAGTTCCGTCTCACCAAAAGGAATCCAACGAAGTTGACGGTATATCATTCAGACGTCCAGAGCTCAAGTTGTAAGTTTTTCAGCTCCGAGGGGAAAAACAAGAAAAACGTGCGTGAGTCACGGAGAACAAGACAACCAAGCCATTTTCCTAAAGTACACGGCATGTAGGTAAGAGTTACATGTTATGTCATCAGTCACCAGGTACTGCCCATGTGAAATAGCCTGTGTCATGGGGATGGTCATGTAAAAAGTATGTACACGATGTGTGGTATGGTTACACGTCGTGTCTTCAGTCCACAGGTACTGTCCGTGTACCACAACCCGTGTTGAAGGGTTATTCATATAGAAAGTAAATACACTGCGTGTGGTAGGGTTACACGCTATTTCCAATCTTCTGGGGTCAGCTCCATGTACGCTGGCCATGCCAGGCCGTGTGGTGGAGTACCTGCTCGTGTACTCCACCTCGTGTCCATGTATTCCCAGAATACACGTCGAGTCATCACTAAGCCACTTCCGCCATAGTGAAGGAAGTAAACTCCATGCCTCTTGGCCGTGTGGTTCTGCCCGTGTCCGTGTATCTCCCAAATTACACTCTGAGTCTCTCGAAGAAGCTTCTGTCTTTCAAAGAAGATAATACACGCTATGCCTCGTGGCTGTGTATTTCTATCCGTGTTCGTGTATTTCCCTTCAATACACGCCATGTCCATCAAAGTCTCCTCTGTCAAACTGTATGGACAGTACACGCTGTGTGACCAGTGTCAAACTTCGTGCGTCAATTCTTCTAATGTCTGTTACTTCTGCCGCTGAACGCTTGTACTACACGGCGTGTGATTTGGAAGGACAAGCTGTGTATTCTAAAATTTTCTAGAAACGACGCCTCTGGCCAGAACGCCTCCCGAGGCCTCCGTACTTTGTTCCAATGATCCGTTTTCTATAAAACTCCCATTCCTAGGTCATCCAGATGTTCCTAGGCCATTTTTGATGTTTTCGGGCCTCCAATCGGCTCCGAAATCTTACATTGATTCACAGCTCAAGAACGGTTGGAGAACACCATACAACAAGAAAGGCGGAGCAATCAGACCATGTTATTTTGGTCTGGTTCCTTCTATATTAGATCGATAGAAAAAGGTTTAGAGAGAACCAATAACATGAAAGGGAAAAAAAAATGTTGCTCATTCATAAACACACCCCTACAACTTCCCGCGACAATTTATTCCCAACCTGCAAGGAAAAAATTCGCGGATCAACTTGATAATAAGTTGATCCAGGTTCTTTGTTTTTAGAATGAAAGAATCAAGGGAATAAAATCATACTTAATTAAAAAAAACCCTACCTCGTATCATTCGACATTCGTGCTTGTCAAGTGCTACGGATGGGCCTTGTTTTCATCGTCGTCAGTGTGCACCCAAGGTAAAGATGTCTCCTCTTTTATCATGGAGAGAAGAAGACGATTGCGCATCATTGATCTTCATGGATTTGGTTCTCTACGTCGAAGAGGTGTTGTTTTTCGTAGAGAGGATGACGTCCTTTCAACAATGGTGGAGCTTCCTTATTTCTTTACACAAGGCTCTCTCCCTAAACTCCCACACAACAAGCCAGCCCAAATTAAAATAAGGTCTCCCCTTATTTTAATTGTTTATGCCAAGCCTTTCAAAATTCACGAATTCAAACACTTAATTAACTAATTGAAAATGTTCAATTAATTGAATAATGTATGTTGGAAAGAGTTACGAGGGAGAGAGAGAAGGTGGAAGGTTACATAATTAATTCCAAGGGGTTAAGGGGTTATGGAAAAATGAAAATGTTGGGGCCCATGTGGGCCCCGCCTTACATTTATCCTCACTTGGGTAGTTAGGATGCTAGTGGGTCCCACCCTAACTCCCCCATATAGGATAAAAACACCTTAGAAAAAGAAATAAAATTTTACCACAATTTTATTCATTCCTCATTTAATCCAATTTTTTTTAACTTCTCCACCCGCACAAATGCAAATGTTGTAATGGTCCCCTTAAGCAATTATCAGCACTGCGAGTTCATCGGTGCCCTCAGATTTCAATTCTGAGCACCAGTTCAAAAGATATAAAAAACTTCCCATTTGTTTACTGAACATACCTGAGCTAAACTTCATAAATTGATTCCGGGCACACCGGGCCTCGGAATCAGGTTCCGTCTGAAACCGTGCACTAGTAAAATTCCAAAGAATTTAAGAAAAAAAATTTCCTTGAAATTTTCAGGTCTTTACATTACTCCCATATCAGGGCTTTACGTCCCCGTAAAGATACATCACAAACTAGAAAACCATAGTAGGTACCAAGCACGCATCTGAGCCCCTAGCTCGCACGTTCTCTCCTGAAGGTTCCCATGCTTCTAAGGAAAGCTCACAAGAGGAATCAACCATCCCCGTAGGACCAGCCCATGTCGATCCTAAACCTCTACTTGAACCTTGTGAAAGTCTCCTTGTCATCGATGTCCAGCTCTATGTGGTCGATGATGACAGATAGGTCGTGCACACATCTCCTTAGCTGAGATATGTGAATGACGTCATGCAACCGGTGCAACTGATATGGAAGGGAGAGATGAACCTGAGAGATAACTTGCTGCCATCGCCACATCTCCATAGACTTCGTCAAGGTGAGACCCGTATAAAGACGTGGTCGTCACCCTCAAACTCCAGTGGTCCTTTCTCCTATCAGTATAAGACTTTTGTCTGCTCCGTGCAGTCTTCATCTGCTCTTGGATGATCTGCACCTTTTCCATCGTAACCTGAACAATCTCTAGTTCTCTACAAGCTGACTCTAACACTATCCACAAAGGATATCTGAAATGCAGCCAGCTGCTAACTCGCCACTCCTAATAGCTGAACGCCCGATCTCCTACTAAGAGAATCTACTACAACATTTACCACCCAAGGAGTATAAACTATTTTGAAGTCATAGTCCTAGAAGAATTCAAGCCATCACCACTATCTCAGTTTCATGTCCTTCTGAGAGTAGATACACATGAGAATATTGAGTTGGAGAGAACCGTAAATCGTTTGATCAACGAACAATGGGTGAGACTAGCTAATTGTAAGAACCCATCTCTACCCCATTTCATCTACGTTCCACCAAAGAACTACTGAGATTTCTGCTCTTCCGAAAAGAGAAATCAAGTCTCATCCCCTGGTTGAACCATGTTCATTTCCTAATATAGTCAATCCTGACATGAATGATACAATTCATGTCTTGAATGATGTTGTAAGGCCTCGATGCTACTACTAAGAGATCTAACCATCACTCTCGCCTCCAAAGGTTGAGTCACACTTTCGGCATCAGTGTGTGGTTAATGGGTCTCCTCCAATAGGTATCTCAAAAGTTAGGGTCAAGTCAACAGTTTTAAACCAGAACCTCTTAGTAACAACCATATAGAGAGGACAAGAAAGTAAACGCCACAATTAAAGGTGTCTTTTATTCCGGCAGCTCAAAGTACAAAGAAACATACAACCACAAAAAAAGAAGCTCGAATCACCTATAACAAATGCCTCCATGCCTGGAACTAGTCCCGCTCCTGTCCACCTGCTTCCGGAGATCCACCTCCTTGTCCACCGTTTGGCTGCTGCTCAAGCATTCGCTGCTACTTCTGTCTTAGTGGATCCTCCAACACCTGAGAATCAACTAAGCCGGGAGTCGGACAGTCATGTGCCATGTGACCCTGCTTGCCGCATGAATAACACTTCCTGAACCTCATATGGCTAGCTCTGTTTCTACCCTTGGTGCCTCACACTACCGAACCTAAAACCCGAGGTCTCCCACATGTTGGCCTGGTCCTCTTCGACCTCTCCATCATCCGTCTCTTGCCAACAGATGACTTGGCTACTGATGAAAAACCTTGTGGCAAGGGAAGCAGCTTTTGAGCATTCCCAGTGTGTAGAGTCGTGGGTATGAACTCTACCCTCAAGAAGGTCTCGAATTCTCCCCACTTGAAGGTCATCCGGTCGCAAAACAGGAACATGTGGCTCCACCACATCTCAGCTTCTCCCTAGAAAAGGCTAACCGCTAGGTACACCATCAAGTCTACGGGTGTCCCAGCTGTGTGGAAATATTGTGTTAAAAACTCCAGCTAGTGTCCAGCCATCTGAAAATCCAACTCGCCTCTAAACGTCAGAGGTCTCTGATGTTGGAACTCATGCATCGTGCTCAAGAGGTGTGCACTCTCTTCTGGTGTCTCAATTGGTAGAGGGCCCTGTACTGAGGCCTCGCTGCTCGGTGGGCTATCGTCGCGCTCCCCACTCGGTACCCATGCTGTCTGACTAGGTGATGACATCCTAAAATAACAAACGTGACACGGTCAAATGATTATACCTGGTGAGCTGACCTGGTTTGAGATAATTTAAAAGAATCATTTGAAAACACACACGCAATCAGTGTTTTCCTGCACTGAGATGGAAATCAGTAGTTAGGGTCCTGGTGCATGGATACGTCTACTGCCTGCACCAACACTATACTCCCTGAACTGAATACCACACTTAGTTCCCTTAACACTATTGCTTCACAGAAAAGAAAATATCAGAGTCCTAAGTTCTGTGGTAGAACCGACTCCTCTGATACCAATTTTTCACGACCCGTCTTCGGGGCCCGTGTCATGACTACCCCAAGCCTTCCTTCCATAGGCTAGGGGTTGGAGACTATCACCAAAGGAGTAAATCCCTATAACTTGGACGAAATTGCCTTTATAAAAGTAAACAAACACCACATGGTACCAGCGGAAGTAATAAACTAAGTACAAAAGAAAGTGTTGAAAAGTAAATGAGCCAGAATACAAACCCAAATGAGAAGTACAAAAATAACTGAACAAAAGTACAACAGAAAAGAAAAACAGTTGGAAATTAGAAGCAGCTCCAGGGTCATCCACCTCAGATCCTGCCTGAAGGGTAGGTACAGATAGCGCAACTCCTGGATCGTCCACCACGGATCCTACCTGAAGGGTAGGTACATATAACCTCCTCAACGCTCTCTCCCTTAAACCTCCTCCGAGTACCATCTCATCATGTAGTCCACCTCCGGATACTGACTCGTCGTGAGGTCCACCTCCGAGTACTGTCCGGTCCTCGAACACTCGGCCTCCGTCAGCGCTGTCCGTCGTCTGCGTCCAACACAATGAGGTGTGGGCATATCCCGTGTTGGGGTGAGTATAACGATACTCAGTAGGGACCCCGAGATCGTCAAGGTATCACTAAATCCAACAAGGATAACCAAAAATAAGGATCTAAACAGATATCCCTTACTTAAGTTTAAGACCATACTTATACATAAGTTATCAAGTTGCCCATCTCAGTCATGAGGTATCACACAGACATGAAATCAATGTATAACCACTACTTAGGTATATTCCCATACATATACCTAAGTTAAAAAGTAACCCATGTCAAACATGAGGAAAACAAAAAGGTCATTGAATCAGCTCAAACTAGGATATTCATTAAAGATATCGAAACCACAACTGCTGGAGAACTCGTCCTTTATCAAGTACAGTAGCCCTGTCATGACTCTGAGGCACTACTCACTATCCTTAGACTATTGAGGTACTCATCCTATCGAGTACCGCATGTCTACACCCAAACACAATAGTCCTCCCCTCCAGGGGTCTGCCGCCAAATATCAGGCGCTCCGTCCACTGGGATAGTCGACTCACTCCAAGTCGAATCGGTCAAGTAGTCGTCAGGTCCACAGCTACTAGGTCTTCTCACTCTGTACGCTCGTCACTGGGAGGATCTTCTCCACGAGCAACTGATCGATAATCCAAGTAACAAAAAGTCCCACGAAGAAGTAACACAAAGTTCCGCCTCATCATATGGGTCTCAACGCAACAGACGGTGCGTCATTCGGATGCCCGGTCTGTGAGTTATTAGCCTTTTCATCCCAGGGCCCCGGTTGGTTTTGTGTACGATCCAACCTGACCATATCTCAACTGTACCTGGAACTCTCATAGGTTATACTCATTGGGACTATTTCTCAACATGATTACCAACGCTGCTGACGGTTCGTCAAACTGACGTCCGGTCTGAGAGTTATTAGCTTTTCCGTTCCAGGGGCCCGGTTGGATTTCGGGTACAATCCAACCCGGCCATACTCCAACTGCATCCAAAACTTATATTAAGTATACCAAAAGATCAGTATCACCAAAAGGAATCCAACAGAGTTGACGGTACTTCATTCGGACACCTGGAGCTGAAGTTATAAGTGTTTCCACTTTGAGGGGAAAACCAAGAAAAATGTGCCCGAGTCACGGATAACAAGACAACCAAGAAATTTTCCTAAAGTACATGACATGTAGGTAAGAGTTACACACCATGTCATCAGTCACTGGGTATTTCCCATGTGAAACAGCCCGTGTCATGGGGATGGTTGTTTAAAAAGTAAGTAAACACCATGTGGTATGGTTACACGCCATGTCTTCAGTCCACGGGTACTGTACGTGTACCACAGCCCGTGTCGAAGGTCTGTTCATGTAGAAAGTAAATACATGGCGTGTGTTAGGGTTACACATCGTGTCCAAACTTCTGGGGTCACCTCCATGTACGATGTCCATGCCTGGCCGTGTGGTGGAGTACCTGCCTGTGTACTCCACCCTATGTCCATGTATTCCCGGAATACACTCCGAGTCATCACGAAGCTGCTTCTTCCATGGTGAAAGAAGTACACGCCATGCCACATGGCTGTGTGGTTCTACCCGTGTCTGTGTATCTCCCAAATTACACGCCGAGCCTCACGAAGTGGCTTCTACCTTTCAAAGAAGGCAATACACGTCATGCCTCGTGGTCGTGTATTTCTGTCCATGTCCGTGTATTTCCGTTGAATACACACCATGTCTATAGAAGTCTCCTCTGTCAAACTGTGTGGACAGTACACGCTCTGTGACCGATGTCACATGACATGTGTCACTTCTTCTGATGTCTGTTACTTCTACCGATGAACGCTTGTACTACAAAGTGTGTGCTTTGGAAGGACACGTCGTGTATTCCGGAATTTTTGAGAAATGACGCCTCTGGCCAGCATGCCTCCCGAGGCGTCCTTCCTTTGTTCTGATGATCCGTTTGCTACAAAACTCCCTTTCCTAGGCCGTACCGATGTTCTGAGGCCGTTTCCAATGTTTTCATGACACCGATCGGCTCCAAAAACTTGCCTGGATTCACCACTCAAGAATGTCAGGAGAACAACATACAACAAAAAGGGCGAAGGAATCGGACCATGTTAGTTTGGTCTGGTTCCTTCCGAAATAGTTCGATAGAAATTTTTTTAGAGATAACCAATGACATGGAAGTGAATACAACGTTGCTCATTTATAACCACACCACAACAACTTCCCTCAACAATTTATTCCCAACCCGCAAGGAAAACATTCATGGATCAACTTGATAATAAGTTGATCTGCGTTCTTTGTTTTTAGAATGAACGAATCAAGGGAATAAAATCATACTTTATTAAAAAAAACCTACCTCATATGGTTCAAAATTTGCGCTTGTCAAGCACTACGGATGATGGCATCGTTTCCGTCATCGTCGGTGTGCGCCCGAGGTAAAGACGTCTCCTCTTTTATCACAGAGAAAAGAATAGGATTGTGTGTCGTTGATATTTTTGGATTCAGTGCTCTACGTCGAAGAGGTGTCATTCTTCGCGGAGAGGATGATGTCCTTTCAACGATGGTGGAGCTTCCTTCTTTATTTACACAAGGCTCTCTCCCCAAACTCCCACACAACAAGCCAACCCAAATTAAAATAATGTCGCCCCTTATTTTAATTGTTTATGCCAAGAATTTCAAAATTCAAGAATTCAAACACTTCATAAACTAATTTAAAATGTTCAATTAATTGAATAATGTGTGTTGGAAAGAGTTAAAATGGAGAGAGAGAGATAGAAGGTGGAAGGTTACATAATTAATTCCAAGGGGTTAAGGGGTTAGGGGAAAATGAAAAGGTTGGGGCTCCTGTGGGCCCCGCCTTACATTTATCCTCACTTGGGTAGTTAGGATGCTTGTGGGACCCACCCAAACTTACCCATGTAGGATGAAACCACCTTATAAAAAGAAATAAAATTGTACCATAATTTTATTCATTCCTCATTTAATCCACAATTTTTTAACTTTTCCACCCGCACAAACGCAAATGCAGTAAATCTCCCCTTAAGCAATTACCAACGCTACGAGTTCATCGGTGCCCTCATATTTCATTTTCGAGCACCATTTAAAAATATAGAAAAGCCCACACGTTCATTTACTGAACACACCCGAGCATAACTTTTGAAATTGATTTCGGGCACACTGGGCCTCGGAATCAGGTGTCGTCTGAAACTGCGCACTTGTAAAATTCCAAAGAATTTAAGAAAAAAATTCCCTTGGAATTTTTGGGTATTTACATCATCCGTGTTATTTTAGTGGATTTTTTATATCATAACATTTATGTTGTATACTCCTTAGATGTATCTCAGTGATGGTTAACAAGATAAAATTGTTTTTCATAGTTCATGTATTCAATAATCTTCAAAAATTCTTATGGGAAGTTAAAAAAGAGTGTTTTGTTTAAAAACAAAAAAAAGAGCTGAAGGGTTGGTTATTTTAATCTTTCATACCATGACTTAGCCTCTCTCAGGGTATTTAATGTGGTTGGGCTACCAATTAGTATCAGATCCAAATGTTAAATTTATTGTTTCTCACATGAAGTTTGTTAATAATAATGGGATTCCAATAGTTGAAGGGAAAAATTTTATACTATATATGAATATGATTCCTCACTATTTCTGATCCTTAAGAATGGATGTATTTATAGTAGTGTTGCATGGTATGTTAGAGAGTGTGGATAGTGGAGCATTATTAGAAGCCGATCAAAGGGAATTAGATGCTGACTCTAAAGGAATCAATGCTTTTAGGGATCCCTATGAAATGAAATAAATATAAAAGTGATATCATGAAAGAAATCACATTCTATGTGGGAAATTATGCTTAATATTTATGAGGGTTACTGAAATGATTGATAGGTAAAGATTTTGGTTATGTGAAAAAAGTATGAAGATCTAATAATTCACTCTTATAATTTTTTTGATAAATTATTTGATTGGGTGAATGTTTTTGTGGAAGACCTTCATGGCCATGGGGAAATTATTGAAGATGTAAAGACTATTAAGAACACCTTGAGAATACATTCACCTCGATTCAATCTGATTGTTTCTATGTTGGAGGATAAAGATCCAAAGGGGATGACATTGGATAACTTACATAGTAATCTTGTCACATTTTATATGAGAAATGAGGATATTGAGTCTATGGAAATATGAGAATTTCAAAGAGGTGTCATTTAAGTCCATGAAAAAGCTAACCATTGAATATTTTTAGGAAGAAGAAGAGATAGATGGGGTGATATCATTTTTTTCTTCAAATCAACAAAGAGTATAAATAAATATCGGAAGGAAACCTCCACAAACATTATCTTGGGGAGGAAAGCTTGTACATCTTATAATAAGATTCTATAAGAAGTTTTAAATATGAATATAAGGATTAATTTAAAATTCACATGAAGAATTATTTATGCTATGAGAAATGAATGAAAATGTTTAAGAGAAATTTTTTAAAAATAAGAATATATTTTTACAATAAAATGAAATTTTAGAGGAATTTGAGGACAAAGAGATAGATAAATACAAAGATCATAGAGAAAATTATTTGGTGGATGTTTTAGGTTGATCTATAAAAGGTAAAAAACTAGTAAGGATGAAGAAGAAGTATAAGAAATATTTGAAAAGCATATAGAATTAGAAGTCACTCTTAGGAAGATTGATGTTTTGAGAGGAAGAACAAAGAAAGCCAAAAATGTGGTTCAGGATGCCATAACATATATACAATAATAAAAAAAAGAGAAGTCTAAACTAATGGATGAAATTGAAAATATTAAGTCATAAAATCTAAATAATTTATAATTGGTTGGAGAGTACCAGATCAAAGTTTATGAATAAAAAAGGGTAATATATGGTTTGAATGAGACAAAGAAAATTCCATAAAAATGTATTGATGAACAAGAATAGGATGTTTTTAGCCAATGAAAATGTGTTAAGCATCATGAAAAACTAATTAATCTAATTATGACATTAGGAAAGCAGATCATTATGAAAAACAAGTCACATATGGATAATAGAGGTCCAATAGAATAGAAGTAACAATCAAATCCAAAATTATATGGCTGGCATGGGTATAGATTGAAAACATAAAGCATCAATGGCTAAGGTATTGTTACAAGATCCTAATCTGAGGTTAAATATTGATTTCGGAATCATGGAGAACCCGAATATCCAGATAACCAAATGGATGACCATTTGTATAGAATTTACATGATTAAATGAACCTCTCATTAGGTAATGTTATTATGGAAGGAGGGGACACGCACATAATTTTTATTCTATAGCCAAGATATAATGATGGGAACCAAAATAGTAAAGGAAGCTAAATAGAGATCAATATTATATAATATCTTTCCGGGGTCATTTTTTTGGTGTGGAGGATTTTGACACATGTTCAAATATTGTACATTAAACTTGAATATGAATGTTCCAAATGAGAAACAAATTGATCATATGATGAGACTCAGTGAATCATCTAGTGAGATGAAAACAAAAAACTGTTTTGTATCTTTTCCACATAAAGAATTTATATCATACTTTTAGGATGATATGTATTTTAAATCTATACTATTTATGAAGTAAAAAACATGGATGCAAATGAAAAGTGGTGAGAAGGCTTGGTTGTAGATATTTCCACTAAATAATTAGATTGTTCTGGCATATATATCCTTGAATATGAACGAAAATTATATATTCTAAGAAATATGGATATCATTTTGGGGATAAAATATGACAAGGAAGGTGATTTTATATTTTGAAATGTTGAAGGACTAAAAGTAATATTCTCAGAAAAATCCTTGTTTGGGGTTAAATAAATCAGACATGTGGATTTATTAGTCAATAAATGTCTCAGTCACAACTTTCTTAGTGTTAGTTAAGTATGTGACTCTTGTAATTCAACAATATAAACTAATAATTTAAGTACTGCTAGAGAAAGATATGGTGTAGCTGTTATACAGGGAAAAAACAAAGGGGAATCTAAACCTTGTAGACAGAGATGAAGATATATTATTTTTGTCTTTAGAGGAGGAAAAAAGGTTAAAGCATTAATATCTTGGGAAACTATGACAACCATATCTAGAATATATGTTCAAATACGATATAGCTTGAGACCACCCTAAGAACTCATGTTATCATAATTATATCTGCAATAATTTTCAACGAGGGAAAATCATCAAAACGATGTACAAAGAAAAATAAAAAAATTTAAACAATGTTTTTTTAATTTGTATATGCAGATGAATGTGGACCTATCTCACTGATTACTATTAACCCGAAGTGGTATTACATTATTTTAATTAGGATTTAAGTAGGATATAATGGGTATTTTTCATTTCCCGTAATACTGATTTGTTTACTTTCATAGAACAATATCAAAGGGAGTCAGAGAGGATTATTGAAAAAATGGTGTTTTGTATGAATAATGGTATAAAATTTACAAACATCTAGGTGGAGGATAATCTCTTGAAACATGGGATCAAGAAAAAAAAATTAGCTATGAGAACACTTAAATAAATGAATTGGTTGAGAGGAGAAATTTTATTTTTAATAACATGGACATAACAATGCATATTGAAAAAGTCATACTACTGAAATTATAGATGGAATATTTTTTGATGTAATTCTACATATCAAACAGTTCTATATTGTTTCTGAAAGAAGAGAAGTCTTCGTATGAGATGTAATATAGAAATAATCCAATATTGAAATACTTTTTTTTCTTTGGAACTATGTGTATTATTTTTAAAATAGATAAAAACTGAAATTTTATTCATGTAGAGAAGATGGGATTTTCCTTGATTACTCAGGAAAAATAAAATCATACACATTTATCAATAAAATAATGGAAAAATTAGTCCAAATAAATTATACAACATTAGTTGAAAAATGAACATAATATTCAATAACTCAGTGAATAGTTCCCTGATGAAATTAATGTAGATTTAAGAAATATAGGGGGAGTATAAGTGGAAAATGATGATTCAAAAGAAGATACTGATGATGATTAGGTTGAAGTAAAATCCTTATCTATGAAGAATACAATGAGTTGAGGTAAGATTAAGAGAAATATCATTCCTGATAATGTAGAACTAGTTCAATAATGGAGAATTAAGTCTTTAAAATAGAGATTTTTATTATATCAGGTAGAGCTTAAATGTGTTTAGGAAGTAGTTGTTGATGAAAAGTGGCTTCAGGATATGAATGAAGAGATAGACCAAATTGGGAAGAATCAGACATGGGATATTGTTTCAAGACCAATAGATAAGAATATCATCAAGAATAAATGGTTCTTTTAGAAAAAGATTAATTAAGATAGTGTAGTGATTCGACACAATTCACAATTAGTGTAGAAAGGGTACTCCTGGATAGAGGGTATTAATGTTGATGAAACATTTTCACCTATTGTAAGGATATAGCGAATATGAGTATTCTCTGCCATAACATTGAAAATAAATTTCAATGTTTTTTAGATGGATGATAAGATGGTATTTTTAATTGGATTTTTGGAAGAATAATTGTACATTGAGAATCAATATGGTGTTCTCATTCATGAATATGGTAACATAGGTTTTTAGCTAAGAAATGCCATATATGGCATCAAACAAGCACCAAGAGCGTGGTATTGATGTTTCGATCCATTTTTTATGAATATTGGTTTCTAGCATGGTGGATTTGATCACAATATATATGTTAATAATTAAATTTATCAACAGATTATGGTATAGGTGTATGATGATAATATAATATTTAGTGGATTAGATGAAGCTCAGTGAAATTAGTTTTCCAAGTTCATGAAAGGTGAGTTTGAAATGTCAATGATTTGTGAACTGAACTTTTTCTTTAGTTTACAGGTGACACAAGGAAGAAATGGAACATCCATTTCTCAATCTAAATATTCCATAGAGTTTTAGATAATATTTTTATTGGATCATTCAAATGAGATGATTACTCTAGTTCTTACCTAGAAGATGAAAATAAGGGATGACAAAGGCGAAGTAGTTAATGTCACAGAATATAAACATATCACTGGAAGTGTGTTATATTTAACAGTGAAATGATTGGAATTTTTTACCATATGCCAAGAAAAGAAATATAAACATAATCACAAGGAAATCCACTTTCCTACAGTGAAATGAATACTTAATTATATCTAGGGCATGATGGATTTTTATTTGGAGTAGTTTGAAAAATATCAATAAGAGTAATTACACTATACAGATTAAAATTGGGCCAAATCAGTAGATGACAGAATGTATATGATAGGTGGTGCATTTTATATTTATAGACTATGTATTTCATTTATAACTAAGAAAGAGGATGAAAATTCATTGAGAACCGCAGAATCTGAGTATAATGTGTCTACTAAACCATACACATAGTTATTGTTAATGAAGATGTAGCTTGATTATATGTGAGTGGTAGTGAAGTCTACGATCAAAATCCATTTCAATAATACAACTACTATAAATCAAATAAAAAATCTAGTCCATTACTCAAGGGAAAATAAATTGAAATTATGTATCATTTTATCCTATAGAAGGTGGAGCAAGGGCTTGTGATGTTAGAGTACGAACCTACAAAGATATAGGTTGTAGACATTATGACAAAGGCATTACCCAAATAATAAATTGAATGGAATCGATTGGATTTGGGAGTTTATTCGACTCCCTAAACATGAAAAAGTGTAAATGTAGGGCCCCTATCTAATAATTGTGTTGTTTTCCCCTAATTTTCTTATATGTATTATTTACTCTATTTCAGAACTCAAAAGAGTGGCCTTCAGGTTCATTGAAAAAGGTGAATAAATTATAGCTATAAAATGGGAGAAAAAGTCATAATCAAGACTGGTTAGAAGCTGATAAAGGGAAAAACAGAGTTGGGATACCTTTAAATATGATGATTCTAAAAGAGATTAATCAAAGGATATATATCAAGATATATGATAGGTTTGTAATGAATTTATTTTAGTGGTTTTTGAATGAATTAGTTCATTTATGAACTTTTCACGCTACTCTTATTTATCACACCAAGAATTGATCATGTGGCCTTAGAGTGTGTGTTGAGAGAGTATTTTATCTCAATCTGAATCATAGGAGATAAATATTTGTTTAAAATTGAATAATATGTATCGATATATCAAAATGTGAAGAGTTTTCATCAAACCCAAAGGGGGATATTGTTTGGAAAAAACCCCCTAAGGTAACATTATATTGTTTTTAGGTGGATTGTGTTTGTTGAAAAAGTGGGATTTCATGGATATTTTTGATTATCTAAAGATATGCTTGACACTACACATTGGAAAAGATCCAAAATAATGGAATGAACTCTCTAGATATAGTACATAAGACTATGTTTTTTGAAGATTGTTTTGCAAACATATGAAGGTTTTGATGGTGATATCTATTATTACGATAAGCATCACAAACATCAAATTTTCATAGACCATAAAAAGATAAGGATAACTACAAATTAAACGATTTAGAAACAAGAAATGGTAATGATGTGGTTGGAAGCTTCAAGAATCAGTGGACATGCCTATAAAATGGACTACAACCCCTCTAGAAAAGAAGTGATACATAATAAAAATACTTATGGATTTTGATTCATGAAGGTGGTTCCCAAATTTTGTTCATGCAAAAAAGATCAAGAAGGATATCAAAATAAACCAAATGATTTTAGTATTGTGAAATTATTGATATGGAATATGGATATAAATAGCCGACCGAACGTTTTGAGCTTCATGAAGTCTATGTGATTTTCAGAAAAGATCATGAGCTTCTTGAAAGGAGAATTCATCATGAATGATGGTTGAGCTTCAAGAAAGATGAGAGCATTGAAAAAGTGTAAAAACGTTATTTCCTAGTAAACATTCGGTAAAGTGGTATTCATCCTTTGGATGAATGTGGAACCTAATGATATAATAGATTTGGTGTAAAAAATTAATTCAATAAATAAAAGAGTATCTTTTCAAGAAGATCTATGCACAAATTAGTTGAGAGTGTAGTGAGAATTATTGTTGTGAGTGGTTATAAACTAGGAAAGAGAATGAGTCCTCTCCAAACATTTTAACATTGATGCACATTTAGTGGATTTGGTAGATTGATGCATTATCGTGGGGTTTTCCTTGGTCGTAGCCCAGAAAGGGTGAACTAATTAAAATTAATTTTTTTTAGTACGTGATTTCATTTCTGTTGATACATTTCTATTAGAAATAGAGGGAAGAGTGTATTTATAACAACGAAACATGATCTGAGGGGTCAGTTGTTTTTATCTATATTAACCAAATTCAACCCCTTTGTGGTATTTAACCTAGTTAGGCTAATGGACTATCACATTCTAAGATGCATAGTATCATTGGGAATATATATTTATAGTGATATTAGGTCATGTTGTACTCTTTAGATAAGGCTGTAGAAGAAAATGATACACATGATGCTTATTGAGTTAAGAAAGAATCCATCGAACTATATATAGTTCAATGGTGGTTGTTTAAATATTAAGAATTATTAATTAATAAGGTTATGCAGTAAAATAAATCTTTTTTATGAATGATTTATAATAAACGTTTTTCAGTATGTGATGTCTATGATCAAAGGTTTTCTTTGGAGTAGAGTAACCAGGGTGTTAATATTTACCCAAAATGTTGGTAGCCTTGGGTTTGAATTCATAGTTTTCCAAGTGATTCAGGACAATATTATAAAAATGATCATGTGTGATAAAACTAGTAAAAAAAATTAGTTTGGATTTTATTCTAGATATTGATATAATATGTGAACTTCACTTTGGGTGAGTGTCAAGCGTGCATCTAGGAGAAAACTAGTTTTAGTGAACTTATAATTACCTATTTGTCTTTAATTTAATGTTGGTGCTTGATGTAAGTGTTTTTTCCACATATAAGAACCATGTATGATGGTGAAAGAATATATTCCATTTAGTAAGAACGTTTTTTAATAAGGTGACAATTCAGACATTTATAGGGTAGGAGAATCACATAAAAATAGAGAAGTGTTTCCTTAAATTTAGGGGGATATAACTGTAACAAACCATTGGGAATTGTAAGAATAGTTTCTAGAAATTAGTGAGATGGTGTGATAAAAAATATCAGTCTAAAAAACAACATTTTGTTTTAAACTAGGTAGAATTAAAAATTAGTTTGGATATTGGATTTAAATTTGGGGAGATTAAAAAATCTATGAGTGTAACCACTCAGTAGCACATTAGTGCTTTCAAGGCAGCACAATGACAGGTGCCTGGTTGAGTATCTCACCAACGATGAACACGGAAGATCGACAAATTCAGATTTGATGCTTGCATGCATAGAAACCCAAATATTGTATTAATTAAATGGTGTGCACAGATTGAGGTAGGTCTTGGAAATACATTGGATTCTCTGATATGGTCAGCCCATGGTTTTCCATGAGACACATTTTCAGGGTATGTGGTTTCAAGTTCTTATTAAAGATAAGTAAAGGATGTTTTTTCATTCTGTGTGGCTCAAATAGAGCTATACCAAACCATTTATTAAATCCATAATGTAACATATTATCATACTTTAATATATAAGGTGATCATTCTTACTATCTTTACATCATCCTGAGTACACAAGGAGAGCTTCAGTTATGTGTTGAGCTATGTGAATTAATTAAAGTAAAAAATCTTTTCTAATTGATGGATGACGTCCTTTTGTGTAGTTCTTGAGGAGTATTATAAATAACATCATATGGTGTAGAGGAAAACATAATACATTGATCATTACCATAATGTGGGATGGGTTATGTGAGTATGGGACCAATTGCTTGATGATTATTTTTGAATTTTAATTCCATTTGACAAAGGGGATCCTAGATAGGTTTCTATTTAAATTCAAAGCATGAGATTTTTATTTTGAGAATTATTAGCATGATTGAGATGGACATAAATATCTATATAGTTATGGACTGTCTTTAGTGACACTAATATTCTAAAAAAGTAATTCCATAGATAACCTCATGGAAAGAGTCAAAATCATTGACTCTACTTCTAGGAGAGATATCACCATTAGGATTAGATAGTATTCATGATATGTGGATGTATTAGGTATGTATAGAAATATTTGTTTTAATATCAGGATGTGGATATGCATACATGAGATCCTTGTCATCTAGTAGTTGATCCTATGATGACCCTAGAAATATAGTGTGGATCCATTGATATTTTCAGTGATGAATTGTTTTATGCACACTATTGATTATGGTGTAAGTAGGGAAGGACCACCTATTTCTTTTAAAGGAAATGGTGTCATGACCAGAATGATTATGGTGGACTGTAATTAGATCATTTTGATCAAGTTTAAGATCACATGTAGATACCTCAAGTATGATCAGGTGTATGATATTAATAATTATGGTGAGAGCATCATTATAATTTTATGGATGTGATTCAATATATAATATCTATGGTGGGAGTACAATGACTCAAAGTTGTCTTTTACTAGTTGGGACCTATTATTGGTATTCCATATGGTCTTTTATGAAAGATAGAATATTATGTTTGGCTCTGGGGATATACGAGCTCATGAAATCACTTTAATGATACATCAGTATTATTAATGATCATTGGACTGGGTTGTATTAGCTTAAGTGTAGTATGTTTAATGTGCCACATGGAGGAACATTAGGTCTTTTGAAATAAAATATTCTTTTAAATGTAAAATATTATTTATAATAGGTCATGTGATGTTTTAAATATTCCATAATGATTCTTGGGAATGAGAACTTATTTTTCAGAGATGTTTTAAAATCCCACATTTTGAAGTGTGTTCAAATTTTGAAAAGAATTTGGGCTTCTCATTTGGTGGAAAAGCTAAATTTTGAATTAATCATTGGAATGTTAATGTGAGTGTTAAAACAAATAAATGATTAGTTTTTGGGAAAGTTTTCAATATCTAGAATATTTTTGCGATTTCAAACTTATTTTGGGAGTGTCATGCTTTGAAATACTAGGTTTTACAAAGGTAAATTCATGCACATGGTCAGATCACCATTTCTGTTAACCATACATAAAAATGATTTATCGATGTAAGGGAAAAATATTATTTGAAAAACCACCCAAGGGAGGTATCAGGAAAGTCTAAAAACTTTAGACAATTGTATAAATGATCTACACATTGCGTGCACAGTTTGTCAAATCTTACCCATTAAACATGTGATGGGTTTCTTCCTTGATAGTTCCACCACACGGGTTACACACATTTTTTCTAACAATGTTCCTATCCATTCATGGGACATGCCACAATGGAGAGTGATCTCACATGTTTGGAACATGGTTTTCCAAGTGATGTGGAAAAAATGATGAGGTTTATTAAATACTAGGAAACATATATTTTACACCACATTTATCTAAAACCAGAATCCTCCTTTCCACATCTTTTCTACACACAGTAGGTCCACCACAAGGATCTTCCAACTTCTCTCTCATAGGATTTGGGAGGTCTTATTTGTATGAGATCAAAATAAAATTCCATTGGTCATATTGGAAATCCCTTGATATAATTATGATCCATCTTTCTTCCATTCTCTATTTACCCTGCTGTATTGAATTCTATATCCGTGCAAGCTCATAGGACATATTTTTATAGAGTTTTTAATATTTTCTAATTTCCCAATATTCCACTCGAATCAAGTTCTAATACTGAATGAGTCGAGCTTCTTATGCATGATGTAGGAGAACAAAGGCCCAAATCTTATATTTCATCAATTATAAAATACACCATTATTCTATACACCAAACATTCAACACATTTCTTTAAAAAGTGAATTCCATTAATTAAATTTTCTATCCCTTATTAGATATAATTACCTATAACCTTGAAATTTTATATTTTCATGTAATTTTACTAGTACCATCCCATTAGATGTGAATAATAAAATATGCCGACACTTCTAAATCCATGTGTGAGAAAGCCAACTTCTATTTTAGTTTCCCCTACCTATTATTTGAATTGATTTAAAATAGAGTAAAGGAATTATCTTATTTTTGAATAAATTCACTTGGACCTATGTAATTTATGAACTAAATGATTTTATAACCAATTATATGAATTTTTATATTTCATTTCCACTTATGTGTCCTTTCATACCTTTTAAAAATGGAATTGAATAATGAAATTAATTTTGACAAATTCTTAAATTGAATATATACTCTTGTGGTCCATTTTATCAAATAGATGTTAATTTAAAATGGAATTTTATGAGTTTACATGTTGAGGTCATAAATAATGGACATTTTTACACATATATATCGAATAATTAAAGGTATTTTTAAATTATAAATTTTCATAGATATTTATCATGGCCTATGTTTGATTATAAAATAAAACATACCTACCTATTTTATTACACCTTGAGAGATACTTTGTTTCCCTATATAGCATCCATTTTTTGGGATCATTGGTTATGAGGAATGACATTACATTTTTATCAACACTTGGATTCCTTATGTAGAATGTATTTGATGGGATCAGATGTTCAATGAAATGAAATTCTTCCTTAAGAAATATTGGGGATCCTTATAAAAAATGAATTGATAGTTTTAGGGGATAAATGATACAATAAAATAAATTGAGTGATTCTTATGTTCCTTACAAGGAATAACTTGGATGAGATTTAAGAATAACTAAATAATATTAATCCTTGTGTGATACTTGGTCTCCCAATATGAAAGGCCTTAGATGAGATCATGGGATAAGTGAAATTATATCCTTCTTAATCTCTATTTTCTTTAACTTAAATTTTAATTCATAATTCCATTGAACATATAGATCCAAATATGATCATCAATATATATATATATGGGGAATCATTGTTTTCTTATTGGGTCACACATGACAAGTGATATACAAGGAATCATGTGTTTATAGCCATGAATCCTAATTATAATTTACTATTATTTTTTTCAAAGACCTCTGGATTTGGATGAATAAGGTATATTTGGCCTTCCATTCATGAGGGACCTAAGCTTGATGTGGTATACATTTATATATTTCCTCACACTACATTAATATTATTCCCACACAATAATTTATTTTATATTAATGGGATGAAATGATTTTTACACCATTATTTGTGGCTTACTAGGTTTTACACACTTCCTATTTAGGCCACTATTAGATACCCAATAACATTTCATAGTTATAGGTATGAATCATAGATTATGCTTCTTTTTGTTACTCTTTATAGACTTGGACTTATCTAAGAGTTGGGGGGTCAAGCTTGTACTCAAGATACCTATAAGAGCAGGGAAATTTGTTTATTTATTTTCCATGATAATCTATTCCTAATATATGTTTCATATACTATATGTTGTATTCCTTTTAATTTATTTCTTAGCATATTCATGCACCGTTGGTTTTATTTGGCATTGTAAATTTAATATTTTTATCAGTTATTATTTATATTCTCCCAATTTTCATTTATATATGTTTCTAATATGTTTATTACTAATATAGAGTGTATAGTACTACACCATAGCTCTTTTATACCCTCAATCTATTTGCAAGCCTTTTGGATGCACTATTGAGTCCATGTGGAAAATTGGCTCGACAACTATTGTTGAGTGAGTCAGGTCGAGATGTTGTAATAAGAAATGGGTTTTATGTGATAGAAATAAAAATACCTAGAGAATATAAAGGAAATAAAACATAATTAAATATTAGGGTAAAATTTACCAAACTTGTAAATACAATGTTGATAATGAATCATTTTTCCTCAATGAAAGGGTATTGTGTGATGAAAGACATTATCCTTTACTCATGACATCCATAAAAGTGATTTAATATCCTATATCATAAATATAACCATCTAATTAATCTATTTAATTATATTATTCACATATATTACCTTTTATATAATTGACCTGTAATCATTTTTTATAAATATATTATAAATTTGTTGATTATTTTTATTATTAAACATGAACAATTATAGTTTATTGGGATCTCTTATAATAAACACAAAAATAATACTTCATTTAATACAAGTTCATATTTCATATATTATTAATGGTATTGGAATGCATTTTTTACTGATTTATAATGTTAATTTTAATGTTCAATATAGTTTCTGTTTCTGTTCATGAAAATGGAATCTGGTACAGGTTTGTATTTTTAATTTTATTACGAATAATACATGGTATTAATAGTGAGTTAAATAATAATATATCCCTTAAAAATAGAATAAAAAAAATATAATTTTCACTTTAATGTATAATGATACTTGTTGTTAGGTTTCTATTTTCATCCACGATATAAATTTATACCATTGTTCACGTAGGTGGTTAAACCGATCCAAATAAGGGAATTATTTAATCGATGGGTGATTATGTAAAAAAGACACCATTTTAGCATAATATATTTTTTATATAATAATAATGATATAATTAATATTTCTTTCTATTATGGTGAGAATTATTTGATAATTTCTATAAAATAAATAAAATAATATATAGATGAAAACAAAATATGTCATTTTGTGGAGGTGGTAGTCTACACTTGCACATTAACGATTATTTATTTTTCCATAGAACATGGGGAAGGTAGGAAATATTTTATCTTATAATAATGATAATATTGTTATAAATACAATATTATTTCATTCAATACCTATTTTAACTATCCATATAAGGTTGTGATAAATACTAAAATAGCTAACTCATATAGGTGGTAATACACAAGTGAAGATGATGTTTGCATCTTTTCTCTAAGGCTAAGAAATATTTGTTGTTTATTAAATAAAAATAAGAAATATTAATTTATAATTAAAAATTATTTCATCTTTTTCTAATGGGTAATATAGGTATGGATTCGAATATAAAAAATTAAAAAATATTAGAGAGTCATTTGTACTTACAATGAGAATTTGAACTTTCTCTTGAATTACTTTTTTGAAACAGAGGACTTATCCTAACATCCTATGAATCACGTATTAGATAAACTAAATAATATTAACATATAAGTGAAAAAATAATTGTTTAATGGGAACATATAAATTTAAGGGTGAATTTTAAGGGGTGGTGTTAGGCCCCTTTTATAAATTGAGGGAATGACATGTTTGTAAATATAACCTCTTCTAATAAAGGATCACATGTTTTACATGGAAAGGTTATTAAAAAATTGAAAATAATAGAGAGGATAAAATATTCTGTTCAGAAAGGATAAACCCACTAATTTAGTGTCATGTGTTTAACATTTTTTAGATTCAATACACTTAGTTATAATTTATTACCTTAATTTACCTTTATCATGGTAACGACATTCTTACCCATGATAACTATGTTTTATAATTAAAAATGAAAAGAATCTGATTAATTAATTTGAAAGTTATTATTTCAAATATTTTTTTAAATAAATTTTTTAAGATTTAGGTATTTTAATTTTAATATTGGCAAAATTATCCATAAAATCCTATTTTAGTAAAAGTGTAATTTTAATCATTAAAATAACACTTATGATAAATCTATCAATCCTATTAATTTATATAGCTTTAAATGGTTTTTATTAACCAAATAAGTTTTGTGTGTGATTAAATGTAACCCAAAATTTAATTCCACATTATGAAAAATTATTTACCTGTTTGTGAAAAATAATTATTTTTTATAAAAGACTACATAATTTTCGAAATATTGAAATTAGTTTTTATAAATTCATAATATTATTTTGAAGTGAATAATTTTACTACTTTTTTAAGTTATAAGTAATTATTATATCATGATAAAGTAAATAACACTACAAAATTAATAAGAACTAATGTTTTATCTATTTACCAGAGAAGTATCATTTTAAGAAAAATCACTAAATTTCATTCTATGATAATATTTTTTTTCAGAATAAAAAAAATTAATTTAATTATGTCAAATTCAATTTCCAAATTTTTATCATTTTTCATTTAAATAAAAACATTAAAATATAACGAATATAGTTTTATTGGAAAATAATTTTTTAAAATATTAACTATTTTTATTCTTATTTTCTATAAATTAATTATGAAATTACTGATAATATTTTATTTATATGAAAAATATATCTTTTATATGATATATTTAATTTCTTAAAATAGAAAATATAAAAGGACAATTTTAGATAAAATAAAATTTTAGCACAAATGACAGTATTAGTTATTTAGCTATGTTAATTGTATTTTATCAAAGAAAATTCATTAAAACATAATTTTTTCATTAAATTATAGAATGATAAATTTAGAAATATATATGATATATAAATAATTTGTTACATTCATAATTACATGTTTATATCATTTTTATTTCTACTAACATAACCCCTCAAATCTCAATATAAGATCCAAACATTTTATATCACATGTTTGATGTTATGGGTGGTAGTATAACTGGTATCGATCTCATGTAATTTTCCACAATAATGAAAGTATCTCACTAATAGATTTCATGCATACCATTATTTTTGGTGTTTAAAATAGGAATCTCCCATAGAGACCTGAGTCAAACTAACTCTTGTGAAAGATAATAAAAGAGGATCATAATAAACAATTTTACTAATTTGTGCCTTTTATTGTAATTGATGTGTTGGTTTCCAAATATTGATACATCAAATTCTACTAATTAATTTATCAACTATGTTATAAGGTTTATATTTTATATTTATATTTTTATATCAATAAACGTTTTTCAGTGTTTTTTTAGTTCACTGTTGTGTGTGTATGATGAAATTAAACATAATATTTATTTTATGGGAAAATAGAACATAAATATCAATGTGATACATAATCCATACAAGGAGGATATTATACCGTTGAATTATTATATAGTAGAATTATAAAAAACAAAACACCTCCCCATTAGATAACATCAGTGTTACAAGGACAAATAAACCTATCCAATAAAAACGATGCAATTATACGACATAAAATTTATCCCCAAGTTTGCTGATTGCATATAAAAAATAAATTGTCTGATAAAAAATACAAACAAAGTCCCCACTACCATCCATGAGCCTCAAATACCCTATATTCAATATATGTGGATATTCTCTATTTCAGTCCGCTACACAACTATTCTCTAACATAAATACTAAAAATATGTTTTACATGTGAATCCATGTTTCCTTGCACAAAAAACTCAGTTGGTTCTCACGAAGAACTTCTACTATGCACCATAATTTTCAAATTTATTCTTACTAAAACAACTGAAGTAAATAAAAATGATTAATATGTTCTCATGAATTAATCATGTCACCACATTGCTCAATGATGTAAAAATTCTTGTCAAGTCATCATGTGATAACCGGGAAACCACAACACCTGACCATACCTACCATAGAACCATGACTGAATTTTATCTTTAACATATGCCACCAAACCTATTAAATGATTCCTACATGATGGATCAAGGTACGAAATCACATCAATCCTTAATCACTGCCTAATGATACCTACTTATTTCTTATGTCCATTTCTCATACCAAACCCTATCACTAAATGGAGGTCATCATCAATCATTAACAACTTTCTTATCACTCAAGGTAGGGCCCCTCATATATTTTTCAACCCACAAACCTATTTCTCAAGATAGTTTCCACTATCCATGTCTCAAATCACATCAAGTCCATACCAACCTTATCACTCAAGACTATCCATAATCCCGAAACAATATTTACCACTCAAGGAAAGGTCCAAAAAAACATCTTATCACTCACATTGAATCCAACTGATCTCAAACTGTACATTCTTACACAAGGTATATCCATAATTAAATCATAATAAGGAATAAATCTCTCCCATGGTAGAATAGTTTGTACTATATCACTCATAGAGGGGTCATTTTTTAGGATCCACAATCCCACACGAGAATTCATCTCCTATCACAAGGATATAAAAATACATAAATGAAACAACACACATGGACCACATCCCATCACACAACCAACCAAGTTAGAACTAGGGTACTACTCACTTAGGACTTATCCTGCCATCTCCATTAATATTTACCAACTCAAATCCAGAACTACTTCTGGATCTCATGGTTTGTGGGATCAACTCAACCTTGGATGCAATAGAGAGGGTCCAATTCATTCAAAACGCCCTTCATATCTAAATTCCAAGTCATCATGAATTTTCCATGACTTATAACTTGACATTGTTTCAAATATTCTATGTTATAAATCATAGATCACCACCATGATGAAAACCATCTCTTATATACATATAATATCTTAGGGTAATAATCATAGTCACCTCACAGAGTCAAATTATTCTATACCCTGAAGAAGGGAGTATAATATACTCAAGATAGTTATGATTATCTCATATGTCGTCACTCAGCATCATGCCTCTTATGACTTCTCCCTTTCCTGATGAACCTAACAAGGGATATTCTAATCACTAATAGTTCGTCATGACCTATAAAATGTCAGAATATAACCTAACTGTAATCCTTTACAATAGGATACACAGTCTCCAAGTGATAATAACATAATTATAGTTCTAAAGAGCACTAAGTTTGGAGATTTTTTTCTTAGTACCATCCTCTGTCTTCCACATAGGTCACCTTTTGTCCTTAATTCACATAAATGAGCCAATGCAATTATAAAAAATGAATAATAAAAAATAAACATTCATATGAAATTGTATTATACTCTTAATCGACCCCAAACACCGAGTTAACCCCACTATATTCTCTATTGAGACTCATTAATGATTGTTCATGTTTTCGAGAACCGATCTCATCCCATAAAACATAATGAATTAATTATAAAATTTTATAATTAATTATTCTATTTAAATTTAACTTCACAATAACATAGAAACTATACTGTAATCATTTTTTCATTTAAAACACACACAATATAATATATTCAACCTACTAGGATCTCATATTTCAACCATACATGGAATCCCAATCGCTATCACATTATTTTACCATAATCTAATGGAATAAAAAAAATACCATATCCCAATGAAACTTAAATTAGTAGTCTTGGAAGGAGAAATCTAGAATAAGAAAAATAGAATATCTTACCTCAATCCTCTACCAAAACACAACAAAACCTATCTCCTCCTATAGAAGATCAAAGTAGAAATGAGAGGAGGAGTCTCAATAAATTATCTTTCTCTTATATGGACATCATCCAAAATATATAGGGGGTCAACATACAATGATATTTTTTCCAATATTTAAGAAAATTCATCCATGACTCAGGCCTGATACATGTAGAAGGGTCATAGTGTGGCATCCACCATCACGTAATAATTTCACAACATGACTAAGAGTCATAATGTGAATATTTTCTATGCATGTGTGGAGGAAATAACTCACAGATTCACATTGTGGTGCTCTATATCCCCACATAATGATGCACTAAAAAAGGTTATCATGGTATAACCTATGAGTTTTTCTGTGTCCTACTAAAACATTATAATTTCTTTAAGTCCTCCAGGCATTACTCTGAATACCAACCAAGAACAAAATATTCTACATGTACCACATTCCTTGTCCATAAACATCAACCCAAGATATTAAATAACCCAAATTATCAATTTTAATCTCAATTTTTGAAATGAACACTGTTACAAAATAAAAATCCAAACTCCATTCTAAATCAACAACAATTAAATTTAGGGGTCATTATTATTTTAATTAAACTTATTTATCTCATTAAATTATTTATTTATGTAACTGCAAGCTTGTTTTGTTTGTGACCAATTTCATTCTCAATATCTTACTTTATTTATCAATAATTACATTTTGTGACACCCACATCATGATTATTGACTTGTTTTGATGGGGATTAATAATCCATAAAGGACACCCAATTCATTGCATATGCTTGGTCTGGCTTGTTATTATCACACCCCAAGGGGAATGTGTTTCTATAAAACCTTACATATTTTAATTTTGGGTTATATAATTTTCTAGGATTCATGGAATGGTATTCTTGAATTATTCATGTATTATTCCAGGATTATATAAAACATATAATTTTAATATATTTACATGATAACTAGTGTATCATAAACTATAATACCTATCTTTGCATGTTTTGACCATGATAATACATAAATTAAAAAGATTCCATAATCAATGATAGAATTTTTGATATATGAAAATCTTGTTAGAAGGAGTTTTTTTATAAATTTGGTTGTTTTATAAATTTTTAGTACTTATGCATACAATTGAACTATATGGTTGAATGAGATGTTTGTTCTAACCTAACTAATATATAATATTATCCACTCTCTATTGGATGGTATATTAGATCCTAAATTTTTTATACACTATTACCTTTCAATGATATATGTTTTATACCGTGACACTTTTTACCCACCGGGTTGGGTATCATAGTTACCCAATCCCAGACATATCAGATTATGAATTCCAGATTCGAAGCAAGTATATTAGGTATGGACCCCCATGGTTATTATAGTTATTTTTTTTATTTTAATTCATTTATTAGAAACCTAATTTTATTGTTATATATATAAATTTTAAGTAAACTATTTTCCTAAAGTCTATTTTTCTATATATATACATAAATGAGTAGACATATTCATGAATAAAATTGATCAATCACTACTTTCTTGATGTATTTTTTGTGTTATCTACTAATTATGTATATGACCATACCATATATAGACAATATTATGGATATAAAATGTCATGTGTTTCATTTCTGGTAAGATTCAAGTGGATGGTAGTTCATGGATGTATTATTATTGGATATTAAAGTTTATAGGTCCCCACAGAATCTGGAGTCTAGGTGAGGTGTTTAAAAGTTTCTAGTTGATTTGTAGAGTATGTGCATAATAGATATTCAATGTCATATCATGATATCTACGCACACAAAACCTCCCTTATTTGGTCTTTTAGTAAATGCTTGAGTTTCCTTTTGTATGCACATTGGGTCATGGAATATTTCAAAAACATTGTAGACTTATATGAGTTCAGAGACATTCTTGTTATGTATTCATATTTCATATAATTGTTTCATCATTTTTTGTACATGTGTATTGGTGAATAGGTATAAATATGTAAATTAATTATTATTATTTTCTATTTTTCCAATTAATCCAGTGATTATGCTAATATTTTAGATGATCAATCATCTTTTTAATTACTATTTTCTAGGGGTAATCTCTCCAACATGAATGTTACTTGATCCTAAAATTTTACACAAACCCCTTCAGATTGGGTGGTACTCATGTTGGGTAGTGATAACTTGATCTAATACAAACTGTTTATTTCAGTCATACACATTTCATTTCATAATAAAATATCCATTTAATTATCCCAGAATATATATCATTTAGTAGATTTTGTATCATAACATTGTTATTATTCCCAAATATCTTTTTATATGATCCAAAAAACACTTAATATAACAAACCATTCTAAATAACTCAGTCATTTTGATATACACTATTCAGACTTATAAATATAAAAAAATATATTTATGAACATAACCACATAATCATTCTCATTAAAATAAAAGAGTTTTTAAAGAAGCAACACTTTTATATTTTCATAAACTATATTATTTACCTTTTCTTTCATCTATTAATGATATATTATAATATCATTAGTTTCCCCAATCTTGGTATCAAAAACACGATTCATAACATTTTTAAATACTTTAGAACATATGATTCCCAATATTCATTATAATACATTAAATGATTTTGAGTGAAAACATTTTAACAATGTTTTATTTATACCAATTTCAAGAAAATATTTAAATTCAAATTTTAAAAAATATTATTTATCCCAAAACCCAAATATATTGTTTTAAAATTTGTGTCCATGATCTCATAATTTAATAAGTTATAGAGAAACATATAACCATATATCTAATTCCTATATTTTTACAATTAAAAATAAATTATTTTCATTTAAATCCTTAAACAATAACTTTAGTTAAAAATGAACTTTTTTAAAACATAAAGGACTTTAAGGATCCAAATAAGTAATTATAAGATAATTATCCATAGTTTCAAACACCTAATATTACAGTATAACTCATTTAATTCGCATTTAAATATAACCTCTTTCACACCATTTGTAACTCATATCATCACTTGTAATCCAACATATGATTAAATTATCTAAACAATGTTTTATAATTCATTATTTAATAATTAAAACATTTCAATTAAAATTTCCACTATAAATAATTTAAATAAATCATATAAAACATGAAATAAATTTAAAAATTATTTTTTTTATAAATTATTTCATTCAATATCAATTATAACTTCAAAAACCAACCTAATTCATTTTTTTAATTCAATATATAGGTTTCATTGTTGTCCACGTTAATCAAAATATTAATATTCTACTCAATTACACATATTTATTCCACCATTAATCCCACTCAATACTAAGGTATGATTATTTATCAATCAATTATAAAATAATTTCAATGTTTATTCACTTTAAATTCACTCAAATAATTCATAATAAATAAACATATTAATTATTTCATTAATTAATAATAAATTTCTTAACAAATGGCAATAAAATCATTTAATTTTACCATTACATTCATTAAAATACAACAAAGTAGTGAATTTTAAACATGTATATTGTTTATATGACCAACCTAAAGATGTATCAGTTGTGATACCAACCCTAGTTGATGAGATCCAGTGTGTACTTTATTTCACTAGCATAATATACCATAAATCGCATACATAACGAATGAATATTTTAGTAGTCTTGATAAACTATATATATAAAAAAATTAATAATACAATTTAATGCATAAAATAAAAAAATATTTTCTTTTAGAACACCATTTTCCTCATTGTGTAACCCTTCATATCAACAACAAAACACATCCTAGTATTTTGGGGAAAAAATGAGTAATCTCAGATTCCCCATAAGAGTAAGGGTGTATTTGAATGTATTAATATATAAGGAATTATAAATAAGGAATGGTAAATAAAAAAACACATACCCTTTAATCAATAACTTTAACATAATATGGTAGAAATAAATGATGATCAAATAACTTGATTTATATAATCACACGATCTTGAAAAAATAACCATGGGTATTCTATATAATGGAATAATCAAATGTAATATCGATAATTTAATTCATAATTATGGAATTAAAAATGTTTGACATCTAAATCAAGCCTTAGAGGCTTTGTGAAAATACATCTATGTAAATGGGTAAAGCCTTAGTCAAAACGCAATCATGACTTTTTCATTAGACATACTGATGCATCGAGGGGTTATAGAAAGTCCCCAATTACTTACTATGTCTAATGCATTCCTCATATTAAAGGTATGAAACAAAATCCACATAAACATTAATTTATATACTAGAATAAAAAATATAAATCACTTCCCCAGTCAATATAAATAATCATAAATCATCTATTGAACAATGGATGGAATCAAAATAGCCCATCCATAGTTAGACATATCATAAAATATTTAGATAAGTAATAAGGATGTTATCTTTAAATACCCTGACTGTAGTATCCCAGAGATGGTGCCTTAAATAATTACAATTAATCTATGAACAAGTGATCTCATCCCAATGGATTGAATAGTTTTTTAGATTTGGAAATCCAAAAACATTCATTATCTTTACATTAAATCTTGAATGGAAAAACAACATAGAAAATGAATTTTAATCATCCATAAATTCTTAGGTTATTCATGGAACACATTCATAATAAACATCTTCACATCCTGGGGAAAAATAAAACATATCAAATGGGTGAGTTCAGATTCTTAGTAAGGGTAATAAATAAATTAGAAGTTATTACAGACTACAAGGCATGGTGGATAACTAAAAACAATGTTCATCAAATCCTAATGTTGAGTATAATATGGAAGGGGTGAAAACTGATTTTATAATGCCATATAAAATTACATAAGAAAGAAACGTATAAATCGATGTTCTACTAGTGGAATAATCACTTGAATTATCAATTAATTATATTAAAATGAGAGAATTAATAATTACAGACATCTAACACATACTATTTAAGCCTTGATCAAGAAATCTAGAAAAAAATTGTTATGGTCTCAACCAAATCCATATCAAAACATAAATGGGAAAGGCTTCAACAAAGTCTATATTTTCATTCTATGATGATACATACCATTGCATCGAGGGGATATAGCATGCCTCAACCATCACATTCTATGTCCAATGAATTCTTCAAATGAATTAGGATAACCATAAACAACATAAATATACAAAATGTAAATAACCTTCTCCAATTAGTAAACATAATCCCTAACCATTCACAGTAACATGGTGAATGTTATTGAGATAGAACATCCAAAGTCAAAAAAATCATTAAAATTTACTAAAACATGGTGGATGATTATCATAAGAGGGAAATATAAATAAATTATAATATTCAAAATAGGTGTTGAAATTGGTGAAAAAACATTGATAAAATCATTGATGTTTTATATATAGAAATACCCCTTTAACTTTGCAAAGAAGACTAATTTTGGAAAAATCATTTCTATTTTTTATAATTGTTATTATAAAATACAAAATTAACAAATAATTTTTTTCTTGGGAAAATTAGTGATTTTTGGAAAAAAATTATTTCTTAAAAAATATTTTGGTTGGTACATTAAAATGGGTAAGAATGTTGGAAGTTCCCTTAAATCAGCCTTCCTTATTAGGAAGAATTGAGAAGAGACCATTATAAATCATGTATTATCGAATAAAATAAAGATAGAATGGTTTTAGTAGATGATTATGTTAACATATATATATATGTGATTTATAAGAACTATAAAAAAATATTGAAGAATTTAATTGGTGTAAATTGATATATTAGTAACCCAAATGAAAAATGGAGGTCGGGGAGAAACTCTTACCATATATTCCAAAGTGGTCTACTCTTATGTTTAATGTAATGGATAATGAAATGATATTCATTAATAAAATTTATTTAGAACATACTAGACATGTATTTTATTTATTATAATTTTATTATGTTTTTTATGGTCTTATTGATGAGTAATAAGATTAAATTTTGTCATCTGAGATTGTTCTTTTCATTGGGTTTCATGATTAGTTTAACTTTAAACACATATGAAAGATCATTAAAATGATAATATTTATCTAGAATTTACATTATAACTTATTAATGATATTACATTAGATTAAATGGTTATATAAGTCATTTTTTTATTTGGGTTGAGGTTGAATCGTTAGAAAAGATGTTAGTGATATTCATTTGTATTATTTTGAAGTTTTTTATCAAGAAAAAAAAGTTTTGTTTCATTAATTAATATAATATATAATGGATATATAAAAATAGATAATATTTAATACATATATTATAATATTTTTTAACAATAAAAATTATTTTATGACCAGCCTAGAATGCAGAATTGAAAAATGAAAACATGTTGTCCATAGTGGCGGTATATAGGCACCACACAGATGATGTGTTCATATTTAAAATAAATGGAAAAGCAGAATTGAATTTATGGTTGATTTTCCATTAACAAAATAAAATTATAGTATATAAATGATAGTGCATTTATCATGTCACTTTGGATATGGGGGTGAGGTAACAATAAGAAAGGATAGAAATTAAAAAGAAAATAAATGAAAAGAAAGAGAATTTTACCTCCTGAATTATTCTCCATGAGAACCTCCTTAAAAGGATTGGTTGTAGACCTTTTTTCCAAAAAAAAGGATCCTGAATGTGGGAGAGGGTATTATAAAGAGTATTATATACACATTGGATAAGGATCAAATCTTTTATGTGGTGAGGAGAAGAGGTGGTGAGGGGTTGTATTTATAGTGGAGAGGAGAGTTTTTGGATATTTTAATCATTTTTTTGTTATTTTGGTTCATGACATTGAATAGGTTGAGAATTATAACCATATATATAAAAGTAATGATGTTTTGTATGATATTATTGGCTTATATCATTCTTATATCATCTATGACACAGTAATTCATGTATTTATTAAATATGGTAAATTACCATATTTAACTATTCACCAAATATTCAACTCTTTTAGAAAAATCTTAAAAAATTATTGTTTATATTTTTTGACATGAAGAATTTAAATATTATTTCCATTTTAAAAAATTATTTTTCTAGAAATGAAAAAATTATTTTTTTAAAAAAAATCACCATTTATTCGAAAAATACCAATTTTAAAATTATATCTGAATTTATAGCATTTTGAGAAATTAATTAAGGCCTCATAAAATTATATTTAAATCATAAGAAAACAAAATATTGATTTATTATTATATTTATGAAATTATATTTTCTTTTAAATGAATATATTAAATATAATATTATAATTATGATTTATGGGTTACAAAAATAAAAACACATAATTTAACATTTTTAAACATTAATTTACTTATTCTATGATATATATATATAGACCATATTTTCATTTAAAAGACAAATTTATTTTTTTAATACTTTTATAGGTGAATTTATAATAATATTGGTCATATTATTATTCATAATAGCCACATTACTATTCTAATAGTATATTATGTATTTTAAATCATTGTTGCATGAAGTATAAACTATTGAAGATATTAAAGAGGCATACCATAAAATCATGGGGTCTTAAATTATCCCCTCTTTCAAGAAAAATCACACCCTTTAAATTTCCAGATTTTCACCACATAAAAAGAGTTGGGTTGTTCTTCTTCATAAATTCCCTTTGTTCCCACACCGCCTATTCAATTTTATGATCCCTCCAATGTACCATTACCAACTAATTCATATGATTCCTTAATACCTACTCTATAGTGTTCAGAATTTAGATAGTCTCTTCATAGTAAGTTAATTCAGGTTCCTATTATATTCCTTTATAATTGAGGACATGTGTTGGGTTGAACGTGTATTTCTATAACAACTAGATATGGAACACATTGGGTACTTCATAATGGATAGTTGGATTCATCAATTTATAATAAACAACTCTAATTATCTCTATGATTTTAAAATTTCTAATGTACCTATGGCTCAATTTCCCTTCCATTATAAATCTTATCACACCCTTCCATAGAGATACCTTCAAGAAGATGTGACCTCCCACTCAAATCACCAATTCATTCCTCTAGTTATTGGGATATCTCTTTTCTTACATTGTTCTTTTTTTGATGTGTTTGATGAGTCTAAAACTTTTAATTGTTTCCTCCAAAAGATATTGGCCTAAAATATTCCTTTCAACAACTTGATCCCAACACATTGGAGTAAGACATATATTTCCATAAAATGATCTATATTGTGCCATTTGAATACTTTAATGGATACTATTATTATAGGAAAACTATACCCAAGGTAAATTCTTATCCCAAATGCCTTGAAATTTAATTGATCATGATCTAAACATGTATTCTAACGTTTTGATCATCCTTTTTGACTGGATTTCAGTTTGAGGGTGATAAACATTAATAAAAAAATTCAATATAAAATTAATTATGAAGAAGTTTGCATAATTTCAATGTAAATAATGTACCATGATCTAAAAAAATTGAGATAAATCTTCCATGAAGATATAAAACTACAATAATATATTTTCATGCATGGCGGTCCAATGGAAAATCATCCCTTATAGTGAGTAAATGTACAGATTTGGTGAGTCAATCAATAATTTCCTATATTTTATCCTAATTTCATAGTGTTTTTGGGAATTTAGTAACAAAATAAAAAGTGATGTCATTCAACATCCTTGTAGTAATAGGAAGTGGTTTCATGACTCTTCTAAGATTTTTTCATTTATCCTTAACATGTTGATAGACTAAAAATCTTGATACATAATCATCAATTTTCGGGATTATATTATCTGACAAAAAATTGTCCTTTAAAAAAATATACATCTTATTTATAATAGAGTGTATAGATAAATTTTAGATATGGGAATCATCCAATAACTCCCTTTTAAACACAAGTATGGAGGGAACACAAATCCTCATCCAAAATATTATAATTACATTCTCATACAAGATGTTTTCCAACTTCCCATCATTTAAATCATTAATTATTCCTTGAGAATTCTCATCATCAGACATAGATAATTTAATCATTTCCAATAAATAAGTTTTGGTAACCAATTTAAATTATAACGTTATTTCACCATCCTTAATAATTCTCATATCCATCATTTCTAGATCCATTTTCACATGATCCTTATAAATCCTCATTTTTTTCAAAACATCATGATCCATCCTAATCAATGTAAAATATACCTTATTTACCTTAATTTGGTGGTTGTGTAGTGAATAATCAAAATCAAAATGTAGCTCCAGCCCTCACCTTGTCCTCGTGTTGAGTTCCTTCTATGAGAAGATATATTTCAATCTCTAGTGATAGGTATATATCTCATATTTTTTACCATAGAGATAGTGTCTCCAAATTGTTAGATCAATGATTAAGGCTAATAACTCAAGATAATGAGTAAGAAAGATCTATTCATGGGTTTTTAACCACCTTGATGAATATGAAGTAACTCTATTATTCTACATAAGGACACATCCTAGTCATTTCTTTGATTCATCACTATAAATAAAAAATCCACCACTTTATGATGGGATATTCTTGATTTGGGAATTCAATAATATATTCTTCAATTTTTAAAAAAATTCTTCACATTATTTGTTCCATACAAACTTAACCAATTTATGAGTATGATTTGTTAATGGGTTTTCTAATCAGGAAAATTACTGAATGAAACACCGATAAAAACCTTCTAAACTAATGAAACTACATACCACAATTATGTTCATTGGTTTAGTCCATTATTGTATTAACTTTGTCATCACAGGATTAGTTTAGATTCATTCCTTAGAGACAATATGGCTAAGAAAAGAAACTAATTGAAGATAGAATTAAAACTTGATAAACATCCCATTTAACTTTATTTTTTCAGTGTCTGTAGAACAAAATGAAATTATTTCTCATGGTCCTAATTAATTTAGAAAGATATGCAAGATAACATCAACAAATACCACAAAAATATCATCAAGATATTACTTGAACACTCTATTCATTAGATCCATAAAAATAAAGGGTCTATTAGTCAATCTAAATGGCATTACTATAAACTTTTCATGTTTATACCTGATTGTAAATTCATTTGTTGGAATATATTCTTCATCCCATGAAATTGATGATATTCATATAGAAGGTCAATATAAGAAAAATATTGAGCTCCCTGAATTTGATCAAATAAGTCATCAATGCGAGGAAGAGGAAACTTGTTCTTTATTAAAAATCATTGACTTCTCTATAGTAAATGCACAACCTCATGGATTCTTCCTTCTTCTTGACAGAGAGAACATGTGATCACTAGATTGAAACATTAGGTTAGATAAATTCCTTGTCACTCAATTACACTAGTTTTTTGTTCACATCTACTAATTCCAAAATGCCCACTCTATAATGAGTCTTTTATATTGGCCTTACATTAAGGATTCAATCAATATATAATTGGACATCCTGCTCTAAATAATGTATAGGTAAGTCCTTTAGAAATACAACATTGTATTCTTGCACAATAGGTATAACATCAATTTGATGATCTTTTTCTTCAAACATAGATGATATTTTCTCTTATCCCATAAAAATGAAATTTAGAAGATCCAGTGGGGGTAGATCCAAATATAACTCAAATTATGATTTCTCCCCTTTAAAGATGAAAAATTTCAGACCTTTATAATGAATCATAATTTTCATCTATTTGGAACAAATATTTGCATTATATTTCAAAATTTATTCTATACAAAAGATTGTATCAAAATTAACCAAAGGTATGATGATAAAATAAAAAGGTAGAGAACATTTAGGTTTGATAATAGGAACTACTCAACACATATTTGTTGAAATAAAGATTTTGATGTGAGTATTTACTGAAAACACTTTTATTAAGATGAATTTTAATTATTTAATATTTAAAAAGAACTGGAATGATATAATGAAACGGGATGATCTAGAATCAAATATCATTAGCTTAATTTGGGGAGATAAATAAATTACCGACCACCACATCATTAAGAACATCAACTTCAGTAGTTGTGATCATATAATTTATGCCCTTCCCCGTTCACATTTTCTGGGGAAAGCTTCCTTGATACTTCATTCAATAATTTGCATAGTGTTCCATATCTATACAATTGTTTAATTGATCATTAATACCTTATTTATTTCCCTTGAAATCGTTATCATTATGTCCTTTCTCAATTCACTTATAACAAATTGTTTTTTATTTAAAGCATGCACCACGGTCTTTCCTTCTACTATCATCACATGTTAGAATATTCCCTTTTTTATTCTTCCCTTTATCAATTATTTCCTCTTCCAACCACGCCTTCTCTTATTTTCCCCTAATGTATTATGAAATAGACAATTCATTCTTTTTTTGATATCACATGAGAGTATATCTCTATATGATAGTAATGTTTCGGAGACCAGTTCCCTTTAGAGGAATGGTTATAACCTATCAAAAAATTGATCAATTTTTTTTGGATTGCATATGTAACCAACAACATGAATTTACAACCATATAAATTTGGAATCATACTTAGACACATTCCCATCTTCCTTTTTTCTCATATTCAAGAATTTATTACCCACATTTGTTTTCTTTTCCCAAGGGAAATATTTTTATAAGAAATGTTTCTCGAATTCCATCTATTGCATGTTTGATATTTCTTACTCCCCCTTTTGTGTTTCAAATCAATGACCACCATTGATCTGCATCACCTGATAGATGATAAATTTCAATGACAGTTTTATCCCTTTTATTACTTACCAATGAGGGAAATATATTTTCTAAGTAACATATCCTCTGCTCATCTACAAATGGATTTTAGACCTATTTAAATATAGAGATTTATGTCTCGTGAAATGGTCTAACATTGTTCATCCACATTGTTGATCAAAATGATCCATATGGATATGATTATTATTCATAACTAGAGTTAGTTGTCACAGTATAGTTACATGTTTTTTATCACCATTTTTAGCTCTATCTCCCACATCAGTATATTACATAGGAGGGAAATCATTACATGGAATCTGTGTGTTGACATGGTTTATATTTTATCTACAATGCACCATTTCTAAATTAATGAATACAATAAATTGTGTTCTGAATCATAATATATAATATTCAATCTATAAAAACACTTAATATATAGTGAAAAATTACGTGTATCTAATAACATAATCATAAACATGATTTATTTGGGGAAATGGTTACATTTAAATCCTTTATTATGGGTTTTAAGGAGAATGTGAATTATCCTAATAATATCCCTCGAGAGTGTCAATAAAGGGGTAATGTAAGGCTAATTATTGTGTACCATGTTACTTTGAGTCAGGCCCGATAGCTCTAGTAAGGGTTGTTACCCTTAGGTACATTTATTCAGGAACCACATCCACTTGTCGTATCCAGACAGGTATGTATTCTTAAGAAAACCCACATAATATATATACCTTACCAAATTTTTAGTATTTTCTTCTATGATTATACTAAATTTCTATATTAGTTTTATATTCCCTTATCTATGTTTTCTAAATCTAGTTTCTAAGTATTTTACTAGAGTTTCTAAGATAAAAACGGTAAAGACCCAACCCCAGTAGTTTGCAGACGGTGCCTTACTCAATAACATGTCTATAATGAAAAATAGATCACACACCAAAGGACCTAATAGTTTTGTATATATGTAAAACTAGATACATAAATATGTTTTACATTATATACTCAAATGGAAAAATGTAACAACACAATTGTAAACATCCAAAAACTCCTATATTATCCCTGAAAGTCATTTATAATAATAATATTTTCATCATAGGTAAAAATAAAACATAAGAATGGGGTGATCTTAGATGATCTGTAATGGTATGAAATATAGAAGAAGATATGATAAACTATAAGAAAGGGTGAATAAATAAAAACACAATCCATTAAATCACAATCATGATCATAATATGACATGAGAGAAAAATAGTTAAATAATTCCACAAATAATAACATGAGAAAGAAACTTAACCATGAATATTCTATATCAATTCTTCATCCATTTCCATATCTGTTTCGTATCATGAGGAATATAGATTGATCAAGGGGATATAGTGGGACCCAACCATAACATAATTTGTCCAATTAATTGGTTATATGAATGGGGAAAAACATAAATAACATATAAAATAAAATTTTGAAAAATTTCCCAAATTAGGAAACACAATCACTAACCATTCTAAGTAATTTATTGAATAGTATCAGAATAACGAATCCAAAGGAAAACTGGTCATATAAATTCTAATAAAATATTGTAGATGGTAATAATATGACTTGAATCTCAATAAATCAAAAAAATTACACATGTCTATTGAAATATAATAAAATTCATTGAAAAAATCATCGATGAATTTTTAAGAGAAATACCCTTTTCACTTTTCAAAAAATAGTATTTTTGAAAAAATCATTTGTATTTGCCATATTTTTTTATAAAACCAGAAATGAAAAAATATTTTTTCATGGAATGTGTAGTAATTTTATAAATATAGTTTTTTCTTAAAATATATTACATATGTTACTTGAAAATTGGTAAGAAATTGGGATGTTCCCTTAAATTGGTCTTTTTAATAGGAAGAATTGAGAAGGGAACCTTATAAAACAGATATTATCCCATAAAATAAAGATGAAATGATCTGAATATATGATTTTTTAACATATATATAGTGTCTATAATAATTAAATACAATTAATTAAGAAATAAATTCGGATAATTATAAAGATAGAGAACCCCAAAAGAAAAATGGAGGTTTTGGAAGAAACCCTGCATTATTTCCGAAAGTGTTCTATACTTGCGCTTAATGTCATGTATAATGAAATTAGATTAATTATTAATGAAATTTAAAACTTATTAAACATGTATTTTATTTATTATAATTTTATTATGTTCATTTACAATATTTCTTATGATTTATAAGATTAAATTTCATCGTTCAAAAGTTTTCTTTTCCTTCATTTTCATGATTGGTTTAATTTTAGTCACATATGGAAGATCATTTAAAATAAATAATAAATCGTGAATTGAAATTATATGTTTGTAATGAAATTATAGAATATTAAATGGTTATATTAGTAATTTTTTATTTAGGGTGAGGATGAATCATTAGATAAGAAGTTAGTGATAAGAGTTTAGATTATTTTGGAGGTTTTTTTATCATCATAAACTAGTTGTGTTTCATTAATAAATATGATGTATATATACTAGTTCTATAAAATTTAATAAGGAATAATAAAAATATTATAATCTTTTTCAACTATAAATATAGTTTTATGACCAGACTTTATGTCGGAATTTAAAATCATATGCATGTCTTCTACGAAGGCGGTAAATAAGCATGTCAAGGATGATGTTTTGATCATTAAAATATAGGTAGAAGAGAAGAATCTTGATGGGTGATTTTACATTGATATAAAAACATTCAATAATATAAAAAAATACTGGGGTTATCTTTTCAATTTATTAAGGGGTGAGGGAATGATAAGAAATAAAATAAATGAAAATGTATATAAAAGAAAAAGAAAGATTAATTTTACATATTGAATTATTCTTCTCAGGAACCTTTTTAAGAGGATTGGTTTTCACCTTTTGTTGAGAGAAAAGGTTCATAAAACTTGGGTATTGTATTGGGAATATTATTGAGAATAAATAAGAAAAGTCTCAAGGCTTGAAAGTATGAGGAGAAGAGGTGGCGAGGGGTTGTATTTATAGGATATGAGAGAGGTGTTTTTTTGAATATTTTAATCATTTATTTATTATTTTAGCTCTACGATATGAATAATATTAGAATTATCACAAATATAAATTAAATTAATTATGGATGTTTTGATAATATGGCCTTACATAAATCACAAATCATCTATGACTCAATAATTCTTGTATTTATTAAATATGTTAAATTATCTTATTTCACTATTCACAATCTATTCATGTATTTAATAAAAATTCAAAAAATCCACCCAAAACATTAATCAACATGTGGAATAAATAAAGGAAATTAATTTTATTAAAATATTTTTTAAATTTAAGAAAAATATTTTTTAAAAAAACTAATCATTTATTCAAAAAATATCGATTTTGAATTTATAACTGATTTTATAACATTTTAAAATATTTATTAACCTCTCATAAAATTACATTAAAATCATAAGAAAAAAAAATTAATTTATGAGTCTATTTTATGAATTTATATTTTCTTTTAAATAATTATATTAACTACTAAATTTTAATTATGCATTTATGACTTAAAAATGTAAACAGTTAATTTACCATTTTTAAAACATTTATTTACTTATTCCATGAAATAAATATACCATATTTTCATTTATAAGAAAACTAAATTGTATTTATACTTAAATAGGTGAAGTTACTATTATATTTGTGATATTACTATTCTTAATGGTCACATTACTATTCCAATTGTATATTATGGTTTTGAATTTTGTTTTGCGTAAAGAATAAGCTATTAAAAATGATAAATTTTAAGAGGCATACCATAAAATCGTATGGTGTCATAGTATCATTGGATTATATCTCTATTAAATAACAATTTACATCAAAGTATGTAATACTAAATAGAAAATAATTTGGAAATACTACCTTGAACATTTATTGAGAAAAATAACATTTCTTTGAAAATAACCCTTTATATTTTTAAACTAAAAAATCCATATAATATTTTGAAAAAAAAATTAATTTTTAAATTCACTTTTAAAAACAAATAATTTCTCTAATTTTATGGAAAATATTTTATTTAAATATAAAATTATTAACTTTAAAAGGTTAATTTATTGAAATTATGAACATTATGGTGGGTAATTTTGTATATACAGATATTGTTAAAAAGAACATTCATATTTCACTATCAAAGGTTAGAGAATTTCATCATTCAGAAAATGACAATGATATTCCTTTTAAATATTTTTTTTAAATCATCAATAATGGTAAAATTAATATAATAATAGATTTGGATAATTGTAAAAAAATTAATTTTTTTAAAAAACATGGTTTTTGAAGATAAAGTATTTTTAACCATAGAGAGTAATAAAGAAAAATATTATAAAAAAATATTAATCAGTTAAAGTACCAAAGAGTGGAAAAATGATTCTATTAAATGAAAAACATAATGAGGAACCACAGGTGAGGAAAATAGATTGTTTTTAAGATATAAATATAAAATAATTCCACTAAGGGGGACTTAAACATAATCAATCTTACGTAATGAGGAGACTGTGAAATAAACCCTTACCACATTGGTAACTTCTGAATCCTAAGCCACATAAAAGAAATGAAATCAAAATAAACTTTAATTAACATGAATATAAATATATTCATGATATAATATATCTAATGGGTGGTATAACCACTACACAATGGAAAAAAGTGGTTAATATGGCATATGTATCACAGAAGTAAAAGTGAGGTGAGATACTCTTACCTCAACTCCTAGTTAATTCACACATGTCTGAACCTCATGTATAATGGTTTTAAGTATGTTATTAATTTAATAAAGAACATAAATACTATTTATTGTTTCATATATGGTACTCTCATAAAATTTTATCACATATTTTTAATAATATTTAATTATTCAGATTGTTTTGAGTGTTAATTTCCTTGTTTTCTCATGCGCATTTTTCCATGATTGTTTCGGTTCTTGAATCGATTATATATATATATATATCATCCCCTATATTTATAATAATTTCTTAAATATAATATTTACTAAATAGGTACATTTTTTAAACAAGTTATGTAATTTGGACATGGAAAATTAATTACATCATTTTTTGGAGAGGGTAGATCACACGTACGCACGAGCGATCATATCATTCCTTTATCGTGTGAAATAGTAATTAATTTGGTTGTCAATTAATATTCTAGAATAAATATAATCAAATATAAATCAAATATATTCTTAATATTATCCTTATTACATTCCATTTAATTCTATGTGAAAAAAAAATGACATCACTTCGTAAGGTGGTAGTCTGTTGAACACATGTGAGACATTGTTGTATTTGAAATTGAAAGAAGCATAAAATGGATTTTTTCATATTAAAAATTAATTATTATAACAATATCATAAATATCATATAATTCTATTTCAATACATTATTATATCCATCAATGAAAGGTATTTATTGAAATCGAACTACATCAGTTAGCAAGGAGGTAGTCCGGAAAACACACGGTTGAGGATTTCATTTCGCATATGATTGAAGTGGAGATGAATTATTATTATTATTATTATTATTTAAACATAACATAATTTCATTATATATGGTTTATTTATTTTATTATATTATAAGTGTTAATACAAAATTTAATTTTGAAATCAAATAAATAGAATTCCAGTTCTTTGATAAGATATTTACCTTCACTAAGAGACAACTCATGTGGATATACTCTTGAGGAACCTAGGAATGGACTTTTTGGTGTAACAAAAAGGATTGAATATATATAAGTATTTTTTGAGATAGTTTTTTAGGTTTATTTGAGAAAAATTTGTTGATTGGCAGGAATAAGTGAGGGGAGTGACTGCCCTTTTATATGTCGGGAAAAGGGATCCTCTTGTAAATTACATGGAAATGTCCCAAATGAATTCAAAATGATATATCCATTCACATAAAAAATATCCTCAATAAAAATGTTAAAAATTATGGATATAATATGATGTAATTATGACCATCCAGTATATTTTAAACAATTTGGTAAGTCATTTTAACACATATCTTCTTAGTTTGACCCCATAATAAACAAATTTTTAACTTAACTGGAGTAATTAATTTTTAAAGTTTTCATTATTAATTTTTGTAAATTTTTTTTACCAAATTTGATATTATAATATATTCTTATTCAAAATATGGAACAATATGCATTGAATATATATTAATATAAGTGGAAGAATTCAATTTAAAATTAAATTAGTCGATGTGATTAAAATGTGGGTTTCAACGAAAAAAATTCTCCTAAGTATAGATGGTCTTAATATCAAAATTAAATATAAAATTAACACATGTGACCGAAATTAGTTAAGTTTTAAAATAATATTATTAATTTTACATTATAGAAAATTTAAAATATAATGTCAATTTTTTAATAATTTAAAAGGAAATGATCATTTTTAATAAAAATCAGATGTTTTCACTATTCATTGAAAAATGAAACATTCTAGAAAAATCAAAATAATATTCGCTAAGGTAATTTATATATGGTGAGATAATAAATTAAGATTATTTTTTGAAATAAATTTCCTAAAATTGGTAAAAAAAATTATAAATTATATTCCCAAAATTTCGACTAAAACGCCTTTCAGAAATATACATTTTTTTTCAAAAAACATCTGTTTTATATTCATGTTAATCAAATTTTATTCCTAATAAACAGATAAATATTGAATTTATTTTATAAATGATCTAGAAATAGAATTTAAATAATTTATTTATCATTATTCTTATCAACAAACATAATTGCTAGGTTATAATGGTCATGTTCAAATTAAAATATTTTAATAGAGTACCACATTTCCTTTGAAGCCAATGTTTCATGATCACAAGATATCAATGAGAGTGGATTTATATAAAAAGAAATGAATAATAAAATCATGATATGTTATAATTTATTCTATTATTTGTGTTGTGTGTGAATAATTCTATCAAAAATTATGTTATCATTTTAAAAAGATTGGGGTGTTACATTCTCCCCCTTAAATAAATTGTGTCCTCGCTAATTTATCATGATCTCAATAATCTAGGGTTTGACATTCTATAACACCTTAATAAAAAACCCACATAGTAAAAAGGGTTATTAAAAAATCATACTAATAATAGATAAAGGTATGTAAAAACATAAAATTAAATAACACATTAATAGGTTTCTATGTTGGAGAACGTTGGTGGAAAGTGATGATGTTGACATTAAATGAACTATTAAATAATTGTAGAGAGTGATAGAAGTTATTGATCAAAATAAAGTGAATTATTAGTATAATTGTAACACCCCAAGTTTTTCTAAAGATAAATAGAAATGCATGGAACGTTTTTTTAAATAGATATTTTTAATTATCCTTTAAAACATAACTTTTCTACTTCTATATTCTGAATTTCAAAAAACTATCATCTACAATTGTGTTCAGTATGTTATTTGGATTCTGATAGAACAAACTTGATTTTCGGTGAATAGTAACATACCCTTATTAATAGTAATATGAATAGTAATATGACCCTAATGAATACTAAATAATATTATTATTTCATTTTCCAAGGCAATTGGATAATGGGATCTTAATTAATTTTCCAATGTCACATAAAACTAATTGTACATATATATTGTTATTTTTCGAATTAACTGTGACCATATTTAAAAATTAAATTAATAATATTTAGAAATTTAATTTTGAAAAATGGAGTTCTTTTTTTAATTATACATGTCGAAAAATGTTTGTGGTAAATTTTTGGTATTTTTCTGAAACTCTTGAATTTTCAATGATTAGTGAAATACGATAAAATACTGTATAATCAATTTATCAGTAAAAATGCACTATTCATGACATCATAAGTGATTCAAGGACACTTTCTTCGAACTCACATGATATTATCACTATTTAGGGCCACTTCATTTGAGATTATTCATAGTCTTCATAAAAATATTATAATAATGATTAAAATAATCTAAAATACATCCTTTCCCCCACTATAAATACCACCATCACTCCCCTCTTCCTCCCACTCCTCTCAAGACTTGAGCATTGACTAATTTCTTCCAAATTCCGTCCCCAATATTCTTCCCCACGTCCTAGATCTGCTGGTCTCACCAAAAGACCAAAATCAAATCTCTTAAGGAGGATCTCAAGGAAAAGAGATCAAGAGGTAAACATCCTCTTTTATTTTCATTCTTTTCTTTCATTTTATGTTATTCTCTCCCATTTTGTTTGTCTTGGGTGGGGATATTTCATTAAAAATTCCCCCTTACTATCCATATTTTGTATGAATGATGAGATATTCCATTCCTTTCATCAATCTTGTTTTTATGAAGTTTTTAGAGCCGCCGTTAGGCCCCCAAATTTTTCTGAGAAATTTCTCAAGATTTTATTTTATTTCCTGATTCCCTTTTCTTCTTTACTCACTCCCTCTTATCCCAGAGGCATGAAATCTCCATAATCATGTATATTCATTATTTTATAATTTTTATGGGAAATTCCTCATCAGTATTATTCTTCTATTCCACCTATTTATATAATAAAAAACATTGTCCACTTCTGTTGAATTGCCGACATTGTGGACGATGTATTTTCAATTTCCATTAATTCTTTCATGTCTGGTCATGAAACCATTTATATGGTTTAACCGGGTTATAATATATGTTTTATTACTCATATATGGTTCTATAATTATTTTGTAGTCATGGTTCTAATTTATAAGACTAAATGAGGTTGTTATTATCAAAGAACCACTTAAATGATCTAAACGAACGTAATTAATGTTTTAACTTATGAATCATCCTCATATAATGAATCAAAGTGATAAATAGTATAATTAATGGTATTGGAAATATTTAAATACTACTCCATTCCAATTCTTGATTTTCACTTTCAATCAACAAGAACGATTCATCATGAACCGATCGTGAAAATCATAAAAGAATTCACCCAAAATAATGAAAGGAACAAAATACTAACAACTAAGGGGTGAAATGAGGTTATGAAATGACCATATAAGATGTTATAAACATGAAAATGTTTCTGTAAAATAATAATAAAACTCTATTAACCATTATACATGATTTTTAAACAAGTTTGAAGTAATACAAGCCTAAGGTAAGGGGTTCCTCATCTCACTTTCATTTCCTTGAGATTTTCATCATTCACCACTTATTTCTTGTATGTGTTATATGTGTACTGTCATTTGATATATATATATATATATAATAACATGGTTCTATTTATATTCATGTTATTCAATGATTCTATTGATATTTATTAAGTTATTGTCATATTATTCGACCGATCACATTGTTCTAAGGGAATTCTTAGCCCGATTTCCATTCTTTGGGTTAACCTTCTACTTTATTATTTATGTTCTATTTAAATTGTTTGTGTGATGGGTTACGTTTATATTATGTTTCATTATCTTTATTTAAAGAGTATGTAAATATTCCATCCTCTCAATTAAGTCTCACTTCATGTATATGATGTTTATAAGGACATTTCTTCTAAAATCCTCGTTTAAAATTCTGTTTTACAATATTCAAAAGCAATGATTTTATGCTATTATTTATGTTGTATGATTATGTTTTGGTTATTGGGAATTTTTTATTATGAAGGGTGGGACCTATATTTCCCTCTAATTTATTGGGTATGAGTATGTTGGAGGTTGGCCGTATGGTTACTCCAAGTGTAACTGCGATGGTTACACAAAGTAAGGTAGCATTGTTGGTTACACATTTTAAGGTAGCCAAAATGGTTGCAAGATTATGTAAGTAATTCCCCAGGATACCTCTATGATTATATTTATGTTCTCATGTTTGTGTGGATCTTGTTTAAATCTCAAGTTACATGTAGTAAGTATTTATGGGTGAAAATCATGTCTTTTGAAAATGTTTTCTTACATTATGAGTATTCATGGACTACTGTGATTTTTTATTCTTTTTCATAACTTACTGAGCTTTTGTGCTCATCCCATGTTTTTAAATGATTTTTCATAGGTTAATGGATGTGTAATTCAAGTAAGGAAGACATGTTAAATGTTGAAGAATTGTCAAGGAGTCTTGTTTTACGTTTTAATGTTTTATATTTTGAGGAAAATAGAAACTATTTTTATGGTATCTACTATATAACAATGTTTAATGTTATGAATGTTTTGTACCAATTAACAAAATCTCTAAACATGAAAAGATCCTCAATGTAAAAGAAAGTGTTTTCTTGACTAAATTAAAGATTATATATGTAATAAGGTCGGGTCCTTATATTTGGTATCAAAGGATGGTTTAGATAACGTTCGGGGTTAGGGTTGTGTTAATAGAAAACCATAAATGATTTTCACTCTATGTTTAATTTGTTATATCATTTAAAGATTACCATGTTGCTTCATCTAAGAAATGTTTGTTCAGAATGGTTGTCTGTAGATGGAATAGGGATGCTGAAGAGGAGCATGAAAAATATCTAAGGGTTGATTTAGAAACTTTAAAAGAAAATAATCTATATGGAAAATTCAGAAAGTGTGATTTTTGGTTGCAATAGATTTCTTTTCATGGGAACATTGTAAATAAGGATGGAATAACAGTTGATCCTTCCAAAATAAATGTAGTTGATGAATGGCCAAGACCCACAAATGTTATAGAGATTCGTAGTTTTCTAGGCTTAGCAAGTTATTACCAATGGTTTGTTAAAAAAATTGCACGGTTATCTTGACCGATAACTAAGTTAACACAAAAAGGGGTTAAATATGTTTGCACAGAAGATTGTGATGTTTTTTTTCAGGAACTGAAGAAGATATTGGTGAATGCTCCAGTTTTAGCCTTACCTTCCCGAAATATTGAGTTTGTGATCTACAATGATGCCTCTTTGAAGGGACTTGGTTGTGTTTTGATGCAAAATGATCATGTAATTACCTATGCTTTGAGACAACTTAAACCTCATTAGATAAATTATCCCACACACAATTTGGAATTGGATGCTGTGGTTTTTTCTTTGAAAATATGGAGGCATCATCTATACGGAACCAAATTCCAAATATATATTGACCATAAAAGTATAAAGTATATATATTCACTCAGAAGGAATTAAACATGATGCAGAAAATATGGCTAGAACTAATAAAGGATTATGACTGTATGACAATTACCATCCTGGAAAAGCAAAAAATGTAGAAAATTCCTTATGTTGTAAACATCATGCATCATTAACCATTCTATGTTTGGAACATGATCCCTTGATTAATGATTTGATAAATTTTGTCTTAGAAGTTGTTGGTGCAGGGAATATATCTTTTTTGTTTCAGGTTTCAGTGCAGTTTTCATTGTCAGACAGAATTATGAAGGCACTGAGGGAAGTCTGTGAACTACAGAAAAAGGTAGAATTGGTTAAAATGGGTAAGTTTCCAAAATTTAATCTTGATAAAGATCGTGTTTTAAGATTTGGAAAAAGGTTGTGTGTGCCTTGTGATTCCCAGTTGAGGAAATAATTGTAATGTGAAACTCATAGTTCTCCATTTTCTATTCATCCTAGAAGTACTAAGATTTACAAATACCTTCAAGAGTATTATTGGTGGAATGGGATGAAGAGAGATATTGTTGATTTTACAATGAAATGTTTGACATGTCAGAAGATTAAAGCAGAGTGGCGGTTACCAAAGGGGTTTCTTAAGCCTTTTCCAGTGCCAGAGTGAAAATGGGAGAATATATCCATGGACATTGTGGAAGGACTACCAAATACTTCTTGAGGTAACAATGTGATTTGGGTTATTGTTGATCGGCTAACAAAGTCTGCACATTTTCATTCTATTCAAGAAACAATGAATTTGGATCATCTTTCACGATTGTACCTCAAGGATATTTTCAGATTACATGGAGTTCCTCTTTCCATTATGTCTGACCGAGATCACAGGTTCACTTCTAACTTTTGGAAGGGACTTCAGAAGTTGATGGGCACAGAGTTAAATTTCAGTATAGCTTTTCATCCTCAATCAGATGGGAAATCAGAACGAACGGTTCAGACTTTGGAGGATATGCTTCGAGCATGTTCAATGGACTATCAGGGAAGTTGGGATCAACATCTTTCTTCAGTTGAGTTTTCTTATAATAATAGTTTTCATTCCAGTATTCAGATGGAACCTTTTGAGGCCTTATATGGGAAGCAGTGTCGGACTCCAATGTTTTGGGATGAAGTTGGCGAATGAAAGTTGATGGGGACATAATTAGTTGAAGAAGTGGCTGAGAAAGTGAGGATGATCTAGTAACACATGAGTACAGCACAGAGAAGGCAGAAAAGTTATGCAGATAATAGAAGGAAGGACTTCTCTTTCGAGGTAGGTGACCATGTTTTCCTTAAAGTCTCTCTTTTGAAAAGTGTGATGCGTTTCGGTAAAAAAGGAAAGCTAAGTCCATGGTTCATCAGTCCTTTTGAAATCTTAGAGAATGTAGGAATAGTTTCGTACCACATAGCTTTGCCTCTGATCTTGTTTCAGGTACACAATGTTTTTCATGTTTCGATGTTGAGAAATTATGTGCTTGATTCATCACATGTATTGAACCTAGAAGCAATTCACCAGGAAGAGAACCTTTCTTATGAAGAGAAACTAGTTTAGATTCTTGATCGAAGGGAACAGGTATTGCAGAACAAGTTAATCCACCATGTAAAGGTTTTTTGGAGAAACCACATTGTTGAAGAAGCAACATGGGAGTCTAAAAATGCTATGAGGGAAAAATACCCTCAGTTATTTAATAAGTAAATAAAATTACGAAGACGAAATTTCAAGAAGGTGGGGATAATGTAACACCCCAAGTTTCTCTAAAGATAAATATAAATGCATGGAACTTTTTTTAAATAGATATTTTTAATTAGCCTTTAAAACATAACTTTTCTACTTCTATATTCTGAATTTCATGAAACTATCATCTACATTTGTGTTCAGTATGTTATTTGGAGTCTGATAGAACAAACATGTTTTTTTTGTGAATATTAACATACCCTTATGAATAATAATATGAATAGTAATATGATCCTAATTAATAGTAAATAATATTATTATTTTATTTTCCCAAGGAAATTGGATAATGGGATTTTAATTAATTTTCTAATGTCACATAAAACTAATTGCACTTCAACATTGTTATTTTTCGAATTAACTATAACCATATTTAAAAATTAAATTAATTATATTTACAAAATTAATTTTGTAAAATGGATTTAATTTATGAATTCTACACGTCGAAAAATGGTTGGGGTAAATTTTTGGTATTTTTCTGAAACTCTTGAATTTTCAGTGAATAGTGAAATACGATAAAATACCGTATAATCAATTTATCAGTAAAAATGCACTATTCATGTCATCATATGTGATAAAAGGCCACTTTCTTCTAACTCACATGATATTATCACTCTTTAGGGCCACTTTATTTTAGATTATTCATATCTTGATAAAAATATTATAATAATGATTAAATTAATCTAAAATACCTCCCCTCATCCACTATAAATACCAACCTCACTCCCCTCTTCCTCCAACACCTCTCAAGCCCTGAGAATTGTCTAATTTCTGCCAAATTTCATCCCCAATCTTCTTCCCCACGTCCTAGAGCTTATGGTCTCACCAAAATACCAAAATCAAAGCCCTTAGGGAGGATATCAAGGAGAAGAGATCAAGAGGTAAACATTCTCTTTTATTTTCTTTATTTTCTTTCATTTTATGTTATTCTCTTGCATTCACTTTGTCTTGTGTTGGGATATTTCATTAAATATTCCCCCTTAATATCCATATTTTATATTAATGATGAGATATTACATTCTTCTCATCAATCTTGTTTTTATGAAATTTTAAGATACGTCATTAGGCTGCAGAATTTTCATGAGAAATTTCACAAGATTTTCTTATATTTCATGATTCATTTTTATTCTTTCCTCACTCCCTCTTATAAAAGAGGCATGAAATATAAATAATCATGTATATTCATTATGTTATCATGTTTATGGAAAATTCCTCATCATTATTCTTCTCCTCTTCCACTTATTTAATTAATAAAAAACATTGTCCACTTGTGTCGAATTGCCGACATCGTGGACGATGTATTTTCAATTTCCATTAATTCTTTCTAGTCTGGTCATGAAAAAATTTATATGGCTGAACCAGGTTATAATATATTTTTTATGACTCATATATGGTTCTGGAATTCTATTGTACTCATGGTTCTAATTTATAAGACTAAATGAGGTTGTTATTATCAATGAACCACTTAAATGATCTAAACGAACATAATTAATGTTTTAACTTATGAATCATCCTCATATAAAGAATCAAAGTGATAAATGGTATAATTTATGGTACTGGAAATATGTAAATACTAATACATTCCAATTCTGGAGTTTCACTTCCAATCAACAAGAACGATTCATCATGAACCGATCGTGAAAATCATAAAAGAATTCACCCAAAATAATGCAAGGAACAAAATACTAACAACTAGGGGGTGAAATGAGGTTATGAAATTACTATATACGATGTTATAATCATGAACATGTTTTTTTTAAAATACTAATAACACTATTTTAACCATTATACAAGAGTTTTAAACAAGTTTGAAGTAAGACAAACATAAGGTAAGGGGTTCCTCATCTCACTTTCATTTTTGTGAGATTTTCATCGTTCGCCACTTATTTCTTGTATGTGGTATATGTGTACTATCATTTGATATATATAACAACATGATTCTATTTATATTAATGTTATTCAATGATTATCTTGATATTTATTAAGTTATGGTCATATGATTTGACCGATCACATTGTTGTAAGGGAATTCTTAACCAGATTTCAATTCATTGGGTTAACCTTCTACTTTATTATTTATGTGCTATTTAAATTGTTTTTGTGATGGGTTCTGTTTATATTATATTTCATTATATTTATTTATAGAGTATATACATATTTCATCCACTCTATTAAGTATCACTTCAGATATATGATGTTTATAAGGGACTTTTCTTCTAAAATCCTCTTTTAAAATTCTGTTTTACAAGATTCAAAAGCAATTTTTGTATGTTATTATTTATGTTGTATGATTATGTTTTGGTTATTGGGATTTGTTTATGATGAAGGGTGGGACCTATATTTCCCTTCAATGCATTGGGTATGAGTATGTTGGAGGTCGGTCGTATGGTTACTTCAAGTGTAACTGCGATGGTTACACAAAGTAAGGTAGCCGTGAGGGTTACAAATTTTAAGGTAGCCATGATGGTTACAAGATTATGTAAGTAATTCCCCAATATACCTATATGATTATATTTATGTTCTCATGTTTGTGTGGATTGTGTGTAAATCTCAAGTTATACATAGTAAGTATTTATGGGTGAAAATCATGTATTTTGAAAATGTTTTCACACGTTATGAGTATTCATGGACTACTGTGATTTTTCCTTCTTTTTCAAACCTTACTGAGATTTTGTGCTCATACCAAGTTTTTAAATGATTTTTCACAGGTTAATGGATGTGTAATACAATTAAGGAATACATGTTAAATGTTGAAGAATTTTCAAGGAGACTTGTTTTAATTTTTAATGTTTTATATTTTGAGGAAAATGGAAACTATTTTTATGGTATCCACTATGTAACAATGTGTAATGTTATGAATGTTTTGAAAATATTCTCTAAAGATCTAAACTTGAAAAGATACTAAATGTAAAAGGAAGTGTTTTCTTGACTAAATTCAAGATTATATATGTAATAAGGTCGGGTCCTTATAATAATTTTATGTTCCTAAAAACCATAAAATGATGATGATTTAAAATACCATAATTTTAGCATTAATGAAGTTTTTAGGATAAAGTTTTGTTTTAATATCCTTTTACTAGATATGAATAATTCATTTACTAGATAGACTAAGAATTGATGGAAATATAATTACTTTATATTTTCCATTTCCTAGGCGTAATATAATATTTTGTTTGTTTTTGATCATTTTTCAATTCGTTTATCACAACATAAAATAATATCAATGTTTAATTTTTTATGTATAAAGCACTAAAATTAACTTTTAATTGATCGAAAGATCAATAATAGAGTTATAAGATTTTTAGATTGTTTGGAAACATTTTCAAAAGCCAATATTGTTATAAAAAGTTTTAAAATTTAATAAATTTGTCTCTAAAAATAGAAACTAACACCCCTAGATTATCATTAATATTTATACATAAAATAATTTAACTAAAAACAATAAAATTTCTACCAATACATTATATAGGTCCATGGAAGGCACTAAAACCTTAACACCTTTCAGTTATTAGTTTAATCATCATGGCCTAACCGGATACGGTGAGTTTTCAACTTTCTTGCATGATTTAATTTTTCTAAAACCATATTAATATAATTACTATAGTGTTACACAATTTTAATTTCTTGTAATTTCCTAAACATGAATTATTAGATAAACTTTAAAGGTTACCAATACATTCATAAAAACCTCTATATCATTATTATCTGAACAGTAGGGAAATATTATGGGTTAACCTACCTCAATAATATGATATCAAATAAGTTCAACATTCCAATGAATAACTCTTCTTGGTACATTTCAATATATACATTCAAATCCTTAAATAAATACTACTACCGTAAAATTCATATAAATTTCATAATTCTTATAACGAGAATATCATTAATTAAAATACTCATAAAACATAATTCTTCAATCCAAACATTTTATCATTAATCATTAAACATTATAAATAGTAATGGAATAATCTTTATCATAAGTCATTAGAATATTTTGAGTTATATTATATTGAAACATATGGATTTAATTTTCATAGTACTCCATATACTTACAGTAGAATAATTTCATATTGGAGGATTATTTCCTCCCCTTGAAATCATGTTAATGGTAGCCTCTTTATCAACATATAAAGAAAGTTACTTTATAATTTTAATCATGTTCCAAGGTTTTTCCTTCCAAAATTATAACATATTAGAAAATCCTTTTTTCTATTTATCCCATTATCTATATTTTTTACATTCTCTTCTATTATGAACACCATTCAGTGTTATAATAATTTCATAAATCGTTCATTTTCTTGATATAATATGATACCATATACTCATATGATGGGAAATTATATGATAATAGTCACCTTCAGTGTATTTTATTAATCTCATTAAATAAATGATCAATTATTCTCTTTCTATTATCCACATATTCTGAAGTATTTCTTAAAATACTAGTAATGTTTGGATTATACATAGAAACATTTTCCTTCTATTTCTATTCTAGACTCAAGAACTATCTTTCTATATCCCCTTGTTGCTAATGAGGAGTTTTTTTATAAGAATAATAACATTAAATCCTTCCACTTCATGTTTTATATTTTCCCCTCATCTTTAGTGTTCTAAATTAATAACAACTACTGATGTGCATTTTCTGAGATATGATAAACTACCAAGAAAAAATTCACTCTTTCACTAAATCCTAGTGAGATAAATATATTCTCTATGTAACTTATAAATCTGTCAAAAATGGATTTTTAGACACATTGAATGGTGGATGATATTGGTTACTAATGAATCATCAATTCACTACATCAAAAGATGATAAGTATGATACTCCATACGAGAATTCTTTTTACTCATAACAAATGTCAACTACCCTAATATAGTTGTAATTTGATTAGTTACATATCTATATCTAGATCTATATTCATTATCTTACCCAGGGTGAAATCTCTACATGGGGTACATGCATTGATACAATTCCCATTCCATCAATTATGTGACATTTATAAACAATTTCATACACTAGATTAGATTATATCATTACAAAACATAATATATAATCTCATAACTACTGAAAGAAGTAATATAATTTGTAAAATTTATTCATATATAATATCATAATCAAAAAATGGGTTTCCGTGGGGATATATTAATTTTAAACTCCTTTTTAATGTTTTGTAATAAAATTGGTTTATCCTAAGTATATCCCACCTAATTGTCAAAAAAGGATGTTAATAAGGACCATTTTCATGCATCGGGTGATTGTTGGGTCAATCCCAATGTTCCCTTTGGGGATTTATTACCCATAGTTACAAATATTCTAAAACCAATCCCACTTGTAATATCTATACATGGACGTATTTTCTAGTACAGAATAGATAATATCATCCGTACGAAAACATTAGGATGTTGTTATATACAAGTCCTCAAAGTCTATCATAGGGTTATATTCGCAAATATATTATTTCATAATCATGTTAACTAGGTTTCTATTAAACATCCCTATGATACAAAATGTAGTGACCCTGACCCTGGTATCCCAGATCTACGGTCTACTTTATTACATTTTCATAATATACAAGGAGTTATATCCATAAAGACTGAATAGTTTAGTTTTCTTATAAAACAAGATAGACACTTCAAATTCATATTAAAATATAAAATATAAAATATAAAATATATTTTTATATATATCACCATTGTTCATAAAATTTTATCCATACATATCATTCACCAAAAACATCCTCGTATCATGGGAAAAATAAAAAATAAAAATGGGGAGAGATCAAATTTTCAGTAAGGTTAGGGGTATAATAGAAGGAATGAATAGATAAGAAATAATACATTTGGCTGGGTAAATAACTAAATAATTACATTTAATGAATGATTTGGGAATAATATTTCTAAAATAGATAATGATAAAAACAAATTCCACACATATAATCACATCACCATCAAGACACTACCATTGATATTCTATTTAATAGAATAATCACATGGAATATCAATAACTAAACTCATAATGATGGAATATATAATTTTGGACATATAAACAAACCTTTTAGGCCTTGTTAAAAGATATATAAATAAATGGGAATGGCCTTATCCAAATCCCAATCTAACTTCTATCATATGGCCTACTAATGTATCTTAGGGATAGAGTAGGCCCCATATATAACATACTATGTCAAATTAATTTTTAAAATAAAAGGGTTGAAACATAATCCATATAAAAAACAAAATTTTATCTAGTATGAAAATGTAGTTAATTTCCCCAACAAACATACATAATCAAAAACCATCATGGGTAAAATGAATGGTATCAATATAGTGAATCCCTAGTCAGAATGACCATAAAAACTCGAGAAATAAGAAGGATATAATAATTGAAGTATATCCCCATTAAAAAATTTGTTACATAAAATAACGTCTTATTAGATGGAAAATAATTTTGAAAGACCACTTGAAACATTTTTTGTGGAAAATAAATTTTTTTACATCACCCTTTTTTATTTTAAAATTATAAAATTCATAAAATATTTTCAAAAACGTTCCTTTAAAATAGATATTAAAAATTATGAATTTATATAATATTATATTTTTTTAATAAGAATATAGTAAAAATAAAAATTATTCTTAAATGAAATTATAGTCAGGATATAAGGTAATTTAATTCATTTTATATTAATTAATAAGAGCATGTTGTTTCACTCTAAAAATGTAATAAAAGTCCCTACTTTATAAAACCACAAGGATATTCATTTAAAACTATTTTATAAAAATTTATGAAAAGGTAAAATTTTATATCATAAATGACTTTTATATTTTTAATACATTTTTAAATCCATTTGAGGACCCTTAGTTCTAGAGAGAATAATACTTCTGACTGAAGAGAGAAATAATACCATATTCTCTTAAAAACATTTCTTAATCTATTTTAGTACCATAGTAGAAAATTGGTTTTATACATGAAAAATTTAATGAATGACTATATTTGATGAAATTATATTGTTTTTAAGAAATAATTATCAAATAATTATCCCATGTTACACTAAAACATAAATAATTCTGAACAATAATTTCATTATGAAATAAACCCTTACCGTTATGGAAACTTCAGAATCATAATACAAATAAAAGAAATGAATTCAAATGAAATAGTAAATACTATTAATATAAATATATTAGATATATTAAATTTAAAATTAGAATTATAAACATCACATAATGTAAATAAGTTGTTAATAATACATACATCTCATGAAAGTAAAAGTGAGACGAAAAACCCTAACCTCATGTCAAATTTCCTTCGAATGTGTCCATATATCTTGTATAATATTTATAGTAATTTTATTATATTAATAACGAATAATATTAATTTTTGTAATATCATATTTTTTCATAAAACACTTTTCCACTGGTATGTGAATAATATTTCATTATTTTCAGTACTTCGGGTGTTAAATGGCTTGTTTTCTCATGAATGTTTTGTCACGAAGGTTTCGATTACTATCTGTATGATATATAAATATATATATATATGTTATGAAAAACATAATTATTTTATAAATATCAAATTTACACATTTTTTAAATTTCTAGAACTTTTTATCAATGTTAGACTTGGAAAATGAATCTCATCACTTCGTAGAGATAGTAGAACATACATATGCACATGTGAAGATTTCATTTCCTTAATGAGTTAATTGGTAACGAAGTGAGAGATATATTAATTTTAAATAATTAATATAATATTATATATTTCAAATATATTAATTGACTATATACATATTACATTATATGTAATTATTTGGTGAAACAAATAATCATATCTTTTTTCTACGTTGTAGTCCACCGTACATAGGAGTGACGTCGTATTTCAAACAAAAATAACATTCAATGGTATTTGTTATTTTATAATTAAATAAGTTAAATAATATTATAAATATTATATAAATGTATAAAATTTGTCTTTATATCCATTATTGAATAGTGGTGGTGGAAAATGCAATACATCAACTTGTGAGGCAGTAGTCTACCATACTATGATCAATGATTTCACTCCCATTTGATGGAAGTAGATATGGATAAATATTATTCCATAAACATAATTACATATAATTTTTTGGAGATACTATGGTTATTATATTTAATGTGTTACGAAATAATTTATAGGGGAAAAGAAGAAAGAAAATGAATGAGCTTTGTGAAGATAATTGCATTCTCTAAGAGAAACCTCCTTTTGATGTCCTTTTAAAGACCCTAACCATGGTAATTTGTTAGGAAAAGTATATATATAATATGTATAAGGATCATGGGGATATATTTTCACTGGTTGTGGTCAGAAGAAATATATTTTTGTGGTTGAATATGTTAAGGGTAGGATTTCTCTTTTATAAGTGGGGAAAGGGTCTTTGAAATTACATGGAAATTTCCAAAGACAATCCAAAATTATAAGGTCAATCACTTAAAAAAATACTCATAATAAAATTATGTTATAATTTTGGATAGTATAGGGAGTAAATATGGATATAAAATAATATTTTTAAAATTTTATCTCTCATTATTACCCTTATCTTTTTAGTTTAACCCTTCATTAAACCCATTTTTACCTTAATAGCGATAATTAAGTTTTACTATTTTAATTATTAATTTGGTTAAATTATTAAACAAATTTTTATAGATAATATAAATGATAGTTATTCCAAATATCAAATCATTTTATCCAAATTAAATTCATATTATTTGAATTATTTAAATTGATATTATACATGTATACTCAACGAAAAAGATTATTTTCAATGGGAAAACTCTCATAAGTGTTCAAAGTTTTAATAAAAAAATTCAATATTAAATTTATTAAAAAATTAAATTATAAAATTTTAATATAATTTAACTATTATTAATTTATTATTAATTTATAATATAAGATATCTTTTTGAACTATTTAAAAAAACAAGTAGTTTTTAATAAAAATTAGTATTTTAAATATTCATTGAAAAATTAAAAATTCATAAAAAGATAAAAAAACATTAACACTAATATAATATTTATATTTTTATTTAAAAGAGTATTTTTATTTTTGAAAATAAATTTCCTATAAGTGGTAAAAAAGTAATTATAAATTGGCTGTGCAAAGTGTTATTAAACTGCCTTTTATGAAAATAATGTTTTTCATAGAACATTTATTTTACATAAAAATGATTCTTATTTTATTTATAATAAATTGATAAACATTTTATTTACTTTATAAATGTTTAATCCATGAAATTTTTCTAATTTAGTTATTAATATTTATATAGGATAGCATAACAGTTAGTTTATAATGGTCATGTTTTAAATAATAATATTTTGATAGTGTATCATGTTTCGTTTAACCTCGTTGTTTCATGTACCGCAAGGTGACAAAGAAATTTAATTTATTTATATTTAAATGTATCATAAATTATCAACATGTCACATTCTCTTCAAATCATTGTGTTGTGTGTCACATATTCTATCGAACACAATATTCCAATTTTAAAAATCATGAGGTCTTACATCTGAATAATAATCACAAGGATTGGAGGGCTAATTCATCATATTTCCATGAAATATCAAGATTCCATCCAAAAATGGAATAATATGTTGATTAATAACCTAAAATAATCTATACATTTATTCTTTTAAACAAAACGATTGGTATATTGATCTACCCATTCTCTCAATTATAATGCCACAAATAGATTATTAATCCATGTAGAAATGAAGGGTAAATTATCAAAGGAAGGTATAAATAGTTTAAAAGTGAATATAGTGAAGAAATAAAAATATATTGATTTCCAAGATATAAATGGTCTACCTAAATAACATAATCCCTAACTATGAAATAACCAAATACATATTGTTAGGAAATTTCTTTGTGGCACACCATGAAACACATTCCTTACCACCACCCACTAGGTTGATATCAACCACCTAATGTAACCTAAATAGGTATATGGAATATAGAACATGATAATCCCCTCCCCTTCCACAGATAATGGGTACACAGTTATTACATACTAAGAACTCATTGGTGTCCTATAGTAATTTCTAGAATAAGACACTAATATTTTACCTTATCTACCTCTTTCAAATGATACTTAAAAGTCTACACTAAAACTAAATCATTAAAAAAGATAACTCCAAATTCAAAATTTAAAATACACCATAGAATAATTATATTATTGTAGTCCTTGAAACTTAGTAGAACAATGTATCAGTCATCAAACATTATAGAGTAGGTTATGGCCATAGGGGAGTGATTGGAACTTTTCGTTTGGTATCTAGTGTAGTAAGGTGGAATATGTTCTAGGAGACTCAATCAAGGAATAAACATTCTACATTATCATCCCAAATAATTATTTTTTTTAGTAAAATCATATAACCTAAATTGATTTTTGTGATGACAAACCTATATCCAATGGGAACTATTAAGTAAGAGTATATAGTCCAGACTTACCGAATAACATGGTTTATAAAAAATGATGGAAATTATTCTCGGGGATAATAAGACAAATGTTTTCTTGTCTATAATGATCCACACAGTAACAATTTCAAAAAATGAAACATGGTTGGGTATTAATAGGCTAGGATTCTGCTCAATTTGATTATGGTTTTTCAGACTAGATAGAGGAGGTTTTGGATGCATTTTTTATATTTTAATAAATGGTTTGTTTATAGATTATTTATATGTATATAAATGTTTTATTTTATTTATATTAAATTACAGAGATTTAGGGATGAAATTTGGGTGTTTTGGAGGATTTTGATTGTATACACATGTATGTTCATGGATAGGTTACCTTGAATTATACCAAAGGAAATGTGTAGGGAATTTTTTTACGAAAAAATGAAAATGTACGGTTAGATTCATGGTTGGTCCAAACCATTTATATCAACCATACATTCAATAAAATACAGTAAATAAAATACATGGTCGATTGTGATATCTATAGGACCATGTAGTTGTGACATAAATTCACATATTTAGTACCTCAAAACATATATTTTATATTTATTTTTTGTGATTTTTATCTATTCCCTCTTTTATTTGGTGATCGTCATCGATTGAGTATTTTTAGTTATTCAATCCATTGGATATAATATTCCCATACATCATTGGATATCTTAGTATAAAATCTAAATAAGGACTATAAAATCATGTTACCCTCTTTCAGGTACTTCTTGAATGTTTTTTTAATAATCTTTTGTCTGGGTTTTATTCTAAGTTGTATCGGGGAGCTTCGAAATTTTTTGGATGTTTTAGGCCTATGCATGATTAAGAAAAACTATATTATTTTCCCCAAAAATAATTTCTTTATATTGATAGAGTCTAGTGGTGAAACTTGGTTATTGAAAACATAGTCAAAAAATGTGACCTCCCCTCTAAATAGTGGAACTATAGTCTATGGGGTTTTACATTATTGTAACATGGTTCGGGTAAATGTGAATATAAAACATGAATCATTTCTAAAATATTAGTGACATTGTATGGTTTGGATCGAGATTAATAATGATTATTTTTTATAACACAAAAAACATGTGAATAAGTTTTTAAATCCAGAAAAAATATAATTAATATATAGAACCTCGTGTTTTTAATCCTAAAATCCTTCCATTCGGCCCTAATCAAATTCCTTTTCTTTTGGAGGATCTCAGCTATGTAATTAGACCATCTAACATCAATTCATTTTAGATTAAAGTTCCAGTGGATTTGTTCTATCCCCCTCTAGTAATTTTAACTTATTCACTATAGAATCCCCATTTCTACTTTTCTATCCATATTTGATATTGATAGATCTTCATGTTATTGTTATATATAAACATTAATGTGATTAATATTGATTCTAGGTATTCATTTTTAATCATCCATGAATTAAATGATTCTTTGGAAATCCTCACTTTATAGTGATTGATTAATTGATCAGGTGAAATAAAGGTTGTTGGTTCTATGATGATTTTCCATTCAATTGAAACCCAGATTCTATTTCAGGATTTGAAATTAAATTTAAATTAATTTCTAAAAAAATGAGTAAATTATGATGATTGATTTAAAAGGCATCAGATGTGTGAGATAAAACCACATTCCAAAGAATAGAAAAATTGGGAAAATATTCATAAAAATGGATTGAAATGATAAATAACTTGATGAAATGATTTTATATTTATTCTCAATAAAATTGATTGAAATAAAATATTATCTTGAATGGAATTAATGTTATGGAATCCGATGATTTCCTTTAGAAATCAGAGTGCACTGATTAAATAAAAATTGTTCATTTGAAATTTAACTGATGAATTGAATTTAAATGATGGATTTTTTTAATGAATTACTATTCAATTTAGATACAATGTGAGATTTGGTAGTTAGTGTGTGATTGGGAAAATATTTCTTCGACTATTACTCCATATCAATGGATTGAGGATGAAAACTCTAACAAAACCAAATTTGTTATCATTTCCCCAATGATGATTTAATTGATTATTACTATAACCTGAGAAATAGTTATGTTCACATGCATATTGAGCTATCATGATTTAATATGTGAAATGGTTATCCTATATATATACTAATGATCCAAATGTATTAAGAACACATTTCTTTGGGTTGCCTTGATTATTACTTATCACTGATTATAGAACTATTTCAATTAATGTACTTGATTTATGAATATTTTCATTAAAAAATTTATTGTATATCTACCATCCTCTTTTTTTCAAATCATTTTTAATTTATAAATATGAAAATTAATTTTCAAGACATTTTTTATTTTAAATTGAATCATGAAAAAAAAAAATTTGTAAACTGCTTTTAAAACATTTGGTGGAATCATACTCTGATTTTTTGATCAAACCCTACCTTTTCCTTATAGAGATTGTATAACAAGTTATTTTTGAACCCAAAAAAATTAAAATTCCCCTTAGAGGTGGTGAGAGTTATTAATTCATGGACCCTGGAGTGATATTAGTGGCTGGTGAAGTATTGACCAATCATTACATGGAAATTTCGAGACATTTTCTAGATTTATGTGTTGTAATATATTTTGTGATGTATTACATTAGGATGTCTGTCATTTTCAATTATAGTAATATAATATTTTAAGAGTGTTTGGCATGTCGACTACATAGTATTTATTTATTTTAATCAGCTATTGTATTTTATGTTCTTTTCATTTGGGAAGTCCATTCCATTGAATGTTCGATTTGATTCCAGGTGATAGGTTTCATCTAATGGAGATTGGTAAAAACCCATCTAGTAACTCCAATACAATACTGGATTACTAGTTTACCAAGGTATTTGGGATAGTACATCCAAGAGTGGTATGAGATTAAGGTTGATTTTATTTTCATGAGGTTAATATATAGTCTGGGATGCCCCAATGGAAAGGAGGTAGAGTTATCAGGAATCAAGGGGCAGTTGAGAGTGAGGGACAACTCAGATATCCTTGTAGAAATCCTTAAATTACTATAGATGTTATGTAAATTTATTTTTGAGGAGTAAGTTAATATTATTCTTGTATTTTCCCTAAATTTGGTATAATTATTGTGAAATCCTTGAGGTTTGAAACATTGTTAATGAATTTATATTCCTCTATCTCTTGATTAAGATGATGATATAACTAACATTGATAATGTTTTTTTTCTTTTTGATGTTTTTAGTACTATTACCCCAAGAAGGAATTTTATAATACCTTATTATGGAGATGATGATGACAAACAACAAGAAAAACCATTATCTAATTAAAACCTCTTTGAGAAAGTGGTGCATACTCTCCAACACTAGGAGAGGTTACAACCTCTATTCTCATTTAGGATCAATTTATGGATCCATGATGGGATGGAATTATATTTCTTGATCGAGAGTTTCTTTATAAGAAACCAATAGTTCCTCATGGTTATAATGATCTTTATTATAAGGGGGATTATTTTAAAACAAACTGAGTTACTTATTATGTTTTAAAAATTCTAGAATTTATATAGGTGAATTTTGTCACCTTTATGTTGGAATGGACTACTAGAAGGTGGTGGTATTTAATTTAGAAAATAAATAAAATAGTTGTGTTTTAGTGTAAGGATATTAAATTCCTATTTATATAATATTTATTTCTAATTTCAATGGTTTTCAAAAAGTTTATAGAGTTTCTCAACCTCTTAAATAGTAATAGAACCAGGAATTATTTTGAAAATACTTTTATGAACTTGTTTTATTTCCTCCTGAGGTAGTTATTATTGATAATATCATGTATGAGTGATTTTATATGGTAACATAATCTAATAGTCTATCTTTGGTTTTAATGAAGAATCTTAATTAATAAACCAATGTTCTGGATGGGGCATTAATGGATGATCTTGAACTGGATAGTAAGATAGGTTTTATGATATATTCTCTAAATCTTAGAGGAAGTTCTCTTGGATATATTAATGGGAATAGTATGTGTGATGAGTTAGATAGTTGATCTCAACTATATATATAATAAATACCTTATCTAGTTTCTATAAGAGTCCCATTTACTTTCTTTTATTATAGAATAGTTGGTTATTCAAAGAGGGATTACATAGAGGCAACAATGATCTATGGTTTATTTTGTTTCCCATTCCACAAATATAAATAATTTCATGAATCTTTTTCAAAACACAGTGGTATAGTCCCATAAATAGAAAATGGTTCTACATTGCAATCAGATGTTCATGAAATAAGGGGTTGTAGCTGCAAGTATCCAGAACAAAGGTTCTGTATATAGTATAATAGTCTCTAGAAGATGCTGATCTAAGTCCAGAGATATAGATATGTACCATCACTAAAGATTTATCTTTAGGAAATATTTTATTTGATTCAATTACATATTATTCATGTAGAGACCCGAAGCTTCACGTACATAGATATTACATTACATTTGTGTAATACTTAGTACATAACAAAACACACACACAAGGACTGTAATAGTTTAGTGTCTTTGGAAACTCAGAATAAAATCTTCTAATCGTGGTGAAAGATCTTCAATATCTCCCATAAAGACCTTCCTTTTTTTATACCTAAAACCTTTCTTTATGTCTTGGGGAAAAGAAAACATAAAAGGGTGAGCTCAAATGCTCAGTAAGGGTAAACAAAAGAAATATCAATCAAATTATATACATAAGAACATAGCTTTTGGAAATCTTAACCTGCAAAAGAGCTCATAATATCATAACATGGGATAAATCATAGAAGTTAAATGTAATCCCAATAATCATAACTTAAAACATGAAACTTTGTGGCATACACACATAATCATATAGAATCATTTCTTGTTAGTCAAGACACATTTCCAAGACTATCTTAGTGGACAAAGTCCCTTTCTGAACCGAGTCACCCTCGTTTCAGTCCTGTTTCACTGAACCGGTATAACCTAACATTCCAGCCATGTCTATCTCATGAGATATAAAATCATTACCCAATGCATTGGAGTGATATATAGGTCCCACCCATCTCATAATGATACCATTCTTATGTGTGCCACAAAATCATAAATCATACATCATTGCATAACCCATGTAATAAAATGGGATTCTTAATCATCATGCCATCATAATCCAAAAACAATTGATATCATTTCATCATAAGTAAATTGAAACCATTTAAATCATAGAGACATTTTACTTGAAACATACATATCAAATAATGTCATCTTAGATGGAAAATAGTTTTGAGAAAAACACTTGAAATGAATTCTTGAGGAAAATATCCTTTCTTCTTTAAAATCATTTTCTTTTCACAAAATTCCATGCAATTTTAAAAGATAAGGGTTTTGATGAAAATAATCATGCAATCTTGTAGAGGAAGCTTCTTGAAAATGAGGTGTTATGAAAACGTAAAAATCCGTTCCCGCCGTATAAGTTAAAAATAACATTCTCCTCGTACTTTTGTCAGAAAAGTCAAAAAGTATATTATATGGTAACCAAAGGAAAGATTCCATTCATACAATGTGGTAAAAAGTCAATAAAGGGTAAAAATGACTTTAAACATTCATGTAAGAATGTTAAACATTTTATAAAAAAAAATTATAAAACATGGTCATGGATGATAATCATAACCCCAGTAAATACTTAACGTATAAGCAATCTCGGATAAAAATGAGATTGAAAATTAATCCCTTACCTTTGGTCCGATATGCTTTGTACGTGTCTGAACCTCCTGTATAATGATTTAAATAATTTTATTTACTTATTACAGAATCATATTCATTGTTATGATATCATATATGGTTCACTTATGACTTTATATTACCCGTTCTTTTGTAAATTCCATGTTAAAAAGCGTTTTGGGTGAAATTGTTTCATTTGTCGTCCGTGTTTTGACTTGTAATTATTCATATGATTACTTAGATCATGATTAATTAATTCCAGAACATAAAACATGATTTATATATATATATATATTCAGGATATACATATATATAATAAATCAGTAAATGGAAAGAAATACACTGTTCATGGAGACGGTAGTCCGTACGTACGCATGAACGCTATTTTCATTTCTTTATTGAATTGAATGAAATTAAGTAGATGACATACATATAAATATAAATAAATCCATTATCATTATTATGTCATATATTTCATTAGTACTTATTATATATACTGTATAATCATTCATGAATGTTTAATCATTGAGAATGAATCTCATCGCGTCGTGGAGACGGTAGGTCGTACGTACGCACGAGCGATGATATCGTTCTCATGATCGTGAACTTGTGTTGAAGTGTGTGTATACTATTTCAGTATCAATATAAAATTATATTAATCATATATAGTTACTCATTACACCATTATATCCATCCAATTAAGGTGGTGGCGGAAAATAGATTACACCACGGCGTGGAGACGGTATTCCGTACGTACACACGCGGGTTGATTTCCTTTTTCCGTAGGATGGATAGAAGGTTAATTAGAGTTGTTTCATATTTATAATAACATATCAGAATATAATAAATACTGATGTTATTAATTTATCATGAAACAACTAAAATAGAAGAAGTTGAAGAAGAAAGAAATTGAAAAAGATCGGTAATGGATATTACCTCTTTTTGACGCGCCTTTTCTTAACCTCCACTTAAAGAACTAAGGATGGTCTTTGAATAAGACCCGGACCTCTAGGATGATACTAGGGAAGTGGAGAAGGGATTTTGGTATGGGTTGGCCGAGCTTGAAGGCTCAAAGTTGTGTGAGGAAGAGAGGGAGGAGGTGCCCTTTTATAAGGGAGGAGAGGGGTACCTTTGGAATAACTAAAAATATTATTTTATTATAAAGTCAAGTTCAGTTTTAAATAGCTCCAAATTAATATATTTCGAAGCTAAGGTGGGTATGGGTCGAAATACTCTCATCCAATATAATTTAGACAAGTTTAGGTTCCTATTTTAACCTTATCATTTAGATTTAACATTATGTTAAATAATTTTACTTTTACCGTGTCTTCTTGTTTTCTTACACTATAAGGTCAATAAACTTACTATAAGAAGCCAAACGACCCCCAAATTGTTTATTATTAATATATATAACCTTATCTAAGTCATTTGGCAGAACCATAGAGTTTTAGGAATAAAATAACAATTAATAATATAATATTTGTTTTAAAAACTATTTTATGTCAATTTTGACACTATTTAGTAATTGATTTTTGTGAAAATCATACCAGAATGATAAGTTCGAAAAAAGTTAATTAAATCAATACTAACATGTCATATTATCCTATAAAATTAGTTTAATTCATAAAAAGTCTCAAATTATATTTATTCGGGTATTTATAACATCAATTATGTCAATATTTCATTAAGAAGATAATTACTGCATGTCACGAACCAAATCTGGTCGCCGCCAAAATCGACACCAAACCCAGCCTGTGACAAGGCCCGAAGGGCGTTCTCGATCCCCACGGGCTGGCACAAGTGTCCGGGTATCATATAATGATAATTGGGAATGATTTACCCGATTTTATAAACATTAAACAACAAAAAAACTCAATAAAACAAATCTGGATTTTTCAACTAAAACCATCATTTACAAAATTTCAGAACTGAATTACAGAAGTTAAAAATAAATTTAAAGAACATTACAAAGGTAAAAAAACAAATAAGGACAGCCCAAGAACCCTTTTGTCAAAGGGCACCACCCTTTTGCTATCTCCACAAGACTTCACTACCAAGGACCTGTTAGAAACCCGAACCACTGGAACAAAAAAACTGTACCCAACCTGCGACAACAAAAATAACCAAGTCTACTTACACCCAAGGGTGTAAGTAGGGTGTGATCCAAATACCAATAGGATACCACCACTAATAGATTCCATGTGATAAACATTTAATGGCGAAAAGCATGCAAGTTTTCAAAGACATGAGATGCTAGTTAAAATTTCTAAAAGATGCAACATTAAATAAAAACAGTTTTTAGGTGGTCTAATTTAAAGAATAAAAACATTTAAAATAAATAGCATAGCTACTGAATTTTCCAGCCTCTCATACCGTATACCGACGGTAATAACAAAGTATCCAGTGAGCACAAGCAATGGGAAATAACCCCTAGGCACTAGCTAGCTGTGGGTCCCAGGTACCTCGTATCTCGGTGAGAGTAACCATCACAAATATCCATTCTCTTGCACGAGCCACTAGTAGGGAACATACCCATAACCTAGTGGACCCCAATAATCATCATAATAGTTTAGTTAGAGTTTTAAGCGTCAATCTTGCTAAGTGAAACCGAGGCCAAACCTCACAGATTCACTAGCATACTAGTACACGTCCACCCACCTAGATACCCGGGTTTTCCCTTTGTGCTCAAACAAGTTCAACAAGTCAAGATATATACTATTCACATGAAAATATCATTTCCATATAAAAAATTCACCAAAAATCCCACATGTATACCACACAAGTCACAAAAATACACTTTTCATTCAAATTGATTTTAAAATACAACACATACAAAAATAGCCCACAACACTCTTCACATTACATGGACACTTCCACAAATCCTTTAAACCATTTTTATAAACCATACCCAGACATTATAACTCACATAACAGCCCTCTAAAATAACATATAATACCACTTTCATCAACAAAATTCAATTTTCACAACACACTCACACAAAACAGCCCACAACCATGTTTTGCAGCTCTCTTCCCATTTTCTAAAACATTTATGCACTTTATAAAACATTCTAATAAAATATTTGAAATCTTAAATAACCGCCATACCTTTCAAAAACTCATATTAGGTTATCACACCCCCCAAACATTACATATACACTCTTTTATCCACTTTGTTTAACCAAACAAAATATTCACAATTTTCAAAAAAACAACTCAAGGGGTGTAACTATGTCTTGCACACAAAACCCATTTAAAAACCCCCATTTAAGACCAGAACCATACCAATTCCTATAAAAAGTAGAATTGTCAGTCCTAGATGCATTTATAAAAACACATTCATGTTTTATAAAATAACCTTTAATAATACCACAAAAGATACAAATGAAAACACACATTTTCCTAAAATGACCTCCAGAAGTATAACAATGTTTTACACATCAAACCTATTCAAAAACCTTCTTTTTAGAACCACATGACACTATTAAATTACCAAACCAGAATTGGCAGGCCAAAAAAGATTTAATGAACCAATCTCATAAGTTATAAACCACACCCAAATAAAACTCCGTGAGTTACACATGAAAACACCCAATTTCATGTTAAAAAGCGACTATAAAATTTAACACATAACCAAATCAATCATAAATAGTTTTCGCACCCCACCCAACATATGAGGAATATGAAAAATGGTTAAATACAGCAAGCTAACTCATCACTAATTGTTTACACATGGAACCACCTACCTTTTGAGTCAAAACCCTTGAATCTTGGTGAGAAACCTCAACCGCACCTCCGCCGCACCACAAGGATGTGAAAACAAACCCTAAACCCTAATATTTCACCAAAAATACCCCAAATCAAACCCTAGGTATGAACCCTAATATCTGGACACTCTATAAATTTATGAAAGTGGGAGGAAACCCTAAAGAGAAGGAAGGAATTGAAGAGAGAAACACATACCCAAAATAATCTTGAAGAAAACGACTCAAACTCTACCAGAATCTGAATTTTAAAACATCCAACAATTCATGGGATGTTAGAATAGGGATTATGAGATCATATAGGAACTATAATGGGTGAAAAATAGTAAGAATTGAGAGAGTTATGATGTAAATAACTTACCTCCTCAAATCTGCCCGATTTTTGAAACTTTAAGAATATCAGCACTCCATCGCGATGAACACGAGCTCCAAAGAGGGGGAAAATGAATGGGAGAGCGGCTGGGCTCCTTAGGGTCGAGGGGGAGGTGGAAGCACCGACAAATTCATTATAATGAATAAGATATTAAAAAATTAAAAAAAAATTAAAACTGGAAAATGGGCTTTCAGGTTGGCCCAATTCTCAAATAAAAACCCCAATCCCCCATGATTATGGATTTATAAAGGCTCCAAATTTAAATGTGGTGTTAATATATCAGGGGATGACATTTAGGAGTTTGAATTACTGAAAAATATAAAAAAATGAAAATGTTATAAAAGAAACAAAACTTTATTTTTAAATCTGGAATTGGGCTCACGGTTAGGCCCAATTCTTGAAAACTCACATATTCTCCATAAAACCTTTGGAAACCCCCAAAACAAAGCATGAATGGAAAATAAATTAAAAATAACTTTAAAATAAGTTATTTATGTGACAATTCTCCCCACCTTTAAAACTTTCCGCCCTGGAAAGTCACAGCAAGGTTAAAGAAACAACCAAACCCCACCGAGAAACCAATAGGTACTCCTTTGCAAGGTTTCACCCCCAAAGGCCAAAACACCTCCAGTGATCAATTAAGGAAGGATTACTCTCACTACCAAAACTTACACCACTTTCCTGAAAGCATCAATAACATTCATAATTTATCCCAAAATAAAACTCTTCAAACACTATCTGAACAAGACTCAAGCAATTCACCCAAACGAACAATAACATTGAACAAGGTTACACTTACCTTACTTTAACTAAACCATTGGGCACTCTCTAGTCCCAACGTTTAGTCAAGGAATATGTTGGTAGCTAGATATCTCTGAATGAGACTATCTACACCAAGCCAAAACCATAGATAAATCTATGTTACTGGTACGGGGGGACACTAATATGCTCCCCACTATAAGAGACAACCAATATTTTTTCGAGAAAGAATCAGGACACTAATAGGGGGAGGCCTGAACGGACTCCCTGGTACCTAGGGTAGACTTCCATTAAAAATTTCCTAAGGAACATATATGATAATCATAGTGGTTCTCCCCACCATATGAACCAACCATCTTAATCGACCAGCATATGTCGGCACAGAAAGACCCAAAAATTTCAAGATTTGGGAAGGTCTCACGGTTAGTCTGCATAGTTTTTGAAACCGTGAACTGACTGTGCTGATCAATCTTCCTGCATGTCTTCCTGGAACATAGTCTCTCTTAATCATTCACAAACCATGTGCTCAGCATGTCTAGCCAAATTTCCAACCATTCTCCAAAGACTCAATGGAATCCAAAGGGGGAGGGAATGACATTAGGCGATGACATAGGTACAAGGCCCACCACTTATTTCCACCGAACGAGAACAACATAGGGAATATTATGACACCATAGGTTTAAACACTTCCTATCTTTCACACCGAGGATATGAAATTTTACAAGGGTTTAAATGACCCTGTGATTTCCCCTGACTACGAGCCAGCTTCTCTCCGAGACATATGGTTGGGGCTCAAATTATTGAAGCATCTTCGGCCTCGCAGTTAGTCTTCGGAAACCCACTAAATAAGAATTATTCTTTCGGTGCCACCAACAACTACACCACAACCCAAGATATGTTTTCCAGATATAACAAATTCCATACTCACTTTACCTTATCCCTATATTTCACTGAAACAAGGGCTAAGAAGACGCACACACATCACACCTTGTTTCTTCAGGTGAGAAACAACAGAAGTAAAGAACACCAACACTCAAATTCCTCTAAAATGGAATATTTTGATGTTTTTTCCAAGGGAGACATTCACCCAACACAACAGGGACTCTCGAAGGATTTCAGGACTTTCACCTATATGGTCAATCGAGCACATGACATCATAAGGCATCACCGAACATGGCCATTGTGACTGATATAAACAATGCATGGAGAGGGACCTTATACAACATCCCCAAACAACACACCATTCTAGAAAGTGGCCACAATATCCTATCGTGACCATATTTCTCACACTGGTGGTTTAACATTAACTCATGCTTCAAAGAAACTTTGAAGAACCCCAAAGGCCCTCTTAGACACCATCAAGACACTCATCCAAAATAACAACCCTAGACCACATCCACCTTCGACGAATTAGGAAACATAAGAAACTATGGTCTCTTTCACCCATCCACAAGAACCCTCCCATTACAAGAGGATCTAAAAATAAAAGAAAGGAATGGGTGTAGACTCAATCTAAAAATCTCAAGAAAAAAAATATTCCTTATATTGATCAACTGGAGGGTCTTCAAACGGCGAAACAATTCGGGTTGCACTTCAGTTGTGCACTAACCTTTAATGGGGGTGTACCTTATCCAACGATTGAACCCAAGGACCCAACCAAGATGGTCCATTAGTCAAGATATACCACAAAACAGATCTAAACACATGAAGGGAACCATAATAAATGCATCCCAAAACATTTTTCAAAAGAGACCACTAACTGTCCCTATAACACAACTTACTGACTAAACCCAAATCCAAAACAAAGTTCAAACAGGAGGGGTTCATGGACTCAAAACATCCCACAACATCAACATTTTCCAAAAATACACAATATAAACCATTCAAAACAATTCATCAAGTCTTCATGTTTCTCTTTAAAAACATTTCATTGAAAACAAATGGTTCAGCGGTTAGCGCATCCACCAATGGTACCCCATGGGCCTTACACATGCATGTTTCAGTTCCACACCGGGCACCCTCCTCATATCCATCTCGACTCTCATCGAGTCATGTCATCAACCATCCATCTTCCCATATAACCCCATGCATGTGGTTGCTCACGAAAATACCAAAGGTTAAAACAAAAATTTGTTTCACTTTTCAAAACCAAAACGGCCAACCAACACATCCCTTTTTTCTCAAAACCGCTAACCATGAGATCAAAATCCCAACTCACATCTTAAAAAAATTTCAGAAAGTCACAACCATATAGAAAATAACTCACTTTCAAGATATTCACATCAATTTCAAAACATCTCATCCCATTAAAACACACTCTGATTGTTTAGAAAACTCTATTTGAAACACTTTTCAAAACCAACTTTAATATAGTTCCTTCTTTCAAAGAGGTGTAAGCACACCGTTTTATATTTCAAAAAAATTCTGAAAATTCAGTTCTGCCATTTCATAAACCCAACCATTCCCTATTTATTTGAAAATCATTTCATAAAAACTTTACGCTTCTTAAAACCAAGTCACCTTAAAACCAAAATGCCAAGATTTAAAAACTAAAGAACACCAGACAATGCGAGAGGAAACTAGTTTCAGTGGGTGACTTGGACATATGGTTGGCAGCCATATTCCAATCACTTCACTGTCACAGAGAGTGTTCTAGGGAATATCCCCGGCTCCACATGGCTTGCCAGACCCTGCGAGCTCATTGAGACCATTAACCCAACTCTCTTTTCATTTCCCCTAATCATCATCAAACCAAGAAAACCCAAAGACATAGACAAATACCAACTTCCCCTGGCGACTTGAATCCTGAAATGAGGTGTGGTGATCAAGCACACTACCCATAACCAGAATTCCATGTCCCAACAATCATAACTCTAGACTATCCTGACTATTTCCCAAATAACATGACTCAAATGGAGCGAACCTCCTCTGATACCATTTTGTCACGAACCAAATCTGGTCGCCGCCAAAATCGACACCAAACCCAGCCCGTGACAAGGCCCGAAGGGAGTTCCCGATCCCCACGGGCTGGCACAAGTGCCTGGGTATCATATAATGATAATTGGGAACGATTTACCTGATTTTATAAACATTAAACAACAAAAAAACTCAATAAAACAAATCTGGATTTCTCAACTAAAACCATCTTTTACAAAATTTCAGAACTGAATTACATAAGTTAAAACTACATTTAAAGACCATTACAAAGGTAAAAAAACAAATAAGGACAGCCCAAGAACCCTTTTGTCAAGGGGCACCACCCTTTTGCTATCTCCACAAGACTTTACTACCAAGGACCTGCTAGAAACCCGAACTACTGGAACAAAAAAACTGTACCCAACCTGCGACAACAAAAATAACCAAGTCTACTTACACCCAAGGGTGTAAGTAGGGTGTGATCCAAAGCCCAATAGGATACCACCACTAATAGATTCCATGTGATAAACATTTAATGGCGAAAAGCTTGCAAGTTTTCAAAGACATGAGATGCTAGTTAAAATTTCTAAAAGATGCAACATTAAATAAAAACAGTTTTTAGGTGGTCTAATTTAAAGAATAAAAACATTTAAAATAAATACCATAGCTACTGAATTTTCCAGCCTCTCATACGGTATACCGACGGTAATAACAAAGTATCCAGTGAGCACAAGCAATGGGAAATAACCCCTAGGCACTAGCTAGCTGTGGGTCCCAGGTACCTTGTATCTCGGTGAGAGTAACCATCACAAATATTCATTATCGTGCACGAGCCACTAGTAGGGGACATACCCATAACCTAGTGGTCCCCAATAATCATCATCATAGTTTAGTTAGAGTTGTAAGCTTCAATCTTGCTAAGTGAAACTGAGTCCAAACCTCACAGATTCACTAGCATACTAGTACACGTCCACCCACCTAGATACCCGGGTTTTCCCTTCGTGCTCAAACAAGTTCAACAAGTCAAGATATATACTTTACACATGAAAATATCATTTCCATATCAAAAATTCACCAAACATCCCACATGTATACCACACAAGTCACAAAAATACACTTTTCATTCAAATTGATTTTAAAATCCAACTCATACAAAAATAGCCCACAACACTCTTCACATTACATGGACACTTCCACAAATACTTTAAACCATTTTTATAAACCATACCAAGACATTATAACTCACATAACAGCCCACTCAAATAACATATAATACCACTTTCATCAACAAAATTCAATTCTCACAACACACTCACACAAAACAGCCCACAACCATGTTTTACAGCTCTCTTCCCATTTTCTAAAACATTTCTGCACTTTATAAAACATTCTAATAAAAATATTTGAAATCTTAAATAACAACCATACCTTTAAAAAACTCATATTAGGTGATCACACCCCCCAAACATTACATATACACTCTTTTATCAACTTTGTTTAACCAAACAAAATATTCACAATTTTCAAAAAAAAACAACTCAAAGGGTGTAACTATGTCTTGCACACAAAACCCATTTAAAAACCCCCATTTAAGACCAGAACCACACCAATTCCTATCAAAAGTAGAATTTTCAGTCCAATATGCATTTATAAAAACACATTCAAGTGTTATAAAATAACCTTGAATAATACCACAAAAGATACAAATGAAAACTCACATTTTCCTAAAATGACCTCCAGAAGTATAACAATGTTTTACACATCAAACCTATTCAAAACCCTTCTTTTTAGAACCACATGACACTATTAAATTATCAAACCAGAATTGGCAGGCCAAACAAGATTTAATGAACCAATCTCATAAGTTATAAACCACACCCAAATAAAACTCCATGAGTTACACATGAAAACACCCAATTTCATGTTAAAAAGCGACTATAAAATTTAACACATAACCAAATAAATCATAAACAGTTTTTGCACCCCACCCAACATATGAGGAATATGAAAAATGGTTAAATACATCAAACTAACTCATCACTAATTGTTTACACATGGAACCACCTACCTTTTGAGTCAAAACCCTTGAATCTTGGTGAGAAACCTCAACCGCACCTCCGCCGCACCACAAGGATGTGAAAACAAACCCTAAACCCTAATATTTCACCAAAAATACCGCAAATAAAACCCTAGGTATGAACCCTAATATCTGGACACTCTATAAATTTATGAAAGTTTGAGGAAACCCTAAAGCGAAGGAAGGAATTGAAGAGAGAAACACATACCCAAAATAATCTTGAAGAAAAAACGACTCAAACTCCACCAGAATATGAATTTTAAAACATCCAAAAATTCATGGGATGTTTGAATAGGGATTATGAGATCATATAGGAACTGGAATGGGTGAAAAATAGTAAGAATTGAGAGAGTTATGATGTAAATAACTTACCTCCTCAAATCTGCCCGATTTTTGAAACCTTAAGAATATCAGCACTCCATCTCGATGCAAACGAGCTCCAAAGAGGGGTAAAATGAATGGGAGCGCGGCTGGGATCCTTAGGGTCGAGGGGGAGGTGGAATCACCGAAAAATTCATTATAATAAATAAGATATTAAAAAATTAAAAAAACAATTTAAAACTGGAAAATGGGCTTTCGGGTTGGCCCAATTCTCAAATAAAAACCCAAATCCCCGATGATTATGGATTTATAAAGGCCTTAAATTTAAATGTGGTGTTAATATATCAGGGGAGGACATTTAGGAGTTGGAATTACTGAAAAATATAAAAAAATGAAAATGTTATAAAAGAAACAAAACTTTATTTTTAAATCTGGAATTGGTCTCACGGTTTGGCCCAATTCTTGAAAACTCACATATTCTCCATAAAACCTTTGGAAACCCCCAAAACAAAGCATGAATGGAAAATAAATTAAAAATAACTTTAAAATAAGTTATGTATGTGACACTGCATCATCGTTGTGTCATAAATAAATTAAATTATTTAATGTCTACAAATTATAAATAAAATACCATTATGTATGAAATCTTTTTAGCTTTCTAATGTATATTTATAGTAGAATTTATCTTATGTATAACCCCATATTAAAAATGTTTTAGTAAATAAACATTGATTTTAAATTTTTTAACCCTTCTTTAAATAAATTAATAATAAATATCCTAATCTAATCCAAATGGGCCTAAATGGTCATATTTTATTCCTAAGCTTGTTTTTGGTCTAATTACACTTTTTCAATAGAATTAGGACTTGTGTTAGGGTAATAATAATATCATTTCTACCCTTAATTACCCTATTTCCTTTTAACCGTGGTAAAAAAAAGTAAAAAGTTACTATTCACCAAAAATTTATTTTCATCTCATTGAACCAGATTTTACATACTGACATCAACCGTGTCTCTCGGATTTTTGAAATTCCACTCACAGAAGCGGTAAAATTATGTTTTATGAACAATTCAGTTTTTTTATCTACCACTTAGTGGTTTCACTATTCATCAAAAATTGAAACTTTTCAGAAAAATACAAAAAATTAGGCTTAAGCTATATTTGATATTATGAACTCAAAAATGATGTCTATTTTACCAAATTCAAAAAATATCAGTTGCATTAACTAAATTAAAAATTAATTCCCGTCGTCAAAACAAATAGCGTGTTTTTAAGAGATAATAACTATCAAAAGATTAACACTTGTTTATGTCCGGTGTAAATGTGAAATTACATCAAATGACCAGCATTGTATTGAATTGTAAACATATATTCTAAATATACTTTAAAACCACTCAAATTAATAATTTATCACTATTAATTATTTCGATTAAAAAAGTTGTTTTTAATTAAAATTTAGTAATTTTCACTATTAATCAGACAATGAAAGTTATCCGAAAAGTACCAAAATTTCACCTTAGGCTAAATTCGATACTCCGAATCCAAAAATAAAGTCCATTTTAAAAAAATAAAATTTACAAAATTTCAAAAAGTGGTTATTAATATTCATAACGGCTAGTTTTAATAATATTTTAATACCATATTGCTGTTTAGTGAAACTCGTTATTGTGTACTACACACGCTATCGAGGTAGGTCGCGATTGCGTGTAATGTAAGGCAAGTCAAGGATGCGTGTTTTGAAAGCTCCTTTTGGTGTAGCGTACAACACAAGACATTAATGAAATTAAAAAAAAATATTTTTCATAAAATCTCGGGGTGTTACATTCTACCCCCTTAAAATGAATTTCGCCCTCGAAATTCGTCGGGGTTATAAATGGTTTACTACTGAAAAGTTTCTTTAATATAAACCCACAACGTAAAAAGGAATACCAAAAACAATATTTAAAAAAAAGTATGAAACGTAATGGTTACCCAAATAAACTAATCACTTGGTTTCCACATAGGTGAAAATATGGATATGGAAGAAAAATCTAACCATCATGTTCTGATGGAGAGTGGTAGAGAACATGGCTATGGAAAATCCAACAATCACAAATCCATAAATTTGTGACGATCCAAGGTACCATCTGATTAATCCGATATAAGAGCACTAGGACAACATTTTTCGTTTTCAAGATTGTTTCCCTAAAGTTGAAGAATTTGTATTAGAATAAATACTTACTTTATTTTGGTACAATCTCACTGTTGTTCGTGCCTTAAACAATTTCCACTTCATCTCTTAAATAAATGAAGTTGAATTTGTTATTCGTGAAGTGTTAGCAGATCATGTGATAGAATGACGGGTCATTCCATCTTTTTCAAACAAAAGGTTAGCAAAAGTTATAAGTCCATCTTATGGTTAATCGTATATGGTTCCAAAAATGAACTTATACTTCATATATCATACCGCTTAATAAAATAAAACTAGTTTCTACTAACCAGGGACTTCATGTAAGCCAGTGGTAGGCGATAAAGGCCAGTCGTACTTCGGTTGTGGGTTCGATTCCCACAGCCTTGTCCGACGCGATGGGCTGTCGCCCATCCTACAGGTTGTCCTTTTTTCTAAAGCTATATTACTATAACATCCCATCAATAATACTAACTTATGTCCAACATAATCCATTCCAATCTTTAGGCTTATCCATAAAACTTCCGTCCACTCTCAGAGATTTAATACCATCATTGATCCCCATATATCATAAGATATATCTTGTTGGTCACATTCCAAACATTCAAAGGCCTTAATCTTGTACTCTATTGAATACCCATTGAACCTTATTGAAAACATGTGTGCTGTTAAAAGTTAACACTTTCCACATACCAAAATCCTTAAAATTCTATATACTCAAACCATGATATCACTTAGTCCTTATATCAATCATGAGCTCATGAATACTGTTAAACATTTCATTTTCTCGTTTTCCCTTCATTATGCGCATATCATCTTATTTCCAAAAATATCTCAATCACTTTGAATACCACATTAGACCAATAAATAAATATTCCAATACTTTATGATACAAAATTATTTTGGAATCCCATTACATAAACACTTAATCATTCCACCACATCGTTGTCATATTCAACATCGCCAATAGTGATCGCATGTGACTTCCCTTTGTCCTTTGCCTTAAGTGGTTTCTCATGTCGATCATCACTAACCCTTGGATTAGGGCATTTATTAGCATAATGCCCCATTGACTTGCACTTGAATCATTGAAGTGTTGTTGGTGCGTTCTCTGCAGTCTTTTCATTATTCACATCATTAGAAACCCTTTTTCCATTACTTCGACACTCAGCTGCTCGATGAACTTCTTTTCCACACTTAAAACATTTTATAGTCCCTTTAAGACAATCTCCACCATTCTTCTTTCCACACTTTGAGCATAAGGAAACATTTATCTTCTTTTCACCATTATTCTGAGATTTCTCCTTGAACTCCATATTTCGTTTCTTGTCAAAACTATGAGATGGATAAGTAACACCAACTTCCATTTCTACCTTAATAGCACAACGCACAATTTCTTCATAGCTACTGAAGTATCTTATAGCTAATCCCTTTGAAGATTTGGTTTTAAGCCACTAAAGAATTGATCAACTTTACTTTCAGGTTGGATGATAAATCCAGATGCATACCTTGCAAGCCTTGTAAAATTTTCTTCGTATATACCAACAGATTCATCATCCTTTTGCTTTAGTTCAAGAAACTCCTTCTCCATCTTTTTTCGAAGAATACGAGGGAAGTACTTATTAAAAAAAAGTTCTTGAACTCATCCCATTCCATGGACTCAATTTCATCTCTTGGCCTCATATTCTTGATAATCTTCCACCATTGATCAGCATCACCTTCCAAACGATATACTGGTAAGATGACTTTATCATGATCAGAACATTGAAGAACTGAAAATATCTTTTCAGTGGTACTGATCCATTGTCCAGCCATAAGTGGATCGGAAGTCCCACTGAAAGAAGGTGGACGTTGCCTCATGAAGGACTCAATAGAATATTGCACCCTTCTCTGCTCATTTGGAAGTCCAGAATGATTCATAGCTTTTGTAAGTATAGAAATAAGATTTTTCACTCCATCTCCCATAACATTTGTTTGTTTAGGAGGACAATCATTGCATTGTCCATTACATTGATCAACACGGTTCCTTCAGGTTCCAGCCATCGTCTAAAACCCAAAAAGAATAGTGTGAGAGGCAAAAATCATGCTAGGGAAAACAACATAATAAAGGGGGAGTACCTTCAATATCTAACATCTTAGGTTTAATTCTATGATCGTTAGCGTAATTCTAGTACTATAACCTATATGTATACTTAACCTTAGGGACATCCCTAGACATACCTTAGAAATATCTCTAGGGATCTCACTAACGTTTTCGCATCCTAGTTTCCAAAGGTTGACTAATCCTTTTCTCTGATACCAAATGTAGAGACCCAAAGCTTCACATACATAGATATTACATTACTTTTACAGAATACTGAGTACATAACAAAACACACACACAAGGACCGTAATAGTTTAGTGTCTTTGGAAACTCGGAATAAAATATTATAATCATGGTGAAAGATCTTCAATATCTCCCATAAAGATATTCCTTTTTTATACCTAAAACCTTTCTTTATGTCCTGGGGAAAAACATAAAATGGTGAGCTCAAATGCTCAGTAAGTGTAAACAAAAGAAATATCAATCACATCATATACATAAGAACATAGCTTTTGAAAATCATAACCTGAAAAAGAGCACATAATATCATAACATGGGATAAATCATAGAAGTGAAATGTAATCCCAATAATCATAACTTAAAACATGAAAATTTGTGGCATACACACATAATCATAGAGAATAATTTCTTGTTAGTCAAGACTCATTTCCAAGACTATCTTAGTGGACAAAGTCCCTTTCTGAACTGAGTCACCCTCATTTCAGTCCTGTTTCACTGAACCGGTATAACCTACCATTCCAGCCATGTCTATCTCATGAGATATAAAATCTTTACCCAATGCATTGGAGGGAGATATAGGTCCCACCCATCTCATAATGATACCATTCTTATGTGTGCCACAAAATCATAAATCATACATGATTGCATAACCCATGTAATAAAATGGGATTCTTAAACATCATGCCATCATAATACATAAACAATTGATATCATTTCATCATAAGAAAATTGAAACCATTTAAATCATAGAGACATTTTACTTGAAACATACATATCAAATAATTTCATCTTAGATGGAAAATAGTTTTGAGAAAAACACTTGAAATGAATTCTTGAGGAAAATATCCTTTCTTCTTTAAAATCATTTTCTTTTCACAAAATTCCATGCAATTTTAAAAGATAAGGGTTTTGTTGAAAATAATAATGCAATATTGTATAGGATGCTTCTTGAAAATGAGGTGTTATGAAACCGTAAAAATCCGTTCGCGCCGTATAAGTTAAAAATAACATTCTCCTCGTACTTTTGTTAGAAAAGTCAAAAAGTATCTTATATGGTAACCAAAGGAAAGATTCCATTCATATAATGTGGTAAAAAGTCAATAAAGGGTAAAAATGACTTTAAACATTCATGGAAGAATGGTAAAAATTTTATAAAATTTTATTTAGAAAACATGGTCATGGATGATAAATATAACCCCAGTAAATACTTACGTATAAGCAATCTCGGATAAAAATGAGATTGAAAATTTATCCCTTACCTTTGGTCCGATATGCTTTGTACGTGTCCAAACCTCCTGTATAATGATTTAAATAATATTATTGACTTATTAAAGAATCATATTCATTGTTATGATATCATATATGGTTCACTTATGACTTTATATTACCCGTTCTTTTGTAAATTCCATGTTAAAGAGCGTTTTGGGTGAAATTGTTTCATTTGTCGTCCGTGTTTTGACTTGTAATTATTCATATGATTACTTAGATCATGATTACTTAATTACAGAACATAAAACATGATTTATATATATATATATATATATATATATTAAGGATATACATATATATAATAAATCAGTAAATGGAAAGAAATACACCGTTCATGGAGACGGTAGTCCGTACGTATGCATGAACGCTATTTTCATTTCCTTATTGAATTGAATGGAATTAAGTAGATGAAATACATATAAATAAAAATAAATCCAGTATCATTATTATGTCATATATTTCATTAGTACTTATTATATATACTTTATAATCATTCATGAATGTTTAATCATTGAGAATGAATCTCATCGCGTCGTGGAGACGGTAGGCCGTACGTACGCACGAGCGATGATATCGTTCTCATGATCGTGAAATTGTGTTGAAGTGTATGTATACAATTTCAGTATCAATATCACTTTATAATAATCATATATAGTTTCTCATTACACCATTATACCCATCCAATTAAGGTGGTGGCAGAAAATAGATTACCCCACGGCGTGGAGACGGTATTCCGTACGTACACACGCACGGTGATTTCCTTTTTCCGTAGGATGGATAGAAGGTTAATTATAGTTGTTTCATATTTATAATAACATATCAGTATATAGGAAATACTGATGTTATTACTTTATCATGAAACAACTAAATAAGAAGAAGTTGAAGAAGAAATAAATTGAAAAAGATCGGTAATGGATATTACCTCTTTTTGACGCGCCTTTTCTTAACCTCCACTTAAAGAACTAAGGATGATCTTTGAAGAATACCAGGACCTCTATGATGATTCTAGGGAAGTGGAGAAGAGATTTTGGCAGGGTTTGGCCGAGCTTGAAGGCTCAAAGTTGTGTGAGGAAGAGAGGGAGGGGTGCCCTTTTAAAAGGGAGGAGAGGGGTACCTTTAGAATAACTAAAAATATTATTTTATTATAAAGTCAAGTTCGGTTTTAAATAGCTCCAAATTGATATATTTCGAAGATAAGGTGGTTATGGGTCGAAATCATCTCATCCAATATAATTTAGACAAGTTTAGGTTCCTATTTTAACCATATCATTTAGATTTAACATTAAGTTAAATAATTTTACTTTTACCGTGTCTTCTTGTGTTCTTACACTATAAGGTTAATAAACATACTATAAGAAGCCAAACCAACCCCAAATTGTTTATTATTAAAATATATAACCTTATCTAAGTCATTTGGCCGAACCTTAGATTTTTAGGAATAAAATAACAATTAATAATATAATATTTGTTTTAAAAACTATTTTATGTCAATTTTGACACTATTTAGTAATTGATTTTTGTGAAAATCATAACAGAATGATAAGTTCGAAAAAAGTTAATTAAATCAATAATAACATGTCATATTAACCTATAAAATTAGTGGAATTCATAAAAAGTCTAAAATTATATTTATTTGGGTATTTATAACATCAATTATGTCAATATTTCATTAATAAGATAATTACTGCATCATTGTTGTGTCATAATTAAATTAAACTATTTAATGTCTAAAAATTAAAAATAAAATACCATTATGTATTAAATCGTTTTAGATTTCTAATGAATATTTATAGTATAATTTATCTTATCTATAACCCCATATTAAAAATGTTTTAGTAAATAAACTTTGATTTTAACTTTTTTAGCCCTTCTTTAAATAAATTAATAATAAATTTCCTAATCTAATCCATGTGGGCCTAAATGGTCATATTTTATTCCTAAGTTTGTTTTTGGTCGAATTACACTTGTCCAATAGAATTAGGACATGTGTTAAGGTAATAATAATATCATTTCTACCCTTAATTACCCTATTTACTTTTAACCGTGTTAAAAAAAAGTAAAAAGTTACTATTCACCAAAAAATTATTTTCATCTCATTGAACTAAATTTTACTTACTGACATCAAACGTGTCTCTCATATTTTTGAAATTACACTCACAGAAGCGGTAAAATTAAGTTTTATGAACAATTCAATTTTTTTTATCTACCACTTAGTGGTTTCACTATTCATCAGAAATTGAAAGTTTTTAGAAAAATACCAAAAATTAGGCCTAAGCTATATTTGATATTATGAACTCAAAAATGATGTCTATTTTACCAAATTAAAAAAATATCAGTCGCATTAACTAATTTAAAAATTAATTCCTGTCGTCAAAACAAATAGCGTGTTTTTAAGAGATAATAACTATCAAAAGATTAACACTTGTTTATGTCCGGTGTAAATGTGAAATTACATCCAATGACAAACATTATATTGAATTATAAAAATATATTCTAAATATACTTTAAAACGACTCAAATTAATAATTTATCACTATTAATTATTTCGATTAAAAAAGATGTTTTTAATTGAAATTTAGTAATTTTCACTATTCATCAGAAAATGAAAGTTATCCGAAAAGTACCAAAATTTCACCTTAGGCTAAATTCGATACTCCGAATCCAAAAATAAAGTCCATTTAAAAAAATTAAAATTTACAAAATTTCAAAAAGTGGTTATTAATATTCATAACGGCTAGTTTTAATAATATTTTAATAGCATATTGCTGTTTAGTGAAACTCGTTATTGCGTACTACACACGCTATCGAGGAAGGTCGTGATTGAGTGTAATGCAAGGCAATTCAAGGATGCATGTTGTGCAAGCTCCTTTTGGTGTAGCGTACAACACAAGACATTAATGAAATTAAAAAGAATATTTTTCATAAAATCTCGGGGTGTTACAATTCATTCATATAAAATCATGTTGTTAATTTAAAGAATCATGATATAAATATTTTATCATATGTGATGGATATTGCTACACCCTTTGAAATAATGGAAACTAAAGGTCTCGAATTCCCTTCTCATGCCTTCTCTTTGTTAGTGATTTAGTTAATTTGGGTTTTTATTTTTATCCATATGAACCATATAGATTTTATTATTGGGATGGATTCGATGAAATTCCATAAATATCCAATTGACTGATATCTTTGGTGGGTCCCTTTACTACCCCAGATAGGATGTATCATGTTTTATATGAAGATTACAACCCATGATTGAGTAGATCCAGGCCTCCACTTTTGGATTTAGGAGATTTGACATCTTGGTTCCCTTTTTATCTAGATAAAGAATCTATGTGTTGTGATATTCCTCTAGTGATCATTGAGTTTTCTAGTGTATTTCTATGTCACTTTTTGGTTTATCACTAGTAAGGGAATTATAGTTCTACATGAACTTAGTAAAAAGTAACAAAAATATGTCTATCCCTTTTTACCATATTAAACTAGCAATATAGAATGAGATAAATACAAAGTTGGATGATTTTTTACAGCGGCTTAATATTCCAGAGTCTTTCACCTTATAAAAACCCTATTCTTTTCAAAAAGAAAGATTATGGGGAACTTCAACATTGGAATGATTACATAAAACTCAAGTGAGTTATGGTGAATTAAAATTTTCTGCTACCAGATATAGATGATCAATTGGAATAGAAAAAGTGGTTCTTGAAGATTGATCTTTGTTATGGAAATAAAAATTTCTGAATCAATGAATTTGAAATCCTGAAGTCCACCTTCCAGAGTTGGTATGTCTATTGTGAGTATATTGAAATTGCATCTGGTTTAAATAATGCTATTTTAGTTTTTAAGGTATTGATGATGAAGACATTCCATGAGTACCTCAACCCATTCATGGTGGTCTTTCTAGATGACATAATGGTTTATTTTATAATTTAGGAGGACCATGTGCGTCATCTGAGTGAAATTTTGGAAATCCTAATATATCACCAAAATTATAACAATATTGTGAATTGAAATTTCTTTACTCTGATATCAATTTATTAGGAAAACTTTTCTCAGAAAAAGGTATTTTATCTGATCCTAAAAACATTAAAGATGTTAATTACATGGGAGTAACCATGAAATATTCTTTTGATATAGAAATTCTTAGGCATAGTGGGGGTATTACCTCCGGTTCATCAAATATTTATCTAACATGAATTCTCTAATAAATGATCTCACATAGAAAAGAGTAATGTTCATATGAGATTCATAATATAACAACGATATTGATGATTTGAAATATATTTGGACTTATTTTCTAATGTTTACTCTTCTAATGTCCAGGTAGGGGTATGTTGTCTTTTGTAATGCATTGGGTTCATGTTTGGGCTATGTTCTCAGGATGGATTATCATGACATGGCCTATGATTCTCAATATCTTAGGCCAGATGAGAAGAACTATCCTACTAATTATCATGAACTCACTTATATGATACATGCTCCTAAGAATGGGCCGTATTTCCTTTTTGGAGAAATTTTTACAATATTTTCGTTGTATCATCATATTACCTAATTTCAAGTACTTCTTAACCATTTTTTACCATAATTTTATTTGGTACTGAATTGGGTCATATCTATGAACTATTGATATTTTTAGGGGGTTTTGGGGATCTATAAGATTGTAATATGGTTTAGAGAAACCATCTAGTTTTTCATAGTAAACATTTGTAAAATGATGTTACCATTTTATCAGGCACTCACTTAACCTCTCCATGGGTTCCCCATCCTTTTAGATTGTATGTATACCTATAATGGTGTGTTTATAGAATGTTTAACATCTATCTTTTACCAGTTTTTTTTACATCTTGAAGGTGGATTACATGCCGTGTAACTGGATTACACATCGTGTAATGGTTTCTAGGTACAATCTGTTAATGGGGATTCATGATATGAAAGTTTACATGTCATGAATAAAGGTTTAAAATAATCAATGTTTTAAATAATGGATTTTTAATCTGAGGTGAAGGATTTTTTTGGAGTTCTTTTACAACACAGATTTTACAACATGTAACTGTATTATAATTGTTGACATCACATGCATAGGGTTTTTAATAGAGATATATTTTTGTTTTGGTTCATTTCATTCTCCATCTATTGATTTCTCTAAATCCAATGTTGTTCTTAGGAACATTTCAATGACATTCCTCCTTCCTGGTCGATTTTATTGACCCCTGACATCCTTTGCAATTTCAGTTTCTATATCAAATTGAGTAACCTTTCTACTTCTTCATCACAATCGATTTCGGTTGAACCTTTAGGTTTATTTATCAGATCCATTGATCTATGTTGGTGTATCCTCTTGTTTTATTCAATTATCTACCGTGTGATATCATTTTGGAGGTTGTTAAATTTTGGTTTTAGTGTAGTGGGCTTTCATTTTTGAGTCATATGGTTCACTATTCTCTTCCAATGTAACACCCCAAGCTTCTACAATATTCTTCTCTTTGAATAATACAGTAGCGTGTGTCGTACGCAACATCGAGATTCTAACACGCCGCGACCAATCAAAGTAGCCGTTATGAATATTAATACCCACTATTTGAAATTTTATGAATTTTATCATTCAAAATGAACTTAATTTTTGGATTCTGAATATTGAAATTATCCTATGATGAAATTTTGGTACTTTTCGGATATCTTTTATGTTTTGATGAATAGTGAAAATTACTAAAATTTTATTAAAAACAACTTTTTTAATCGAATTAATTAATAGTGATAAATTATTAATTTGAGTGGTTTTAAAGAATATTTAGAATATATTTTTACCATTTAATACAATTTTGGTCAATGGACATAATTTCACAATTAAACCGTACATAAACAAGTATCAATCTTTTGATAGCTATTATTTCTTAAAAACACGTTTTTTGTTTTGACAGTGGGGATTAATTTTAAATTAATTTCTGCCACTTATGTGTTTTCAATTTGGAAAAATGGATTCCATATTTTGAATTATGATTTCAAAATTGTGTAAATAGGTAACTTTCATTTTTATACATTTTGAATAATTACTTCGGTAAATATTTTATTTACCATGGTTAAAGGGTAAATCCGGTAAATAAGGGTAAAAAATAATTTTATAATAATATTAAATTACCCTAAAACGTGTCCTAACCTTATTGGTGGATACATGTCCGACCATGGGAATCTTTGGTTTGATTTTCTGACCCCATGGAGCTACTTGTAGGCGATGGGGACACTTTATATTAATTATGTTAATGTAAATATAAAAATGATATAAGCATATATCTTTTAGAAAAACAATTTTTACGTAGGGTTATATGTGTTATTTTTTAGACTATAAATATTCCTTAGAAAGATAAAACTATTTCCTACATAATGGTATTTTATTTATAATTTTTAAACATAAAAATAATTTAATTTATTTATGACACAAAGATGATGCAGTAATTACCGTATTAATTAAAGATTAATATAATTGATATTATAAATACCCAAATAAATATAATTTGAGACTTTTTAGAAATTCCAATACATTTATAGGTTACTATGAAATATTATGATTGTTTATATAAATTCTTTTCGATTTAATAATGCTGTTATGAATTTATCAAAAACAAAATACCCAATAGTGTCAAAATTTACATAAAAGAGTTTTCAAAACAAATATTATATTATTAATTTATATTCATTTACTAAAAATATAAGGTTCGGCCAAGAGTCTTATATCATGATATTTGTATCATTAGTGGATCACTTGGGGTCTCTTAGAGGTATATAGTAAGTTTATTTACTATATAATATAAAAATACAAAGTGACATGGTAAGTGTCAAACTAATTAACTAAGAGTTAAAACTAAAAGATAAGGTTAATATAATGACCCAAAAATATCTAAATTCTGTTGGTTGAAATTATTTCGACCAATACCCACCTTAAAATTTAAATAATCCACTTTGGAGCCATTAGAAACCGAATATGAATTTATTATAAAATAATATTTCTAGATTTTCCTAAGGTGCCCCTCCTCCCCCTTATAAAAGGACACCACTTCTAACCAATTATTCACATTTTAAAAGCCTTTTGGTTCGTCCAAACTCTACTCAAATACTCTCTAAACTTCCCTAAATTCAACTTATATGCCTTATTTTGATCATAAAACCAACCTAAGGAGCCCTTTTGATCAAATCAAAAGGAAGAACCCGAAGAAGAGGTAATGTTTTCGCCGCCCTTTTTCAAGTTCATTTCTTTTTCAACTTCTTATTTCATTGTTATTACCATTATAAAATGAATACTCGAGTATCTCCTATATACTGTGATATTATTATAAATATGGTACAACCATATTCAGTATTCTATCCATCCTTTGAATGACATGTCACCATACGTGCGTACGTACGGCTTACCGTCTCCACGTCGTGGTGTAATTGTTATTCAATATATTATTATTTGGATGGGTATAATAATGATGTGTAATTCATTTAAATAATAAATATAACATGATAAGTATTCTATATATATGATATAAAATCCAATTATATATTGTTTTAATATAAAAAGTATGATATTGTTGCTCGTGCGTACGTACGGACTACCGTCTCCACAAACGCAATGAGATTTATTCCCCATTGTATCCATTCAGGACTAATTCTCATTTGATGATTAATAGTAATGTTTAGGAACTTTATATAATTCTATATATGAATAAGATACAACCTATCCCTAAGAAACACGACTTATGTAACAAAACATATAAAAGAAAACGAGTAAGTTAACACCTGAAACGACGATAATTAACAAAGAATTATTAGAAGATCATATATGATATCGTAATTATCTATATAGTTCTTGTATAATTTAATAACAATGTTTTAAATATTATACAGGAGGTTAACATACCATCTACTAAGTAAAAGTACAAGGTAAGTTTTATTTCACAATCTCTTCATTATCTGAGGTGGTTTGTACCAAATTATCTACTGGGACCTCTTTATCATCCACATCCATGTTTCGTAAAAATGTATTTCAAAACATTCATGATATTTTAAAGAATATGGGTTAAAGTCATTTATAACCGTTTTGACTTTTTATAAAAGGTTTATAAAGGAATGTTTCCATCATTTTCCAAACAAGGTCCTTTTTAACATTTTCAACAGAATTAAGGTAAGAATGTATTTTTTTAACTTATACGACGGGTGATGCTATTTTTCATTGCTATAAAATCTTTGAAGCTTCCCTTAAAAGATTATAAATATAATTTTAAAGTAAATTTTTTATTTTATAATTATGTTACTTTTAAATGATTTCAAAAAATTAGATATTTTCTCAAATAGTTTTGATTTCATCTATGTCAACATACTTTGATGGAATTTAAGCTTATTTGAAGTTGATTTGTTATGATACAAAACATCCATATTTTATTGAAGGTATTGTGATATTTTTGACTGTGGATGTGTTATTTTTGTACCATTTATTGTTTATGGTGAAATTATTGACATTTCGTATGCTAGTTTTAATATGAATGTTTATGTTATGTTGAAACTTGCTCATATGAGGAATGCATTGGACTTAATAAGTGATGGGTGGATCCCGCTATAGCTCCTAGATGCATCAGTAAGTCTCATGAGACAAACTAGTGTCTTGGAACAAGGCCTTGAAAAAATTTTATTTGTAGTCTTGGCACGAGTCCTTGGCTATGTGGTTATGATAGTCTGGCATTACGCATTCCATCATTATTAATGTGGTTATTGATATTGCATTTGATTATTCAACTAGTAGAATATCCATGTAATAATTAAATGGAATTATTTCATTTTATCTTTTCCATATTTTGCTAAAGATCAAGTTTAAAAGGCTTTTGTTTTAGTCATACATTTCCTTAACTGTTTATGCTTATTTATGAATGTTTCCACTATATTTTTATCCTTACTGAGCATCGGAGCACACCCCTTTCAATGTTTTATTTTTCCCAGGATGTGAAGAAGTAATTTATGAATGACCTACAGGGATAATATGAGGGGATAAGAAGACAAGATGTTGTTGTAGTACTTTTCACTTTATGATATAATGTAAACTTTATGAATATATCTAGTTATTCCAAGACTACTAAACTAATCAGTGTTTCGAGACTTGATCTTTTGTGATCATGCCAATATTATATAATAATGCACCGACTCTGGGTAACTGGGGTCAGGGAATTACATCCAACTCATTTATTTTCCAATTAAATCAATCATAATTTGTATGGATTCAGTAATAAAGAATCCACTAATGTTTTTGGGTTTTTTTGGTTGATCTATTGTGGGTGTGTGCGAACCAAGAATAGAGGTGGGTGGTTCCATCTCTTGCCTATGATAACCAAATTGGTAACACTTTTTTTATAAATTGACTTCTTGATTTGGAATTATTGTTTGATTGTGTTGAACAAATTGTTTTTAAAGAGAAATTATTTTTATATATCTTTTGATAAATGAATAGAAAATGGGTACTTTGGAAACATTGAAATTGATTTGTGAACATGATCGCATGGGTTACCTTGGGGACTTAGGTGGAAGGTTTTTCTTGGGGCCATCATCAATGTTTTTTTATTATCAGGAGGTTTGATCATGGGGAATTCCTCTATTTCCTAGGCTCATTGTTCTAGGGGTGGATATTGACATTGTCAGGGGGTTTACTCATGGGGAATTCCATTACATCCTAAACTCGGGTTCTAGAAACTGAATTGTTCATCTGATTTATTACGGTACGATATTTTTGGTAGTCTAACCTACAATGATCCTTGGTACTGATTCATGCTATTCTATTTCTATTCTATACTTGTATTTATGTTTTATCCTTGATATGCATGTTATACTATATTTTGTTCGAAATTGTGGAAAATGGAAATATATACTATGCTTTCTATAAAAACTGATTTATTTCATATCATGAAATGTTTTATTTAAAATAATAATATAATAATTGTTATATAAGTAATTCTCATGGAACACCTAAGTGGGATCCTACTAAGCCTATTATCCCACACCATGTGAACTTCTTCGGTGGTGTATAGACCTTTGTATGTAGTCTAGTGCAGGTAATGTCAAGTCGCAATAGTTATTCAACGAGGTTTTGTGTTAGTTGAGTTGTATAACTGGTGGTGATAAGTTTGGAGTCCATCCACACCATCACTTTGAGTAGCTATTGGTTTTATTCCTTTGCAGTTGGAATCATGTTTGGAGATTTGGATACCTTTGATGTTTTCCATTTCTACGATCTTTTAACTATTATAGAATATTTATTCCTTTGGCCTTCCACTATCCTTTTAGTTATATGTATACATATATGTCATGTGTTTGTTTAGGTTTGGTGAAATCATTCCCTCTATTGTGTTGTTTTCTACCCAGCTAGATGTCGGCATTCTGTGGGGATTGGGAATGCCCATCGGGTATGTGACAGATTTTTTTGGGTGCTGGGTTTTGGGGAAACTGGGGTTGGTTCATTACAATTTGGTATTAGAGGAGTTTTATTCTCTGGATTCCATGTCTTGGGACATTCATTAGACTAGAGATAGGATTTTTGTGACTTGAGAGGTATGTTATGATATGTGCATACCCAGCTGTTGTTGTAATGAGACACATGTTTCCATGGGATTTTGGGATGTTTGTCCCTAGTGTTGAGTTTGGTTTTAAATATCATTTTTAGTGGGTTTTATAGCTTTTACTATGATGTGTTCTTTTGTAAGATTGTTCTTATGTTTGGGAGTGAAAAAGTATGCATTTGAGAAATCTTTCACGTGTTACACAGGAAGGTGCAGCTGGTGTTCCTCATCTGAATCCACCTATAGATCATTATATCATCAAGAATATCATAAGGGAATTACACTCTATTGATTAGACATACCAAGAGTTCAAAATTCGAGTGTTGAGTTATAACCAAGATATAGAGGAGAGAGAGATAGATCATGATAATTCTTGTGAGAGAAGCCACTAACCTTTAAAGAATGACTGAACCTCAATAGGCTGAGTATTTTTTAGATATGATTGATCAAATCATCAAATATTTAGAGGAACCTAATATCATCAGGGTAAATTTTGAAGCATTTAGATGCAAGGGGTCTAGAACGTGTTTGTGGGATTCTATGTTCTAGGAAGATAAACACATGGACTTAGATTGGAAGGGTTTCATAACCCTATGATTTTAGTAGTTTTTCCCAAATTCCAGGGTGCTGACAATATCTCTAGATTTATTGTATTTACAATATTGATAGATTTTGGTGTCAGAATACACTAAATGTCACTCCAAGTTTTCATATTTTTCTCTGGACGTAGTGAAGAATTATTAGATGAAGAGAAAAAAGTACATGCTGGGTTTGATACAAGAGGTTAGATCACATGTGCTTATGTTGAAGCTTTCTATCTACGTGGAGACAGTGGTCAGATATATGATAAAAAAATAAATATGACAAGAAAGGATGGATTTAACACATTTACTCTTCCATCTAGAGATAGCTTCAGTGGCCCGCATGAGAAGAAGAAGAAGTAGTAGGATCATTGTAGAAGTAATGGAGATGGGTCTCTATAGTGAGGCTCCTCTACACCATCCATTGTAACTAGAAATGTTCATATGACATGGTAGCAGTGTGGAAAGGGAGGACACACTAGATTTTTTTTCATATTCCCGCAAATATCTTCAATAGTTGTGGATGAATTGGTCAATTATAATTATTTTTTTAGGATATAATGATGCCTCATTGTGGTTAGGGTTCATTAGCTCCAAAGGCTATTATAGTGTAGTTATAAGCTTTAATGACTATAGGGATCCAACCAGAGGCCTCAAGCGTGATGAAATTACCTGTAGTATATGAGTGTCCAGTGGAAGTCGATATAGGACAGACATTAGTGAGAGGTAACATTATTATTTTATCCTCAATATAAATTTATTTTTTTGATACTGGTATCTCCCCCTTGTTCATATCTGCATGTTTTTTTGAGAATACTAAACATTCAATGGAAATTATGTACATTAAAATAGTGTTAGAGACACCTCTTGGAATGTGGAATGAGAAAGTATTTTATTTTCCTTGTTCGTTATCTATAGACGATACATATTTAGTCTAGCCTTTTCTCATTCATGATCTATATCTCTTTGACACAATCATTGTCATGGACTGGATAATCGATCATCATGTTGAGGTTGATTGTAATCATTGATGTGTCTGGTTTCTTGCTACCTATGGGAGCTCTAATGACTTTTTGGGGGATCCATATCTTGAGGTTTGGTCACGTATGACCTTCCCATCTAGAGGTCGAGTGTTTTTGGGATGCTGTTGCATTTAATCCAAATGATGTTTCTTCTATTTAAGATTATCTTGTTGTTGTTCAATACATTCGTGAAGTTTTCCAAGATGTTTTCTTTGATCTGTATCTAGAGTGAGTGGTAAATTTTATAGTTGATTTAGTGCCAGGTACGCAACCAATATTGATACCTTCTTATATGATGTCACTAGTAGAGCTAAAGGATCTCAATATTTCGTTGGACGACCTATTGAGAAAGAGGTTTGTTCTCCACAGTGTTTCACAATGGATAGCTCCAATTATGTTTTCTAAGAAATTAGATGGTTCACATTAGTTGGGTGTAGACTATAAGATATTAAATCTGGTAATAGTTAAGAAAAAGTATCATTTCCTTATGTGGATGATTTTTTGATAAGTTGAAGGGGGGAAGAGGTTTTTGAAAGTTGGTCTTTGATCGAGTTAGCATCAGCTCAGAGTTCAAGAGTCTGATATACTGAAAACTTGTTTCAGAAGAAGGTATCACTATTGAAAATTTGAGTATTTATGAAGGGTTATCTGCGATGGGACCCCATTGCAAATGAACCATTTCAAAAATGTCTTCGCAAATAATATTTTTTGCGATGGGCCCATCACAAAAAGATTTCATTTTTTTAAAATAAAAATTTGTGACAGGGCCATCGATAAAATTAGTTGTGACGGGCTCGTTTCCCATCGCAAATATTTCCTTTGAAAAAACCAATTGTGACAGGCCCGTAAAAAATATTTATTTACGACGGGAAATTATACTCATAGAAAATAATACTAAAAAATTAAAAATAAAATTATTTGCAATGGGCCCGTCGCAAATAAGTATTTGCGACAGGAAAATATACTCGTCGAAAATAATAATAACAAAATAAAAAATAATAAAAATAAAATAATATAAAAAAATAAAAAATAAAAAATAATTTAAATATTAAAAACAATAAAAAATAATTATAATAAAATTTAATTAAAATAATTGAGAAAATAAATATACCTCAAAATAATTAATAAAATTTTAAATAATTAAAAATATTTATGAAAAATTAAAAATAAAAATAATTTAAAATATTTATACATACAAATATTAGATAATTATATAAAAAAGTAAACACATTTAATAAAATTAAAAATAAATAAAAACATTAAAAATATTTCAACTAATTACAAAATTTAAAAATAATGAAATTTTTAAATATAATACAAATCATTAAAAATATGACAAAAATTACAAATAATCACCAAAATTACAAACAATTAAGTTTTTTAATAAACTAAAAATCATTAAAAATATTTTTAAAAAATAAAATATTAAAAAATTAAATAATTAAAAAATTAAAAAAATTAAATTATGCAACATTCACACCAGTATATAAGATAGAAAATGTAAATTGATAATATTACAAATTTTGAATTCAAATGTTTTTAACATAAAAATATCACTTGTCCGGGGGAGCTGGAGGAGATGGTGGAAGCAACTTTATCACTAAACTACGAGTCAGATGGCACATGTATTCCATCTTCTCGTGATGTTGTTGCTGGCATCGACTAATCTACTCCTCGTACTACTACTATTGTCATCATCACTCCTCCTCATAATGCTACTACTACTGACACATCTCTTTCAGCTCCTTACACTCCCTATCAGCTCAGTCTGAGCTTACAACCGATCATCATACTGTGAGCCAGAAGACGATGTATGAGCTCCTCTCGAGCTTGACGTCGACATTGCAATAGTACAATAATAAGAAACAAGAGTCTATCGACTGAAAATTATGTTATTTTCTTAAAAAATATTAAAAATTATTAAAATTAATTACTAATTATTACTAATTATTACTACTGATTACTAATTGTTACCATTTATTACTAATAATTAACAGTTATTACTAATTATAATACTTATTACTAATTATTACCAATCAATTATTACTAATTATTAATAATTATTACTAATCATTACTAATCATTACTAATCATTACTAATTATTTCTAATTATTACTAATTATTACTAATTATTTCTAATTTTTCCTAATTTTTCATAATTATTCCTAATTATTCTTAATTATTCCTAATTATTCCTAATTATTCCTAATTATTCCTAATTAAAACTAATTGTAACAAATTATTATTAATTTTTCCTATTTATTCTTAATTATTCCAATTTATTCTTAATTATTGCTAATTATTCTAATTTATTGCTAGTTAATCCAAATTATTACTAATTTTTCCTAATTTTTCTTAATTATTATTAATTATTAAAAATAATTATCAATTTTTCCTAATTATTCCAAATTATTCTGAATTATTCCTAATTATTGCTAATTATTATTATTTATTACTAATTATTTCTATTTATTACTTATTATTTCTAATTATTACTAATTATTCCTATTAAATCAATCCTATTTATAAATAATTATTTTTAATTATTAAGAACTACTGCTAATTATTGCTAATTATTACTATTTATTAATAATTATACCTAATTATTTCTAATTATTAATAATAATTAATAATTCTTATTCTTTATTAACAATTGTTGTTAATTATTAAAAATTATTATTAATTATTCCAATATATTAATAATTATTCCTAATTTTTACTAATTATTAACAAATTTCCTAATTTTTCATAATTATTTTTAATTATTGTTATTTTTTCTAATTATTCTAAATTATTATTGATTATTATTAATTTTTTCTTTCTAATTCATCATTATTTCGAATTATTCTGAATTATTGCTAATGATTCCTAATTGTTGCTAATTATTACAAATTATTCTTATTTATTAAAAATTAATCATATTAAATAATAATTATTCCGATTTATTAATAATTATTCTTATTTATTATAATTATTTCTATTTATTAATAATTATTCCTATTTATTAACAATTATTCCTATTTAATAATAATTATTCATATTTATTAATAATTATTCATATGTTGTTAATAATTATTCTTAATTATTTATAATTATTTCTGATTATTAATAATTATTCCTAATTATTGCTAATTATTCTTAATTATTGCTAATTATTGACAATTATTACTAATTATTAACATTTTTTGTTAATTATTAACAATTATTACTGATTATTAACAATTTTTTCTAATTATTAACAATTCATGCTAATAATTATTATTTATTAATAATTAATACAAATTATTCTTATTTATTCCTATTTTTTGAATTTATTCTTTTTTCATAATTGTTACAAATTATTATTAATTATTCTTAATTATTTTTAATTATTCCTAATTATTCCTAATTATTCTTAATAATTCCTATTTATTAGTAATTATTCCTATTTATTACTAATTATTCCTATTTATTATTATTTTTCCTATTTATTACTAATTATTTTTATTTATTACTAATTACTCTTATTTATTACTAATTATTCCTATTTATTACTAATTAATCCTATTTATTACTAATTATTCCTTATTATTATTTATTATTATTAATTATTGCTAATTTTTAATAATTATTAGTAATTATTTATAATTATTATTAATAATATTTTAATTATAACAAATTATTAATAATAAATCATTTTTATTAACAATTATTCTTAATTATTATTATTTATTCCTAATTATTACTAATTAATTTTATTTATTAACAATTATTCCTATTTATTAAAAATTATTCCTAATTACTACTATTTATTATTAATTTTTCTTAATTATAAAAAATTATAATTAATTATTATTAAATATTCGTAATTATTCAGAATTATTCTTAATTATTTCTAATTATTAATAATTATTTCTAATTATTTCTAATTATTACTAATTATTCCAATTTATCACTAATTATTCCTAATTATTGTAGATTATTGCTAATTATTCCTATTTATGACTAATAATTCACATTAAATTATTTCTATTAATTAATAATTATTCCTACGTATTAATAATTATAAATAATTATTGCTAATTATTGCTAATTATTAATATTTATTTCTAATTATTACTAATTTTTAATAATTATTAATAATTATTGTTAAATATTAATATTTATTGTTAATTATTCTTAATTATTGCAAATTATTATTAATTTTCTTAATTATTCCTAATTATTACTAATTATTATTAATTATTCCTAATTATTCCTAATTATTACTAATTATTAGTAATTTTTCTTAATTATTCCTAATTATTTATAATTATTCCTAATTATTTCTAATTATTACAAATTATTCCAATTTATTAATAATTATTTCTATTTATTAATAATTATTCATAATTATTAATAATTATTCCAATTTATTAATAATTATTCCAATTTATTAATATTTATTCCAATTTATTAATAATTATTCAAATTTATGAATAATTATTCCTAATTATTAATAATTATTCACAATTGTTTAAAATTATGAACAATTATTGCTAATTCATAACAATTATGGCTAATTATTAATAATTATTACTAATTATTAACAATTTTTGCTAATTATTAACAATTTTTGCTAGTTATTAACAATTGTGGCTAATTATTTACAATTATTGCAAATTATTAACAATTATGGGTAATTATTCCTATTTATTAATAATTATTTCTAATTATTCCTATTTATTAATAATTATTTCAAATTATTCATATTTATTCCTATTTTTACGTATCTATTCTTATTTTTTATGTAATTGTTTCTAATTATAATTAATTATTCCTAATTACTCTTAATTATTCCTAATTATTCCAAATTATTACTATTTATGCCTAAATATTAGTATTTTTTTACTAATTATCATTAATAATTAATAATTACAAATAAATATAAAAAATTAATAGTAATAATTTAAATTTATTAATAAAAAATATGCTAACAACAAAACAATCTAAATATAATTTAATTACAACTGATTTAGAATAATTAAAATTAATATAAAAAATAAAATAATTAATAAATTAAATAGATTATAGATTCCTTTAAACTTGATTTTCAGTAGGTGTAAAAGACTTCAAAATCCGCTCAAAAAATAAATTCAATTTCTAAAACTTTTATCTCTGAAAGTGAGTTTAGAGATAAATCTGACAGAGATGTTGAATGCGGGGAAGGAAAAAATGGATGCTGGTATATATAGGTTAGATTAATTGCGGCGTGACTATTTTTGACAGGAGCCCCGTCGCAAATAGTTTTATTAGCGACGGGTCTCGTTGCCAATAACTTACACCTTATTAATTACAGTCAATGGTTAAATAATTATTCTCAACGGGTCCCGTCGCGAATAGTCACCTGCCGACATACTATTTGGGACGGGGGTATGTTCCCGTCACAAATAGTATTTATCGTCGCAGGTTATTTGCGGAGGGATGTGCCTTTCGTCGCAAATACCCTCTCTCGTGGTTTGGCACGTAGTGCGCGCGAAACCTTTTGCGACAGGAATCCTTACCCCATTTCAAATAAGTAGTTATTTGCGACGAGGTAAGGGTTCCCATCACAAAAACGAGAATTTCCCGTAGTGTATGGCCACTACGAATATCTTGTAATGCATTTTGTTCTGATTAATGCTCTTACTATTTTTATGGCCTCAATGAATAAGATATTCCATGAATTTATCCAAACGTTTGTGGCAGTGTTTGAAGATGACATTCCTTATTATTCAATGTCCGAGTGTGATCACAAACACCATTTGAGTGTGGTTCTATAAGTTTTGAGAAATCACTTTTTGTAGGAAAATCGTTCGATAACTTGTTTTTTGATTCAAGAAGTGATGTTATTAGGGAACATAATTTCTATGTATGGATTATCTATTGATCTAGAGAATGAAAATGCTATTTTTTCATGGAATGAACCATAAAATATCTTTGAGATATGAAGCTTCGTTGGTCTAACTGGATACTACTGATGGTTTGTCAACGATTTCTTTAAGATGGAATCACCTTTCACTAAACATACAAAGAAAGTAGTGAAATTCACATGGGAAGTGAAGTGTCAGGATGGTTTCGATGAATTTAAAAGGCTTATGAAATCAGCTCTTATTCTGATCTTACCTGGTCCCGGTACAGGGTGCGTGGTGTTTTGCGATGCTTTGGGTGCTGGTTTGGGATGGGTGCTAATGCAGGATAATAATATAGTGGTTTAGGGATCATTTTTTCTCCAACCACATGAGATTAATTACCCCACTATGGATTTAGAGTTTGCTGATACATTGAATATGCTTAAATTTTTTTTGCACTATCTTTTTCGGGATAAGTTCAGGGTCTTCTCTGATCAAAAGAGTTTGATTTATGTCTTTTCTTAGAAGTAATTGAATCTTTGATAGAGAATTTTTGAAAGATACCTTCAGATAGTTCACTTCAATATCACCTACACCCCAGGAAAGGGAAATGTCATGAAGACACTCTTGGTAAGAATATACCATCACATGTTGTTCATGAATTGATAGAGGAGTGAAAACTTGTGAGGATTTTTTCTCAATTGAACTTAAATGCTCAAGAGGTTGTTTCAAGAATGGTTCAGACCTGTTTTTAGTTATCATCAACTCTCCTAGAGTCTAATTTGTAGAGTCAGTAGTAGTATGATGAGTTTAGTAATGTCAGATAAATCCATTATTGTGGGGAGACCGTTTTTTGGATATCTTTCTTCCAATGGTATGCCCAACTTTTAGAAGTGGGTTTTCATCCCACCATTTATGAGGAGTTTATTCTTTTTTAATTATCACATATCTTCAGGGGCCATTTATCTCGGCACTAATAAGATTTATTATTACCTGAGACTAATATTATAGCGGCCATGTATGATGCATGGAAATTCAGATTATGTATCCTGCTGTTACACCTACCAATGTATAAATATCGAGCACTTGAATCCCTCTAGTTTGATTTAGCCTCTTCCGGTGCTGGTTTGAAAATTGGATGAGGTGTCTATGTATTTTTTTTGGGATTACAATAGACTCCCCATAGGAAGAATATAATCTGGTTGGTTATTGATTTGTTGATGAAATATTCTCATTTCATTCTGATCAAAGGCACCACTAAGTTTGAAGATTTGGGTAAGCTATATGTGAAAAGAATCTTTAGGTTATATAGGAGTCCTTTTCAATTATTTTTTATAGGGATACTAGGTTTACCTCAAGGTTCTAAAGGAGTCATTAAGAGAAAATGGGAACTCAGATCAAGATGAGAACAACTAACCATCTAGAGATAGATGGTCAGAAGGATCATATAATTCACATATTTGATGATATTATTTGTTCATATGCCTTGTATTTTAGTGGATTAATGGATTGACATATTGGACTGGTTGAGTTTGTTTATAAAAAAAGTTATCAGTCGCCATTAATAATGGATCACTTCGAAGGATTGTATGGTCTTCCAAATAGATTAACACTTTCTTGGGAAGAGGTGGATGAAGTTTCCTTGGTTGGACCAAGATTGGTTTAGGAGATGTCTTCCATGATTTATGATCACAAAGATGTTTGGTTATAGCCCAAAGTTGACAGAAATATTATGTGGATCTTTTGCATCATCCTATGTAGTTTTTTGTAGGTATCTAGGTTTTCATGAATGTTTCTCCTCATGTGTGTCACCATTGGTTTAGAAAATATGGAATGTTGGATATTAGATATGTTGGATTGTTTAATGTTATTGTACAGATTGGAAATTTTTTTTATGAGTTAGCATTGCTCGTTGAGTTGAGGAGTATTCATGCTGCTTTCTATATAACTCAACTATGGAAGTACCACCATTATTCTGCTCATGTTCTGAGTTGGGATGAAATTTATCAAGAACTAGATGCTTCTATTCTAGAGAAACTGGTTGAGATCAATGACTCATAAGAGAAACCCTTTCATGGGAAGTCAATTACATTGGTCATAGTTCTATGGAAACACATATCAGATTCTCATGAAACTTGGGAATGTGAGTCGTTGATGAGAGAGAAAGGAATCATCTTTTACGGTGGATTACATCATCAACATGAATTACTAGGGATGGAAAGTATTTATGGTGGGGAATTTGTAACATCTCGTTACCAATTTTTTAGGTAATCCCTTAACCTCATCGTGTTTTCCCCAACTTTGATATTTGGAAGATACCTACAATTTTGTAGTCTAAGATTTTTGGACTTTCAACCTTAACCAGTTTTTTTTATTGAAGGTGGATCACATTCCATATTACTGGGTTACATGTTGTGTAATGGTTTCTCGGTACAAGATATTAAAGGGTATTAACGTTGTAAAATTTTACATATCATGAAGAGTGGATTCACATTGTGATTGTTTTAAACAAATGATTTTTAATCAGAGGTGATGGATTTTTTTGTGAACTTGTACACTGTGGAATTCAGGCATGTAACCATATTACATGTTGTGGAATAGAAAACCTATTGTATTTAAAATAATCATATTGTTTTTTTGGTTTAACTATCTCTTTGTCTCTTCAATTCTCTTGACCCATGTTTGTTCCCAGGGATTTTTGAGCGACTTATCTTATTCTAGATCAATTCGGTCGATACTCGATCTCCATTTCAATTATGGTTCGTCTCTCTAGGTGAGTAACCTTTTTGAATCTATATTTTTACTGATCATGGTAGTGCCCTTAGATTATTTTATTAGATCCATTTATCTAAGTTGGTTTTCTATTTTGTTTTCTTCAAAGACAAATTGTGCGATCTCATTCTAGAGGTTATTCCTTCCTGGTCATGGTGCAATTTGATTTTGTTATTTAGGTATGTGGCTTACTCTACTAAGACAAAGCTTTTATTTTCTAATTAAATCAATCCTAATATGTATTTAATGGGTTCTATAGTGCCAACTCGTGTTGTTGGGTTTTGTTTTTTATGGATCCCATTGAGGGCATGTGTGACCTAAGCTTTGAGGTGTGTGGTTCACTCTTTATCCTATGATAATAATGTGAATTACTCGTAATTTATAAATCGATTTATTGAATTGCAATTAATATTTTTCGTTATTGAAAAAAGGGTTTTCAAGAGAAATGGTTTTCTCTAGCATTTGATATATGAAAAAGAAATGGGTACTTTTTAAACATTAAAATTGATTTGTGAAAATGAGCACTTGGGTTACCCTGGAGACTTAGGAGGATGGTTCATATTTTCGCCATCATCCACTTTTTGTTATTATTAGGGTGTTTTATCTTGGGTATATCCTCTATTTATTAGGACCATTAATCTAGGGGATTTATATTGGCATTATCAAGGGGTTTACTCATTGGTATTCCTTTTCTTTTTAGCCATGTGTTCTTGGAATTGGATTGTTCACATGATTTATTGTGGTGTGAGTAGTCGGCTAGTTTGACCTATAGCGATCCTTGGAATTGATGCATGTTATACTATTTCTTTTTGTTACTTATTTTATTTTAGAGTTAGCCTTGATATGCATGTTATGTATTCTTTTGTTAGGAAATGTGGTAAATGGAAATGTTTACCATCTTTTCTATAAAAAATTATTTACTTATAATCATGTTGTGATTTATTTAAAATAATAATCTAGTAATTGTTATACAGAGACTTGTTATGGAACACCACAGGGGGATCCTACTTAGCCTATTAGATCACACCCTACACACCTATTTATTGTTGCGTAGAACATTGTATGAATGCCAGTTCAGGAAAAGGAAAGGAACTACATTGAGGTGGAAAGGAATTATGTCAAATGAGACGGGAAGCTGGTGGGGAGATGGAGGGTGTTCATACATTCCATCATTTGGAGAAGATACTGGTTTTAGTCCATTGTAGTTGGACTTGTTTTTATATTTTTTCCTACTTTTTCAGTTTTCCATTTCTGGTATATTTTTACAGTTATGGAATATGTATTTCGTTGGTCTTTTAGTGTCCTTTTTAGTGTTTGTAAAAAAATATACCATGTGTTGGTTTAGGTTAGCAGAAATGGTTCCCACTATTGTGTTGTTTTATCCCCAGGTGTTTGTTGTCATCTTATGGGGATCAATAGCACCCTTTGATTATGTGACATATGTAAAGTCCCAGAAATTCCATGGAAATTGTTTTCTTAAATACACGGGAATTTTATGAGTCCGCCGTTTTTAATGGTGCATGATTTCGTGGCCTGGTGTGCCCAGAATCAATTTATAATGTTTTTGTTAAGCTTAAGTTAACACACATAAGAAGTTTTCCTGAAAAAGTGGAATAAATTTTAAATGGTAACTTGGATCAGAAATTTGAGGGCGCCGTTGCGCTCAGGATGGTGAGTTTACCCTAGATGTGACTTAAGTTTAGTCGGCGCAGGCCTCCTGTGAGAAATCCAGGAATGGCATAACTGTAAATAAAATAATTAAATAAAGTTATTTTATTTTTCAAATGATTATAAACCATAAACGGTATCTCGGATTAAAAATTTGTGACCACCACTGAACTTGTGAGGGATTGATTTATTTAAGAAGATACTAACTTTGGCCGGTACGGTCTACCCGAAAAAGATAGTTTTTGGCCGCAAATAAAATAATTAAGCGACAATTATTTTATTGTAAAATTCATAAATTCTAAACGGTAACTCAGATTGAAAATATTAGAGTACCTTTGGATTCATTGCGGCATGTTTCACCTAGGCAGAGCCTAACCTTGATCGCAATGGGTCGAGGGTGACTGATAATAATTTTCCAAACATTTTTTCGGGTACATTCAGTAAACGTGTGAGAGGCCTTTCATATCATTTGGACTGATGCTCGAAATTTAAATCTGATGGCACCACTGAACTCGCAGTGCCGACTTTCACTTAATAATACTTTCACCTCGATGGTGGATGGTTGGGAATAAATGTTAGTTTTTGGATTTTTTATAAAAAAATAGTAAAATAAAGTGTGGCCACACTTTATTTTATTTCAGCCACCATGTGAGTGAGGGTAGTTGAAACCTCCACATAGGAGTTGGTGGTGGGACCGCCACACCATAACCTCCCATGAGAGGTTATGGTGGTGGGGCCTACCCAAATCCAACCTCCCATGTGAGGTTAATTGTGGTGGGGACCACCTGAGACCCATAACCCCTCATTAATGAGAGAGGACCTCTTGACCTCCTCTGCGCAATTAATTGTGCCAACACACTCACAATTAATTTTTCCAACACACCGCATCGTTGCGCCATCGTAAATTAATTGTCTTGCCCATTTTTAAATTAAGTAACCGCATCATTGGAAATTAAGAAGTTTCCTCATATATGAACCGTCATAAATTTCATGATGGTTACTTATGTCTCCCCCTCTCCTATATAAAGAAAGCTTGGGGAATGGTTTTGGGATGACTTCTTCAAGCGGCGAAATACTGGAAAAGAGACGCGACACCCAACCCTTAGAGAATTATTCTCCCAATGATGAATGCGAATAACACCAGATTTCTCATTCGACTTCTTCCTCAGACGTATTCTTCCTTCTTCTACCGAAACAAGGAAAGGGAAGCATCATCCATGAAGAATGCTGACATCATCCCTGGCATCTCCTTTTCCGACGTCAACGTAACGACGCCTGATTTCCGCGACTTCATCAACGATGAACTAAAAGAGAGGGAAGGGTTTTTATTTCATGAAGTTTTTATACTTTTTCTTATTCCCTTCATCAAATAGAAAGGGTTGGTTTCGGGCATGTTTTAATCAACTGCTTATCTTGTTGAGCCTTTTGATTTCCTCTCTAAACGTGGAGGATGTGGACCAACCTAACATGGCCCAAAATCCTCAGTAATCCTACTTTCTTGTGACTCCCTACGGCATGGTGAAGAAGTGATAGTGAAAAAGGCGGTACACACGATGACGACGACGATCGGTTGACCTGGTCTAGGTCGACCCGGTCAGACCGGACCTGGGCCCACTACTGACCCTTTACCTACTTGGGCCATATCTTTGGCAACAGACGCTCGTTTGACGAAACGTCAGCGGAACTGGTATTCATGGAGTATTGCCGTCCCTTTGAGTATACCCCACTGGAGTTCGGGCTATAGTTGAGTCACGGTCAGGTTGGTTTGCACATGAATCCAATCAGACCCTCAGGACTAAAATGCTAATAACTCACAGACCGAGCGTCCGATTGATGCGCTGTCTGTTGCGTTGAGACCCCGATGACATGGAGGTCCTTTGAGGTACTTCCATCTAAGACTTAGAGGAACTTGAAGTATCGACCAGTACCTCATCGAGAAGATCCTCATAGAGACGAGCAGACGGAGTGCGGAGATGTGGCAGCTATAGACCTAACGACTGCTTGACAGATTCAACTAAGAGTGATTTGACTAGCCCAATGGACGGAGCGCCCGGTTTGGCGATAGACCCATGGCAGACGGAGTTCCTCATTTGGAAACCGACTCGTGGTACTCGACAGGAGCAGTACTTCTGGCGGCTATTAGGGGGAGCGTCCTGTTTGGCAGCAGACCCACAGCAGACGAAGCGCCCAGTTTGGCAACAGACCCGCGGTACTCGACAGGAGGAGTACCTCAACAGTCTAAGGTTAGTGAGTAGAGCCTCGGAGTTGCGATAGGGCCACTGTACTCGACAAAGGATGTCACGACACGTCCCCCGGGGGCCGTGTCGTCACTACCCCAAGCCCGACTTCTATAGGCCAGGGGTTGGCGACTAGCACCAAAGGCGTAAATCCCCATAACTGGGAAGGAATTTCATTTCTGAAACGTAAACACGCACAAAACCAGAGTACAAGCAAAAGCAAACACTATGTAAAGCAAGCTGAAAGTACACAGGGAGCCGGAAATACAAGCCCAGCAGTAAAGTACAAGAAAAAGAAAAAACATCCGAAAGGTGTCAAGCTGTTCCTGGATCGTCCTCCGGAGTCCCTACCTGAAGGGTAGGTACAGATGGCCACCTCACCTCTCCACGTCCGTCTCTCACCTCCGGGTACCATCTCTCTGTGAAGTCCACCTCCGGGTACCCTCTCGTCCTCAAGTCCACCTCCGGGTACCTTCTCGTCATGAAGTCCACCTCCGGGTACCGTCTCGTCATGCAGTCCACCTCCGGGTACAGTCTCGTCATCATGTCCACCTTCGGGTACCGTCTAGCTATACAAGCCCCAACCACGATCAGTGATGTCCGTCGTTTGGAACCAACACAACGTAGTGCGGGCGAAGCCCGTGCAGGGGTGAGTATACGATACTCAGTTCGGACCCCGAGACCCCCGAAGGTCTCCCTGAATCCACAAAGGATAATCCACAAATAAAAGATACAATCACGAAGTATCATCCAATACTACTTAGGTATATGCCCATACATATACCTAAGTCATCAAATCTAGTACAACTCCATCTCACGAACTCATGTACAACCCATTCCACTTAGGGAATTATATCTTAATCCACACAGGAATTTACGATCCAATCCACATAGGAAAGCATAACTTAATCCACCCATGAAAACAAGATCCAATCCACATAGGATATCAATTCAGTCACATCGAAGATAATGATTGAAAGCCAAGACTCAACTCAAACCAGTCTTTTAATCATGATGACGAAACCATAGCTGGTGGGTAACTCCGCCTCTATCGAGTACAGTGGGCCTGCCGCTACAACCAAGCGCATCCTGCTAACCTTGGGATGCTATAGTACTCCACCTGTCGAGCACTATGGGCATTCTTCTACAACCAAGCGTTTCCCACCATTTGTCTGCCGGTACAACCAAGTGCTCCCCCTCATAGCCTACAGAGGTACTCCTTCTGTTGAGTATTGTGGGTCTGCTACTACAACCAAGCGCTCCTTCACCGTGGGTCTGCCGCTACAACAAAGCGCTCCCCACTAGGCTATCTGACACACTCCGAGTCGATCGATCGACAGTCGTCAAGTCTCAGCTATCTCTAGGGTTCCCGCACACAGCACGCTCATTCCGGGAGGGTCTGCTCCACAGGCCAAGGGCGGTCGATACATCAACTGACACGAATTCTGGATTTGATGTATCCCAACGTTCCGTCTCGCCAATAGGAACTCAATACGATAGATGGCACGTCAATCAGACGTCATGTCTGAGAGTTATTAGCTTTTTCATCCCAGGGGCCCGGTTGGGTTTTAAGTCATAACCAACCCAACCGTACTCCAACTACATCCAAACCTCGAGCGGAGTAAGCCAAAAGAACCGTCTCAGTAAGAGGAATCCAACAAAGTCGATGACACGTCATTCGGACATTCGGAGCTCGAGTTATAAGTGTTTCCGCTATGAGGGCCCGGTTGGTTTCGTGTTCGAAGCAACCTGGCTATACCCAATGTCCTTCGAATACTTGACTATAATATTTCAAAATGACTGTCTCGATCCAAGGATCGCATCGCAACTGACTGTACATCAGTCATAGGTCTGTAGCCCAAGTTATGGGCCTTTGAATGAGGCTGTCCAATTTTAGGGGGTTTTGGCCCAGACCGACCCGGCCCAAGACCACCTGGGTCGGCCCAAACCGAGTTGACCTAACCCGGGTCCGGGTCTGGCCCATTAGGGCGCGGCCAGACTCGGCCCGGCGTGGGGGTCCGGCCTAGTGTGGGTGGCCCAGCCCAGCGCTGCCGGTTGGCCTGGCACGGATGCGGCCCGCGTGGCCAGTCAGCTCGGCCATTTCGGCCAAGCGCGAAACAGGGGGGTGGCGTTGCCCCCCCATTATTGAAATGGCGTGGATTTAATGCCCTGACCTCCCCCAAAACCCGGAAGGGCTTTTCCATTCTGGTCCGCCGCCGCGCCAGGGTGGCGGGCCGCCGCCGCTCTCCGCGGACCACCGGATGCACACGAGTGGTCCGTTTCAGCTGCCGTCTGCGTTTAAGGTCATTACGGGACCCAAACATCACTTCGGAGTCTTCAAATTGCCTCTGCGGCCCGTTTCTTCATCGCCCGTTGATCCGCACATCAATAAACAATATGTGGAGGGTTGTCGGCCCGTGTTTGTTCGGCCCACACCCTCCGTGTTAGGTGTTTTCAAATGGAAGTCATTAAAACACATGCTTTTAGTATCAATGAGGGTATAATTTATTAAAGTATAAATTATACTAACTTCATTCCATTAAATGCTTTAGCATGTGAGATTAAATCACTCGAAGAGTATTAAACAAAATTCCCCAACATTTTCCCCACAATGAAATATTCCCGACCCGCAAACATATTCTTTTCCGAATCAACTTAATATTGGGTTGATTCAGGCCCTTTGATTTAGAAGGAAATAAACATGTGTTTATTAATATTCACAAATTAATCCCCCACCTCAAGTAGTTATCGAATGATGATCATCATGGGAAAACGGTGTCGCGGAAGATGGCGTCGCAGAATGAGGCTCCGTATACGTCGATGGTGAACGTCCATGGAAGAAGCGGAATCTCACTTTCCTCGATGCAGGATGATGAAGAGAATACGAGATAGCGTTCTTCTTCGAAGCTTTGGTGTTCTTCGCATTCTTCAACCTTAGTGTAATCTCTCCCCAAAAACTCAACACACAACCACCCACCCGAATAAAATAATGAATTCTTATTTTATTAACACATGCCATGTGTTTTTAAAACATCAAAATTAAATTAATTGGATGGCAGTAAACAATCAATTTAATTGTGAGAGTTGACATGTCATAATGAGGGGAAGGTTGGTGTGCTACACATTTATGGGGGGTTTCCAACATAAAGAGGGAGTTTAGGAAATTTGAAGGGGTGGGGCTCATGTGGGTCCCACCTCACAAATATCCTACCAGGTGGTTAGGATGTAGTGGGTCCCACTAAACTCCCAAGCATAGGTTATAACTATTTAGATTAGAAATAAAATTGTAGCACAAATTTTATTTCACTATTTTGTTAACCCAATTATTTAACAACACCACCCGAGCAAACGCAACTCTAGAAAGGGTCTTCTTAAGAAAATACTGGTGTTTCGGCTTCAAGGATGCCCTCAGATTTAGATTCCAAGCGCTGGTTCAAAAGATAGAAAAACCCGCTCGCTCGTTTACTGAACTTACCTGAGCTAAACTTGGAAAATTGATTCCGGGCAGACCGGGCCTCGGAATCAGGTGTCGTCAGAAGCCACAGACTCGCAAAATTTCTAAGAAATTAAGAAAAAAAATTCCTCAAAATTTCTGGGTATTTAAATTACTCTCACCTCAGGGATTTACGTCCCCGTAAATCTATAACACAAACTAGGGAAACAAAATAGGTTATTGAGCATGCATCTAAGCCTCCTGCTCCCAAGTGCTCTCCTGGAGGTCCTCGTGCTGCCACCTAATGCGCACTAGAGGAATCGACCATCCACATAGGACCTTCTCCTGTCAATCCTCGATCTCCACCAAGACCTCTGCAAAATTCGCCCCATCATCGATGTTCATCTCCCCATGGTCGATGATATGTGTCGGGTCATGCACGTATCTCCTCAGCTGAGACATGTGGAAAACGTCGTGCACTTGGTGGAACTGAGGTGAATGGGTCAAGCGGTAAACCACATCGCCTACCCTATTGAGGACCTAGAAGGGTCCGATGAAGTGCGGAGATAACTTCCCGCCCCAGCCAAATCATCGGAATACACATTGAGGTAAGACCTGTAAGAAAACATGGTCGCCATCCTCGAACACTGGTGGTCTCCGCCTCCTGTCAGCAAATGAATTTTGTTGGATCGGAGCTGTCCTCATCTGCTCTTGGATGACATGGACCTTCTCTAGTCCTTCAAGAGCTGCTATGATTTCTTCTTTGCTGATACGTGAAATCTGATCTCATCCATAGGATAAACCACGTTATTTGCGTAATATAGTCAATCCTGACATGGATGATACTAATCCATACCAAGGATGACGTCGTAAGGCCTCGACGCTCCTACCAAGAGATCCAACCGTTACTCCCGCCTCCAAGGGTTGAGACACACTGTCGGTATCAGTGTGTGGTCACTGGGTCTCCTCCAGTTGGTATCTCAAAAGTGAGGGTCAAGTCAATAGTTTTAAATGGAACCTGTTAGTACACAAAAAGAGAGGAAGCAAAAATCACAAGGAAAGTGTCTTTTATTATTGCATCTCAAGTGAAAAGACACACAAAAATGACAATAGGGAAACTAGAAGCACCAAGATCAAAGGTCCCATTCCTGGAACTAGTCTCGCTCCTGTCCATCTACTCCTGGAGCTCCATGGTCGTAAGACTCAGCTGCCTGAAGCTGAGCTCTCCCATGTCCACCTGTTCCCGGTGGTCGGGGTGGACCTCCTGGTGCTGGTGGTGGCAACACCTCGAAGTGTCATCCACCTCCAGCTGCATGGCAGGTCAGACAGTCACGTCCCATGTGACCAACCCCACCGCAGGAGTAACAATGTCCGTTCATGGTAAATCGTTCTCCACCCCGGGTGCCTCGCACACACGATCCTACGTCATGCGGTCGACCACCTGTAGGCTTGTTCCTCTTGGAACTCTGCGTCATCTATCTAATACCCGCTGTAGAAGACTCTTCCTCATGCCGGCCAATGGTAGGTCCTGCTGTTGGAGACCGCTCAGCAAGGAAACTCTCCACTAAGAGGGCTCTCTCCAACACCCCTGTCCGTGTCGGGATGGAGTGGGAAACAACTGAAACTCTAATCTCTTGCCTGATCCCCTGCTCGAAGGATTGGTCCCTAAAGAACGGGTCCCTTACCATATCTATGGAGTAGAGTGAGAGATCGTTGAACCTTGTTGAATAATGTGCCACCATCATGCTACCCTGCTCAAGATGAAATAGCTCCTGTATGCGTACTGCTCGAAGGGTGGCTGGTACAAACTCTGCTCGGAATAGGATCTCGATGTCTTCCCACAGAAGTGATGTCGCGTCATGAACCTGGAGTATCAGGCTCCACCATCTTCCTGCTGCTTCCTGGAGGAGGCTGACAGTAAGGATCACCATGAATCCTGATGGCGTCCCTACCAATCTAAAAAGTCGAACAACAGACTCCATCCAATCCTTGGCTGCCCGAGGGTCTGTCTCCCTACGGAACCTGGGTAGTATCTAATGTTGAAACTCATGTAGTTCACTTAGCCGACGTGCACTCTCAGCGGCTAGGGCTGTTGGAATCGGTGGCTCGGTGGGTAGAGGTACCGCCGATGCCCCCGCTATAATAGGGATCTGCACTGAGGCCTCATTACTCGGTGGGATGTCGTCTCAAACAACGCTCAGAACCCTAGCTGGATGCTGTCGTGGGGCCATCCTGAAAAGGGATAGGTGCGCCACGGTCAAAACAGTATACCTGATGAGCTGACACAAAGTAATCTAAAAAGAAAACTTTTGAAACACACACGCAATGAATGTCTTCGTGAATTGAGTCGTAAATCAGATGTAAGGGTCCTGCTGTACGGATACATCGGCCTCCACACCAGTACTGGACTCCCTGGACTGATAACCACACTCAATACCCTTAACACTACTGCTTCACATAGAAGATGGATCAGAGTACCGAGTTCTGTGGTAGAACTAAACTCCTATGATACCAATTTGTCACGACCCGTCCCTCGGGGCCTGTGTCGTATCTACCCCAAGCCCTCCTTCCATAGGACAAGAGTTGGCAACTAGCACCAAAAGCATAAATCCCCATAACGTGGAAGACATTGCCTTTATGAAACGTAAACACACACACAACTAGAGTACAAGCGGAAGAAAACACTAAGTAAAGCAAGCTGAAAGTACCTAGGGGGATGGAAATACAAGCCCATCTGTAAAGTACAAGAAAAAGACAAAACAACAGGAAGGTGTCAAGCTACTCCTGGATCGTCCTCCGGAGTCCCTACCCGAAGGGTAGGTACAAATGGACACCTCAGCTCTCCACGTCCGTTTGTCATATCCGGGTACCGTCTCGTCATGAATTCCACATCTGGGTACCCTCTTGTCATCAAGTCCACCTACAGGTACCGTCTCGTCGTGAAGTCCACCTCCGGGTGTCGTATCGTCGTGAAGTCCACCTCCGAGTATCGTCTCGTTGTCACGTCCACCTTCGGGTACCATGTTGCTCTACAAGACTCAACCATGATCTGTGATGTCCGTCGTCTGCAACCAACAAAATGTAGTGCGGGTGAAGCCCATGCAGGGTTGAGTATACGATACTCAGTAGGGACCTCGAGACCCCCAAAGGTCTCCCTGAATCCACAAAGGATAATCCACAAAGAAAAGATACAATCACGAAGTATTATCCAACACTACTTAGGTATATGCCCATACATATACCTAAGTCATCAAATCCAGTACATCTCCATCTCACAAACTCATGTACAACCCAGTCCACTCAGGGAAGTATAACTTTATCCACACAGGAAAGTACGATCCAATCTACACAGCAAAGCATTACTTAATCCACCCAGTAAAAAAAGATCCAATCCACACAGGATATCAAGTCAATCAAATCAAAGATAATGATTGAAAGTCAAGACTCAGCTCAAACCAGGATTTTAATCATGATGAAGAAACCATAGCTGCTCGGGAACTCCTCCTCTATCAAGTATAGTGGTCTTGTCACTACAACCAAGCGCTTCCCACTAACCGTGGACTGCTATAGTAATCCACCTTTGAGTACTGTGGGCATGCTGCTACAACCACGCGCTCCCCCTCATAGCCTACAATGGTTCTCCTTCTGTTGAGTACCGCGGGTCTGCCGCTACAACCAATCACTCCTCCACCATGGGTCTACTGCTACAAACAACCACTCCCCAGTAGGCTATACGAAAAACTCAGTGGTCATGTCTCAGCCAGCTCTAGGGTTCCCGCACACAACATGCTCATTCCGGGAGGGTCCGCTCCACGAACCAAGGGGGGTCGATACGTCAACTGACATGAATTCTGGAGTTTATGTATCCCAAAGTTCTGTATCGCCTGTAGGAACACAACGAGACAGACGACGTGTCAATCGGACGCCCGGTCTAACAGTTATTGGCTTTTTCGTCCTAGGGGCCCTCTTGGTTTTTATGTCATAACCAACCCGACCGTACTCCAAATTCATCCAAACATCAAGTGGATTAAGACCATATAACTATCTCAGTAAGAGGAATCCAACAAAGTCGACGACACCTCATTCGGACATCCAGAGCTCAAGTTATAAGTGTTTCCGCTCCGAGGGTCCGGTTGGATTCGTGTTCGAACCAACCCTGCCATACACAAAGTCCTCTGAAACATTGAGTATAATATACCCAAACGACCGCCTCAATCCAAGGATCGCATCACAATTGACGGTGCATCGATCGGAGGTCCGTAGCCAATGATACGAGCCTTTGAACAAGGTTGTCCAATTTTAGGGGGTTTTGGGCCCGGACCGACCCGGCCCAAGACCCCCTGGGTCAGCCCGAACGGGGTCGACCCAACCCGGGTCCGGGTCCAGCCCATTAGGGAACGACCCAGCCAGGCGCGAGGGTCCAGCCCAACGTGGGCAGCCAGTCTGCTCGGCCGAGCGGGAAACGGGGGGGGGGGGGGGGGGTGGCGCACCCCCCTTGATTGAGACGGTGCGGCTTTAATGCCACGCCCTCCCCCAAAACCCGGAATGGATTTTCCATTCCGGTCCGCCGCGGCTCAGCCGCGACAGTCTCCTCCGGCGCCATCACCGCTCTCCACGGACCACCGAACACGCACCGGTGGTCCGTTTCGGCCGCCGTCTGCGTCTAAGGTCATTACGGGACCCAAACATCATTGTGGAGTCTTCAAATCACCTCAGCGGCCCATTTTGTCATCACTCGCTGATCCACACATCAATAAACAATCTATGGAGGGTTGTCGGGCCGTGTTTGTTCGGCCCGCACCCTTCTTGTTAGGTGTTTTGAAATGGCAGTCATTAAAAAAAATTCTTTTAGTTTCGATGAGGGTATAATTTTTTCAAGTATAAATTATACTAACTTCAAACCATTAAACACTTTAGCATGTCAGATTAAATAACTCGAAGAGTATTAAAAAAATTCCCCAACGTTTTCCCCCGCAATCAAATATTCCCAACCCACAAACATATTCTTTCACGAATCAACTTAATATTGTGTTGATCCACGCTCTTTTATTTAGAAGGAAATAAACATGGGTTTATTAATATTCAAAAATCAATCCCCTACCTCAAGGAGTTGTCGAACAATGATCATCGCAGGAAAATGACGTCCCGAAAGATGGTGTCATGGAACGAGGCTCTGTATACATCGACAGTGAACGTCCGTGGAAGAAGTGGTGTCTCACTTTCCTCGATGCTGGAAGAAGAATAGAAGATGAGATGGAGTTCTTTGTTGAATATTTGGTGTTCTTCACATTCTTCATCCTTAGAGTAATCTCTCAACAAAAACTCAACACAAAACCTCCCACCCGAATAAAATTAAGAATGCTTATTTTATTAAAACATGCCATGTGTTTCAAAACATCAAAATTAAATTTATTGGATGGCATTAAACAATAAATTTAATTATGAGAGTTGACTTGTCATAAAGAGGGGAAGGTGGGTGTGTTACACATTTATGGGGGGTTTCCAACATAAAGAGGGAGTTTAGGGAATTTGAAGTGGTGGGGCTCATGTGGGCCCCACCTCACAAATATCCTACCAAGTGGTTAGGATGTAGTGGGTCCCACTCAACTCCCAATAATAGGTTATAACTATTTAGATTAGAAATAAAATTGTGGTGCAAATTTTGTTTCACTCTTTAGTTAACCCAATTATTTAACAACACCACCCCAGCAAACACAACTCCAGAAAGGGTCTTCTTAAGAAAAAACCGGCGTTGGTATAAGGCCCCAGCCTTAAACCTTACTTAATCTTGAGTTATTACAAGATTACACTTTGAGGATCTTTTCAGGTTTAGAGTTTTAGAGAATTAGATCATAAAAATTTCATTACATTCCACATTTAAACAAAGTGGTTACATAAAAGATAGTATTCATTTTTCCCATCAATGGAAACATATTTAAAATAAAACATGGATTCTTTCTTGACACTTCCTTGACACTATCATCATATCATGTACGCTTCCCTTGACCTGTGAAAAACATTTCAAAAACTTGGGATGAGCATAAAAAGCTCAGTAAGGGTTATAAAAATATGGAAAGGAAACATGAGTACAAGTATACATAAGAATGAAATCATACATTACCCATAAAACATAAGCACATTAACAGACCTCATAAAATCATGAATAAATCATAGAAATCATAAGACATAAAAGGTAACTTGATGCATTCATAACATTCTTACGTAGGGATTAACCCTCTTGGTTACGTTTGGAATACCCACCACAGTATATTTCTTAAATCTCTTCAGAGAAACCTTAACGTTTCACTCCTTCGTGTTACCCAATGCATTGGATAGCTATATCGGGCTCACCCGCCCTTATTTTATCACGGAACCACCCGTTTCCATAACTATGCCCAAGAACCATAACATAAAAGTATCACATAAAACATTAATAAAGGAAACATAACATTTCCACATTTCAATCACAATATAACATTTTAGTATATTGAAATAATGAATCCATTCAAAAATAAACCATTTCCAAAACCATTTAAAACATTTAATAAAGAGATTTTTGAATCAAAGTGTCCCATACCACCTTGAAGCTTTTAACATTTTAAACCATTAATATCCATATAAATAAATACTTAAAACCATTTTGAAAACCTGTATATTAATGGGAACCATTTATAATAATAAATCATTAAAACATTTAAAACAATATTTTATTTAAAGTGTTTTAAACAAAATGAGAGACACTTGAATATAATAATTGAGGAATAAAATTTAATCACAACTTTATAATATCATGAGAATAATGGAATTCATGATATAATATTCCAAATGACATTATATATACACAATATAAGAGTGAATTGGTGCATAACAACAATGAAGTCTCAATAGAAATGTAAAATGAGATGAAATCCCCTATAAAGAAGGTACCCTTAAATTAAGGATAAATCAATCTCATAATTATGTGTGAAAAATATAAATACACCCAATATAAGTGGATATTAAGTGTAAAAAACTCAAAGGTCATTCACACATATTCAAATGAGGACATATTCAATAACTACATGTTGAACCCAAAGAAATCGAAATTGGGTTAAAAAGTTCCCTTGGTAAAATCCGACAGCCTAACGGCATCACTTAAAAATTCAGAAAATGAGTTGATGAGAGATAAAAAGGGTATCTCATCACATGGAAATAAAATTTAAATCAATAAGGATATAGAAGAACAAATCCCAACATAATAGTATGTGAATTAAAATACATAACAAAAGAAGTCTTTTAAAAAGTGGAGGGTGAAAGGTTCCCTTACCGATATGGGTATCTTTCGAAACATACGCCCCGTGAAAGAAGGACAATACAACATTGATGTAAATAATAATAAAAGAAAGTATATTACACAAAGAGTAGAATAATGGATATTAAATACACCACTCAAAGGAAATTGTGGCAAATGTAGCAGAAATTTCACGGGAATAAAAGTGAGATGAAAAATCCCTTACGAAAACTCGTCAGCCTAACAGCGCCACTTAAAACTTCAAAAAATGGATTGATGAGATCAAATAGGGTCTGTAATCATATTACAATAAAATTTAAAGAAATAGGAATATAAAATAACATCCCCCATAATAAAAAAGAGGAGCTTAAGAGAAGTGACATAAAGGAGAGTACTTAAAAAGAAAGAGAGAGGTTAGATCTCTTATGAAAATTCGGCAGCCTAAAGGCGCCACTCAAAACTTCCAAAATGGATTGATGAGAGAGAGTAGGTTCTCTCATCACATGAAAATAAAAATTAAAGTAATAGTAATATAAAAGAACATCCCAATAACAAGAAATATGTGCTTTAAAAGGAATGACATAAAAGAGTGTACTTAAAAAGAAAGAGAGGAGTAGGATCCCTTACCTCGGGTCCGACTTGACTCGATTGTTCTTTAATATAATGAATAATAAACTTGAGTTAATTTATACTTCATTAATAACATTTTACAAGTTCATTATTCCTTTTATATCACTTATTACCATTTCATGAACACTATGTAATTATTTTAGTTAATAACGATCGTTTAAACAATCATTGGTACTTGAGTCAAAACATGCTCTTAATAATTACAAGTTGTTCATGTATCTATTATATCCAGAGTTATAATCATGATGTATATATCATATATATCATATATATCCAGTACATATTCCTTTTATACTATTACATATCATTTGGAGACAAAAAACGAAAAGCACCGTTCATGGAGACGGTAGGCCATACGTACGCATGAATGCTACTTTCATTTTTTTCTTTTTCATATTAATGGAATTAAAAATAATGATATATATATATATATTATAATTCCAGTATAATATATATGTTATATAGGTCACATATGTTAATTAATTTCATTCTCTATACATTCCATGTATTGCATGTACGAGTCACATCACTTGAGGGGGCGGTAGTCCGCACTTCCTCATATGAAATTATCGCATTTACACAACATGGAAAGAATAATGTTATGGTTTAAATATAAAATACAGAAGCATATAGTAAACATAAATACCATATATATCTTATATAAAATACAGTGACATCATAATGGCCACCTTTAAAGGTGTTAAAAGAATATTGAACAATCATCATTTCGTGAGGCAGAAAATCGCCAACCATAGAAACAGTATGTTCTTTAACCATTAGATGAAGGTGTGTGTAAGTGTAGCTCGAATAATTCTTATAAAAACATCCTAGTATGATTAAGATACTGGAGTTGTTACAAATGAAATGATTAAAAAGATTTTAGGGGGTTTGAGAAGCAAAATAAAACAAAAGGACTCAAGTGAAGACATTACCTTAAAATCAGGTAACACCCTTTGGTTTGAGCTCAACGGCTTCCTTGGGAAGACTTCTGCCCAAAGTGAGGCATCAAGGAGTAATAGAGGGATGTGTAGAGACAAAATGGGCAGGGTTTGGCTGATTCAAAGGCTTTGGGAGTGTGGTTAAGGAGGTAGAGTTGGGGGCCTTTTATAAGAGGAGAGGAGGGGCACTCTTGGAAAGTAAAGAAATGTTACTTTATTTGAAAATGATTTTCGGATTCTAAAGGTCCCACATTGATATAATTCGAGGGTAAGGTGATAAGGGTTATAAATTCACCCATACATTAGGTTTTGGACATGTGTAGGTCATATATTTCACATTAACATTTCATTTTATTTAAATCCTTTATTAATGAGGTAATCGCTGCATCATCATGATGTCATAAATAATTTAATAAATTTAATGTCTAAAAATTATAAAAAAAATATCATGATGTAGGAAATATTTTTATCTTTATAATGAATATTTATAGTCTAAAAGATAATTTATTTAGACAAAATTAAAAATATTTTACTTAGGTGATACATTCTTTGTCACATTTAACATTCTTTAAAAATAAAAAGATAAAAAGTCACTTTCTCACAAAAGTGATTCCATGGGGCCCCAATGTTTAGAACAAGGCATCCCATGGTCTTCCATGAGACAAAAAGTAGACTTAGGACACATTTTGTGGTCATTTTGTTATTGTTATGATATTATCTTATTATCTTTAACTACCCGATTACTCATTAATCAAAATAATTAAAGATAATTACCGTTGTTACTATTCATAATGTCCAAAAACAAAAGAGTCTTAATTGCATAATTTGGACCTTATGATTCCAAATATGTCATCCATTTTACCAAATTACAAACACATAAATTGTAATAATTAATTTTAAAAAAACTTCCCATTGTCAAAACAAATAGCGGGTTTTTTTAGAAAGAATATTTATAAAAAGTTTGGGACTTGTTTATGCCTAATTCCAAAGTGAAATTAATCCCAAAGACCATCATTAAATTACATGGTAAAAATATATTCTAATTACACTTTAAACCAAATTAAAAAGATAATAAAACCATATAATTAAATTATATGAAAAAGCAGTTTTGATGTAAAATGCAGTATTTTCACTATTCATTGAAAAATGAACATTTTCCGAAAAATACCAAAAATTAACCCAAGGTAAATTTAAATGTCCCAATCATAAATAATATGTTTATTTTGAAAAATAGAGATTATAAAATTATCAAAAAGTGGATTTAAAATAGGTTCTCCATTAAAAGGCGGTTAATCGACCTTTTAAAGAATATTGGAATGTTTACGCTTAAAAAATGGATTCATTTGCATTTTTAATCCCCTAACATTTATTGAAAAAAAAATATTTGACATACATATATAATAATTTTGTAGTTAGTTCTGTTCATTATCGCCATTACAATGGCTAGGCGTTAACTACCATTTAAAATAATATTATTTTACTATTAGAGTGCAACGTAAGATTTCAAAGAAACATGTTGTTGCATATTGGGTACACCATTGAGCATAGCATTCCCTTTAAAGTACTATTAATATTTTATTAACAAATATGGATAAATGTGAAAATGTCATACTCTTTATTTACCTGGGGTGTTACATCCTTCCCCCCTTTTGGGAATTGCGTCCTCGCAATTTTAAAATTGGGCTTGAAAACTCCATTGAAAGTCCCACATCGGAAAAAGAGTAAATTAAAATATCACTTTAAAAGAATGAAAGGGAAGTACAAAGGTCACCCGAGTTAACCCATACTAGGATTCCATGTATGAAAATATGGACATGGAGGAAAAAACAAAGGGTCATGTTCTGATGGAGAGTGATAGTAAACATGTCTAGGAGAAAGTTAACCATAAGAAAATCACAAACTTGTGTTGGGTTAAACGGTATTCGATTCTCCTGTAGGAAAAGTTAACAGAAATTTTTTTTTATTTTAAGTAAATTTTTATTGAGGAATTTATTTTTGAGCTTAACTAAATCATAATGAAACATAGTTACTTGTCATGTAGACTTTCAACTTTTACTAGTTTCATTAATCAAACTCATATTTTCTCCAAAAGATGAGTATTTAGGAATACTTGTTCACATTAAGAGTACTATAATCAACTTCTTGAGAATCACCTAATCCAAAAAAGATAACTATATACTTCCCATGTCATTAGACTTTAACCAAAACCAAAACCAAAAAGGTTAGTACAAGATCATATAATCCAGAAAAGGATAACCCTTTATAAAAAGAAAAACTATTCTTAATCTCCAAAATTTGTCCAACAAAACCCAAGGTTCAACGAGGACCATTTGATAAACAATTTTTCCATAAAATTCGTCAAAGTAAACCAAACTAAGATTGAAACCCAAATATTTGAATGATTTTGTCACATAGTCTTCCAAGTTAAATCGTAACATTTATCTCCAAACAACATCAGTTGCTCCTAAAGTCTCGTATTGAAAAGTAATTAACCTAATCACATATCCTCCCTGATTGGTTAATAAATTTCCATAGATAACCCAAAATCAACATAATATTAATTCATAAAATCATCTAACTAAAAGGAATCAGTCAAACTAACCAGGGACTTCACGTAGTCCAGTTGTAGGCGATAAATACCAGTCGCACTTTGGTTGTGGGTTCGATTCCCACAACTTTGTTCGACGTGACGGGTTGCCACACGGTCTGCGTGTTGTACTTTTTATAAAACTCCAAAAATAACCCTAACATGTTTTAACCTCAATTATATCTCATGCCTTTCAATTCCATCGTAACATATAGTAACCCATAATTACCTCAAAAGTAAGGATCATATAAACCCAAATGGTTCTTTATAACTATGTCCACAAAAGAACAGATAACTATTCCTTGAATAAAATTTTCATATATTAAACATCAGGGTTACACATAATATAAAAAGTCTTCTAATGTAACCCCATCATCAAAAGAGACATAATACTCTTATGAATTTCACCATAACTCTTGAAGCCCTTATATGTTGACATCTTACTCATTAAACATTCTTCATGATCCATTAACCATTCCTTTCCAACTTATTCTAAAATACTTCTTTAATACAAAAAAATCATGAATCATATCCTAAGATTCCAAAATAGGAAAACAATAGTCATGAAATAATCCATACCTTTGATTAGTCATTTTCAGTTTCTTCATCCTCAATCAGAATGACATTAGGTATTGGTAAACGAACATTTGTACAATCTTGGTGATCCCATTCACGAAACTTCTTCATATGACATGTGTTTTCATAATGACCATGCACACCACATTTAAAACATTAAATTGATCCCTCAGAAAGAACTTCTTTCCCTTTCCTCGAGTCAAGTGGATGCTTCCTTTTTCCATGGTAGGTTCTTGTTTTATGACCTTCATTTCCACATCTATAGCATATTTCTGTCCCTTTGAAACATTTTCCTAGGTGTTTCTTTCCACATTTTTGGCACATAAGTTTTTGAACACACTTTCCTTTATGATTATTACATGTAGTTCCATAGGGATTTGTTTCTCGCATATATGATGCCTTAGAGAAATCACCAAAGTATAGGTTGTCAATCATGACTACAGATAGTTGGTTGAGGATAATCACAAGAGTTCTCATTGCAGCTCCCATATCATTCAGTTGATTTCTCAAAAAACTCTCACAGTTTCCTTCACATCCACTGTTACTTTGGTGCCTGCTAGATCCAGCCATTTACTAAAACCAAAAAGGTTAGTGTGAGTATATCAACAAAACCATCATGTACTAATGAGGAAGATAAACACTAAGATATACTTACTCATTCACTTTATCTAAAACTAGGACTCTTTATGAAATCATAACCATTATGGTAATGTCACTTATGCTTAAAGAATACCCTAACCAATAAAGTTATCTAAACTGACCTTTGATACCAACTATAAGGCCCCAGCCTTAAACCTTACTTAATCTTGAGTTATTACAAGATTACACATTGAGGATATTTTCAGGTTTAGAGTTTTAGAGAATTAGATCATAAAACTTGCATTACATTTCACATTTCAACAAAGTGGTTACATACAAGATAGTATTCATTTTTCCCATCAACGGAAACATATTTAAAATAAAACATGGATTCTTTCTTGAAACTTCCTTGACACTATCATCATATCATGTACCCTTCCCTTGACCTATGAAAAACATTTCAAAAACTTGGGATGAGCATAAAAAGCTCAGTAAGGGATATAAAAATATGGAAAGGAAACATGAGTACATGTATACATAAGAATAAAATCATACTTTACCCATAAAGCATAAGTATTTTAACATATCTCATAAAATCATGAATAATCATATAAATCATAAGACTTAAAAGGTAACTTGAGACATTAATAACATTCTTACATAGGGAGTAACCCTCTTGGTTACATTTGGAATACCCACCACAGTATATTCCCTAAATCTCTTCAGAGAAACCTTAATGTTTCACTCCTTCGCGTTACCCAATGCATTGGAGAGCTATATCGAGCTCACCCACCCTTAGTTTATCACGGAACCACCTGTTTCCATAACAATGCCCAAGAACCATAACATAAACGTATCACATAAAACATGCATAAATGAAACATAACATTTCCACATTTGAATCACAATATAACATTTTAGTATATTGAAATAATGAACCAATTCAAAAAGAAACCATTTCAAAAACCATTTAAAACATTTAATAAATAGATTTTTGAATCAAAGTCTCCCATACCACCTTGAAGCTTTTAACATTTAAACCATTAATTTCCATATAAATAAATCCTTAAACCCATTTTGAAAACATGGATATTAATGGGAACCATTTATAAGAATAACTCATTAAAACATTTAAAACGATATTTTATTTATTGTGTTTTTAACAAAATGAGAGACACTTGAATACAATAATTGAGGAATAACATTTAATCAGAACTTTATAATATCATGAGAATAAAGGAATTCAAGATAATATATTCCAAAGGACAGTATATACACCATATAAGAGTGAACTGGTGCATAACAACAATGAAGTCTCAATAGAAATGTAAAATGAGATGAAATCCCCTGTAAAGAAGGTACCCTTAAATTATGTATAAATCAATCTCATAATTATGTGTGACAAATATAAATACACCCAATATAAGTGGATATTAAGTGTACAACACTAAAAGGTCATTCACACATATTCAAATGAGGGAATATTCAATAACAACATGTTGAACCCAAAGAAATCGAAATTGGGTTAAAAAGATCCCTTGGTAAAATTCGACAGCCTAACGACATCACTTCAAAATTCAGAAAATGAGTTGATGAGAGATAAAAAGGGTATCTAATCACTGGGACATAAAATTTAAATCAATAATGATATATAATAACATATCCCAACATAATAGTATGTGAATTTAAAGACATAACAAAATAAGTCTTTTAAAAAGAGGAGGGTGAAAGGTTCCCTTAACGACATGGGTATCTTTCGAAACATACACCCCGTGAAAGAAGGACAATACAACATTGTTGTAAATACTCATAAACTAAAGTATATTACATGAAGAGTAGAATAATGTATAGTAAATACACCACTAAAAGGAAATTGTGGCAAATGTAGCATAAATCTCACGGGAATAAAAGTGAGATGAAAAATCCCTTACGAAAACTTGGCAGCCTAACGACGTCACTTAAAACTTCCAAAAATGGATTGATGAGATCAAATAGGGTCTCTAATCGTATTAAAATAAAATGTAAATTTATAGTAATATAAAATAACATCCCCCATCATAACAAAGAGGAGCTTAAAATAAGTGACACAAAGGAGAGTACTTAAAAAGAAAGAGAGAGGTTAGATCTCTTACGAAAATTCGGCAGCCTAACGGCGCCACTCAAAACTTCCAAAATGGATTGATGAGAGAGAATAGGGTCTCTCATCACATGAACATAAAAATTAAATTAATAGTAATATAAATGAACAACCTAATAACAAGAAATATGAGCTTTAAAAGGAATGACATAAAAGTGTGTACTTAAAAAGAAAGAGAGGAGTAGGATCTCTTACCTCGGGTCCGACATGACTCGATCGTTCTTTAATCTCATGAATAATAAACTTGAGTTAATCTATACTTCCTTAAGAACCATTTCAAGTTCATTATTCCTTTTATATCACTTATTACCATGTCATGAACACTATGTAATTATTTTAGTTAATAACGGTTGTTTAAACGATCATTGGTACTTGAGTCAAAATATGCTCTTTATAATTACAAGTTGTTCATGTATCTATTATATCAAGAGTTATAATCATGATTTATATATCATATATATCATATATATCCAGTACATATTCATTTTATACTATTCCATATCATTTGGAGATAAAAAATGAAAAGCACCGTTCATGGAGACGGTAGGCCGTACGTACGCATGAACGCTACTTTCATTTTTTTTTTCATATTAATGGAATTAATAATAAATTATATATATATATATAATATAATTCCAGTATAATATATATGTTATATAGGTCACATATGTTCATTAATTTCATTCTTTATACATTCCATGTATTGCATGTACGAGTCACATCACTTGAGGGGGCGGTAGTCCGCACTTCCTCATATGAAATTATCGCATTTACACAACATGAAAAGAATAATATTATGGTTTAAATATAAAATACAGAATCATATAGTAAACATAAATAACATATATATCTTATATGAAATACAGTGACATCATAATGGCCACCTTTAAAGGTGTTAAATGATTATTGAACAATCATCGTTTCGTGAGGCAGAAAATCGTCAACCACAGATTCAGTATGTTCTTTAACCATTAGATGAAGGTGTGTGTAAGTTTAGCTCGAATAATTCTTATAATAACAACCTAGTATATTGAAGATACTGGATTTTTTACAATTGAAATGAATAAAAAGAGTTTAGGGGGTTGGAGAAGCAAAATAAAACAAAAGGACTCAAGTGAAGACATTACCTTAAAATCGGGTAACTCTCTTTGGTTTGAGCTCAATGGCTTCCTTGAAAAGACTTCTGCTCAAAGTGAGGCTTCGAGGAGTAATAGATGGATGTGGAGAGACAAAATTGTCAGGGGTTAGCCAAGACAAAGTCTTTGGGAGTGTTGGTAAGGAGTTAGAGGTGGGGGCCTTTTATAAGAGGAGAGGAGGGGCACTCTTGGAAAGTAAAGAAATGTTACTTTATTTGAAAATTATTTTCAGATTCAAAAGCTCCCGCATTGATATAATTTGAGGGTAAGGTGATAAGAGTACGAAATCCACCCATCCAATAGGTTTTGGACAGGTTTAAATCATAGATTTCACATTATCATTTCATTTTATTTAAATCCTTTATTAATGAGGTAATCGCTTTATCATCATGATGTCATAAATAATTTAATAAATTTATTGTCTAAAAATTATAAAAAAACTATCATGATGTAGGAAATACTTTTATCTTCATAATTAATCTTTATAGTCCAAAAGATCATTTATGTAGACAAAATTAAAAATATTTTACTTAGTTGATACATTCTTTGTCACATTTAACATTCTTTAAAAATAAAAAGATAAAAAGTCACTTTCTCACAAAAGTGATTCCATGGGGCCCCCAAGTTTGGCACAAGGAATCCCATGGTCGGTCAGGAGACAACCAGTAGCCTTAGGACACATTTTGTGGTCATTTATTATTATTATGATATTATCTTATTATCTTTAACTACCCGATTACTCATTAATCAAGATAATTAAAGATAATTACCGTCGTTACTATTCATAATGTCCAAAAACAAAAGATTCTTAATTGCATAATTTGGACCTTATGATTCAAAATATGTCATCCATTTTACCAAATTCCAAACACATAAATTTCTATAATTAATTAAAAAAAAAATTCTCGTTGTCAAAACAAATAGCGGGTTTTTTTTGAAACAATATTTATGAAAAGTTTGGCACTTGTTTATGCCTAATTCCAAAGTGAAATTAATACCAATGACCATAATTGAATTACATGGTAAAAATATAATCTAATTACACTTTAAAACAAATTAAAAAGATAATATAACCATATAATTAAATTATATGAAAAAGCAGTTTTGATGTAAAATGCAGTATTTTTTACTATTCATTGAAAATTGAACATTGTTAGAAAAATACCATAAATTAACCCAAGGTAAATTTCAATGTCCCAATCATAAATAATATGTTTATTTTGAAAAATAGAGCTTTTAAAATTTTGAAAAAGTGGATTTAAAAGTGGTCCGCCATTAAAAGGCAGTTAATCGACCTTTTAAAGAATATTGGAATGTTTATGCTTAAAAACTGGATTCATTTGCTTTTTTAATCCCCTAACATTTATTGAAAAAAAATATTTGAAAAACATATATAATTATTTTTTAGTTAGTTCTGTTCATTCCCACCATTACAACTGCTAGGCGTTAACTACCATTTAAAATAATATTATTTTCCTATTAGAGTGCAACGTAAGATTCCAATGAAACTTGTTGTTGCATATTGGGTACGCCATTGAGCATATCATTCCCTTTAAAGTACTATTAATATTTTATTCACAAATATGGATAAATTTGAAAAATTAATACTCTTTATTTACCTGGGGTGTTACAATTGGAGTTTCAACGGTGCCCTCAGATTTCGATTCGGAGCACCAGTTCAAAAGATTTAAAGACCCGCTTGCTCATTCAATGAACGTACCTGAGGTGACCTTCGAAAATTGATTTCGGGCACACCGGGACTCGGAATCAGGTTCCATCAGAAGAAACCGACTCTCAAAATTCAAAAAAAATTAAGAAAAAAAATTCCTTGAAATTTATGGGTCTTTACAGAGAAGGAGTTCTCCCACAGCTGTGGTTTTGATAATTAAAATCCTAGTTTTGGATGAGTCGATGACCTTTGTGTTTTCCTCATGATTTATATGGGTTACTTGATAACTTAGGTATATATATGGGCATATAACTAAGTAATGGTTATCCGTTGATTTCATACTTTGTGGTTTGTCCTTGTTGGATTTTGTGAGACCTTGAGGGTCTCGGGGTCCCTACTGAGTATCATTATACTCACCACTACATGGGCTATGCCCGCACCTCGTTGTGTTGGATGTAGACGGCGGACATTTATAACCGAGGTAGAATGTGCGAGGACTAGACGGTGCCTCGAGGTGGACCTCATGACGAGATGGTACCTGGAGGAGATGGACGTACGTGGAATGCTGAGGAGGCTATCTGTACCTACCTTTCAAGTAGGATCTGTGGTAGACGATCTAGGAGATGCTAGACACCTTCCAGATGTTTGTCTTTTAGTTTCACATGTTTGTCTTTTCCTTTTACTTTACTATTGGGATTGTATTTCTATCCCCTTTTACTTTCTAACACATCTTTTTTTATATAGTTTTTACTTAGTGTTTTCTTCCACTTTTACTTTGGTTGTGTTTGTTTAAAATTTATAAAGGAAATGTCGTCCCAGTTTTGGGGAATTACTCCTTTGGTACTAGTCGCCAGCCCCTGGCCTATGGAAGGCGGGCTTGGGATAGTCACGATATAGGCCCCGAGGGACGGGTCGTGACAATATATCGGATTGGGTGCTGGGTTGGAGGAAAATCCTAATAGGTTCATTACAACTTTTCATCCTTTCGAGAGGTTTTAGAGGGTTGCAAATAATGGTCATATGGTTAGTCTATAAAATGTATCCTCCTTTACAAACAATAAAACATTAGTTATTGGGGTTTCCATAGTAGGTGAATAGTTATAATAATTATTTTTCCAAACCATTGACCCTTTCCCAAAGCACTGTATGGGTACAATGTTAGGAACATAGTTAATACTATCTATATTGACTATCATAGTAAATAATCAAAATGTGTTTTCAATTAAAAAAATACTAATTAAAATAAAAACAAAATTTTTATTATTCCAAAACACCTCCTCTTCAACCCTAATTTAATTCCATGGATTTTGGATTCTCTTAAGATGTGAATTGGCTCCATTATTGTCAATTAATCTTAGATAAATGTGATAGTGGTTTCATTTTATTTCCCTCTGTTAAGTGTATCTTTACTCATTTTTGATCTTCTATTACTTATTTATCCCCTTATTTGAGATTGATAGATCCTCATGTTATTGACCACTCTAAGATTTTTTTGATGGATCTTTATTCTATGGTTTTTTTGATCTTCATCACATTAGATTCTCGGCAAGTGTTTCCCATTTTTGGTGAGTGATTGATCGATCATGTGATAAAAAGGTAGGTTCTTCCACAAGTCAATTCCTAGAAATTGAAACACTTATTTTTTTCCATATTTGAAATATGATGTAAATTGATTTATTTGAAATTGAGTAAATTGTGATTCTTTTTTTAATGGTATGATATTTGGTAAATAAAACCCATTTTCAATGGATTTTAACAAATTATTGAATCTCAAAAAAAATAGCTCAAAATAATAATTGATTTGATGAAATTATTTGATAATAATGTTTTATGAAATGAATTGAAATGAATTATTGTTTTTAAAGGCATGAATTTGATGAAAATTTATGTTTTATTGAAATTGGAATAAGATATTGTGCTTGAAATTGATAATTTTAACTATAAATGACAAATATAATTGAAATGAATAATTTTTTGATGATCAACTAATTAATTGAATGAAATTTTTTTCTTATATAGTTTGTTGAATAATAGGACATTAATACTAGGAATCCAAGTACCTAATAATTGAATGATGATGATAACTCTAACAAAACCAAATTTATCCAGATTACCCCAATGGGGAATTGATTGAATATATAGTGACTGAAATTTCCAAACATTGATATCACATCTTAATAGATTAAAATTTATTATATTAAAAAAGAATCCATGACATAGCCATATAGTTCTAGTTCCATTGGAAACATAGATATATAAACATCTAGTTCATGAGTTATATACATAATCTCCCTGTGAGTTTTTCAAAACATGTACCCTTCTTAGTAAAATCATACATAATAGTATTCTTCATATCTTATGGAAAGTAATCATAAGAAAGGGTGATCTCAGATGCTCAATACGGGAAAAAAAGTGAGATATCAATGATCATATAAAAATAAAATGAGGAAAAGTGTTTTAGAACATGATAATAACATTTGAAAACCATATTTTTCAAATCATAGATTATAATATTGAGTCAGGGAATAAATATTGGTAGATTATAAGACATGATTCACAAAAAAAATTAATAAACATGGTCTATGGATAATAACAATGATAAAATAATTAGATTTATAAAATGCACATAAGTATATAAAGTAATTTCTATAGTAGGGATGGATCATTGAAAAAACTAACATAGTTGAATGGGTTCACTCCCTAAACTATCATAGTAGTCAACATTCACTCAAAATTTCATCATAGTTGACAGAGTCCCATACGGAAATAGGTTCACTCCACATTCTAGTTTTTTATCCCACAAGATATCCTTTATTACGCAATTCATTGGAGAGATATATAATTTCAGGAATATGAAATACATAATGAAAACCATATATTTTTTCTATAGAATCATAAAAAATCATTATATCATAACCTGTGAAAACATTGGTATCATAAACACTTCTTCAAGACATACCAAATTTAAAATAAATGATTTTTATTTGATCAATTCATCATAGAATATCCCATGGAACATGAATAGGTTTTACAACTATATCATCATAATAATCCTAAAAAATATAGATATGTAATAATTATGTTATAATTTGATAATATAAAAAATAATTATTAGGAAACATCAATGTATTTAATCTTATATCAATAGTGCTTTTAAAAAACCACATTGAACATTTCATAATGCAAATATCCATTCCACTTTGGAATTACATATTTAAAATTTAAAAAATTATCCAATATTAATGAAAAAACATTCATAAAATTTTAATTTAATCTTAAAATAATTGAGTGGTAATGATGGTGGATTTTTTTTGGTTCAGGTATGATAATAAATATTCATTTGACATTTTCAAGAAAAAGTAAAAAGTAACTTATTTGTAAAAAGATTAGAATTTTCTTTTTAAATCATTTCATACAAATAATATCAAGGTAATAAAGTCTTTATAATATAATAGAGTAATATTAAAAATATTATTCGTCACTTCTTTAAAAAACATGGTTATTGAATTAATTAGATTTTTGACTGAAGGGAGAAATAATTTTGGTTTCCCTTAAAAAAATTATTCTATACCGTTGAGTACATATTGAGTGGAAAATATAATGAAAATAATTAATTTCCACAAAAATAAACATAGGAGAATAATATTTATGATATTTTTGATAAGTATATCATGAAATTCAATCATCAGAAGCATAATCATAAACAATCCTAATAAACTATGAGATTAAATCATAAAACCCCAAACAATTTGGTAATTTTTAAATCATATTCTCCATGAAGTAAATAAATTTATTTTGATATTAAATACCTGAAATTTAATAATAATCATGATAACATTAATACATGGGTAGTATATATAGTACATAAAAGAAACAAGTAGTGAATATTACATGTGTCTCATAAAAATAAAAGTGAGACAAAAATACCTTACCTCAGTTCCAACATTCTCTGTAAGTGAAAAAATGATATAATACATATAGATTTATTATAACTCTATTTTAGAACCATATTCAGATATATGATACTCTTTATTATTTACTTATAAACTTTTATCACCCATTTTTTAACAATTCATTATTAAAATCATTGTTCCATGTGATATATTATTTATTTTTCATGTTTGTTTTGGTTTCTCTGTTTTGGTCATTGTACATTTATAATGGTTAAAAAATATCCAAAATTATAATAATGATATGAATATTATTTTAATATAATGTACACATATTTATATTAATTAATAAAATTTATAGATAGAAAAATAAATTAAACCATTCATGGAAGCAGTACGTCGTATGTACACTTGAATCATATTTTCATTTTATCAATGATGTAATAAAATAAAGCTAAACAATAATATACCTTTATAGATTTATTATTATATCATATAAATAATATATATTTGTGAAATATATCTTCATTATCATCTATGTAACATTAAAAAGAAGAACAAATCAGAATGCTTTGTGGAGGTGATAGTTTATACGTACGCATGAGAGACTTTATAATTTTCCAATAAGTTGAAAGGGAAAAAGGTAGATGTGATATTATAATTAAAAAAGTAAAATATGTAATAAATATAATATATATAAATTAAATAAATCATTAAATCTATCCATGAAATGTAGAAGAGGAAATAATATTACACTAGTTCTTGACTGAAAAATCTATATTTTTGATATTCTAATAACCCGCATTATGGAGAAGTGGTAACCTCAACCACACAACACCCAACAAAACCAACACGTAATGCCAAACGCGGGATCTAATGTCAATGGTGCAAACATGAAAATTCAAAATTCAAAATATCCACAGGACCCGAGGAGTCCTCGGGCCATGAGAACCCACAATTCCCAGTCACATTGCCCACCATCATCAAGAAACCAGTGCATCTCGTCACCTACACTGTCAACCCAATAACTCTATTCACCATCAACACCAATAAAGCAGGAAAGAACACTGCCGGCGTTTCCGCCCTAACATTGCCGGAGCTTTAAAAACTATTCCATTCATACTGCTGAAAATTCTGAAAACCATTCTAACCTCCTTTATGCTCCACCATTGTCAGAAACACAAAACCAAAAAGAAACCACTGACTTCTATGATACCACATCACCTTAGTAGGCCGGAAATGAACAATTTCAAAAAAAGAAGAAGAACCAAACCGCAAACCAACCTCACGCTGCAAACAATACAAATGTCATGAGGAGATCCCATTAAGAATCTTACACTCTTCTATCACCATACTGATGATTCTACCGCACCCAAACCAGAACAACAAGGTTTCCACGATTATGATATCAAGAAAAAAATCACATCCAAGGTTCACGGATCCAATGCATACAACATAACCAGATCCAGAAATGCAGAAAATCCAAATTCAAAACCCCAACAACAAAACAGAAAAGGGAAAACAAAGAGAAACAAACAAAACCCCAAAGGTATTCGCTCATCCTTGATGCGAACCGGAAATATCCGGTCGCTACCTTCACATACTCACCCGAAAACCACCTCGAACCGCCACGTGCACTCCCAGCAGACAAAGAACCGCACACCGACCCATGTCAGGAGAAGTAGGAGCAACGACCACATGCTTCACCGCGATGCCAGATGAAACCCTACCCAATGAAGAGGGGGTAGAGTAGGGAGAGGCCAACAAATGATGAGAAGGCCAAACCAGCTGTTCAAATTAAGACACCACCCCTGGAAAGGAATCTGTCATCATGAGAAAACAAAAATGTAAAGTTAATAATGACACCTCTTCTTCAGATAAAGTCTTTATATTTGAACCAAACCCACTCCTAGTAATGTTTTTTAATTACATAAGGAATATATGTGTAGTAAGGTATGCAAGAAATATATTTGGGTTTGTATTTGAAGATTCAAAATTCTTTTTTAGTGTTAAGAAAAAGAAGAGTTGTTTCCCTTTTATAAGAGGGAGATAGTGGAATTTGTGTAAATACCCAAAATAATTTAAAAATTGGAAGTCACTATAAAACCAATTTCCTCCAAAATTGATAAATAATGGATTGTAAGGAATATAAATTCAATACAAACCTACAACACTAAAAAAATTTCAATGGTCTACATAACTTCAAGCCTAAGGTTTCTTAATTTTATTATTGTTTTTTCACCATAAGAAGAAGATTTTTTTTAGTGGGATTATTTTTAAATTATGCCTAAAAAATCGAATTTTTTGGATAATTTAGAACCAATTATTATAAATATAAAATACAATTTATCAATAAGGTTTTTTGAAAATTAAATTAAACAACCGAGTATGTAACACATAAAGCCCCATTTTTACTTTACCTATAATAATTAATTTTTATTATTTTTACTATTCATTATAAAAAACATTTAGTTGGAATTATTACATAAAATATTTATTAATATGAATCAAAATATGAAATATATTTTAAAACATTCAAATAATATAAGTGAAATTTTTTAATTTAAAATTTAACCTGAAATCATGATGAAAAAGAGACTTTCCTAAAACGTTTTCTTAAGTATAAAAAGTTTTTATACCCAAATTAAATATAAAACTGATTTTGTAAAAAAATTGAATTTTTCAAAATATAATTTAACTAAAATTAATTATATACATTTTAAAAAAAGTAATTTATCTTTTTAAACTCACTAAATTAAAATATAATTTTAATAAACATCCTTATTTTTCATTATTGATCAAAAAATTAATATTTTAATGAAATTACCAAAGATTCACATGAATATAAATTTTAAATTATAATTTAAAAATTTGTATTAACATTTTCTAATAAATATTATTATCGAGTGGATAAATTAATTTTAAAATAAGTGTGCTAAACAAGATGAAACCCTTTTTAGAAAAAATAAATTATTAAGTATAAAGAAGGAGTTATTCTTAGATCAACAGTAGAAAAAATATTAGATGAATCATAAAATATTTTATTTAATTTTTAATAGATATATTTCATTAACATATTTCAATAATAGTGTATCATTTAATTTTTTTTTAAAAATAATGTATGAAAATAAAAAATTTTTTTTAGAAAAAAAAAATTGTTGCATTCATATGATTTTTTTCATGTCTAATTAATTGATAAAAAATGGTTTTATATTACACATGTGTAAAAAACTAGTTTCTAAAAATAAGGTTAATTATATTTATAATTTCAAATTCAACATCTATGTGATAATAGTCCCATTACATAATAATATGTTAATAGTATATTGTGGTTCGTTTAAACTCGATGTTAAATTTAACACATAGTGTCGAAGAAATTAAAATCATTTGAAAAATTATTTCATAAAATATAATGGGTTTAAATTATACAACACTTAAAAAAATCTACCATTGAAATTGTATTACTATGATATAAAAAATTAAGGATACATCTACCTCATCAATTCCTCAAGTTCCCATATAGGTTTATATAATTTGTGGTATTTGCAGAGAACATTGACTAGGTGGGTGGTCTTGTTTAATGGAAATTCTCTCAATGATCTTGAATATTGAATAATATTACCATTTAAGAGAGATATTTTTATAGTGATATTTCCTCTAATTTCCATACGTGTAATGGTTTTTGTATTTACTTCTTTAGGGGAGATACATGGAACACATCATGGACTTAAGAGATGTTCTATGAAAGTTACAAGTGATAATGGTCCATCCATACTCAATCATGAATTTAAAGAGGGATAATATACTTAGGGATCAGTTTTAAATTATTCTGTAATACCATAACCTTATTTTATAGATAAATTCAGAAAATAACATCTTAAAGAATTAAAATTCTAGATCACAACGCTGATTGTCATCCTAACACTTCTATCAACTCTGAGCTGCCTTAATGTGTTGCTAAATAGATCTAACATTATCTACCATTTCCCCAACTATATGATGTCCCAATAGATTTATTTATACAAATTAATTCTATCATGTTGTATTTTGACATTTATTTCAATGTCGGGATTCCTTAGGATGTGTCTAAAATTTTAGTAAAATATACTGTTATGATGAAAATAAACATGGTGAAGGTGTTGATCCTAGTGACTATTTATTTCCATAATTTAAGATCTCATAATATTTTGTAAGGTTTTAATGGTTCTCTAAAATGGAACTTATATATGAGGATGTTACATAGTAATGATACTTAACTATATATATATATATATCCTACTAATGATTTCACCAAAACATCATGTTATACCTTGGATCTTGATTACATTCTATAAAATGTGGTAATCCATACAACATCACCACTTTCTTAAGATAAATTATTTAAAACCAATCAAGGGAAAAATATTCACTAATAGTAATGAAGCATGATGAATTTTTAATGTGATTGAATAAGACCAAATAACAATATGCCCCGTTGATGTTTTTGGGGAGCCAGAAGGAAAAATCCATGGATATTTTTTCTCATTTCTATTCTAGTATAGGTAATGGTTATAAAAAACCCATATAATTATTTTCTCTTAGCCTTAACTATATTACATACATTGAACTATGATAAAAAACATGAAATATCTCTCATCATGAGATGTAACCATAAATACTGTATAATTTCTCTATAAATCATTATACTTCCCTGATAAAGAGAGAATGATAAACTATGAGCCTTATCCATCATATCCATTTTGAAATACTATATGTAAATAAAAAATACATAGTTACAACATTTTATAATTCTATCAGAATCATGGATAAACTTAGTAAAATTTCTCACCATATTCTATAGTTCTACATCTTCCTTCTATACCTCACTAATTATCACATTGATATAGGGTTGGAAACACATATGAGAATTTCATAATTTATAACCATTACTGAATATTTATTCATTTAACATTTGAAAATCTAGAAATATTGGATCATTTTTTGATCCTCAACATATATAAGCTCGAGTAATCATTTAAAATCAAAAATCTAGACCCTTGTTCACTTTACTAGGGTGGTAATCTACTGAGAAGTCATAACAATTAATCATTTCCAACCATATCTAAATCACAAATTCTCCTATTTCTATGTGAATATATACATTAATATTTTATGACCAATATATATATCATTCATTTATTTTTAAAGATCATTTCTACAGATCATTAATGGAAAATTAAAATAGAAAAAGTCACATCAAGAGTTAGAATGTTTTCTCATAAACCATCAATTTTTCTATGGAATAAGTCATAACAATTTCATTCAGGTTGATGATGCATCTTAGTCTCTTCTTCAATGCATCACTATAGATTATAAAAACTTCTTCACTATATTTTAATATAATAAAAGGTTCCATGATAAACCTTATTTTTTGTTCCATGATAATTCCTTCATATTTATTTTTCTAACAGAAATTTTCACCCATCGGAGTTTACATGGTGAGTGCATTGGATAGTCATGATAATGTATCCAAAAAGGGTTGATAATATCTAAAAAAAGAAGAAAAATACATATATCAGTCATAATTGTTGATCTAGGATAATATTTAATAACATTTTTATTTTATGGACCCATATATATTCCCTCTCATGAGATTATATGACACCAAAATGAAACATTTTGTATCCACATTATCTGTTAGGGAATTTTTCGCAAAAATTATACTTCTTATTGTTTTTTACAATTTTTAAGTGATATTTAAACTATTAATTTCACACTAAATTTATATGAATATCAACTACAAGTACTATCCTAAATGATCAATATATCTCTATAAAATAAATTTATTAAATCCATGATGACATTGGTGGAATTATTAAGACTAAATGGAATCAATATATAATCATAGTGTCTATACATTATACAAAAATATTTATTAGGTATATCATCAATCTTTCGTATCAATTGATCATAATAATGGTAATGTAATTATCTCTATATAGTTGATCAGACATGAAATTAATAAGGGGTAGAAGGCATACGTTTTTTATTATGATCATGTTCAAATCTTGATTATTATTGTATAGTAACATTGATCCAACATTCTTCTTAAAAAAATAACATGTGAAGCCCAAGTTGAAGTATTTTTTTGAATGACACCCTTGTCATGAATCTCCATGAGTTTAATCTTCAATTCCTATAACTCAATTAGGTCCATTCTATATGGAGTATTTTAAGTTGGGTTTTCACCGGGTATGAGTTACGTTGAAAAGTTCCCTTCAAAATTTTGTCTAAGAGTAGGAAAGTGTTCTAAAAACTTTATAATTGTCATAAAAATTACATATCTATTATTTTTTGATTCTATACAACTATATGAGATACAAAACCCTTTTAAATAGAAATTAAGACCCTAAAATGGATGAAATATCTATTGAAAGTTAATAATTATCATCACACTGATAGCAGATCATATTTTGGTTGGGAATATAATATAAAACATCCCTTAATTAGAAATTTATGATAAATTTAGGTAAAAAAGGTCAATCCACCACTATAACAAAATTAATTTCAACTGGAGGGAGAATAAAATGATTTGCACGAATCACATTCTAAAAAACATCAATCAGAGATGAATTGTAAACATGAGAGAGGATAATATTACTATTTGGTATTTTCACTAGTAATTAAACGTAATATTATTGTGGGTGACATTTTGAAACCCTTAGTAATGTCTTAAAAATAAAAGGTCAGGTAGATCTAGAGTCAAATACAACATTAGAAATTCTAAAGTGGATGGAATGTACACCTCTCACCATTTCATTATTGTATCCATCATCCAAAATGGTGATCACGTGAGGTTTCCTTTTTTTCCTTCATCAGAAGAGGTTGATGATGTCAATCATAATTATTATCCTTCGAATTTGATAACTAGTTAACATAATTCTAATTATCCTTTTATTTTAATATGTGGAGTGTGGGGGGTGCATTATGTAGATATATCTCTCTATTCACATCAATTTATAATGTCTTCCAATAAATTCAAAATATAATATCCCAGTTACCTTTCTTTATACACATAAAACATTTACCAGTACCCTTATAAAAATTTACTCCATGTTTCTTTCCAGAAATCAAGAATATATAAATTCTCATCCACTTGAATCAATGTTTTTTATATTTTCCTATGAGTTGAATCATTCTTTTCTTATCAAAACCATGAGATTTATGGGAAACTCTAATATCCATTTACACCTTGATAGAACATCATATGATTTCCTCATAGATACTAAATTCATAATTGATAAAACCATTTAGAGATATAGTTTTAAGAAACAAAGAACTGATCAACCTTAGATTTTTATTAGATGATAATAAAAGAAGATTATGTCACAAGTATTATAATATTTTCCTAAAATTAAAAAAGAAAATATTCACCATATATATAATTTATCTTAAGGAATTCGCTATCCACTTTCATATGAATAAAACAAATATTGTAATTATTAAGAAATAATATTTTTAAAACATCCCATTCCATAGAGTTAATTTATTTACACATCCTCGTAATATTTATTAGTTTTGAACACTAATTTGATTCATCTTCCAAATTCTAGAAAATCATAATGAGTGTGTAGGCCTGAAACGATAGAGAATAGAAAATATAATTTCAATGGTTTTGATCAATTACTCAAAAACTAGTGGACCAATTGGCTCACTAAAAGAAGGTGGATATTCCCTCATAAAAGGCTCAACAGAACATTATTCTGTCATTTTCTCATTTAGAAGTATATCATGATTTATAGATTAAGATTCTTTTTGTGATTATATTAATGATATTTTTTATTCCATCGTCAACAAAATCTGGTTACAAAGGAGAAAAATCATTTCATTTTACATCATAATTAGTATTAACATGATTCCTCCACGTTCCATTAATATACTAAAACAAAAAATCATAGTGTGAGAAACAATAATCATATTTGGAAAAAAAAGTCAAGAAATATTATTTATATGATTTATAAATAAATATACATTCATTTAAATTTATGAAAAATTATGAATCACCTAGGTTATCTATAAGAATTACCAAAAATTTGGATGTTATCCTATAGGTAGATTTCTCTCTATATTTCTTAATAATGTTTTCTTTTCCAGGTTTACAAAAGTGACTAAATGTTACTATGATACCAACAATTTCAAGAAACATATTTCAAAAATGGATACCACCTACTAATAGATTAATATTCATTACATAACATAATTATCCACCTCAAAATCATATAGGTCTAGTGCCTTTGGAAATATGAATACATAATCAAATGGTTCATAAGTGAACTATATCATCTTCAACTATGTCCTTCATAACCAGAACTATCATTTTACATATGACAGTCAACACCATTCATCATAACTTTTTTAAGGGAAACATAGGAAAGGGTGAGATCATATGCTCAGTTAGGCTTGAAAAGAGTGATATCAGTGATCACATATACATAACATGGGCATAAGGGTATGTGAATATGAGCTTGAAATTTGAAAAAACATACCTTAGAGATAATATTTCAAAATAATTAGTCATAAAATAATTATTGAAAGTTTATAATACATTATCCCTAACAAAATCAAATATCATGACCCTTTAGAGAATAAAAATGACTTACGACTTAGATTTTTTCACACACATTGCAAAAAAAATAATTTCCTTAGTAGTCAATGATCATTTTAAAGACTATTAGATTAGAATAAAATCACTCCCCAAATCATAGTAGTCACAAATGTTCCCTCCCAAGTCAATCACAGTGGAACGATATTTTATGGAATTTTGTTCACTAACCATTTTAGTTCAATTTATCTCATGAGATATATTTAATTACCCACTGAATTAGAAGGATATATTATTCTGGGACCAAAGCTCACATAATTAAAATCCTATCTATGTTATCTAAAAGACCATAAATAATTCATAATACCATAATACATGAAAATAAATGGTCTTTAAAAATAATTTACGAATATAGAATAGACGAAAAGAAAAATGTTTCATAATCATTTCATAAATTCATCATATCATAACCTATGGAAGAGAAAAAAAATTCATAATATATTTTCATCATAATCATTAAATATTTAGAGATATAAAAGGGAATGTGTCATTGGATAATATCCCCTAAAATATTAGTAAACAAAAATATATGTCATTTTAGATGTAAAATTATTTAAAACCCCAGTTAGAACATTTCTTAAGGAAAATATGCATTCTTCTTTCAAATCACTTATTATAAATCTATAAGTTACCAAATTATTAAGATTTTTTTTTGAAAATAAAAATGGAACATTTCGAAGGAGGATTAAATATATTGAGTGGTCATGATAGAGGATAATTTCATTCATGTCATGTATGTTAAAACAGAGCCTCATTTACCATTTTCGGTAAGAAGTAAAAACAACCCTGTTTAAGAAAATTCCAAGAGGGTTACTTTTAAACCATTTTCTAAAAAATTAAACATGGAAAAAAATTAATTTTAACAATCCTATATTAATTGTAAAACCATATAAAAATCATTTTTATAAAACATGAATATATAAGGAAAATGATTTTTCACCTAAGAAAGAAAGAAAGTCAGTTTTCCTTAAAAACATTCTTTTGAACTGTTTAGTACATTAGGAGAGGAAAATGAAATAAAAAATTTAATTTATAAATATAACCCGAGAATAAGAAAACTAATGAAATTATAGGTATATAGGTTATGAAATTCCTTCATCGTATGAATAATAATACACAACCCTCATAAAAATGATATTTTTACATGAAACACTTACCACATAGGTAATTTTTGAATCATAATCCCCATTTTAAAATTAATATTATATTAATAATTAACTCACCATTATTTCATAATAATACTCAAAAAATAAATTAATTTTTATTATGATAACCACAATAAAGAAACAATTTGGTAATATGACATGTGTCCCAAAGAAATAAAAGTGAGATGAAAATCTATAACATCAGGCCTAACATGATTCATTCATATTTGATCCTTCATTATTTAAAATATATATTTATTAAAAATATACTCTATAACCCAAATAAAATATATATTATACCATATTTAATTTAATTTTAATAATTTATGACCCATTTATTAATAATAATTTTTTAAAATCACTCTTTTTGGTGATAAATACATCGTTTTTCATTTATGTTTTGGTTCATTAGTTTTGGTCCTGGTCATTTTATTATAGTTACATAATATCCATAATGTTAATAATGATATTAATATAATATATATTCATTATAAACATATTTTTTTTGTCCATAAATTTTATTGAGAAAAAATTAATTACAATCTTCGTGGAGATGATATGTTTCACAAATACATGAACGTTGTTTTGATTTTTCTACAGATGGTAAAAAATAATGTTAAATAATTATTTTCATTAGAATATTATTATTATATAACATAAATATTTTATATTTTTCTATTATATATTTATTACCATCCTTGTCAACCAGAAATGAAAATTTAATCCCATCGCTTCATGGAGGTTGTAGTTTATACTTACCCATAAGAAATGATATTATTTTCCAACGAATAAGATGGATAGAATGTATTTGTGATATTATAATTAAACAAGTATCATTAATTCATAAAAATAATATAAAAATATTAAATTCATCATTATATACATCCGTTATAAGTAATTATGGGCAACATATTAAATTGGCCTGTGAGGCACCACTATGATGTACACACGATCAACAGTTTCGTTTCAATTTTGATAGAAGAGAATATGGATATAAGTTGTTAAATTAACATAATAAAGTCCTAGTTCCTGGAATATATTGGTGTGATTATTTCATCATATTTGAAGAGGTTTTTAAAGAATTATAATAATAAATAAAATAAAAACTCTTTTTTAAGAATGATAACTCTTCTTCAGACAACCTCTTTATGACTTAACCAAAACCTTTGATAAGAAGGTTTTATAATCTTACCAAGTCATGAAAGAAGTTTTATGGTAATTAGTAAAGGTATTTCAGAGGTTATTTAATAAAAAAATGTATTTATAATTGTGAATATTAGAGTATAGGAGGCTCCCTTTTACAAGTCAGAAGGAGTTCAATATTTTGTAATACTAAAATCTATTCAATAATGGGAAGTCACTATCAAACCATGTTCTTAAATAATTGATAAATAATGTAGTAAATAAAATAAAATTAATGTACAATTCTCCAACTCTTTAACATAAACATGTTTTAAATATGGTATTTTCTTCCCCAGAAAGGTTAGTCACTGTTTCCAATTTAGTTTTCACCACGGTAACTAGTTTATTTACCTTTGTAATTTAACCATTAAAAAAATATGGATGGAAAAATATTAGATAATTTTTACCCACAAATAATAGATTTATAATTTAATTTATAAAATAGAAAAACCTGTTTGTGTTAAAAATCAATTTTACCACATGCGCAAGTAGGATGCAATGCCCTATATTAACTATAGTTGAAAAAATTATTTTTTTAATATTTTTACTATTCATTAAGAAAAATATAAACATAAATTATAACATAAAATTAATTATTTGGATTATAGATAAGGAATAAATTTTTTTCACTACAATTCCAATTGTAGTATGAATTTAATGAAAAATTATAAATTTAATCATGATGAAAATGTGTTTTTCCAAAAAGTTCTCTTAGGTAAAAAACAATTTATGTCAAAATTAAAAATAAATTTAATAAAAATTACCAAAAAAAGATTACTAATAATATAATTGAACTACTGTCACCTTTGAAAAAATTAAAACAAAATTTATCTTTGTAATTTTTTTAAATAAAAATTCAATTTCATTAAAAATCATTATTCCCTAATATACATTGAAAAATTAATCTTTTAAGAAAATTCCCAAAAATTCGCAATAAGATAATTCCAATTTTTTTATCTAAAAAAAATTTATTTTTTGAATTTATTTTTTGCAAAATTTGGGAATATATATTTTAAAATTAGTTTTCAAAACGTAATGAAACCACTTTTTAGGAAAAATAAGTTTTAATCATTAAAATAGATTTATTCTTATCTCATTCCTAGAAAAAATATTAGATGAATAGAAAAACATTCTATTCAATATATAATTCAAAATATTATTTACACTATTTCACCAATATTTACATATTTAATTTTTTAATTTAAAAATATTTTCTTCATAAAAATAAATTGAATCCAAAAAATGTTTATTTTACTTTCATATGATTTTTTTTTCAATTCATTTGAGTTGATGATAAATTATTTTTTTTATACATTTATAAAATAGAAATTATTCACAATTTAGTTTTCCCTATACATACCCACCAATCTAATAGCTATTTGAAAAATATCAAATTGAATATCAATACAATAATAGTATATTACAAATCAACTATACTTGGTGATGCATATACTAAAATATATTGAAGAAATTTAAATTATTTGGAATGAGTTTTTCATAGAATATTAGGGTGTTTTATATTATCTTAATGGAATTATATTTAGGGATGTTTTCATTCATACTTTGATCCAATATCATTAATTGAATAGTACTGGGATCCTAGAAAAAGAAAACCAACAAACCATAGGAACTACAAACATGGTTCATGGTTTTGACTTGTTTATTAAATATTACTGATTATTTAACATTATATTTCATTTCCTTGATTTTCGAAAATCTTCATTAAAGCCTATTTTGATATATCTTCCATATTTTTATTTTAAAATCATTTTTTGATAGATAAATGTATTTTTTCATTCTTTATTTTGTTTTAAATTGTAACACAAAATGGTTTATTTGTGTTGGAAATGATTATTGTATGTTTGGTGGAATCATGTTGGGATGTTTGAATCACATCATAACATTACCTTTGTTAATTTTAATATTATGTTAATCTAGGTCTAGGTAAAGGTAATGAACTATATAGAGGTGGTTGGTGTGCTTTATTCATGATACACTAGAGTGATATTAGAGATAGGTAGAGTTATGACCCACTTATTACACAGTGATTGTGAGACTTTGTCTTCATGTATTTGTTGTCTTATTTTGGGTGATATAATACTTTTGGTTGTTTATATGTTTTCTTGTGGTGATTTTCCCTTTAATGATTGTTTGACATGACTAAAATGTATTTTTTATTATTTTATCTTCCGCTATTGTATTTATTTTGGTTTTTCTTGTGAAAAAAGCATTCCCTTTACTGTTTATATGATACCCAATGGTAGTGAGTACCTCATGGGGATCATAAAATCCCATTTGGATATGTTTTCCCCATAAATTCTTCTGGTGTACCAAGGAATTCAGGATTTCTAAAAAAAAATCACCCCAGATCACTTCTTTTTTGTGTAGTTTGGTTTCCCATAGCTTGAAACCCTAAAAAATAGTGTTTAAAAATATTATGGTTTTGGTATATAATTATTTGGTATTTTGTTAGGTTCTTGGGAAAGTTATGGAAAACAGACTTCTTGAGTTTAGTGGCATGAATTCACTTCATCATCAGATTCATATATGTGATTTCTCCTATATGATTTGGTGAGAAAAATATACTGGGATTTAATATTGGGTTTCAATATAAATTTTTTTATGGTATCTAATTATTTAAATATGATTTTATTTTTTTATATGTGAGTTTGGGTGGGATTATTTTCGTAAAAATTAGTTGGTGGATTTTTAGGTTCATGTCATTGTTTGGGAAATTTGTGAAATTGATTGTGACATTTAATAATAGTAACAGTAATGAATTATTGAATTTAGATTGTATTGATATTTTTTATGATGTTTTTTTGGTTTTTGGTGAGCTTATAGACATGGTATGGACTTCCCGAATAATTATGGGTTCCTTTTTTAATTTTATATGGATGGTGTAAATACCCTCTTCCAAGTGGGAGCCCTATGATAAGACATAGTGGGTTAGGAAATTTTGTCCACTCTTATATGGGATATACCCATGATTTTCTACTCATTATATAAGTAAACACTTATTTTTTTATTATGAAATGGGTGTGTTGGTGATTTGATATAGAAAGGTTGAAAATAATGATATGTTTGGTTATGATAAATTCTAATTCATGTTAATGGTGGATTTTTTAAATATTTCAATTGGTTTTAGAAATATTAATTTTACATGATACATTTTTATTAAATATATTTATATATTACATGATAAAAAATTTCTTGGGGTTCATGGGATGTATTGAATATATTATTCTATATTGTGTACTCACAACCAACATTCCCAAATAGGTCATCATATGGATTGTGTGTAATGTAATAAAAATAAATTAAAAAAACCATCGTTTTCTAGTGATGGACCATAGAGATGGTTTCATAGCTATGTAAGAGAAATGAAATTTTGATGGCGTGTTGCCTTATAGTGTTCATGGAGTTAGAATATAATACTTTATTAAAAGCACAATTTTTGTTGTCTGGTCACTGGTGGAATTATCAGCTTTTGTTTTTGAATTACACTAAGGTACTTATCTTGTTGGATTCTGTTTAGTAGTGTTTCATGTTTTGAAAAAATCCTAGGTTAACCTATATTAGTATTAAATATGTCTCACAATAAGTACTAATATGTATTCCCAATATCCATATATAGAAAAATGTTTTTATAGAAAAAAACTTATTATTTTCGATTGATTTCATCCATTTAAAAAACAAATAGATCCTTTTTTCAGAATTAGGCATAACTTATCCATAAGATGATGTAATAATGAATGTGAAATATATTTTTTTAAGATAAAAAATGAACCAAAAAAAGAATAATATCCAACAAAAATATGAATATAATTCCAATAAAAAAATAAATTCATCAATACCTCAAATAAAAAAACCATAAATCTAAAACAATTATATATAAATCAAGTTAAAATCAAACATGTTAAATAACCAAAATGAAACAAAAATTAGGAAAAATTAAATTAAGTTAGATAACAAGTAAAAGTTTTTATTTTTTAAAATAAATAACCAAAAATGAAACTAGGAACCATCCATCTACATGTGATATGTATGTATCCTATATCTATCACCTCACCAATAACATAATCAATGATACGATATTTCAATCCATCAATGTGGTTATTTTCCTTATTCTTCATCATATAAAATAAATTTTACGTATATAATAATTTTTGTATAATGGTAGTAATAGTAAATCAACATAATATTCCTCTGATAGAATAAATACACCCCTCCCCAAAATTAAATTTCACATGCTTGTTTTTATATGAAAATAAAAAAATACCATTTTACAAATCCAAATATATAATCGGAGAAGGAGAAGTTATTTTATATGCGAGATTTTATAATTAAAATAAAAAATAATTAAAAAATTAAATTTAGGAAGTGAATCTAGAATAAAAAAGACATATATAACAAGTATCAGTATAAATTCCCATCAAGGTCACCATGAGTTACATAGATCAAATGATCAAACATAAAATTTCACTCCATAGAATAACCATTCTTATAGGGATTCGATCCTACCAAATTACCGAACTCATATGGTTTAAGAATCTTTGTGGTCACACACCTAGAATGAAAACTATAGGAAAAACTAGTGTAGCAATATATCTATGGCTCCTTCCAGCCTTCCTAACCATGAGGTTTTAAAATGGACCGAGCACTATAAACCAGTAAATAAACATTAAATTGACAATACAAAACTCTCTCTATAGAAACAACCCATTTTTATTGGTATACAATAATTTTCATACTAATGATAACATATAACATCATATTAAATTAAAATTAAAACAAGGTACATATATTATATATCAACTTCTACACGTTCTAAACATTATCAATCCGGACCACTTTTAAAACAAGTATCAAGAATTTCATTTTTTTCAAAAATATAATTACAATTTATTTTAAATTAAAATAAACATTTATGGCAACTAAAATTGGGTTTAACTCTACAAAAATATTATACATTGGTCTCTTAAAAAAGAAACACTAACATGGGGATTGAATTCGTAACACATTCATATGAAATATAAATGATAACACATATAAGTTCAAAATAACTCAATGGAACAAATCTAAAAGTTATAAATAAATAATGATCCAAAATAATATAAAATAATGTTAAGAAGAAGTTAATGAATAATAGTTTTTGGTAATGAGAAGAGTGATTATAAAATCACATATCATAAATGAATTATTCAAGGTTAATCTATTAAGAGGATGACTATGAAATCCTTAATGATTATTTTCAATCACAAAAGACAAAAATTAGAAAATTATTTCAATAATGGAAAATACCAGGTGTGGAATGGATGGATTTGGAATTTAAAATAGTGGAAGATGATGAAATAAGAATAAAAGGAATATATTTGTTTTATATATAGAAAAGTATATGTGAAATGGCAGAGAATGACTTTATGATATAGGGGAGAAGATAGGGAAAAGTATGGCATCTTTCACAAGTATTTTGATAAAAAATTACAATTAATAGATATGTGATTTTTGAAAAAATAGATCACTAACACTATAATTAGATAATTTCTGTTGAAATTCATGGACTGACCACATAGTCTTGATAACTTTACATTGGATCGTGAAATAAAAACATTTCCACTAAATGTTACACAACATAGTGAGTTTATATAGTCTCTATAACTATGAATACCATGAAATAATTCATATATTTTTATATAAAAATTCTAAACCCAATACCAAAAAATTGAATGGAATAAATAATTGGTAAACTAAATTCCTTTTAGTGACACTATGGGTGTAACAATTCTCCCCACTACACCACTTTCTGCCATAAAAAATGTCTTATGAAGTTATATGTTCGTAAAACACATTTTATAATTTCACATTTATTAAAAAGATTCATGTATCATTAAAAAAATCATGTGAATAATGAATCCATAATAGAATAATAGATTTCCCTGAAAACACCTTTCAGAACCTACCTAAACTACCAGGGTATCGAGATACTTGAGTAGACTCTAATGAATCTTGAACAGAATTCCAAATCCCCATGGGATGGTGATAATAACCTAATATCACACATGAAAAAGAGGGAAACATTTTTCCACAAAATAGCAGAAGCTAAAAGATAAAATTTCATAAACTCAACACCGAAAAAGGGATAAATTAACAGAAAAAAAAGTATAATATTAATAAGAAATAAATAAAAACATCATAAAAGAAAATAATTATGTCAACTGAAAAGAAATCGTAAAATCACATATGAAATAGGTGGAAAATATATGCACCAGCCACCTTCATCAGTCCAAGGTCTTGAGGATCAAGAAAACCCACCACCTATAAGTGTCACATTTTATTTTCTCATAAATATAATAATAAAATCATTGAAATCTTGAATAAAGAGGTAGGGTTTAGTTATAAATTGTAGTAGGATATCATCAAATGTTCCATTAAAAATTCCATAAAAACAAAACCAATTATTATTTAATTTAAAATTTGACAAGGAATGGTATATAATTCATATATTTTTAAAACAAAACATAAGTTCACAGTAAAATGGATTAAAGAATTATCCAAACTATATGAAGGATATATTTTATATATAACACCTTCATAAATAATGTTTCATGAATAAAATATATCAATGGTTAAGAGTATATATATCCAAGTCAACAAATCAGTGTACCATGTATATAAGACTGATGTATGTTAGTTTAGTTAATGGTATCCCAAGAAATCATAATTATTATTGCATCCCAAGATAGGTGTGTACACCCAAATAAATATACACCTTAACCAAGAAACCCTTATTAATCATCTATATCCAGAAAAGTGGAACCATCTCCAGTTATCATTCCTTAATTTTTTAGTTAGAAATTTCACCATCAATACATTGATAGGGATTCATGATCCTATTGTGATTATTACAATTACTATGAACTACCTTGGATAACATGTTAATCAAACAATCAAACAATCAAACTGGAGAAATCAGGTATTTAATAAAAATTAAAATTACAGTTTACCAGATCTAGTTTTAAAAATGCCTTTCTCATTTTCAAATAGAAAAATGGTATTCACAATTTCAGGTCAATTAAAAATATCATCCACTTCAATATCCTTTTCTCAACGTTCAAAAACAAATCAATTTATCAAACCAATTTCAGAACCAGGCTATCATTTTTTTTGAAAATAATCCCCATATATTAATTTTATTGAAATTGGGGTTCTTCATCAATTCTATGCCAATGTCAAAAACAAAAATCAAATCCATTTTAATAAGGTTTTTTAAATAAATTTAAGACCAATTTCAATTCAATCAAGCAATTTAAGGTTTCAATTATATGGAATAGTATTATATAATCACTTACCTTTAAATAAAGATACCATAACATTGTATACCCAAAACGAGGAATACCAATGGACAAAGAAGGTGGGATAGATCATGAGAATAAACCTATAATCAATGTCCATAAAAATAGAGATTTGATCCTTCAATAACATGACGATATACGGCTCTGAACAGAGAAATGGATAGATTAGAAGAGACCTTATGAGAGGATATCTACATACATTTATGAAATTGAATACAATCATCAAAGCTTTGATCTTACAAGAAAATGTTTTGGAGGATTCAAAATCACTGATTGAGAGACTTTAAGGATTAAGGAGTTGAATCAGGGTTGAAAAAGCGTGAATAGGGGTTAAAATGAAGGGTTTTAATATTTTAATAAAATTTCACAGGAAATAAAACCCACGTGAATAGTTTTCTATCTAGGGACACACCGTTATAAAATAAGTGCACCCTAAATACATACCCATATTACTGGGGCGTAAGATTTATCATAGGAGGAGATATATTTTTTCAAACCATGATCTAACATTGAAAACCATCTGTCAACAAAATTTCACAGTTTGGAGGGGCTGGACACATGGTTTGGAAAAAATGTGAACCCCCTTCTAGTGGCTCAAAAATGATGCACAATATACTAGGGAAAATCTAATAGTCATCCCTAATCAAATTCTAACTATGAACAACCCCATGGGCTTCCAAAATTATTAAAAATACACCAAAAACCCTCCAAGATAAAACCAAAACTATAAAATATCGAAACAAGGGTCAAATAATACCATAAAGAAGGTAACATGATGTTAATACACCTTAATCAAATAATAATTTAATTAGATAAGTTACTCTATTAAACACACATAATGATCCAAATCCATAGTCTTCCAACCAAAAACATGTGAAAGGACTCCTTGATATATCTTTAATAAAGATTAATGAAATTAATTATGATTAGATTTCATATTTTAATGTAATTATATAGTATATGTAAAATTTTGAAGTCAATGTAAAATATGATATGGTAAAATAGATATCATAAATCATAACTTGATTCTGAAGCCTTATATGTATTAGTCTAAATGAAATAATATTAAATAATTGTTCAGTCACTAAACATTCTATTTGATGATGATTATGATCCATATAATATTTCTAAACACCTAAGTCTATTAATACATAATTATTATTTTGTCAAATATTATTCATTGTTCCCTAAAAAAGCCAATGAGCATATACCAAAGTGGTAAAGGATCCTCCTTAGCATCCAAAAGACTCAGGATTGAATCCAGGTAGGGATGAATTTTTGGGTTAATGTATTAGTACTGTTTAAGAGGAGGAACTGTATGTGTGGTAGAATAGCAGTGACAGAGGCGCTGTAGTAAGAACTATAGTGGTGGCGAACTGTAGCATCCTAGGTACTATAGAAGTACTATTCACCAAAGGGCCCTTTGGGCAAAAAATGGGCTTTCAGGATCGGTATTCAGACCAATTTGTTTTGGGACATTAGGATTTGTAATGGGTCTCCCTCTACCCTATTTAAAAGAGGTTTTTTTTAATAATAAATGATGCTTTGGGCCCAACCATTAAAAAAATTGTCCCCTAATAAATGTTTGGTACAATAAAATTTTTATCACTACTCAAAACCCAAAATTAAGGTGTACAACATGAAAAACCATATGACTATATAATAATTTTTAATGATATAACATTATTGTGGATTGATAAAAGATTTAATATAAAAATTTAACAAATGAGCTTAATACTCCTCAGATTCCCCAAAATATAAGAGACATGCATAAGGATTATCCTATATGCCTCGATTACCCCATTCCTTTAGTATATCAATTTAAGGGTGATATTTCATTAATGTATTAAAACAGGTTCCCATGGATTGTAGAATATCCTTATCAAGACATGAAGTAAAATAAGTATCTGTATAAAAATTAATATTAAAAGGCATGGAATTATGAATTATAATCTCTCATGTTTACATATTTCTATGTTTCTTAACATTAAAACATTCTTTGATAAAGTGAAAATGAGTTTATTTAATGATCATTTAAATGATTACCAATATCTAGTTACTTATATGAGGGATTATAACAATATTCCAACATACATGTACGAATGTTTAAATAGGGAAGCACATCCATAGGTTTTTGATGTTTTACCTTCACTCTATAACAACTTAGTTAATGAGAAACAAAATTATGAATATTTTTTTCAATCAACTAGTATTGATTCTTACTAACATATAAAATAATGATTCCATCGAGATAAAAAATAAATTCAATATGGTGACTGTATTTTAGAATTAATTTCTTTAAATAATGGGGAAATAATTAATGTTTCTTAATAAACCATCTCCTTTTTAAGTGAGTGTACCAAATATATTGGTGTCTTCACAACATAAATTTTTTATTATACATTTTCATTTATAATCTGAATGATTCTATTAATAAATAATCTCATGGAGAGAAGGTTTTATTTACCCTTTTAATAAATCTTGTGAATAAATTTTCTATTTAGTTTCTATATTCTAATATGAAATGTGACACATTAGATTTCATCTAATAAATGGTTCTTTAACTATATTCACAAGAATAATTATAATGAGACTATCAATGTCAAAAATCCATTTCCAAAAAGTATAATCATGGAAAAAATAAAATGATTAATATATTTCAACCATATCTTATATTTTATATTTATGTCATTATACGAAAATATCTATCTTAGACTCTTATTATATGTGTTGAGAGTAAATTTATCAGGGATCCAAAAATGTCACAAAACGTTTAGAGAATTAATAATTATATATAATTCAAGATCTTGTTTTGGGTTTTTATTTTAAAGAAGTTGAGAATTTAGAAATACATAGCCATCTAAATTATTTTTTTATCAGAACACACTCAAAACACATATATAAATAATAATAATAATAGACAATATATCCTCCATAATGCATTTTAATGGTCAAAATAATAGCTTATATAAATATTTTTTTAATCTCATAAATATAATTTTGACATTTATAACACCAAATGATATTTTTCTATTGATGGGAAAGTATAATAAAGGTAATATAGAACATTAATAAAATCCTTCATAAAATACTAATGTAACACTATGAAATTTTTATATATATACATCATATTCAATTTCGTACGTGACACACAAAAACAAGCACAAAAAGGAATCAAACATTCTGGGACTTTATGATATATTTACAATCATCAATAAATTCAATCAATTATATATCTATCAATTAATGAAATATTGAGTTACCTTGCCTTACAAATAACAAAAAGTTTCATTAATAGCTTGTGTTGCACGCAATATCTTGTTTTAAAAAAATATATATAATATTTTTATTATTATTTAATAGGATAGTTATCATTTAACCATTTGAATAAAGGGTATGAATAGGACTAACTAAATTAAAAAAAATATAGTATAAAAATTTATTTATAAGGAATTAATTTTTGGAAAATTAATTATAATTGAAAATAAAAACCACTTGAAATAAAAATAAAAGCTTTTAGAAAAACAATATTTTCCTAAAAGACAGTTCAATTATACATTATTCACATAGTTTAAAATTAATTTGAAAAAAAATTATCAAATTTATATGGAATGTAAAATTTATTTTTGGAACTGAATATGCAAATTAGCTTAGGATGAATTGTTTTTATATATTTTTTTTGAAAAGTTTAATTTTTGAGGAATAGTAAAAAACAATTGATTTTAATTGAAAACTACCCTTTAATCTAAATAATTTATAATTTTAAATTATATTTTGGATTGGTTTTAAAGTAAAAATTTATTAAATAATAAATATATTAATACAATTTATGTCATTGGAATAATTTTAAAAAACAATTATATAAAACATTATAAACTTTTGAAAATTTTATCTTTAAAACCAGACTTTCTCATCCTGTCTATAGGATTAAAATAAAATTAAATTTTGAAACATGTATGAATTTAAATTGAAAAAATGGATTAAATATTTTTTATACATGTAATTTTTAATTTCTAAAAAGGTTGTAAATTTTTTTTACAAAAAAAAATTAGTGAAAACTATTAAAATTAATTACTACAATTAAGTGGAAAAATAGTTTACTTAGTTTTCAAAAATAGAAAATATTGAAAAAAATGAGAAAAAAATATATCCAACTACATTATTGTTGACATATTTTTAGGTTATAACTTCTTCTATAGATGATTTACCATTATTGGGGCCTTATGACATGAAAAAATATTTGGGTGGAGTTCAATATTAAAAAATTAAAATTGTGCCACACACCCCAATTAAAAAGTCCTCCTTTATACTGTACACATCAAACCACAATACCATTTTTATTCATCAAATACCTGATAAATCACATAAAAAAAGTCAAAAAAAATCCTAGAAAAATATCTTATCTATAAATTCATATTAAGAAGGTATTAGTGAAATACTAAGGAGTATTCTTGAAAAAGATGAAATATTCTTCTAAACGAGTTTTTTTAATTCATTATCCACATAATTAAATTACTATTATAACATTATTATATAATAACCTCATTATCTTAAATACACTTATATATTTTTATTTTATGTTTCAAAACAAAAAATTCACACACTTCCATCAAATGATTTATGAAATCATCACTTCAGTGTACGACATACTACCTCTTCATAAACCGATGTCGTTCATTTTTCTATTACCAACTCTCAAGATTAGGAATAATGATAGTCTTATAGTTTATATATTATATTAATTATATTTATGATTTTATTAACCTTCTATTATTATTATATCAATGCATATCGTCTTAATTTCTATTTAGTGGGAATATGAAGAAATCACTCCTGTGTACAACAGATTACAACTACACAAAGTGATGTGATTCGTTCAAGCGTTATATAGAATTTATTAAGGATTCATTTAACAAAAATACGTGATATATAAGATATTAAAATTAAACAGATAATATATATATATATATATATTATTTAATTTTCCTTCTTTTAATATTCAAAGAAAAATGAATCATCTTTAAGGCGTACATACGACTAATAGTCTCTATGAACATTGTCTTTCATTTCCGATCAGCGAATTTTATGGATTAATATAAATTAATATATAATGAATATATATGATATATAAAAATGATATTAAATTATTGAGATGATTTAATCATGATAAGAGTAATATGATAAAAAGATACTAATTCAAAACAGACTCTGAAAATAAAGATGTTAGTACCTGAAACGTTGAAAATAACAAAATATTTTTAACAAATGAGTAATAATATTATATATAAGGATAATATATGTTATCATAAATATTAATACAGTTCTATAATAAGTAAATAAGATTTTTAAAAACATTATAATGTATTTTAATTCATTTTCAACCAAATGAAATCCTATGGTAAGGGATTTCATCTCAATTTCATTTCATTGAGGCATACAATAATGTTATACACCTAGTCATCCAAATATTATGTATATACTAACCATTTCACAATTAATATAATGAATAATTAATTCTTCATGGTATCTTATGTTTAAATTGTATTCATTTCTTTTATGGGAATTTTATTTTAAAATTTATATGTAGTAATGAAATTCTAAAACTCAATTTCTTTTCATTAGATTATATTAATTATTAAAAGTCATTGATATTATTGGATTATTTTTATAATTAATATTTAATATAAATTTTTTGTATTTAGAATATTTTATTCTGATTTATAGTTAATACATATAATAAATTCTTTGATTAATTATCACCTTAACATTATGATCATTTTAAGAGTTTATTTGACAAACTCATTCTAATAATGATTGTTTGTTGTTGAATTTCCATTAAAGAAAATTATAATATCATTATTTAGAAAAACAATTCATTTTATTATCCTCTATAAATTAAATATCGTTTTCAAATCATAATAATATTTTCACACTTTTTGGAACACAAGTTTTTAAGAAAATGTATTATATCCCACTTCATTTTACTCATTGGACCGAAATTTATTTTCTTAAATGTCATTTTTTTAAAACAAATTTAAAAAAAATCATTAAAACTATTAAAATTTATTTACTAAATATATTTTTACCATTTTTGTATTTAAAATTTTTTTTTTCAAAGAAATCTTCCGGTCTCTTTCTAAAAACATTTATTTAACATTTTTTCATTTAAAATGGAATGTTTTATACGACATGTATGTAATAACCCATGGAAATGAGTACCAATAACATGTACCTTAATTATCATTTTTATAATTATCTATTTAATTGAAATGTTTTTAATACTGATTTTCAATGAAATGTATTTTTCAAAAAATTTTACAAAATGAGAAGGATATTTCTCTTATGAAAATTTATAATTATCTTTTATGGTATTTCTATCCATTAATGACAACAACTATTTATTATTACTCCAATGAATTATGTTATATTGATACCATAATCTTTATTTATTTATAAGGTTTAGTATAATTTTGATCAATGAATGTTGTGACATTTACATCAATGATTCATTATTGTATTCATTAACATTATATTTAATAATTTAGTTTAAATTGGACATTAAATTTCGTTAAATACACACATTATTTATCATGGATAGGATTATTGTCTAAATCATATAAAATTTTTACATACGGTGTTCACATTGAATGTTATATCATCGTGTGAAATATTAACTAATGTGTATTATTTAACCAATAATGATATTTGATAAGGAGCATTATTAATGAATGAAATAAATTATTCGATATATAAAGAATGCTTTAGACTGGTATGCCATTGGTTAGGGACCGTTTAAATTAATCCCGTTGATGAATCGATAGTCTCATGTGATGAATCAATTATCTTTCCCCTACTAAATGGGTTTTTACATAGTATATATTAAACCATTATTTGAATGGTCATGACTGTGAAGGTTCCATTTACTTAGATAACATTAAACCCAATAGTAAATCATTATCTCTATTTGGAATTCAATTATAACTAACCAAGATATTTTTATTATGATATTATCTTTTGATTCATTTGATTTTCAATTCATTGAATAAATGGAATTTTTTTTAGTTAATTACCATGGCATATTTATTTTTCCATATCTAATTGTCTATATGGATTGTGTGTTGAGTGGTTTACCTTTAAATGTATTTTAAGATCATTGATTCATTATTTCTTCTGATGTACTTATACCATACTAAGTGTTTGATCTCATCCATATTTTTTCCCTTTTCCCAGAATTTCTTGAAGGATACAATGACTGATATGTAGGGATATGATAAATTGAATAATTTAATTCCCAAAAACAAAATTATGTTGAAATTTCTGTATTCAAATAGGATTTTTGAATCAAGTATTTATATAGTTTATCAAGACTACTCAAATGATTAGTCCTTTGGGATCTGATATACTGGTATCTTATTACAATGTAACAGTATCAGGTTCCATCTACATGAATATGGGGTTATGCATGCTATAGTTGGTATCATATCTTGTTTAGTAGAATCTTTCGATACAACATTTACCATAACATAAAATAGATAAAAACCATACGAATGACATTGAGGATAAGTATAGTAGAAAATCCAACTGTGTTTAAAGTAAGAGTTTATGTATTTATTTTTATTTATAAATCCCTATTTGTATAATAAAACTGAAAGTGGTTTTGGCATAGATTTACTGATGGTTAATAACTACAAAATGTACATTTCACAAAATAATTATTCACAACATAGTATACGACAATGATCCTTACTACTTAGTTAGTTTGACACGCATGGGAGATATGTTTAGAATAATTCGCATATGTTTTTCAAACAATTATGAAGGCATTAAATAGTTGATTAAAATGAATAAAATATGTTATAAGTTGGTATAAGGAATGAACTATATTGAAATAAAATAGGTTAAGTATTCATTCATTGGAATTGAAGAAATTATATATAGAAGAATTTTTACCAAGGATATTTTGGTTATAAGAATCATTAAACATCAAAGGATTCACTTAAACATTAGAAGAATTTTTTTATGACATAACATAAGTGTTATGGATACAATAATGGGTTATTTAGTTTAAGATTTCAATTAATATCAATGACTTAAAACACTATTTTAGGTGTTATGTATTGAGATTCTACCCTAATTGTGGACATTTTGGGGAGATTTATGGAAAGTATAAGGTTTATTGGAAATTTTATTTGAATAATAATCCCATTAAATTTTATAGATTCATGATTAAATGTAATGATAACTATTAGTGTTGATATGATAATTAATGAAACTGTAGTAATAGTCAAATAAGATTGTTAGAATTTGAACAAAGTGGTTGTTTTGAAAACCATAGTAAAAAAGGATATTTAATGATTAAATTTATTTAAAATATCTTCCTCATATTTATTTATGGAACATTATATGAATCATATTAATATAATTTTAGAAAAATTGAAACTAATATGATTGGTAACTATATGCTATATTCTTCAAGGCAGTGGGGCTTGAACCCACAACCAATTAACAATTAGGGTTTTATTCCTACCATTAGCCTATGTGATTTACTATTTAACATGACATTGTTTTTATATAATAAATTTGATGAAAAAATACTATCAATGAACCAGTAGTATTACATTTGAGGTTTAGAAATTAATGTATTAATGATATTTGTTTTGGAATATATTAAATGGAAGATTGAAAGACTTTCCATTATTTATGGATCACAAATATTTAAAATGTAAATATTAGTGATTCTGACATAAAAAAACAATGTTATGGATATTTAGTTATTAGAATAAGAAATAAATTAGAAATTTATAGAATCACAAAAAATGATGAAATTGTTCTTATCAGACAAAAACATATCATGTAGGTATATTTCACCATATTCAAATATAGTAAAAGAATTCATTAAAATTAGGAAAATGAACTTGAAATAAATGGTTATCATAATATCATTATTTCTAATGATATCAAGGGCCTTTTAAAACATGTTAGATGAATGTATTTGAGGCCTTCAACATTTTATTCCTTATTAAATTTAATTAGATCAATGACCTCAATCACTCTCTGTAATTATTTATACATTTCCTCTATGTACATATCTTTACATTCCATTATTGGTCTTTTACATAGAAACCATGATATTTATTGTAACATATGTCTTTGGTACATCCCATTATCTATTCTTAAGGGTATTTTTATACCAACCCATCTCATACTGTGCGGTTTTAAAAAAGAAATGTTCAAATATCCAACCCTATATTTGATATAAAATTCATATTTGATTATGTATGTTAAAATAAACACCATGCGCCAAAAGGAATATAACATACAGAAAATTTATAATATATTTATTATTTTAAATAAATTTAATCTATTATATAAATTTAATGGTATGAAATATCGAGGTATCTTTTCTTAAATTTAGCAATGAGTTTCTTCAATATCTTGGATAAATCACAGGACCAGTTTTTTAAACAAAAACAGGCCTTTAATATTATTATTTAATATGATAGTTATTTCCTAGACATTGGAATTGTGGTATTGAATAGGATTAACTAAATTATAAAAATTATTTTTAAACATACATTAATAATTAACCCATTTTTACTAATTAGTTATAAATGAAAATGAGTTCCACATGGAAGAAAAATAAATTTTTTCAAAAAAGACTATATTTTTACAAAAGCAGGTTTAATTACAAATTTCACACTTAATTAAAAACATATTTTTACCACATATAGAAAATTTATATTAAAAAATAAAAATTATTTATTTATATTAGAATATATAAATATTCATTAGATGATTTTTTGGAATTTTTCTGAGAAGATATATATTTTTGATGAATAGAAAAAAATTAACAGATTTTAATTGAAACTGCATATTATTATAAATAAATTATAATGAAATTTTTTTTTTATAATTTTTTTTAAATTCATAATAGTTCAATTATACATATATTAGTCCAATTTAGCTCATTGTGATCCTTTTTATATTGAATTTATATATAAATACTATGTAAAATTTTGAACATTTTATCATTAAAACCATTCTTTTTCATCCCATTTCCTAGATTAAAATTTTATTGAATATTCCACTTATGAAAATTTAATTTCATAAAATAGATTTTATATTTTTAATTATAATAATTTAAAATTTATAGTGGATTTAATTTAATTTTTTATTTTTATAAGAGAAAACTATTAAAATTATTTACAGTGATTAAGGAGAAAACATGTTTACTTAGCGGTTAAACATTAAAAATAAGGTTTAATGTTGACCCAAAACTTGTAAAAAACCCATTTTATGGAAATATAACAACCCTATCCCTTCTAGGATCACGAATGGTCCAATATTATGACCTAGTGTCGTGAAAAAATACAGGGTGGAATTCACTCTTTCAAAAAAGATATAAGTGTGCCACTCACCCCACATATAAAAGGCCACCCCTCTCCATTACACATCACACATTCAAACAACTTTGGATTATCCAATCCCTACCCATGTAACTTCCCATCTTCTCTTCCCTAATCCAATAATCCATATATTGGTTTGAAATCTATCTTGGGATGGTATATATTTTGACATCAGTAAAATACCCGAAAAAGAGGTACTAATATTATGGAAGTGTTTTTATTTTATTTCCATATACACATAATTCAAATCCAAATATTATTTAATGAACCATGTTTAATTTAAATATTCATTCATCAATTTTTTGTAATACATAATTCATTACACCAAATGACGCCCAAAGACCTAATTGGTTAGTGCCTTTGGAAACATGAAAACGTAATAGTGGTGCATGAGTGAGATACATTATCTCCCAATAGGTTTTCCATGACTAGAGACCCTCAAATATATATCATAAATGAAATATATCTTCATATCATAAGGAAGGAAATAATAAAATGGGTGATATGAGGTCTTCAATAAGGGTAATCAAGGAAGATATGTAAGCATAAACGTGAGAATAAGTTTATAATAATGAGATCATAACTTTAGAAGATCATAACTTGCATATGAAATATCAAAAACATGAATTGATAAATAAATAAATTGAGTTCATAAGACATTAATCACAAGGGAAACAAAAAATTAATCCATGAAAGCATAACATAGGAACTTTGGCACACACATAATCATGTAATATCATTCCTTATAAGTTAAGACTCATTGATAGAGTGTATCAAGGAGATTAATGGGGACTATACCTATAGTGAATGACACACCACCATCCCCAGTAAAATTCCTTTCCTTGTAAGGCATATGGTTTCCCCATCTTCCCATAGTGGACAAGGTTTCCACATCTCCCTATATTGGATCGGGTTTCTCCATCTTCTCACACTAGATCGGGTTTCCCCATATTTACATAGTTGATCAGTTTTCACTATTTCTTTAATAGTGGATAGAGTTTCCCCATAATTCATAGTGGATCAAGCTCGTTAACTTGATTCCTATAATTATAAAATGAGATATAAATCTTTACCCAATTCATTGGTGGGATATATTGGTCTCACCCATTTCATAATGAAATCATAAATCATGTTCCAAAAAATAATAAATAATCATATCATAACCCAAAAAATGAAATGGAAATCATAAAAATGTAATCATATCATAGCCTTTGGAAAGTAGATAGGTTTCAAAATCATTTCATCAAATCATAACTCATTAAAAGAAGTAGGTTTCATAATAATATAACCCATGAAATGGAAATGGTTTTTTCAACAATAACCCTTGAAAGATAAATGGGTTTCATAAACATCATTCCATAAATACCTAAACCATTCATAGAAATAATATTAATGTAATCTTTATATCATTTCCCTATAAAGGTATAATTAACACCAAAGGATTTCATCTTATATGGGAAATAACTTGGAATGTTTTTTTTAAAAAAAATTCTTGAAGAAAATATCCTCTCCTCCTTGAAAATTGTGTTTTAAAAACATAAAAAATATTGAAAAATTAATTCTTGAAAATAAATGTTCAAAATTATATATAAATAATTGAATCCATTTTTAAAAATATTTTCTTTGAAAACATATAAATAATTTTTGAAAACATTTTTGAAACAATTTTTCTTGAAATAATAAAAAATATTATTAAATACGTTTGAAAAAATTATTTCCATTAAAACTTATTAAAGAATATTTTTAAAAAATTGAATACCTTTTTCCTTGAAAAATTATAAATGAATATTGAAAACCTTTGGAACACATTTTTCCTTGAAAATTTACAAAAGAAGATTGAGAACATTTTTAAAACCATTTTCCTTGAAAACTTATAATTAAATATTTAGATCATTTTGGAAAATAATTTTTTTTGAAAACAAATATAATTAGACTAAAAACATTTTGTAAACCATTTTTATTGAAATGTTATAAAATAATAAAAAATAAATTTTGAAACCCGTTTTCCTTGAAAAAATATAAAATTAACATTAAAACAATTTAAATACAATTTTCCATGAATGGTTATAAAATAAGAATGTTATTTTTGAAAACCAATTTCCTATAAAACATATATAAGATTATTTGAACGATTTTGAAAACCTTTTTCCTTGAAAAATTTTAGAAGCCGTATTCATTTAATTTGTATCAAATAATATTAAAACATTTTAGAGCCCATTTTCCATAAATTATTTTAAAATAATCTCAAATTTTTTTTGAAAAACTTTATCTATTAAAACTTATAAAATAATATTGAAAAACATTGAAAAAAAATTACTATAAAACTTATTTTATAATATTGAAAAAAAAAATTAAAACCATTTTCCTTGAAATCATATAAAATAACCATGAAAATATTTGAAAAACATTTTCCATGAAAATAATTTGAAAAAATATAAATAAATATTCAAAACAATTAATTTTTATTACAGATAAAAAAAATTTTGTAAATCATTTTAGAAAACATTGTTTTGAAAAAACTAGATTTCCGATTGAATAGGAAGATAAAGTTTAATTTTCATAAAATAACATTCTTAATTATATTATGTACCGATGATTGAAAAAATGGTTCTAAAACATGAATGTAGCTGGAATAACTAGATGGTAAAAACATTTATAATTTTTTTTGAAATATGGATTATAAATTTTCATCAATGGATGAATAATCATAACAAATCTCACTAAATGATGAGATTTTAACTATAAAATCATACCAGTTTAGTAACATAGAATCATAAAACATTGGAAAAAATGACATTAAATGGAACTTAATATATCATTAAAATATTTATATGAAAGATATATCATGTCAAAGTGAGTACATAGACCTCCTCGAAAAATATAGTTTCATAACATGGCTTGCATCTCAATGAAAAAATAATTGAGTAAAAATTTCTTTTACCACTATGGTAACTTTTGAGTCATTTCCCAAAAGAAATAATGGTAAAAAAATTATATGTTAATATCCATAATTTTATTTATATTAATTTTATAATACATCCATGGGAAGTATACACACTACACAAATAAAAACAGTTCTATAAAACGCAACTATGACTGTAATATATAAACTGAGATGAAATTCAATTACATGGTGTCTGACTTGTTTTGTGTGTATTTATCTTAAAAAATAAAAATATATTTATTTAATTGATTTTGAAACTATTTCTAGTTTTTTACTACATTTACATCAATTATTACATTGTTTTATACAAGTACTTAAACAATAATGTTTACATTGTGTGTTTTGAACATATTTGTTTCATTTGTCAACCTGATTTTGATAAGTTTACTATTGACAATGAAGTAAATATATATTAATATAAAGAAAAATTATAATGAAATTATTATCATATTTATACTTAAATTATACTGTTAAAAACAATCTTCTAAGATGGATATGAAAAATTAACCAATATTACAATCATGGAGATAATATTTTGTACTATGCATGAGTAATGTTCTCATTTTTCAACAGTCATTATGGTTATACGGTAAGAAATAGTATATCATTTCAGAGTAAAAATTATATCATAAATAACATATTATTCAATAATATATACTTATATATTTGATTTTTTTGATGTAAATGGAATGAAATGGCGTTGACGAGGTTGTAGTCCACACATCCATATACAACATAACCTCCATTTTAGTGTATGAAATGTTAGAGATAGCGGAATATAACCAAATAAATTGTACTTTATTCATTAATAAATACCTTGTCACATATTTATTTTTCTTTTATATGAAAATGCATGTGATAATTTTATAAGGATAACTGTTGCACTAAATGGTCATAGATGATCCCATTATGATGAAAACCCAGAGGATCCATAACACTGTTCTTGAATATATGTTCTATGGATAGATGATTTTATTTTAAATACACAAAAAATACATTCCATTAGGGGTGAGAACTCATTAGACTTTGAGGAACCTTCTCATGGTGTGCGCCCTGGGTAATATCGAGGAGGATATTATAAGAAGAAGAACTGCTAGTAGAAATCCACATTTCATTGTGTCATCTGATGTTCCTTTTACAGACTTGTGCATTGATCCTAAGTCATTAAGACTATTATTAATATGTATTATATCCTTAGAACTTAGATTTATTGATAAAAACTATGACGACATACTATTCGTCGCAAGGTAAGATATGTTGGGTGCATCACGAGTAATTCTGCATTAATATATAATGAGAGAAGGGATTTTTCCCTTCTGTCCCACAATGAGAGTTGATATCTTAGGCCCTTTGATGTCATTTATATAGCCAAAATAAATCCATGTACCTGGTGAGAAATGTGAAAATTTAATTCAGGGAAGTCAAATAATGAATAATTGAGCACATGGGTTGATGGCACTAGCATGCAACCCACTTGATTTGAGATATCAAAAAAAATGGATTACATAACATGGTAAGCATTTGTAAGAGGTGACACATCACTGAAACATTAACTTCATTCTCTATGGGTGCCTTATCATGTATCTAGATGCTACCCTTGGACTTTAGCCAGGCTCTGCCTATGGCCGTTAATAAGGAGGCACAGAGTGTCACACACTAAGTGTGTCCTTGTATCTCAGTTAAATATTAATTTAACATGTTTAATAATTATTATTTCCAATTGTGGTTTAATAATTATTCATGGATTCCTGATCCCATTTATTTTGTCACTAGTTATTCAAGAGAATATATTGTGGATGAAATAATATATTTATTAGAGACTAATGCAATGATATTCCTTTAAGAAATAAAAAGTCTTTTTAAATTTCTAATATATGTGGGAAAAAAATAAATAAAATAGAAAAACCAAAAGTACACACTGTATATATTAATATACACATCATGTATTGTTTCTAGGAATTTGTGAGAAATAATATTATTTATTTTATTAAATATTATTTGGTGTAATTCCCTGGGCACATGTCACGTAATAATAATAGTAATATTTTATTCTTAGACATGGGGGTTTACTAAGAATTAAATGAAATGAATAAATGATTTTGGGCAATTAATTAATTTTACTATTCTATGTAATTAAAATCCAAATTATATTATTCTAATTTAGCATATCGATTCTTTTTAGTTGTGCACAACATATCAAGAGAAAGCTCTCAAGCCAAGAGGTAATTCATTACTTCCAAGGATGATCTCAAGTTACAAGAGAGATCCACTTCCACTAGATCAAGGAGAGAGCTTTGTAATTCACTCTCAAGGCGATCAAAGGCATACATCATAAGAGAAGGCTCTTCCGTGCATGCACCCGGAGATCCCTCTGGTGATATCCAGAGATACATGGAGCACCTTTATATCACCACTAGAGGAATCCTACAATTGTATTGTACAACGCATTGATGGATCACATCATATTGGGATAAGAAACATCAATACAGAGATAATTTCATCAAGGTAATTCTTCTCTTTTAATTAAATTAATTATATACAATATATGATGATCCTCTATATGGTTCTAATACTCCCTTCATTTCTTTTATTCTTTGTCCTATTCTAAAGATCCAATGTTTTATTATCATGGCGTATCTCAAATTAATCGTCATTAAGGGAAAGATAATGTTGCTTAACCCACCTAACGTACTTATGCTATGCTTGAAACCTATAAGCTTTATCAGAGGGTCCATATCATTGATTTTAATTATTGAGTTTTTCATTCATGATTTATGCATTTACTAAATTATTTATTTCAATTAATTTTAATAATTCTGAAAAAATTAATATCAAGATATGTTCCACCACTTTCATTTCTCGTTAACCTTAAAAACCGATATTTTCTTTTAATTTTGATTAAAATAAAATAGAGGATCTCATCTGGAGGTGACAAATCTTCTTGGTAGTACAAAATTAGAACACACTGCATTTACTTGGCAGTACATGCCCTGAAGTCATGATTCAATGCATCAGACCAGTCCACCAAACCAAGTCGTGTGTTGGATTATTTCTAAGTCATAATTGACTCCGTGTGTTGAACAGGAACAAGTGGCACAAAGTTTCTATATTACAAGTTGTGTGGACCATTGGACACGGTGTGTAGTCCCTTAGGGTTACGGTTGGACCATATTCCCCATACACGGCTTGCTCGTCTTGAAACCTTGTAACACGGATACTACACGGCATGTAGCCCACTAAACACGCTATGTACTCCAAATATTTCTCAAGTACTTCTACACGCCATGTCCCCAGGCATGTACTTTGGATGGATGTTTAATGATAGAACACACTGTGTAGTCAGAACTACACATAGTGTACTCATCGAAATTATGCAGATTTATTAAATTTTATTAGTATACTATACAGACCCTTGAGACGTGTAACATAGAGTGGGTGTAAAGTTGAGGAACAACACATGATAGGTGTTATATATATATATATATATATATATATATATATATATATATATATATATATGATTAATTTAACATCTCTGTAATGTTCATTTCTACTCATTTGGTAGTTATGAACTTGAATTCAACGAGTTTCTTCTAAGGTACAAGTTACATGCAAAGATAATTTTATACTAATTTAATTGCTTAAAATTATAATGGATTAGAATCTCAAGGAAATTAATAAAATTGTTTAAGATAAAAGGATTGATTAATTAAAGATAATTAATTGATTTGAGTGTGATTTATCTTAATCATGAATGATTAAATAATTGAATACTAGTTTTATTTATGCATAAATATCATTGAATTTATGGATGATCATGAGCTAAACCAAGACCTTTTTATTTGAATTGTTTATTTTAATTTATTTATTTAAATTAAATTTTTTGGCCTAAGAGCCTTCTCCTCATTAATATGTAGGTCTTGCATGCCCAAGGATTCATTTACATAAACCTCCATTTAACCCCTCACCTACGTGTGAGATAAAATTATATGTAATGGTTGGATCTCCTAATCTAGTGGATGTGGCTCAAGTTTGGAGCCGAGATGAAACGAATACAAGGATATACAAATGTGCACAGGTGGAATATTGTAAACATGAACCCAAAAGGTTCAACGTGTTTCTCTCCTAGGTCTTGGGTTAGTTTATCAGCCACTACATAAACTAACCAATAGAACAAACTCATGATCATATAATTTATTTTATTTCTATCAATTTCATGTTTTATTTTTTTGTGGGTGTGTTTTCATGATCAAACAATTAAATAATTAAACAAAAAAGTAATATTAAAATAATATAAGATCGGATTAGGTGTAAATATTTTCTTAGACATGGTTAATCACTTAAGTATATGCCACATAATATTAACAAGAATTTGATAAAGATAATAAATGATAATTTATGTTTAAGGATAAAATCCCTCAGAGAAATATTAAGTCAGTAAAACATTAAATAATCTTAATTAGAATCTAACCATAGTTCAAAGTGCTTGAACAACCCTAGTTGCGGTGATTTCCATTATCTAGGAATTATAATTCAATGTTCTTGGTTGAAATGACTTGGTTCACATCAATGGTTGACTGCCACAGTAGGACATGGTGTGACCAAGGGGAAAAGGTCAAGGGAATCCAAAAGAAAATGATTTTAGGAATGGGGAGTACACTTAGCGGATCAAGGAACTATGATTTCATGTTGTTGGCATTTGGAATGCCCACCTAAAACCCTTCAAGTTGATTAACCAACCCTATTTGGAGTAATGAAAAAGGAAATATGGTTCCATTCCACTAGAATATTTAGGAAACAAAATATTACGAAGTCAATGGTGAGGGCTATTGGATTTTGATAAAATAATGGGGGACTAATAAGTATTAATTTATTTAATTTTCTCAATTTTATCAGGATAATGTACTAAACCTTTGGTCTTCATAATTAGCTAAAAAGAAAAGAAAATTTAATTCAAACATATCATTTTGAACCATACTTGGTATGTAAAACCTTATCACATTCACTAATTTCTAGGAGTGGTGGAGGGGTTTACACGCCATCCATCACAACAAGAGAAAGTTGTATGTGCTGGGAGAGCCTATTAGAGTTTCACCTAGAAAAGGGGATAGTGATGAGGAACTATTTCTCTATATAAAACATTTGGATGATTCCACAGATGTCTAATGTTTTATGCTATAATCCATGTATAATGAGCTATTTAGCAATAAGAAAACATGTATTCATATAGCCTGATGTCTCACTATAAGGATCTCTATAAATAAAAGGCATGACATGAGAGATATGGGATCTCCAACGCTTTTTCTAAAACTAATCATGGAGAGTTTGCACCATCTGGGCCTCATTTAGTCAATATCGTTGGATACATTGAACACCTAAACATCTTAGGGATTATGTTCTTGAATGAGTTGCATATAGATCTCATCTTATCATAACTTCTCAAGGCCTTCTATAGAATTATTACAAACTAAAACATTATCAATAATGAGAAGAGTCTATTAGAACTTCTAATCTTAATTTTCTTGGTAGATAAAGACATGGGGCATGAAAAACCCACAATCCTTAGGGTAAATACAAAAAAGAAGGACAAGGAAAATGGGCCAAATACATATAAATGGTCTGAAGCCCCTGAGAACCATCCATCTAAGAAGGGGAAGATCTAGAGGTAGGTCAAGCAATGAGAGGAGGTATGTATTTCATGTGGTAAGAAAGACCACTAGAAGAGGAATGGCACCCAAAACAATAGGGACGCTAAAGGTGAATTCATTTTTGAGTGTAATCATTCCATTTCTACAAATTGGATATTAGATAAAACTTGTGGGGATCACATATATATTCAAATGTAGGAACCAAGTATATTTAGAAATATTTCTTGGGGAGAGGTCGATCTTCAAGCATCCAATGGCGTGAGGTTGGATGTGTTAGACATTTGTGATTACAACCTCTCATTAACAGCCTTGATGATTTTGGTTTTACAAAACTATTATTATGTTCATATTGTTACCAAAAATATAATTTTTGTATCAGGATTGGATATGGATGGATTTATTTCTATGTTTGGAAATAAGGTTTGTTTCTTTTATAAGAACAATGTATATTATGGTATGGAACATTCATATAATGGTTTGTATAGATTAAATTATGAAAAACATGTGTTGGGAATTGATAAATAATCAAACTCACATAACTCATACAAAACCTAGGTGTGGAATCACCTTCTGGGTCATGTAAATGAGAAGCGCTTGGAAATGCTCTGCCAAGATGGTATTCATACTCTAACGAGATAAAACAACTTGAAATATGTCACGCCTAATTACAAGGTAAAATGACCAAGCCACCTTTTGATGGATAGGGTGAAAGGGGCATATTGGATCTAGGATTGGTACACAAGGATGTGTGTGGGCCATTTATTGTAGAAGCTAGTGGTGGATATTCCTACTTCATTACTTTTACTGATGATTTTAGTAGATATTGATAACTCTACTTAATGAGGGAAAAGTTAAGAACCTTAGATAAATTTAAGGAATTTTTTAATGAAGTATAGAATCCTCTTAGTAAGAAGATAAATAATCTTCGATCAGATCTAGCTAGAGAATATTTGACCCATGAATTAATCGACTTTTTATGGGAGTCTGGGATTCTTGCACAACCCAAATTTCCTTATACACCACAGTGGAATGGAATTAGTTAAAGGAGGAACTACACCATGATGGACATGGTGAGGTTGATGATGAATCATCCAAATATTCTATTATCCTTTTTGGGATATTTATAACAAACTGTAGCATACACATTAAACTGAGTACCAAATAAGTTGGTGAATGGAATTCCCTCCAAGTAATGGAATGGAAAGAAGCCCATTTTTTTGCACACACGTGTATGGGGATGCGAGGTGTTTGTTAAATCCTTTAAATGCAAAAAACTCGAACCCCGGGGCATGAGGTGTACCTTTATAGAATATCCTAAGGAAACAAAGACATATTACCTATATAACCCCTCAGACAAGAAAGTGAGTGTCTCTAGAGATGCAATATTTCATGATAGGGAAAACATCCACAAGAAGGATAGTGGGAGAATGATTGACTTTGATGAAGTTGATTCTCATGATACACAAGAGTTGGTATAGGAACAAGTTCCCTAGGTCCCCATGGAAGAGGTTCCATAAACATAATTACTGAATAGGAGATCAAGAGAGGTAAAGAAACCATAGAGATTTGGTTTCTTAGTCACTAAGGAAGGTGAATAATTTTTATTGGAATATAATTATCCTCTCAACTATAAGGAACTAGTAGAGATATCGGAAGCTTCACGATGTCTAGAAGTTATGAAATCATGGATGGATTCCATATATCAGAATGAGGACTGGGTTCTGGTCAATGAGCCAATTGAGGTAAATATTATTGGATGCAAATGGGTATTCAAGAGAAATATGGACATGGAAGGTTTTATTTGAACCTATAAATAAAGGATAGTGGCTAAAAGATTCAGATGATGTCAATGAATTTACCATAATGAAACATTCTTGTTGGTTTCCATGATTAAATCCATAAGAATAATACATTCAATAGATGTTTACCATTAATATAAGATTTGGTAGATGGATGTCAAAACAAAATTCCGCAATGGGAGCCTTTATGAATATGTCTATATGACACAACCAGAGGGGTTTGTGACACGAGGTGAATCCAAATGGTTTTACAAGTAATAAAAATCTATTTATGGATTAAAGCATGAATCTGGGTCACAAAACATTCGATTTGATGTAGCCATAAAGGAATTAGTTTTCATTAAGAAGGAATGTATACCATGTGTTTATATGGGGATTAATGGGAATTCGGTTATTATCATATTTGTCTTTTTTGATGACATATTACATGTTGGAAATGATGTACCAGTACCACAATCAGTTATAGGTAGGTTAAACAAGTATTTATACATGAAAGAAATAGGTGAGGTAGCCTACATTCAAGGGATCATGGTCATTTGTGATAGATCCAGGAGGATGCTTGGACTATGTCAGAGTCCATACATTAACCAAATACTAAAGTGATTTCATATGGAAAAATACAATAGGGGATTGGTTAAGGTGTCACATGGCCGACATCTTTCTAAAAAAATGTGTCCTCAGACACAACATGAGAAAGATATGATGAGTAAGATCTCATATGCTTCTGAAATAATATCCATCATGTATGCCATGTTATGTACCAAGATTTATGTTTCCTATAAACTGAGCATGGTAGGTAGATATAAAGCAGATACTGGAGAACTGTATTAGACTACTGTTAATAATATCCTTATGTATCTGAGAAGAACTAAGGATATGTTTCGGGTGTATGGTGGGGACAAGGATCTTTTCATAAAATGGTATGATGATGATGGTTTTCAGACACATCTAAAGGATCTGAAGTCATAATCAAGATATGTTTTCTATCTCAACATAGGATGTAAGATCCCGGTTTATGGAAGGTTATGTTTTCATTATGTTTTGGTTGAATCCCTTGTTCTGGGTTTCATGGGAAGTCTTCTGAAATTATCAGAGGCCTTGGGAGTGTTTCGAGGGCTCGGGGAACGAAAGAAAGGAAAACTGGGCAAGACAGGCCTTGGCGCGTGGCCTGCGCACGGCCAGGCCAAACCGTGCGGCATGCCCAGGTAAACCATGAAACCCTCCTCCTCTAGACCGCATCATGCAGATGGTTTGAGAAGGGTTTTTCAAACTGTACGGACAAACTATGCAGCCTCCTAAAGTTGGGAAAAATTACAAGTTTTCCACTCCGGGCTTTTAAACCCCAACATGGGATTTTCCTCCATTCATCCCCTCTCAACACTAGTGACGAACTTGGCCAACCCAAGCTTCCCCAGTATGGTTCTCCTTCGATTCATGGCCATTTAGAGCATTGTTGGTTGGGGATCGAAGATCCAGGTAAGGATAATCCCATCCTTGCTTCTCTTTTTGGTTTAGGGTTTGTATCTTCTCTCACTCATGTTCCGAAGCTCTAAAACCCTATCTTTTGGGTGGTTTTTTGGTTGAAGCTCCAAATTTTGGTCAGATCAAGGTCTAGGGACTCGATTGAGAGTGCGTTCAACCGCGGTTTTTAGGTAGGTGGTCTACAAGATATATCCCATGGTTATTTGGGTATTTTGTGCATGTTCAGTTGTGTTCTTGGTTCCCCTTGGTTATGTTTTGAATAAACTTGGCATGTTTGGTAATAATGATGTTTAAAATGGCTAATGGGAACCCTCACAATCACCATGGGATGTTTTGGGATGGAATTGACAAATTTAGGGCCATCCATGGGATGTGCCGGCTTTTCCCAGGTTTAAGGATTGTTATTAAACATGTAACCTTGTTGTAGTGAATTGTAGAGTCCTTAATAAACATGTTGGCATGAATGGTTGAATCATGGAAATGATGAACGAATTAAATGGTTTAATGTGTAAACTGATTAGAGACCTTAATGGATAGGTTATGGGTCTAGTGCTAAATGCTTAGTGAGATAGGCATAACACATGGGACTTGGGTGAATGGTTAAATGATGTGAAATGGTAATGTGTTAGTGGGTTAAGGCATAATGTGATTTCTCTTGTGGTTTTTTGTGAATGGTCTATAAAAGGGGAAATGGTATGGTTGGGTGATGTTTACTTATATATATAGGCATGTGCACATTTTTTTGTAGAGTGGGGTATGACTTGAGGATCTACGCCCACGGGTTGAGCTAAGACTAAGGTTCTAAAATCCACCCTAAATGCACGGGTTATGAAATGGGACTGAGGGTGTATTCTCTTAACGGATGCATCCTCCTGGACTGAGGCTTCGAGGTTAGGATATGGTTTCTATGAGGGGGTTTGTCCTAGTGAGATAGGATAACAATGTGTTCACCCTCTTTCATGTGATTGTTGGCCTTAGACCCATGTAACATAATGTATTTATTAATCCATGGAAATGTGATGAGATGGTGAGTGATGAAATTTGGTGTGTAATGAATGGTAATGGAATTGGCAACGGCTTTGGCTCAAAAATTGGCTAATTGAACCTAAATTAATAAATTGAAAATTATCATTCATATTACTTTTTCCTGTAGTGCCTATTTGTACGGGAGATTTTGTAGACACCATTGGTGGTTGCCTACTGAGTTGTACCCACACCCTGCTCAGGCCGTCGTTGGATAGCAGAGTAGACTTCATGTTTGCAGGTCAGGAGAAGGGAAAGGATCCTTTCTAGATAATTGAGTGGACATGGGTAGCCTTGGTGGAGGATCCAGACTTGGATTCGGTACCGTTTTGGGGATTATGGTCGTTGTCCTTATTTTGGGTTTTTGTTCACTCTTGAAATTTTAGTATGACATGACATATTTATTATTGGAAATGGTTGATATACATTTTCCTTGTTTATTGGTTATGGTTTTTGCTATTTGGTTTATTTATGTTGTGGCTTAATCTGATAAAAAGGGGGTATAGTCTCCCCACTTGACCCCATAGACCCCCGCTGCTAGTCTGCAGCCTTTGGCGTATGGGGAGGTGTGCTTACGGTCATGTAACCACCCAGCTTGGATCACCGGTTTAGTAGATTATGGGTCGGGGACGTTACAAAGTAGTATCAGATGAGGTCTTTCTTCTCCTTCTCTAAGGTCTTGTTATTTGGTATAGGTTTCAAAGGGTTAAGATGTGTGGTGCCTTGGTAATGAGATCATGCTTGGGAGTAGCTAACCCATGTACGAGGGAAAACCCAAGTCACCCTGGGTGGGAAATGTTGTTCTTGGTTGTGTGTTGTTATAGTTGATGATATTTCACCGTTGGGTAATGTACATGTTGTTTGATGTGACTATTTTATGATATTTGGCTTGTGGCCTTAATGGCATGAGAATTTGCATTCATGCATCATTGTAGTTACCTAGAGATATTGGTGGCATGCATCGTGTTAGGCACCCGCACAGGATGGGTGTGTGAGGTAGGAAGGTAGGGTGCATCATTCATTTCATGAAACCAAGAAATAATGAGAATAATGAAATAAAACAAGCGGGTAAAGGATTTTTAATGAAACAGAAGGGTTTGAAATGAAGTGGAAAATTCTTTGTAAAAAGTTTTGTGAGTTTAGTGGTAGTGCATGGTAGTTTACCCCATGTAAACCATGGACCGCGGTAGGGATGGTCATGGAGGTAAATTTGAGGTGATAATTATGTTAAACTAGCATATGAAAATGGGTTGTTGTAGCTATTAAAGAGCTTTGTGAGGAATTCATGAAAGTTTTATGATATCCATGATAAATCTCATGTTTGGTAATGTAGTGATATGCCTCCATGACGTCGATTTCCAATTGAGAAATGAGAGGATGTTGCTGAGAAAACTCCTCCAATATAAGAGCAAAAAAATGTGGTGATCAATGAAGGTAGAGAAGACCAGTTCTGAGAGAACATTACTCTCCTTATGCAGATGATGGATCGGGATCTAGGGCAGGTTGCACCGAGTATGTTTGAGCTGACCAGGGAGTTCCAGCTGCAGCACCCTCCGACCATCACCGGAGAGGGTGGGCCAGAGGCAGCAGAGTTCGGGTTAGAGTTTTTCTAGACAATACAGGATCATCTAGAGACCCCTTTTGAAAAGTGATTAAAGCTGGATGTTTACATGTTGCGGGGCCAGGCAAGACGTTGGAGGGACATTCAGGCTCATATGGAGTAGGATGAGGGGATGTTGTGGAACATTTTCCAGGAGAAGTTTCTTGAGCATTTTTTCCCAGAGACTTTGAGGCAGGAACGGGCTACAGAGTTTATGATCCTGACTAAGGGATCACTATCATTGATGGACTATGCTAGTTGCTTCACTTATTTGAGACGTTATGTCCCAGTGTTAGCAGGGGATGAGGCAGTGGTAGCAAGGCATTTCTAGCATGGGTTGAGACTTGAGTTTAGGTCTCAAGTGAATCTCTTCCACTTGAAGAAGTTTGCAGAGTTGATGGATAAGGCACTCATCTCTAAAGGGAACCTGAAGGGATCTTCGGGTGGTGGGATTGACGTTCCAGCTGTGCATACAAGTGGTGCGTCTTCTGATGGTCAGAAGCCTCGTTTGGAAAGTTTCCAGTAAGGTGGTCAGAAGAGGGGGTCAGCCTCTCAGAGTTGGAACCATGTTTTCTGATATCAGTGTGGCAGGCCAGGGCATATGTGTGGTCACTGCCCTCGACCTCCAGTTGATTGTCGTTCGTGCGACAGAATGGGGAAAGTGCAGAGGTTCTGTAGGAACCCTCGACACATGGGTGAGGATAATGAGGAAAAGAAGATACCAGATACGGGAAGGGGAGCGGTTTCCACGTATCATGCAGGCAGTTGGATCTCCACGAGTCATACTAGCATGGGTGGTGGATGTGGAGCTCCAGGGAAAGATTTTTGACACTAGTATGGTAGTGCAGTGCAGGGTGTTAAGGCTAGAGGCCAGGGTAGAGAATCAAGTTAGCTTCAGGTAGTTCAGTTTGCACCTGGTGATGGTGAGGCCGAACCGTCAACTGTTTGATGTACGATCCTTGTAGCTTATATGTTTTGCAGTTCATTGTTTGACATAGATGACACACAATCTTTTGTTTCTGCTCAACTTGTGGTAGTGCTGGGTTTTCCTGTGGAGGGGGTGTGTGGATTTATGTCAATTGACACCCTGTTGGGAGTGTGAGTTGAGGATATCAAGCAGTGAAAGGGATGTGCCTTGGAAGTTGGTGGGTATTGTTATCTGTGGGACTTGTTCGTTCCCAAGATTTCAGGTTTTGACCTAATCTTGGGAATGGATTGATTGGTGTTGTATCAGGCTCATATACAATGTTATCATCGCAGAGTTTCATTCAGGTCGCTTGAGGGCGACGCTTATGTCCACCGTGGTGAATGGGATGTTCGAGCAGGGCGTCCGGGGCCGTTTTGTCAACTGGTGAGTGTACTCACAGCTCAAGTGGCATGTCTCATGCTTGATGATGATGAGGGAGGGGAGAAATCTAATTTTACTCCTGTGGTGGGTCGGTTTCAGGATGTGTCTACAGAGGATTTATCGGGATTACCACACAATAGGGATGTCGAGTTCACGATCGAGTTACTGCCGAGAGCGGAGCTAGTTTCTATTTCTCCATACTGAAAGGCACCAGAAGAACTCCATGAACTGAAGGTTTAGATTGAGGAGTTGGAGCGTAAGGGGTTTATTCGTCCTAGTACGTCTCCTTGGGGATCTCCCGTGTTTTTTGAAAATAAGGCCAATGGTTTGTTGAGGTTGTGTGTTGACTATCTGATGTTGAATCAGATGACGGCGATTAATAGGTACCATCTTCCTAGAATTGATGACCTATTTGATCAGTTGAGGTGTACATTAGTGTTTTATAAGATTGATCTGAGGTCAGGGTGTCACCAGATGAGGTTGAGGTCTTCTGACGTACCGCGGACAACTTTCCAAAGTCTGTATGGGTTGTTTGAGATTATTGTGATGCCTTTCAGCTTGACCAATGCACCGACAGTTTTAATAGCTTTTATGAACCTAATATTTCATCCCTATGTTGATCAGTGTTTGGTTGTCTTTTTTGTCGATATTTTGGTGTACTCATAAACTCATGATGATCATGCCCAACATCTTGATATCGTCCTGGGTATGCTAAAATATCATCGGCTATACGCCATGCTATCTAAGTGTCAATTCTGGATAGGTGAGGTGCATTTTATGGGTCACATCATCTCAGAGGCAGGTGTGACAGTGGATCAAGATAAAGTGTAGGTAGTTGTATCATGGGAGCAACCCAATAGTATTTCTGATGTTTGTAGTTATCTGCGGCTGGCCGGGTATTACCGAAGGTTCATTCAGGATCTCCCTCACTTGGAAACACCACTCTCGGGCTTGATCAAGAAATGAATCAGGTTCGATTAGTCTATGGCTTGTGAGAATGCCTTCCAATAGTTTAAGAAGCGGTTAAAGACTGCACCAATCTTGATCTTACCTAAGCCAGGTAAGAAGTACAACATGTTTTTTGATGCGTCCAGAATCGGACATGGGGTTGTGTTGATGCAGGATGAGCGGGTTTTGGCTTATGGGTCAAGGAATTTGTGACCCCATGAGTTGAAATATCCCACTCATGATCTTGAGTTGGCTGTAGTAGTGTACGCCTTGAAATGATAGAGTCACTATCTGTTGGGAGAATGGTTTAATGTGTTTACCAATCAAACGAGTTTAAAGTACATCTTCTCACAACGGGATCTGAATCTTCAGTGGCGAAAATGGGTTGAATATCTCTAGTATTTTTAATTTGAGTTGGTGTACATGCTGAGAAAGAGAAACAACGTTGCTGATGCTCTAAGCAGGAAGGTTCAGAATCATGTGGTTCAGGAGTCCAACACCGAGTGGAAGGAGATGGCTTTGTATGTAGAGATGCACCTGGAGGTGCAAGAGGAGAGTGGTCAGGACACTCTTTCTTCCTTAATGACATAGTTTATAGTTTTGAGTCAAGTTAAGGAAGGTCAGCTTGATGATCCAGAGTGTTTGATCATGAAGGAAAAGCATTAAGGTGGGGAGCTACCTTCTAGTTGGGCCGTCAGCATGGATGGTGTTGTTCGTGTTCGTGATCGTGTGGTTGTGCCAGAGTGTGTGTGGGAAGAGTTGATGCATGAGTTCCAGGCATCAAAGTGGGAAGTGCATCCTGGTTCGACCAAGAAGTACCATGATCTTTGAAGGTAGTTTTGGTGTCCTGTAATGAAGAAGGAAGTTGCAGGATTTGTGGCATGGTGCCTTACCTGTCAACAGGTAAAGGTCGAGCATCAACGCCCTGGTGGTTTGTTGCATCCATTTCCCATCCCTGAATGGAAGTTGGATGATTTAATGATGGACTTTTTCTCGGTTCGTTTGAGGAATCCACGGAAGTATGATGCAATATGGTTGGTTGTGGATCAGTTAACGAAAGTGGCTCATTTATTTCTGATTCAGAAGACCTATATAGTCAACCAGTTGGGTGAACTGTATGTTTGGGAAATAATGTGGTTGCATTGTATTCCGTTAACCATAGTTTCAGACTGAGATATGCGTTTCATATCGCATTTCTAGAAAGGGTTAAAGAAGGTGCTTGGTACGCAGGTGTTTTTGAGTATGGCTTTCCACCCACAGACAGACGGGAAATCAGAGCGTACAATCAAACTGTTAGAAGATATTTTAAGAGCCTCTGTCCTGGACCTTGGTGGTTCTTGGGAGATGCACCTATCATAGGTTGAGTTCACCTACAACAATAGTTTTTAGGATACAATTCAGATGGCACCATTTGAGTCACTTTATGGGAGACCATGTAGATCTCTGTTGTGTTGGATAGAGGTCAATGAATCTGAGTTGTTGGGGCCAAGTCTCGTGCAGCAGACTTCAGAGAGAGTTAAGTTGAACCGGAAGAGAATGGCCATAGCTCAGAGTAGGTAGAATTCATATGCAGATCAGAGGCGTAGACCTCTTGAGTTTGTGAGGGGTGAAAAAGTGTTCCTTCGGGTGTCGCTAAGGTTGGGTCACCTTCAGATTTGAAAGCATGGTAAGTTGATGCCTAGGTATGTGGGAACTTTTGAGATTGTGGGGAGGATCGTACAAGTGGATTACCAATTGGATCTTCCACAGTTGTATGGTGGGATGCATGATGTTTTTCATGTGTCGCAGCTTCGACGGTATCATCCTGACCCATCTCACATGGTTAATGTTGAGGATGTGGAGCTTGAGGCTAATGCGTCCTTTGAGGAACATCTAGTTCATGTTGTGGATCATAGTGAAATGATCTTTTGGGGTAAGGTTGTGCCATTAGTGCGAGTACTATGGCAGCATGGAAAAGTTCAGGAAGAAACATGGGAGCGGGATTCAGGTATGTAGGCTCAGTTTCCCGAACTCTTCTCTTCGGTGGAGCAATGAGGCTTGGAACTCAGCTCGAGGACGAGCTGTTATAAGATGGAGAGGTTGTATGATCTTGTTTTTTGGAAGGGTATGTTTTCATTTTGTTTTGGTTGAATCCCATGTTCTGGGTTTCAAGGGATGTCTTCTGAAAGTATGAGTGGACTTGGGAGTATTTCGAGGGCTCAGGGCATGAAAGAAAGGAAAAATGGGCAAGACAAGCCTGGGCACATGGCCTACGCATGGCCAGGCCAAACTGTGCGGCCTGCCCAGGAAAATCGTGCAACCCTCCTCCTCCAGACAGTAGAATATGCATGGTTTGCGCACATTTTTTCAAACCATGCGGAAAACCCGTGTGGCATCTTAAATATGAGAAAAATTACAAGTTTTCCACTCCGGGCTTTTAAACCCCAACTCAGGATTTTCCTCCATTCATCCCCTCTCAAACCTAGTTATGAACTTGAATAACCCAAGCTTTTAAAGGGTGGTCCTCCTTCAATTCTTATCCATTTAGAGCACCGCTGGTTGCGGATCGAAGCTCTGGGTAAGGGTAATCCCATCCTTGCTTCTCTTTTTGGTTTAGGGTTTGTATCTTATCTCTCTCTTGTTCTGAATCTCTAAAACCCTATCTTTTGGGTGTGTTTTAGGTTGAAGCTCCAAAGGTTGTTTGGATCAAGGTCTAAGGACTCGATTGAGATTTTGTTCGACCGCGATTTTGAGGTAGGTGGTCTACAAGATATATCCCATGGTTATTTGGGTATTTTTCACACGTTCAGTTGTGTTCTTTGTTCCCCTTGGTTATGTTTTAAATAACCATGGCATGTTTGGTAATAATGATGTTTAAAATGGATAATGGCAACCCTCACGACCATTGTGGGATGTGTTGGTATGGAATTGACCTAATTTAGGTCTATCCATGGGATGTACCGGCTTTTCCTGGGTTTAGGGATTGTTATTAAACAAGTGACCTTGTTGTAGTGAATTGTAGAGCACTTGATAAACATGTTGGAATGAATGATTGAATCATGGAAATGATGAATGGGTTAAATGGGTTAATGTGTAAACTAATTAAAGAACATAATGGATAGGTTATGGGTCTAGTGATAAATGCTTAGTGAGATAGGCATAACACATGTGACTTGGGTGAATGGTTTAATGATGTGAAATGGTAATGTGTTAATGGGTTAAGGCATAATGTGATTTCCCATGTGTTTTTTTGTGAATGGTTTGTCTAAGGGTCAATGGTATGGTTGGGTGATGGTTACTTATATATATAATAATGTGCACATGGATTCATAGAGTGGGGTATGGCTTGAGGATCTACGCCCATGGGTTGAGCTAAGACTAAGGTTCTAAACTCCACCCTAAATGCACGGGTTAGGAAAGGGGACTGAGCGTCTATTCTCCTAACAGTTGCATCCACCCGGACTGAGGCTTCGAGGTGAGTATATGGTTATTATGATGGGGTTAGTCATAGTGAGATAAGATAATGATGTGTTTGCCCTCTTTCATGTGATTGTTGGCATTAGACCCATGTAACATAATGTATGTGATTAATCCATGGAAATGTGATGAGATAGGGAGTGATGAGATTTGGTGTGTAATGAATGGTAATTGAAGTGGAAATGGATTTGGATCAAAAATTGGAAAATGGAACCTCAATTAATTAATTGGAAATTATCATTCATCTTACTTTTGGATTCACTACCTATTTTTGCTGGAGATTTTGTAGACACCATTGGTGGTGGCCTACTAAGTTATACTCACACCCTACTCGAGCCGTTGTTGGGTACCCGAGCAGACTTCATGTTTCCAAGTCAAGAGAAGGGAAAGGGTCCTTTCTAGACAGTTGAGTGGACATGGTTATCCCTTGGTGGAGGATCCGGACAAGGAGTCGGGAGCATTTTGGGGATTGTGTTAGTTGTCCTTATTTTTGGTTTTTGTTAACTCTTGTACTTGTAGTAACAAATGATATATTTATTGTTGGAAAATGTTGATATATATGTTCCTTGTTTATTGGTTATTGTTTCTGCTATTTGGTTTATTTTTTTGTGTGTCTTACTCTGATAAAAAGGGGGTATAGTCTCCCCACATGACCCCATAGACCCCCACTTCTAGTCGGTAGCCTTTGACATACGGGGAGGCGTGCTTAAGGTCATGTAACCACCTGGCTTAGAGCACCAGTCTAGTGGCTTCTGGGTCGGGGGCATTACATAGGAGCTATGAGCTGGAAGAGTTCAAAGTAGCCAGTTGTCACCAATTCTATAGTAGAGTCTGAATATATAGTGGATTCTGATGCATCCAGAGAAGCCATCTGGATTTGGAACTATTTCCAAGAGCATAATGTGGTGCCTATAATTTAATATCTTATAACATTGTATCATGATAATACTTCATTAGTGGATCCTGAAAAATAACCAAGGGTAGATCAATGCACAAAGCAAATTATCAGAAAGTATCACCTCTTGAGGGATTTCTATCAAAGTGGTGAAGTTGCATTGAGTATAGTGTCCATGGAATAGAACATGGTAGACCCTATGAATAAAGTCATATCTCATTAGAATCATGAATATCATGTGAGATCTATAGGTTTAATGGTTGTTTGTAGTTGGCTATAGTTAATGTGGTAGTCTGTTGGATTTGGTGGCCTGAAACCAATGACTTTTTACTTTATTCATCAATAAATACCTTATCACATCTTGATTGTTCTTCTGTGTGACCGAGCATGTGATTATTTCCTAATTATAGTAGTTTCACTAAAGGGTTATAGCTGATCCCTACTATGATTGGAACCGCAATGTTCTATAACAATTTTCATGAATATATATTCTACGGCTAGATGATGTTATTTGAGGGACCCAAATAATATAGGCCATTAGGGTTGAGGACTTATAAAACTTTGAGTCACCTTCTAATGGTTCACACCCTTGGTAATATCCACGAGGATATTATGAGAAAGGGACCGGATAGTAAGAAATCCACAATTTATTATGTCATTGGATGTTCCAATCTGCAGACATGTGTATTGATCATTGGACTATAACATTATTATTAATGAATATTACAACTCGCACACTTAGATGTATTGAAAAAAATTCTGATGACACACTGTTCGCCATGAGGTAGGACATGTTTAGTGCATCATGAGTAATACTACATTAGTAGATAATGAAAAAAAGGTTGTGTCCCTAATATTCCATAACAGGAGTTAATATCTCAGGCCCTTTAATGGAATTGACATATCCTAAATAAATTGATGGACATGGTGAGGAATGGGAAATTTAAATTCAAAGAAGTTAATGAATGAATAAGTGGACACACTGGTTGATGGTACTAGAATGAAACCTTCTTGATTGGAGATATCAAGAAAAAGGGATTACATTACATAGTAAGTGTTCGTAGTAGGTGACACGTCATTGTGGCATTAACTACTTTCTCTATGGTTTCCATGGAATGTTGTTAGATGCTAACCATGGACTATAGGGAGGATCCTCCTAATTCCACTAAGAAAGAGTCCTATAGGGTCACACACTAACTATTTCCATGTATCTCAGTTATATATTAATTAAATAGTTGTATAAAGATTATTCCCGATTGTGGATTAATAATTATTCAAGGATTCCTGATCACATTTATTTCGATACTAGTTATTCGAGAGAATATATTGTGGGTGAAATAATATATTTATTTGTGAGTAATGTAATGAAATATATTTTAGAAATAAATAGTCATTATTCATGGTTTAATAAATATGGTGTCCGAAATAAAGATAATTGAACAACTAAAGTACACACCGTGTATATTAATATACACGCCATGTATTTTTTCTGAGAATTTTTTAGATATAATATTATTTATATAATTAAATTATACTAGGTGTAATTAGATGGGTGCATGTAATGTTATATTAATAGTGATTTTTTATTACTAGACTTGAGGTTTTACTAATAATTAAATGAAATGAATAAATTATTTTGGGTAATTAATTCATTTTTTATTCTAAGTAATTAAAATAAAAATTATGTTATTCTCATTTAGAATATCCATTATTTGTGGTTATGCACAATTTATCATTAGAATGCTCTCAATGTAAGAGATAAACTTTTTCCTCTAAGAATGCTCTTAGGTTACAAGAGAGATCTTTCTCCACTATATCAAGGAGAGCACTTTAGAAGCTGCTCTCAATGTGATCGAAGGTGGACATCGAAAGCAAAGAATATTTTATGCTAGCACCCAGAGATCCCATCCCCAATATCTAGAGATATGTGGAGCACATGTGGATCACCACTAGAGAAATCATGTACTTGAATTATACGATGCAATGATGGATCACATCGGACCGTGACTAAAAATATCAACGAAAAGAGAATTCCATCAAGGAAATTCTTGTCTTTTAATTAAATTAAAAAAAACAACATATGATTATCCTATCTATGGTTCTAGGATTCCTTTACATTCTTTCATTCATCATTCTATTCTGATGATCCAGCGTTCTATTATTTTGACGGATCTCATATTGATCGTTGTTAATGAAAAAATTAATGTTTCATATCCCACAAAACGTGCTTCTGCTATGCCCAAAACATACAAAAAACCGTTAATAAAAAATAATATATTTTAATTAAAGGAAGGTAATTATTTCATTAATATCATATATATTTTATTTTTGTCACATGTTGTTTTATAAATCATCCTTGATATGTTTTATGAATAGTGTGAATGAGTCACATTTCTTTGAGGATGTCATTGTCTACACATACACAAACGTTGTTGTCGCATTTACACAAAATGGAAATAATGAAGGTAAGTTTTATATAATAATTTAAAAAGTATAAATGAATCATAAATGAAATTAAAATATCATATTGATGCATATTTTCAATCATACTTCGCAACTATGAGAAGTGGTAAATGAAAACAAATATTGTTTCGTGAGGTAGTAGTTCACCATACACAAGAATGGTAAGTGTGTTTCCCATTAGATGGAAGTGTGTGTGAGTGTAGGTATCACAATTATAATAGATAAAAATAAATATATTTATTATACTAGAGATATTATATAAACATGGAATAAGAATAATCGTGGTGGTTGAGAATGAAAATAAAAGAAAGGAGCTTGAGGATGGATGTTACATATTCTTTATCTAACTCCTTTTTCTTTGAATAAAGGGATTCCTTTGATGGATTTTTTCTTAAAGGGATGATTAAAGGAAGAATTCATGGATATTGGGGTATTATATTTCTGTATTTTTTGTGATCCAATGTGTATGAGAAGTGTAAATAATTTGGATGGGTGATTGTATTTTTATTTTGGGTGAGGAGTGGCATTCATGTATTTATTTTAAAAGGGAATTACACCCATGTTTTTAACATGAAAAGTTTCTCTAAAAATGAACCAAATTATATTCAAATAGTTTATAAAGTTGAAGATTTTCCATCCAATGGATTTTGCAAAATTTTCTATGTCAATTTGTCCCTTAGGTGTAATGTTTAGTCACTTGCTAAAAAAATTTAACCCTTAATCGTCATAAATCATTATAATTACCTTCACAAATATCATCATCATAAAACAATTTTACATAATATTAAATTATATATTATTATTATTATTAAAAATATTTAATCCATTTTTTTCCAAATTCTAATCACATAAGTCTTAGAAATTAATTCAATTTTAATCTCACGGATAGGATGACGATGCAGTTTTTAAAGTAAAAATGTGCTAATGGTTTCTATGTTTTTATGCTTAACATAGAATTTAAAATTTTCTAATGAACTAAATTGGGTAAACTGAAATAAATTTTAACTAATTTACCATTAAAACCAATTTACAAAATAATATATTCTTATAAAAATATTATCTGAAAAGGTAGTTTTGAATTAAAATAAAAAAAATTTCACAATTCATTAAAAAATTAAACATCACATAAAAATAAAAAAAATTAACTCTATGATAATTTTTACGTTCCTATTTCAAAGATGAAGTTCATTTTGAATGATAAAATAAACAAATTTTCCATAAATTGGATTTAAAATTGGTACTTCATTAATAGGTAGTAAAATTACTTTTTATAACAATATATATTTTTATTTAAAAAATTAGATTTATTCTTGCCTTATATGTACAAAATTTATTGGGTAATTATAAAAAATATATTTTGACCATATTATATTTAAATTTCATTGAAAACATTAATAAAAATTTATTTATTTCATTTATTGAGATGAAATTATGATTATATATAAAAATAATGTTTTATAGAAAGGTAACATCTTTATTTTAAAATCATTCATAAATTTAATAATACTAATTGATAACCAGTGGATAGATTTCATATAATTGATTAAATAATATGTTAAAATTTTAGTTAATCATATTTATAACATTAATTTAATGACTAGTTGGTAGCTATACTAATATTTTAACAGTAAAATTAATTGTATATTGTAGTTTTTTAAAAACTCAACCTTTGTGTAAGAAAATCTATCAAAGGAACTCATAGTTTCATATAACATAATCCAAGCATAGTTATATGTGTATTGAAAGATAATATATGTCTTGTGTGTTGAGAAATAAAGCCAATGATATTTCTTTAATATATAAAAATATATATTCAGTGTTTCATGAATTGAAAAATATCAAAAAGATTAAATTAATTTGAAATAAATTATTTCAAAAAATCTATGGGGGTTACATTCTACCCCATTAACATGAATTTGACCCTCAAAATTTGTTTGTGTTATCAAGGGATTGATAACTTGAATATTCTATTCATAGATACCCACATCATAAAAATTTATACTAAATAATCCTTTTAAAAAGAAAAGTTAGAAAAATAAAGGCTACCCAAAGAAACACATAACTAGGATTCCACATAGGATAACATAGGTGGAAGGTGATAACATAGATATCTATGAGAAATATAAAAAATATGTTCATATAGAGAGTGATAGAGAACATGTTCAAGAGAATGTTAATTCTCACAAAGCCATAAATCTATCATGATCTAAGGGGCCATTTGATTCATCGGTAAATAATCTACCAGGACTACCTTTTTGGTTTCAAGATCCTTTCCATAGAGTTAAAAAAATTTCATGAGAAGATTTACTTAAATTATTTAGAAAAATCTAAACATTTTTTATTCATTTATCAAGTTCAACTTCACCTCTTTATCTAAAAAGGAAGGTGAGTTTTTCCTTCCTAATGCACTAACAGATCATTAGATCCATTAAAATCCTCTTATATGTTGTCAATTACCATAAACATAATATTTTACAAATAGCTTATCCAATTTGAATAAATCCTCATTTGGTTAGATAATACCTTAATCTCACAAATATCATATGAATATTAACATAAAATTTCTAGGGTTAACCTTATAACCCTTCCAAAAGATGAAAATTAAAAATCTTTTAAAGAATTTCATAAAATCAACATAACATTGATCCCCCATTTATTATAATTTATCTCTTCATTGTCATAATGAAAACATGTTAATACCCTCAAAGTATAATCTCTAGAAACATGGTAGTAACTAGAATAACCATAAATCCTTGTATAAAACATGCATGCTTCCTTGGTCAAAGGATTATTGGATATCTTCCTTACATACAAGAATATGTAATCTTAATCCATGATTACATTGAGTAATATTTAAACATTTCAATCGTTTATTATGGGGTTATAAATACTATAAAATTTAATTTATCCAAATAAATAATCTCTTTATCCATCCTAAAAACAATTGTCTCAAATTTTTGAACACATTGAAGGTTACCTTCACTTATTTCAAAATATCACCTTTACATTAAATTTCTTTTTGAACTCTTTGTCTCCATTAAATATATCCTTTTAAAAACTGAATAAAAAAATTATACTAAAAATACTTATACATTTCTTTACTCATATAACATTACATTTGAATTTGAAAACATATATACTTTAATCATATAACTATATTCTTAAACCATTTATTAGACTTCATAATCATATACCTTAATAACCATTTCATAGAATATGAAATTTGAATCATGAATTAGGGTATATAAACATCAATCCAATAATGCTAATTTTATTAATGAATATAATACTAGAAGAACATACCATAACATTAACATCTCATTTGTGGTCTCTTTACCTTCAATAGTATAACCAATGATCACAGAACATAAATATTCTCTTCCTGAGATTTCCAATTTGGAATGTTATTTTCTTGATACCCATAAATTCCACATTTATAAAATTCAATGTTAATATGGTTCCTTTTAGTTACTACTATTCAATAAATATAGAAATAATAGTTTGAGAAACACTTATTAGAAAAAATACCACATAATCACGAAAAAATACTTATAGTATGTCTCAATAATGACACCTACATCATTAATCTATGATACCTTATCTTTATATTAGTTTATTTGTATTCATGTTTTATTTTAATCTGCCATGATGGTTTGTAAAGAGTTTTTTAATTCACAAATATTATACCTTGGGAGTGTGAAATTAGGTGTGCAGTAGGGCCAATTAACATTTACGAGGTTACACTTGAGTAAATCCTGATGCACCTTGTTGGATTTTTCACTCCTACGTACATTTGTACCAAAGACACATACACTTCTAGTATCCAAACAATTATATAATACATGGAAACCACTAACTCTATCCTTTACCAAAATACAATGATATTTCCTTAAACATAACACATCATTATACTTATCATTGGTGACACCCTAAGACATATCCTAATAAATATTCCTAGGGATCTCACTATAGATTTTTCATCATAGTTTCCAATGGATGACTAAACTGTTGCTGTTATAACAACTATAATGACCTAATCTTAATGAACATATACATTTAATAATTTTAGTGTAATACTTAATATAATACTCAAAATGATTCCAAAAGGCCTTTTTAGTTTAGTTCCTTTAGAAATATAGAAATTTAATGTCGGTGTATGAGTGAGATACATTATTTCCCACTAGGTTATCCAAGACTAGAAACCAAATCAGACATATAATAAATATCATGTATCTTCATAACCTAGATAAAGAAACAATAAAATGAGTGAACTAAGTTGATTATTAATTTTAAACAAGGGATTCATGTAAGAAAAATCATGATCATATGGTTATGAGAACATGATTATGATATTAGAAGATCAAACCCTACATATCAGAGATCATAAACATGAATCATTGGTTAGATATTAGTTTCTCATAAGACTTAAATATTAATGTAAAAATGAGAATAATCCATAAAATAATAAATTAGTAATTATGTAATACACATAAACATGTTATATAATTTCCTATAAGTCAAGATTCATTTCTAGAACTTATCATGGAACTTACTGGGGATAAACCTATTGGAGGGACAAAAGACCCTCCCCAGTCACATTTCTTTCATTTTATGGGATCAGGTTTCCACATAATACCATTTTGGATCATTTTTCCCCAGCTTCCCATAATGGATATGGTTTTCCAATATTCCCATAGTATATCAGGTTTCTCCATCTTCCCATAGTGGAGCAGTTTTCACTGCCTTCCCTTATTGGACCATGTTTCCCCATATTCTCATTGTATATAGGGTTCCCAATATTCCATAGTGGATCAATTTAACTGACTTGATTCCCATCATTATCTCATGATATATAAATATTCACCCTATGAATTGAAGGGTGATATAGGTCCCACCCACCTCATAATGAAATCATACAAGCATGTGCCAAAAAAATCATAAAAAATAATATCATAAACCATAAAAGGAAATGGGTATCATAAACATGTACTCATAACATAAACTATGTAAAAGATATAGGTTTCATAGTCATTTCATCAAATCATAACCCTCGAAAAGAAATGGGTTTCATAAGTATATAACACATGAAAGGGAAACAATTTTCTTAATCATATAACCAATGAAAGATAAAAGAGATTCATAAACATCATACAATCAATACATAAACCCTTTAGATAAATAATATTAATCGAATAATTATAAAATTTCACTAGAAAGGAATCAGTAACACCAATATATTTCATCTTATAAGAGAAATAATTTGGAAATATCTCTTAATCACTTTTCATGATGAAATTATATTTTCTTATTTAAAAAATTAGTTTTAAAACCCTAAAATATTTTGAAAAATACTTTCATAAAATTAACCATTAAAGCATAAAAATAAATCATCTAAAACCTGTTAAAATTTTTTTTAATTGAAATCATATATATAAGGATTGAAATTATTTTAAAAACCATTTTCCTTGAAAACATATAAAAGAAGCTTGAAAACATATGGAAAAATAATTTCCTTGAAAACATATAAAAAAATCATGAAAAATTATTGAAAATGTTTTTCCATTAAATATTATAAATGAAGAAAGAAAAAACTTTGAAAACATCTTTCCTTGAAAAAAAATTAAATTATATCAGAAACATTTTAAAAATATTTTTCCCTGAAAACATATAAAAGACAATTTAAAAAATTTTGAAATAAATTTTCCTTAAATTCATATAAAATTAACTTTAATTCTTTTTAAATATAATTTCCATTGAAAAAATATATAATATGAGTGAATTTATTTGAAAATAATTTTCATTGAAAACATATAAAATACGCTATAAAACAATTTGAATACAACTTTCTATGAAAAATTATAAAATAAGCTCGAAAAAGATATGAAAACCATTTTCTTTGATAAATTATATAATATTATTGACTAATTTTTAAGACCATTTTTCCTTCAAACCATATAAATGATTGCTGAAAACATTTTGAAAATTATTTTCCTTGAAAACATATAAAAAAGAATCAAAACATTCTCAAAACTGTTTTCCTTAAAAATGATTAAAATGAGATTAATAAAATTTCAAAACCATTTTCCTTGAAACAATATAAAATAATCTAGAAAACATTTTGAAAACCATTTTCCTTGAAACATTATAAAATAAGTTAAAAAAATTTAATTTTTTTTCTTGGAAAACATATAAAATAAGGCTGAAAACATTTTGAACGACATTTTCTGAAAAAAAAATTATGAAATAAAAATGAAAACATTTTGAAAACCATTTTATATGAAATTACATTGAAATTTTTAAAATAATTATTGCAAAAATTTAAAACACATTTTAAAAATAAAATATTTTTTAAAACCATTTTAGAAATCAGTGTTTTGAAAAATTCATATTTCTGAGTGAAGAGGGAGATAAAGTCATATTTTCATAAAATCAAATTTTTTTATATCATAAGTACCAAATCCATAAATAATGGTAATAATACATGAATATATCAATAATAACCATAGGAGAATCAAATTTATCAGTGTTATTGAACTATTGACCATAAACATTCATCAATGAAAGCATAATCCTAAACAATCATGACAAACAATGAGATTATATAAATAAATCATTACCACTTTGGTAAATTTGAATCACAATATGATGAAAATAATAATATTTCATGGAAAATAATATATTTGGTGAATAATTATATTCATGATATAACATGTCAGTGAAATAATATATCCTCATAGAAAAATATAGTTGCATAACATGGAATGTGTCTCAAAGATAAACATCGAGACCAAATCACTTTACCTATTTGGTAACTTTTGAAACATAACAGATGTTAAAGAAATATATTCAAATGGATATTTAAATATACATAAATTTAATTATAATAATATTAAAATAAATAAATGGGTTGTATAAACTCCATTAAAATGGAATGAGTGGTGAATAAAGAATGTATATCACAGAAATAATAAGTGAGATAAAATTCTTTTATTTAGAGTCTGATCCATCATGTGTGTCCTTATCTTCCAAAATAATAAAATTATATTAATTATTTTACTTATTTATAACCTTTTTATTGTTTATTACCACTTTTAATACACTTATTACAATGTTTAATATAACTACATAATAAATTAACATTACATCAGGTGTTTTGACCAAATTCGATCCATGCGTTAAATCGATTTTGGTTTGTCAAAAATGGAAAAATGGGTAATTATATAAAAATATATAGAATAATAATATTGAATAAATTATCATATTTAATCCTAAATTATACATCTAAATAAATCATGGTAGATGTTTATGAAAAACAAACAAACGTTACAGTCATGGAGACAGTAGGTCTTATGTATGCATGAGTAACGTCCCCATTTTCTAATTATCATTATGGAAAGCAGGTAGGAATAAATATATAATTAAATAATGAAAATTAAATTATAAATAAAATTTAATTTAATTATATATACTTTTATATGTAACTTCTGTTATGTAAAAGGAATCACATCCCATCGATGAAGCGGTAGTCTACACATCCATCAATGACTTAATTAAATTTCTAGTGTGTGAAATGGTAAAGAAAATGATTTATTATATTTATAGTAAGGTAATTATGTCATAAATATCACGTAAATTTCATTTATCTCACATATGTTTTAATTATCCTTGATACATTTCATATATATGGGGAACGAATCACATCAATTTGAGGAGACGGTTGTCCACTCTTCAATAAAAGATGTTGTCGTATTTGCAAAAAATTGAACGAATAATGGTATATTTTATATAATAGTTAAAAAATAAAAAAGAAGAAATATATATAATATATATACAATATAAAAAAAATATTTTTCTGTCATAATTTGTAACCATTATTAGTGGTAAAAGGAACAAATGAACAACATCATTTCATGAGGAAGTAGTTCGTTGTACACAAGAATGGTAAATATTTTACACAATAGATGGAAGTGTGTGTAAATATAGGTGGAACACATATAATAAAAATATATTAGTATGTTTATAATAATATTTTTATTATATAATCATTGAATTATATTAACTGAGGAGGTGGATAACGAGAATAATATAAAGGGGCTTAAGGAAGGATGTTACATTTCTTTGGATAACTCATTTTTCTTAGTAACAATGGGCTTCCTTGGTTGGGTTTCTACCAAATCTGATTCTTAATGGGGTAATATAAGTATATTTTGTCCATATATGAGTAGATTTATGGTTATCTTAGAGCTTTATATGTGTCAATAGGTGGTATGGCTGAGTTCCTTTTTATAGTGGGTGAGGAGTTCCATTCTTATAAAAGTTTCAAAAGGGAATTCCACACATGTTTCTACAATGATATGTGGCTATAATAAATATTTAAATTATAGAAAATTTATGATAGAGACTAAATATTTGAATAAAACCTATTTTAAACATTTTTCTAGGTAATTTGGTTCCTAAACTGTATGGTCAAGTCCCTTATTTAGATAATTTTCCTCTTAATCGTCGTAAATAATTTTATTTACATTCAACAGTATTTTTGTCAAAAAAATCATTTAACATATATGATGTAATATGTTACTATTAATTCAAATATAAAATCCATTTTTCCAAATTCCAAATACATAAGTGGCAAAAATTAATTCCACTTTAATCTCGCGAATAGGATGACCAAGTGGGTTTTTGAAGTAAAAATGGTCAAAATTTTCTTAAGTTTTTATATTTAATTTCCAAGAGAAATGGATTAAAATGTAATAAATAGTTTTAATTTATTTTCTATTAATCTAAGTAAACAATAAAACCCATTAAAAATAAAATATATTTTTAAAAAAAATTAAATGAAAATGAATTTTTGAATTGAAATCGAGTATTTTCACTATTATTTAAAAGATGAAACATCCTAAAAAAATAAAAATAATTCAAAAATTATATTTTTATGTTCGTAATTAAAATATTAATTTTAATTTGAAATATAATAAAATTAATGTTCCCAAAATTTGAGTTAAAATGGATTCTCCATTAAAATGATGTAAAATTTAATTTTAAGGAAATATATCTTTTTAATTTTATCATTTGATTTATTCATATCATATAACATTAAAATCAATTCGATAAGTATAAAAATATTCCTTTAAGATATTATATATAAAATATGTTTAAATATTTAATAATAATTGATTTGAATAATTTATTGAGGAAAAATTGTTTTTGTACATATAAAAAAAGTCTTCTTTGAAAAATAATTTCATTATTTTCAAGTAGTTCTTAGATTTAATTATAATAATTGATAACTAAAATATTGATTTTATATAGATGTGTAAATAATATTTTCAATTTTTTAACTGTATTTGTATCTTCCATTCCAACAATTATGTTATAGCGAAAATGATATTATAATAATCATATTAATAAAATGTTATAGTTCGGTAAAAACTCAGCATTCTATGTTACAAAAGCTTTCAAAGAAACTTAGAATTTTCTTTAAAAAGATAAAATAATAGTGTTTTTATGTACCTAGATCTAATATATTTATTGAGTGTAGTTCATGTGATACAAATTTATCTCTTTAATGTGTAAAAAAGTATATTCAGCGTTGTGTGAAATGAAAAATATCAAAAAGATTAAATTAATTTGGGAAAAAAATATTTCACAAAATCTATAGATTTTAAAATTATACCATGATTATATAATAGAATATGTATCTTTAATATATTGAGAATATTATTTTTTTATTTTATGACAAGAAACATCATACACATTTATCAAATGGGTTATGAAATCATTGTTCCTGTAAATGGAAAACTATTTCCTAGCGTACCGATGTCATTCATTTTTTCCATTACCACATCTAAATCATTGAAATAATAATGTATTTTTATTATATATATATATATATATATTATACTAATTATACTAATTATTTTATCATGATTATATAATTATTATATCTTATATAACTCCATTCTCTAAATTTTGATGGAATATGATATTGCCGCTAGTGTGTATAGTGGAATACAACCTCACGTAGGGATGTGTTTCGTTCACTCTTTACATGGAATGTATTATGTTTGTGATTATGAATTATATGTGATTTATATTAAATAAAAATAATAAAAATAATATATATATATATATATAATCATTAATTTTCATTCTTTCAATATGATAAGAAAACAAAACAATATCCATGCGTACGTACAACCTACCATCTCCATGAATGGTGTATTTCATTCCCTATAAAGTAATTTTATGTGTTAATAAAAAATTATATAATTAATATATATTATATTCAAATAATTTTCATAATTATAGAGATTATGAATTAATTATCATATTTAGAAGAAAAAATGACAAGTCAATACAAGCTAAAAAAAGAAAGCAATTTATACCCAAAACAATAAAAATAATTATATATCCTTAATAAATGGTTAATAATATTTTAGAAAAGGATAATATGTGATATAATAAATATTAACAAGGTTACTTAATAAGTTAATAATAAGTTTAACCCACTATTATGATGTTAAAGTAGGTTCAACAAAAAAATAATCATATTGTAATGGATTTTGTCTCCATTTAATTTCATTGAGGCTATTTGTAATGTTATGCACCTAATCACTTTTAAACTGGGTATATATGGCCAAATTGACATGTAATATCAGTAATAATTCATTCTTATTGGTATCATAGTTTTCAGTTTGAATCATTTAATCTATGTGGATCTTATCATAAATTTAATAAGTAGTTAAGATATATTATAACTCAATATATTTTCATTGGGTTATACTACTTATTTATATTCATTGATATTATATTATTATATATACAATGAATTTTGAATATATATTTTTTTTATTTATACTTGATTAAAGTTGATGTAAAATTGATAAACAAAATCATTTCGTGGATTAATTTTCACTTCAAAAATATGATCATTTTAAAGGGTTATTTCAGAATCTCAATCTATTAAATATTGTTTAATATTTAATTTACATTAGAGGAAATTATATGATAATTGTTTAATAAACACTTTCATTATATTATCCTATGGTTATTCATGATCAGTTTCATGTGATAGTACCATTTTCAACTATTTGGAGTATAAAATTATTGGTAAAATGTTTTAATAAATTCCAAAATCATTTATCACTCTGTTCAGAAATAAATATTCTTACAAAAGCTTGTTTTCAAAAAAATGAATTCCTTTTATTTGACCATTTAAAAATCAATTATTAATGAAAATTTTCACCCATTTTTTCTTTTCAAAAAAATATCCACTGAATTTTTTTATCTCTTTCTGAATAAGAAACTTTTCTAAAATTATTACCATGAAAAAATGAATGTTCTTTACAGCATGTACATATCAAACTATCTACATGACATTTGTTCATTTAAAGAATCATTTTAATGTTTAAGAGAATTTTTTTAGGGGAATTTTTTTAATATTGATTTTCAAATAAATTTAATTCTAAAAAAATCATACGGATGTTTTATGGAGAATATTTTATTGATAGAAATCATTTATTATTATTTAAACGGGTTTATTTTATATTTATTCCATCCTTATTCCTAATATGAATGGATTATGACCATTTTGATAGAGTTATATATTAACATTTAGTTAATTGATTCATTCTAATGGTAATTAACATTCATTGGAATTATTCACTTTCCATTGGAAATTAAATTTCCCCTAAATATCAAACTAATTTATCATGGATTTGATTATTCACTAAACTATATACCAATCGTACATACAATGTTCACTTTGAATGTTATTTGTTTATCTATAGAAATACTGATAAATCAATATTGTTTCTGAATATGGAAATTTTATATGGTACACTATTTATGAATTAAATCGATTATTCCATATATGAAGAATGATTTGGATTAGTATAACATAGGTTCAGGATTATTTAATGTAATTCTCTTGATACATCAGACGTCTTATAGAATGAATCAATTGTCTACCCTAAAAATTGGGGTTTTACCTAGTATGTTTTAAACCATCTTGTAAATTGTCTTGATGATAAAGGTTCAATGTTCCTTGGAAACATGGAATCCAATATTAATGCATTTTCATCATCCATAATTCAGTTATAACTATACATGAGAATGTCACTATTATATTAATTCTTATATAAATTCATTTTAACTTCATTGATAAAGTGGGATGTGTTTTTTTTAATTATATTTTCTTAATTTTTTTATCCAAATCTTTGAATGAAATGGGTTCTGAGTTGTTTACCATTTGATGTTGATTTTGTTAATTGATTCATTATTTCTTCCACTGTACCTAACCCTTATTGATCATTTGTGCTCACCTTTTTTTTCTATTTTCTAGGATTCAATGAATATTACTATGACTAATATGTACAAATATTTTAGAAGTAATAAAGTTATTATTGAAAAAATTAATTTTGTAATTTGTGCATTCAAATATAATTTTAAATCATTTAGGTATCTATTTTACAATTACTACTAAATAGATTGGTCCTCTGGGGTTAGATATCCTTGTATCTCCTTCCAATGTAATGGTGGTAGGAAGTACCTCTCGACGGCGGGGGTCAGGGTTTCTACAACCTATCATACCCAAACAATCCAAGGATTATTTTTTTTCATTAAGAAATTATTTAGATACTTCCAAGACATAATAAGTATTTCCTTCTGAAGATTAAATGATAACCCTACTTAAAAAACCCCATGGCTTAATTATTTTACATATTCAAGGAATAAATGGAATTTAATTTGTTTTTCAATTTATGTTGTGATATTTAATCATTCAAAAAAATTATCTCAAAATAAATCTGATGATACCAATTGGACTTTGAATAGATAAATATTTCAAACAAATATAAAATGAAACATTTTTACATATCTATGAAATATGTGGTTCATACGCAGTGTAAATACCATATCGGAATATATTAGATCAAATGATATGAAAATATATTCAAAATTCACATATGTGGTTTCAAAATTAAATATTGAGAATGTATTGTTTTTTTACTCTTATATGATTATACCCGAACATGAGATCAATCATCAAAAACTACCTCAAACTTTTAAATTTAAAAAATAATGCCTCAATATAAGGATTATGTACTTAAGGATCATGATAATTATGTTGGGTTGTGAATAAACAACATAATATCATATACTGTCATTATATTTCATTACAAATAATTTAAGATATTCCTATAGTGAAAAAATATGATGAACAAATCATTTAAATAAAGTGGTCTCCACACTGAATCTTTAAATCCATCAATTTTGAAAGATATATATAATAAGAAGTAAATGATATAGGTAAAATTATTAGAATAAAATTAATCAATAATACCATTTCCTAATCTTTTAACATTATAATTAAATATTTGGGGTCCCTTTTATGAGTATTAAATACATGGAAAAGAATTTTATTACCTAAACTTCATCCATTTAATTTTATATAATGGTATTCAAAATTGTGATATAAATCACTAACCTCGGTGAATATGTAGTCTAACATAGAATAATCAAAGATACAATTCCCCAAAAAAATTATCCCATCAATAATTAGTATATTTTACCCCAAAGTTATAATAATCAGTGTGGGATTTGAAATTAATTCTCCAATTAAATCTCAAGATGATTTTAACATTATATATTTCAAATTAAATAATGATCTAGGATAACTCAAATGACATTAAGATACTAAGTTAACACAACAAAAAAATCATTGTATGACACGATGGTATTTTTAATCAATTATAATTCTTTTTTATAAGGAGTAGATATATTTATGACATATGAGATAATTTTAACAACAATATTCCATAAATTCACAACCCAAGTACTGATAAAGTAAATTGATACACCTATATAAAATAATGAAACAATAAAAAATGATTTAATAATAATAGTTTTATTGACCAGGATGGTTGCAAATTTTAGTGGGGGTGTTTAATTAGTGGTACACATTTTTAAGAATTAGTCTTTTAAGTAAAAATATTTTGCAGGTTAAATTACTTATCCTATAAATAAATATTAAAATCAGTCTCAAAACATATTAAAATAATAAAAATAATGTATATAACATAGTGATTTATAATATTTTATTTCAAAATCCAACTATATACCATTATCGGTTTTTCCATCATTCATGGATTCTCTAATATTAAACCATGTGGTTGCACTATGAAAATTACGAATCCTATATGGAGTCCCACTATTATCATACTCCAATATCCCACTAGAGAATATAGGTTCCTATTTACCACTAAAATTCTATTATCATAAACAAAAATGATCTCCTTATACTTCAAGAAGATTCAGAACCTCTTGATGTAGATCTCTCTCCCCGGAAACACTAGGTAAACTAGTATACTCATGCTTATTTATGAAACATGAAAGTCAAAAATCTTGATCTAGACTACTATACATTTTCACTATTCTTTAAATAAATAATGACATAAATCTTATTATCATTTTGAGTACTTGGGAATGAAATACTATTCCTTCTTGAATGTCTCCCAACATTGATATCCACATCACTACTTTATGCTATAGTGAATTTTATTCTTAGCTTATCATATTCATGAACATAAATTATAAATATTTTTATGAATAAATATATTCATAGAGTAATGTAATGAATACTTTTTCTATAGTGGTTTATGAAAATCCCATGATCTTCAGTAAAAATAATCTCAATATATTTTATGTCAATCAACAAAAACTAAAATTATTATCTCATTCAAAAACATTCAAATTTTGTATTTTATTATCACTTAATTCCCATAATACCAGGGAAATTATTTTAATCATGTGATATTGAATATCACAATATCATATTACATTGAAGAAAATAAATTATAAATCATTTTAATCATATTATCATTGTGTTCATGGTCCAATGTAGAAAACATGATAGTGTTTCTCATTATGTATTTTTTCTTAGTTTGAATTAAAATATCATGTATAATGAACCTACAATCATGATTTATATTCATTGGTGAATACTTCCCAATAATAATTTGATTTTATATTATATATAGAATAATTATTATATAATTTTTCTCTATTTTCATAAGACTTTATAAGTTTTATTATATTTCTCATTTTGTTAATGTTTGTTCTCTTTGAGAGTCTTATGATCTCTCCCCACTATCATACACAATTCAATGAAGTTATAAAAACCTCAAAATCTTTTGTAATTTTCATATTCATAAGCATAGTAATGTCATATACTCTACCACTAAGTATTTTGATTGGAATATTTTAATACATAGTGAAGTAAAACATGAGCCCCTCCAAGTCTTACACCAGTAAAATGATGGCTTATATAGATTCTCAGTATATGTCCATTGCCTTAAAACTTACATAATCTAGAGTTTTGATAATGAGTTTTTTTATTTTCAAATTGAGGATCATTTTAGGTTTGGGGTTTTGGATAATTAGGCCACAACTATTACATTACATCTCAAAAATTACAAAGTAGACACTTGTACTATATTCTATTTTTTCACAATAATAAAACTCCTTAAATAAAACATGAATTATTTTATTGATATAATTCTTCTTGAATTATTCCATTCTATTTCCCTTCCTTATACCATACGAAAAAAATTTCAAAAACATAGTATGAGTATAAAAAGCTCATTAAGGGATATAAAATAAGGAAATAAATGATTATTACATGAATACATATAAATCAATGAAATTAAAATTTTCACTCATAAAACGTATGATCTTTAAAATTCCTCAATAGATAATATGATTTATGAATAAATAATAGAAATCATAAATCAGAAATTTAACTTGTGGTATCCATAACATACTTACATTATAGCTTTCACATCAATATAGGGAGTAACATTCATGGTAACGTTTGGAATAACCATCATAGTATATTCCCTAAATCTCTCAGGATAAACATTAACTTTTACCTTCATTACATTACCCAATTAGATAGAGATATATCACGGTCACACCTACCCTCAATTTATAATGTTACCACCCATATACATAAAAAAATCCCAAGAACCATGACATAATCATAACACATAAAACAATAATAAAGGAAAGATAACACTTCCACATTGTAATAAAAATATATAATTTCATGACATTGACATAATAATTGTTTTCTCAGAACCATTTTAATTTAAAAAATAAGTAATAAAGGTTTATCGTATTTAATTTCTTTTTTAAACCATTACATCTTGTTAAGGAATCCCAATATTAACTAATGATCATTGTAGCGAAAAGGTCATTGTTACCACATATGTTAAAAACATTCCTATTGTCATTTAGTAAAATGATCCATAAAGAAATGATTACTTTTTAAAATCATTTAATGAAATTAAAATTAAAATGGGTTGATTATATACCATATAAAATAAAGATGTGTATAAATCAAAATATGCCTCAATGAAAGGAGATTGAGAAAAAGTCCCATAACTTAAGTCAAACATGTCTCATTCATTCTTTATATTCCAAAATAATAAAAATAGGTCAAATTATAATTGAATCAGAACTTTTTTTATATTTTATTATTCTTTTTATATTACTTATCATGATTTTATAAAAATTACATAATAATTTATGTTCACTCAGTCGTTTTGTCGATATTTGGTAATTGTGTTGAAAATTAAATTGTTTTTATATAAATTGTCCATGTAGCCAAAATTCCATCATCTCCATAATGATAATAATTATTTAAATATCACATATATTTATTTTATTTTTATTTTATAATATTTTATAACATTTAGTGATATGAAATGAAATGCACCGTTCGTGGTGGCGGTGGGTCATACGTACGCATAAACACTACGTTAATTCTTTGCATATTAAAAGTAAAATAATCAAAACATTTAATAGTATATTATAATAATAGTATTATATTTATCTCATGTATGTCTCATATGTTTAATAAATCCATCCTTTATACATTCCAGGTAAAACATGAGCGAGTCATATCAGTTTGAGGGGATAGTCGTCCACACTTCCTTAAATAAAATTGTAGTATTTACACATCATGGAATGCATAAAAGTATGTTGTAAAAAAATTACAGATGAATATAGACAATATAAATATAATATATATTATCAATAAATATAGTTCCAACATAATGGACACTAGGAGAGGTGGTAGGATTAAATTGAACAATCATCGTTTCGTGAGACATATCGTCGTACAACGAAATAGTATGTCTGTATCCATTAGATGAAGATGTGTGTAAGTGTAGTTTGAAACATTCACATAAAAAAATCAGAGTATATTAAAGATACTGGTATTTTTATGTAATAAAATAATAATAAGATCATAGGGAGTGAATAAAGAAAATAAAACAAAATAACTTAGGAGGAGGCGTTACATCTAAATCGTGTAACTTCTTTTGATTTGAGCCAAAAGGCTTTCTTGAATTGTCTTCTTCACAAGGTAAGTCTTATAAGAGTAAGATAAGGATGTTCAGAGATTAATTTAAAATAATTTTGATGATCCAAGGGGATAAAGAGGTGTGAATAAGTGGGTTGAGGTGGTGGCATTTTATAAGAGGGTGGAGGGTCACTTTAGGATAGTCTTGAAATATTAATATTATATAAATTCAATTTAGAATAAAAAAGTACAAAAAATTATTTAATTAGAGGATAATATGTTTCTTGTACTAATACAAATCATCCAATACTTTTTATAAATGTTTTGATATTTTTTTCCCTTATCATTTTCTTAACCCTTATTTTACACATTTCAATCTTTCTGTGATATCGTGATATTTACACATTATGGGTTAATGTAATTAGTATATCATGTCAAAAAAACCCACAAAGAATCATTTACGATATATTTGGAATTATCTAAAACATTTGGATGGATGTTGTATTTTTTTAATTTAATATCATTTAATAAACTATTTTATATTATAAGTCAAATAATATTTATTTTAATAGTTATAATATCATTTGATTGAATCATTTATTAATTGAGCAATCACCACCTCATAATTCAGTAATAATTAATTTTATTTGGTTAAAATATAAAAATTATAAATAAAATATCATAATTTAGGAAATATTTTTAGATTTGTAATGACTATTTAATGTTGAAGATATCAACTATATATAATCATATAAAAATTGGGTTATTAAGAAAATTCATGTTTATATTATATATCTCTTTACTTTAAATTAATTTTTATAGCATGTCATTATCACACCCAAGTGGCTCCAAGGGGTAACGAAATCAAACCAAGGATGCTTGTGGTTGGAAATATCTCAAAAAATAGGATTATGACATGTGTTTTGGTATTTTAATATTATTATAATGTTATTTATTACTTTTTTTATCAAATTTACCCTTTACCCATAGTAAATATAATAATTACTGAAGTAACTATTTATAATTTTTATAAATAAAAGATACATATTTACACAATTTGAACATTATTAATCTAAATATGGAATCCATTTTTCACCATTAATAACATATAATTGGAAAAAATGAATTTAAAAATAATTCTCATTGTCAAAACCAAAAATCGGGTTTTTTAAGTAATAACTATCAAAATATTAACAAGTTTTTATGTGCAATTTCAATGGTAAATTACATAAAATGACCAAAATTTGATTAAAAGACAATAAATTAAACTAATTACACTTTAAAACAAATTAAATGAATAACATATCTATATAAATAAATTACATGAAAAGGAAGTTTTGAATTAAAATGAAGTGTTTTTCACTATTCACTAAAATATGAATTTAATTAGAAAAACATGAAAATTTCAACTGAAGTAAATGTTGATGTTCCTACTCTAAATAAGTATTTTATTTTTTAAAATATATCATCAAAATGTGACAAAATAATATTTAAAAATTCTCCTCCATGAAAAGTTAGTAAACCAACATTTTAAAAATATTTGATTATTTCATTCTTAAAATCAAATTCATGCTTATTTTAATACTCTAAAATTTATTGGAAAAATGTAAAAAAAATTAACAAACATGTGAAACAATATTTTAGTTATTTCTATTCATTACCCACAATATAATGTCTATGCGTTAACTACCATTTAAAATAATTGTAATATCATATTATTTTTCGATATAACAGAATGTTTTGAGCAATATAATATTTCTGAGAAACCTGTTGTAGCATATCGAGTATGCTATCAGAAAAAGTGTCCCCTTCAACATAAAATTAATATCTCATTATTAAATAATAATAGATATAAAAAATTATTACTCTATAAATACATGGGATTCAACATCATTACCCCCTTTTGGAAACTGTGTCCCCACAATTATTATTTACTTATCAAATAAGTGGGTGTATTTATCCCCTGTAGGATTTTCATATTATCATGTTGCATCTTCAACCATATGGTTTTGCAACAAAACAATAACCTTATGAATTACCAAATTCTACAAAACATTCTCTCTGTGGTAAAAAATCAGTACTGGTTATTCCTCATAATGAATATTTTCTTCCAACTGAACTACCTCTTGACTCATAACATGAGATGGAACTGGCCTATAATTTCTCAACATTGAAACATGAAAAACATTATGTACCTGAGATAAACTTGGAGGTAAATCCACTATATAGGAAACTGATCCAACTTTCTCTAGGATTTCATACGGTCTAATTAACCTTGGTCTCATATTTCCCTTCTTACCATAACATATCACACTTTTCCATAGAGAATATTTGAGAAATATATGATCACCTACCATGAAAGAAAGATCCTCGCTCTGGTTAAATTCAAAAATTTTCTTCCTTCTATGAGCTATTCTTATCTGCTTTAAATCAACTAAACTTCTTCTTCCTTCTCTTCTACAAATTTTAGTCCCACTAACTTTATTTCACATAATTCATAATAAAAAGTTGTTGTTCGACACCGCATTACATATAATGCTTCAAATGGTGCCATCTGTATACTAGAATAAAAAAAAATTATACAAAAACAACACCAAAGAAATTGTTTGATACCAAATTCCATGGTAATCCAATTAAAAAGTACATATCATATCATCCATGGTCTGAATTTTTCATTATGAATTCCCATTTGATTTAGGATGAAATGTGAATGGAAATTTAATTCAGTTCCCAAAGACTTTTGGAGGCCTTTCAAAAAGTTAGAAGAGATCATGGATCATGATCAAATACAATAGAGATGGTAACTCCATGTGACTTGAGTATCACATTAATATATAATTTATAATATTTTCTAGGGATAGAGTATCTCAAATAGAATGAAAATGAGCAGATTTAGTAAATTAGTCCACAACAACCCAGATTAAATTTTTAACTTACAAAGTTTTTTGTAATCCATCTACCAAATCCATGGATATATTTTTCCATTTCCACTCTGGCACTATAAAAGGATAAACAATCTCTTTCAGTAATGTCTATTATGTAATAACCTATTGACAAGTAAAATACTTCACAGTAATGTTATAAATATCTCTTTTAATTCCATCACACTAGAAATACTGTTGAAAATCTCTGTATTTCTTATTACTAAAAAGATTAACTGAAAATAAAGAACTATGAGCTTCACATAAAAAATCTTTCTTCAACTGTGAATTATAGGGAACACATAATCTACTTCCAACCCTCAAAAAACAGTCTTTATAAATTTTAAATTCAGGTAACTTACCCATATTAACCAAATCTACCTTTTTCTATAAGTCACTTTCTTCTTTCTGCACTTTATTAATTATGTCTGATAGATATGATTTCACTTCCACCTGAAATGAAAAGAGGAATTCCTTACACAAAAAAAATTCCAATACAAAATTTATCAAATTAGAAACCAAAGTATCTTATTCCAAATGTAGCATGGTTAATGGAGCATTACTCTTTCGACAGAAAGTGTCAGTCACCTTATTTTACATTACTAGATGGTAATGAATCATGAAATCATAATCCTTGATTAATTCTATACATCACCTATGCCTCATGTTTAATTATGTCTGAGTGAATATATACCTAAAACATTTGTGATCAATATATACCTCACACTTCATGTAATACAGATGATGATCAAATTTTTTAATGAAAAAACAACAACAACCAATTCCAAATAATGTGAAGGGTAATTTAAATAACGAGTTTTCTATTGATGTCAAACATAAGAAATTACATGATCATTCCTTACTAGAAAACAACCAAGTCCTTTTAACAAAGCATCACTACTGATTACAAATTCACTATTCCAGGATGGTAGTGACAAAACATGAGTATTCACCAATCTTTCTTTCAATTCCTTTAAACAATCATCACATTGTTTTTCCCAGATGAACATAACACCCTCTCAAGTTAACATAGTCAGTGGGCTAGACAAACAATAATTTTTTTAACAAACCTCTAATAATAGCCTACTAAACCAAGAAATATATGAATCTTGGTTATATTTGTTTGACTTATCAGTTATTCAACAAATTTTGTTTTAGTAGGGTCAAAAGATAGTTCATCATTAGAAATAATGTGACCAAGGAATGAAATTTCCTGTAACTAAATCTCACACATGCCTAATTTCCAATAAAGTTTCTTTTATTTTATGGTTTACAAGACAACCCTTAAATGAAATTAATAATACTATTTACTTTTAGAATATACCAATATATTTTCTATATAAACAACCACAGTCTTATTCTAGAACTCATGGAGAATTCTATTCATAAGATCCATAATACAGTAGGTGCATTGGATAACCCAAAAGGCATAACTAAAAATGTGTAATGTCCATATCTATTATGAAACACAGTCTTAGGAATGTCTGATTCCTTTACTTTCAACTGATTTTACCCCAACCTCAAGTCAATCTTGGAAAAATACAGAGTTCCCTAGAGTAGGTACAAAAATTATCAATATAAGGAAAATGATACATGTTCTTAATAGTGATGTTATTCAAGGCTCTATAATAAATGAAATGTCTCATTGAACTATCTTGTAAAAAAATAATATAGTAGAACCCCATGGGGAAGTGATAGGTCAAAAGAAATCACTATCTAATAACTCCTACAATTTCTTCTTTAAATCTAAAAGTTCAATTTGATCCATTTAGTAAGTGGGTTCTGAAATTGTCTTAGTAACTAGATCCATGTCAACAGTAAAATCAACTTTCCAATTATATATTATACCAGGAAACTCATCAGTAAAAAAATCAAGATATTCATTGGCTACTGACACATCATTAATCTGAATAGTTACTTTGATTTCAACAATATCTTCAATGTAACATTAATTTACATCATTTACTAGATTCTTAGCATCCAGATAAGTTATCAATAATATTGGTTATTTCTTGTACACAAAATGAAATTCTCTCTGAAAAGAAACCTCTCCAGCACTGTATTCATTCATAGCATGAAAAATGGAATGAAAATCCATACCCAAACAAACATCATACTCTTCAAGAGGCAAAACAATAAGGTTTGTAGGTAGATTGTCTCAGAACACCAAGATAGGACGGTTGTTATAATTTCTTTTTTATCTCAAAATTTCCCCCCTGTTTTTTTACCTCAATATTAGGATTATAATATTCAGAATTAATTCCCATTTTACTATAATGTTTCATAGAAATGAAATAATGTGTAGCCCTAAAATAAAACATCATGTTGAAATAATCTTAATAAACAATCAATATACCCGATACTACGTTATTTGATGTCCCAACATCTTCTAAAGTATTTGCAAAGGATTTCACCACACCTTTCTTCTTTTAATCTGAATGATTTCCATCATTTGAGTTCTTCATCAGATACTCATTTGCATAATGAAAAATTTCATTGAAAATAAAACATTTTATTGAATGTAAATCAGATTTTATCTTACCACTACCCAGATCATTATCATTGCAATTACGAGACTTATGTCCCATTTTACCACATCAGAATAAAATACCATATTTCAAAAGGCATTCCCAAATGTTCTTTTTCCCACAAATTTTAAATAATCTATACATAAGTTTCTTACCATCATACTTTTTTGAAGAGTTCTTCCATTTAGTCTGTCACCTATAACTCTAATTTTATTGTTTTTCAAAGAACATCTGATCATTTTGAAACTCCATTTCCACCTTCTCCACACATGGAACAAGTTTTTCATAACTTTTGAACTCACAATAAGCTAGCGCCCTTTGATAATTTGGCTTTAGTCCTGATTAAAAATTATTGATTTTACTATCATGATCCCTTATATAATTTGGAACATACATTTCTAGTCCAGAGAATTTTTCTTCATAAGAAGACTCTAAGACATCCTCCAGCCTCAATTTCAAGAGATTTTTTTTCATCATAAGTCAAACCACCTTCATAATATTTTTCTCAAGGCACATACCATTTAATACATCCCAATTAAGAGCATATATACACTCAATGTACATGATACTTTTAACCATCGAACACCACTAATTGGCTTAACCTTAAAAATGGAATACATGATGACTAACATTTTAATGTTTTGAACACCCCATCACATAAAAAATGTTTTCATGTACTTTAATCATCTCTTCATCTTGAATTGGGTCAGATGTTCAACTAAATTATGGGGGATGTTTCCTCATGAAATGATCCAATACCTACATGTTATTTTGTGGTTGGTCTAGCTGATATCCTGAATGGATACCACCATCATTTATATCCTAATTCAACTGCACTGTTACTGCAACAAACTGTTCAGTTCCAATTATGACCCTTTTTTGTTTCTGAATTGGTAGGTTGTAGTCCTATTGATGTATTCCAATCATAACTTCCCAATTTCCTATGTGAAAAACCATTATGAACACATACATACATTATATGAAGAACCATGAAAATCTTTAAAAGATATATCTTATCAATCATAAAATAAAGTTAAAATAATTTATGGATATTCATTTAACAATATACTAACTCCAAATGTTATCTAAATCGAGATTTGATACCAACTATAAGCCCCCAAATGTAAAGATTTCATAATATTGAATTTTGATCATGAATTTAAATTATTTCACATTTTGGATATTTTCAATTATAGATTTGTAGATAATTAAGCCATAAATATAACATTACATGTCAAAAATTACAATATAGACACTTCTACTCTATCTAATTTTTACACAATAATAAAAATCCTTAAATAAAATAAGAATTATTTTATAGATATAATTCTTCTTGAATTCTTCCTTTCTCTTAAAAATACTAATACCTTGTGAAGAAAATTTAAAAAACATGGGATGATCATAAAAAGTTCAATAAGGGATATAAAATACGGAATGAGAACATTAGTCCATTAATACAAATAAATCAGTGAAACCACACATTTGACTCATAAAACATAATATCTATAACATACCTCAGGAAATAATAAGATTTATGAATAACTAATAGACGTAAAATATCATAAAGGTAACTTGTGTCATCCATAACATACTTACATTGTAGCTTTCACATCTATATTGGGTGTAACCTTCATTGATACGTTTGGAAATCCCATCATAGTATATTGACTAAAAATCAGAGGAGAAACATTAATGTACACCTCTATCAGGTTACCCAATTAATTTGTGAGATATCTTAGGATTTCATTCCATCAGTTTATCATGGAACCACCCATATACATAAATAATTCCCAAGAACCATAACATGATCATAACACATAAAACAAGAATAAATGAAAGATAAAATTTCCACATTGAAATCACAATATATCATTTCAGGATATTGAAATAATCAATTATTTCTCAAAAAAATTCAATACCAAAATATGTAAAAAGGGCATATGGTATTTAATTTACTTTTAAAAACATTACATATTCTTATGGAATCAAAATATCAAATTATTCTCGCAGTGACGGAAAGGTTTTTGTCACCACGTATGTTAAAATAAAACATTATTTTTATCATTTAGTAAAACAATTCATAAAGAAAATATTCCTTTTTGAAAATAATTTAATGAATGTAAATTTTAAAGGGGTTGATTATATACCATATAAAATAATGTCGTGTTTAAATCAAAATATTCCTTAACGAAAGGAGATTGAGACGAAGTACCTTACCTTGAGTCTGACTTGTCTCGTTCATTTTTTATAATCTAGGTTAATAAAATTCAGTTAAACTCTACTTGATTTATAACCAAATTCAAGTTTATTATTCATTTTATTTTACTTATCATAATGTTATAAAAATTATACTATTAATTAATTTTATATCGATCGTTTTGTCGATATTCAGTACATGAGTTGAAAATGAACTTATATTGATGTAAATTGTCAAGGTAGTCAAAATTATATCATACCTATAACTATAATAATTATTTAAATATCAAATATATAAAATATATATTTATTTTTTAATATTCTATAAAATTTAGAGACAATAAATTAAATTCTACATTCATCGAGACGGTAGGTCATACGTATGCATGAACGCTACATTAATTTTATTTTCATATAAATGAATAATAGTAAAATGATATAATTTTATATTGTAATTATAGTATTATAATTATTTCATGTATTTATTATAGTATTAATAAAACTGTCATTTATACATTCCATGTATAGTATGAAAGAGTCATATCACTTTGAGGGGGTGGTGGTCCACACTTCCTCAAATAAAATTTTCATATTTACACATTATGGAAGCATAATGTTTTCTTGTAAATAAAAATTACATAAGCATAGAGACAATAAAAATATAATATATATCATATATAAATACAGTGTCCTTATAATGTCCGCCATAAGAGGTCGTATGAGAAAAATAAACAATCATCGTTTCTTGAGGCATTAGTTTGTCGTACACAGAAATAATATGTATGTATCCATTAGATGAATGTGTGTTTTAGTGTAGTTCAAATACATCACATAAAAATTTCATTTTATATTGTGGATTCTAGTGTTGTTATTTAATTATAGAACAAGTAGATGATAAGGAGTGAAGAAGAAAAATAAATGAAAATAACTTGAGCGAAGATGTTACCTCTAAATTTGGTAAATTCTATTGATTGTAGACAAAAGGTTTTCTTAATTGGCGATTTGACCAAAGTATGGGTTCTAGGATTAATGTAGGAATGTTAGAAGATCATTGGAGTAGAATATGGAAGAGTCAAGGGGATTTATAGGTGTGAGTAAGTGGGTAGAGGTGGTGGCCTTTTATAATAAGGAGGAGGGGCATATTATAAATGTATTGAAATATTAATTTATTATAAATTCAATTTCGATTAAAAAATGTTAAAAAAATTTAATTATAATATAGTATGATTTTTGTTTGAATAACGATAATATTGTAATTTTTAGACATGTTTTGAAATTTTTTATCTATATCTTTCAAGTTTAACACTTATTTTACCCTTTTTAATCTTATAGTAATATTATGTTATTTACACATTATGGGTTAATTTAACTACCATATCATTTTAAACTCCCAAAAATAAATTCATTTATGATATATTTGAAATTATAATTACCATTTTTATGAATATTATATTTTTATGAATTTAATATCATTTAATAAAATATTTTATATTTTACGTTATGAATTATGTCATTTTTTGACACTATTCATACATGAATTTTTTTACAAATCCATAATAACTTGATTCCATCATAAAAAACATTAAATCAATCATAAAATGTCATATTCACCTAGATATTTTGTGGATTACATTAATTATGTCAAATATTATTTATTTTAATATTTATAATATCATTTATTTGAATCCTTTATTAATGACGCAATCACTACATCACCATTGTGCCATAATTATATTTACTAAATTAATATAGAAAATTATAAATAAAATATCATGATGTATGAAATAATGTTATATTTATAATTAATATTTATAGATGAATATATCATTATATATATCCCAATATAAAAAAAGTAGTCAGAAGATACATTTTTATGTTGTATTTATCTTTACTTAAAATTAATTTTTATAACATGTAATTATCACACACAAGTGGATCCATGGGGGTCCTAAAATCGACCCAAGGATCCCCATGATCAGAAATATCTCATAAAATAGTATTATAACATGTTTTTGGGTAGTTTAATAGTATTATAATATTATTTTCATACACTTATTTACCAAATTTATCGTTTAACCATGTTGGAAAAAATAATTACTAATGATTTTATTCATAATAACCATAAATAAAAGGTAACTATTTACACAATTTGTAACATCTAATTCAAAATATGGAATCAATTTTTCTAAATTCAAAACACCTAATAATCATAAATTAATTTAAAATTTATTCCTGTTGTAAGAACCAAAAAATGGGGTTTTTAGAAGTAATAGTTATCAAAAGATTTACATGGTTTTATGTGAAATTTAAATGGTAAATTAAATCCAATGACCAATATTGGATAAAGTGGTAAAAAATTAATCCAATTAAAATTTAAAAACAATTAAAAGAACAATCCTATTATATAAATAAATAAGATTAAAAGACAGTTTTGAATTTAAATATAGTATTTTCACTATTCCTTAAAATATGAATTTCATTCGAAAAATAACATAATTTAAAAAAATGTAAAATTTTATGATAATAAGTTGATTTTGTAAAATATAACATATGAATTTGTAAAAAAATAACATATGATTTTGTAAAATATAACATATGAATTTGTGTATATGGTGAGTTCGTGGTTTTTACATCCTTATGCTTGATGTTACCTTGTTTTTGGATCCATACCAATGTTTTGAAGGAAACCATATTGGAATATATATTATGAGTTGTTTTATATTGTATATTCAATTGGAACATTACATTTATTTCTATTTAACTGTGATATATATATTTCACTCTGCTTTAGATTATATTTTATAAATATGAATTTTTAAGGACGCTTTTTGTGGTGACTTACTGGGATTATATTTCTCAACATATTTGGTATGATGTTGGGTACCCCGAAAAACTATTTGAAATTAGTTATGGACTGGGGGTATCTCCCACAGTTTGATGCTTGATATTGTTCCATGCTTAGGAGCAGGGGAGCATGTGTCTGAGTTGAGGCTCGTGATCCTAGTTAGAGATAGTTTTTTGCTGTATTTTTGGTATTTTGGTACATATATTATACTAATGCAATGTATAACTATTTAGGTTTTGTTATTGACTCATGAAAATATCATTATTTCATATGACATTACTTATTGGAATCATTGTATATATATATATCATTTGGATGCGTATTTTTTATTTAGTTATTATTATTCTTATATAGATGGTCTATAATATTTATACTACATCATTACACATTGTTAAGTGGAAATATTCTAACCACTAATACACCCTAGGCCCTCTCTTCCAGAATGCATCCTCTGGTGTAGCGAAGATGCATTTGAAGTATTGTTACCTAGTAGGCTTGGGGAACCATTCAAGGGAATCTAATTCCAGGATGTTACAAAGTGGTATCAAAACATACTTATCTAGTTTTCATAACTCTATCGACAAAATTAAAATTGATATGAAGGAATATGTATTTTTTATTGAGTTTTGTTTGGGAGTAGTTAACCCACATAATGGAAAAACCAAATTTCCACGAATAGAAATTATTGTTTTTCTAGATTTTGACTATTGATATTTATTAGATTCCACCATTGTGTGATGAAAATGAATTGTGAGATGATTATTGATTCAATTAATGGTTTCATTTTCTTGTGAACTAATGAGATGAGGATCTTACATCTAATGAGTTATTCTAGTCACTTTAAAAGAAACACATGACATGCATTATTCTATATCATATAATATTCATTTATTGTTTTAATGATGTTTTGATAGGTGTCATGATAGATATAACTATGGTTTGGATAGAAATTTTGTTCAATTAACTGGAATACATGGTTGATACATATAAATACTACCTTAAACTATGAATTTTCCCCCAAATTTGGCGACATCAGATACCCTATGTTTCCAATTGTGGAATGTCAAGTCATGGATCATTAGTCCCGTGGACTAGAACATTTTATGGTTCAGATATAGTGGATGCGATATCTCATTTCTTGAGGAGTATGGTCCCTTATGGATTATAAATTGTTCAAAATTTGGTTCAAAATTTTAAAATGAAATTTGAAATGATTGTGAAATCCAATAGTTTGAATAATATGAAATAAATACATAACCTATGCCTGAATTTTGAGTGGGTAGTAGGAAGTATCTCTAGTGACTTTTACAAATATTTATTTTGTCATGTCCTACATTTAAGAGATGTTTGTATGGAAGACCGTTTTTATTGGAAGGTTTTGACATGTTTTATTCTTTGATATAGAAACTTATTATATAAAATTTCTCTGAGGTGTACATTTGGAATTGTAGATAAATTCCACCACGACGTCCTCCAATCATATGTCGGGATGGTGGTGACAACCACTCTCTAGAGGGCATGAGACATAGGCTACCATTCGATCATATGATAGTTCCATTTATGGACGAATTATTTATTCTAAACATAGGTACTAAGGCATAGATTCATTATGTTTTTCCCCTTCATACATATTTTTCATGGAGCACTACATCCATCCTTGTCAATGGTTAAGAGGAAACATGTGTTCCAGAAGCAATATCCTCCCATTCTTTTAGGGTATATTGGTCCATAAGATTTTTTCTATGGATTGAGACTAATCTATCAATACATGATCATTTGAATATTTATCATGAGATAAGAGTGAAGATCATGACTTACATGCTTTAGGGATCAGTAAAGAATTGGTTGGATGCTTTGAACCAGGATAATGTGCTACATGATATCATTTATAGGTATATTAAAACTAAATTCTATGAGTAGTTTCCCATTGAGACACTAAGAGTAGAGAGGGATACTGATTGCATCTGCCTGATGTAGGTAGCTATGATATTTAAGGAGTATTCATAACCCTTTAGTGGTTTTCATCATTTTAAACTTATATACCTTGATGTTGGGGGGTTCAAGGGAGATATTCTTTGATGTAGGTATCTAATATGGTCTTCAATATCAGGTCAATGTGTTTAGGATGAAAAATATTGTCAAAATTGTGAATCATTCACAAATTAGAGTGGAGAACATGAGTGAAGTTGGGAGGGCATAACATAGAAGTACAGTCCCTCGACAAAAATTTTTGACATCTAGTGGCAGGGAGATATGTTTTGAGGATTTATGTAATATGACCACAAAAAAATCCACTAGTTCTATTAGTTATGTTTTCTATCATCATTGTGATAGACAGGGTCATGAGGGGAATCATTGAAATCATGAAATTTTGAAGAACCAAGATTGAGGAAGGATGGTCCACATGAAATGTTTCTACATGACCATCCCTAAATTAGTGAGTGGTAGGGGTTATCTCCAACACCGGGTTTAGGAGTGGGTTTCGAAGCTCTACATCAGGTAGTGAGCTGGAGCAGTATTGGTCAACCAAAAAAAGGTGGTGGTGGTCATGGATGAGCCATCAAGGTACAAGTTACATCGAGACAACACTGAGGGCCTACTCTAGGTGGGGTGGTTGTGTTCTAGTGTCGTGTTTCTGGCCAGATATATTCTTTGCATACTACACCCATAGAGCATGGTGTTAGTATATCTATGGTGAGATGTATGATCTTATTATCCTCTAATCTTGTATATTCTATTTTCAACATAGAAGCATCCCATAGTTTTATATTTGTACTATTTTTTAGGAGCATTGGCTCGTGATTTAGTTTTCAAAGAGAATTATGACACTTGAAACATTTCTTGGGATCAGAATAGTGGGTGAACATCAATTTAAAGAGTGAACCCTTGAGATTGTTTGGTATCCCTTCATTTGGATTTTTTCCCTTGAGATTACTAGGTTCGACATCATATATTGGATATACTAGCTAATATATTATCAAATCAAAGTCTATTACTATCCACATAGGGTGATATTCACATCACCATTGGGAACTATTTTAACAGACATTGTTGAATGGGATGTCTTGGAGTTCTGATATGGACTAGATCATCATGGCATGGGACTATGATAGCCTAGATTTCTAGTCTATATATTAATGGTCAGGTAACATGTTGGGTTGATTTTTTCCCAGTGGATGGTTTTTTCAGGGGTGTTTTCTAATGTGAAATTTTTAGTATACCTCATTGTATAGAGGTTCAGTTCTCCATCGATCTAGGGCCTAGAGCGGCACTAGAATACATTCCCCATTACTGGATGGCTACAGCTATGATAAAGGACCTCAAGTGGAAGCTAGATGATTTGAAGGGAAATGAGTTTGTATGAACCAATATATCTCTAAGGAGTTCTTCAGTCGTTTATGAAAAAAATTGATGGTAACTTTAGGATAAGCAAGGTTTAGTGGGAATTGAACTAGTTGATGGTTAACAACCAGTATCCTTTTCCATGGAAATATGATCTTTTTTATCATCTTCAAGGAGCTCAGGTGAAATAAAAAATAATTTGAGATCTAGATATCATCAAGTGTTTTTTTAAATGAATACATACATCAGAAAACATTTCATAGTACATATAGTTCATAATAGTATATAGTTATGTCATTTAGTCTCACAAACACACCAAAAATTTTCACTGTACAAATGAACCAAGTTTTGTATTATTATCTGGATTTGTTTGAGGTGGTTTTTTTGGTTGATATATTTGTATATTATTAATATAAACACAAACTTTTAGAACATCTTAAGATAATTTTGGATACAATGATAGAGCATCAATTATATTATATGATCACACAGTACTACTTATAGATGGATATGATTCTCTTTCATAGTAATTTTATCTTAGATACATGAGTATCGGTTTACCCAGATAATGGGTGATCTATAAATTATAGGGAAAATCCCATTAAATTCATTGACATATGGAGTTTCATGGTCCTAGATGAATTCTAATACATTTCATACAACACATCTCACACTTGTTATTTCTCTTTGATGGATTAACTAAGAGGGATGTGATTTTTCTATGGTCAGATACCCAAGGGACAACCTTTTCAATGTTGAATGGGATATTTACATAAAAAATGGTCATTATTCTTCCAAATAAAGGTATAAGCTACACTATTTATGATGACACACAAAGTATCTGACTTAGTGTAGTTATTATGTAGGCGGATAAGGCCATGGAGTATGGGTCTATACATCTGAGGACTCACGAGAGGATGTACAAAATGCTTCATCTCATATAATATATAGTTTTTCTTTCATTGTGATGTTGGAGATAATATTTACTATAATAGAATTTTTTAATGTAAATAGACCATAAAAGAATTAGGTAAATATTTATACAGCATGATCTATATTCGAGACATCGATGGTATTCATAATACTGAAATTCATGCGACTTCGAGATTGACTGTAATCATGGAAATGATAATGTAGTGGCCAATGAACTGAGAATAAGGACACATATATAATTAGTTACATATGCCAATATCAAGTGGATTTTTGTGGAATTATTCTCTAAGATACACTTGGAGGTTCAAAGTTGTTTGAGATATACATTTATTTCATCCTTATCTACAACCTCTAATATTATTGGTTGGGTTATAATTAGACCAAATTTAGAATTAGAGGGCCTATTCTTAATGGGACTATGGTAGGTGAGGAACCACCCCCTGGTTTGACCATAGTTGAGGATGATTTATCAAATATTAATGGACATATATGGGTTTCTGGTGAAATACCTGAGGAGCTGATGTAAGAGTTTTATGCCTCAGTTTTGAAAGCACATCTCAATGTTACAAATATATATCATGATTTACATCATAATTACTGGTTTCCATGGATGAAATGTGATATAGTTAGTTTTGTTTAGTGTTTTTCCAACTTTTAACATATGAAGGTGAAACCTCAGTGACCAGGGGTTCTTAAATAGATGTTACATATTCGAGAGTGGAAATAAGATGATGTTGTGTTGGATTTCAAGACTAGTTTTTAAGGTTTCCTTAAGAAAGTGATACAGTTGGGATTATTATTTGTAGGATCATGATGGTTTATTTGTTCTGTTCAATCAATGAAACCTTCAGTTTGATTATCTATGGAGGTCGTGAATTTTTGAGATGGTACAAATTCATAAGGTCTCCCATGGTATTGTTTCATATAGGGAAGTCCAGTTTACATCTTGTTTTTTGGTAGTTATTGAAGATGGAAATGGGTACACAAGTGATTCTAAGAATGACATACCATTATTATATTATGGACAGTTAGAGCATATTATTCAGATGCATGAGGACATGATGTGAGGATGTGTTTGGGATTTTAGGGGCTCTTTGGAGAGGCATATTACCATATCTGATTTCTCTTATAATAATAGATGACATGAAACAATATAGATGGAACCATGTGAGTATTTGTATGGTATGAAACATCAATCACTCTTGTGCTTGTTACATGCAGAGGAAGAAACTTTACTAGGACTACATCACATTCTGGAGACTTTTGAATAGGTCCAGTTGATTAGTGTATGGATGAATACAACAGAGTCTTGAAAGAAATCCTACATCAATCGCAACATATGACCTCTATACATCGTGGTCTAGAATACCATCTTTTTATGCATCTCACCAAGGATAATACATATACGGATTAGGGGAGATGGTAAAATTTCACTGTGATATGTCAGGTCATTCGAGATTCTAGAGAGAGTCAATATGGTAGCCTATGATTTGTTGTTACCCCAAAGGTACTCGGCTATGCGTGACATCTTACATGTATCTTTGAATTGTCTTTATCTCTCTGACTTATCTTACACACTGTAGTTGGATGTGGTGGAGTTATAGGTGGATGTTTCATTTGAGGATCGTCCTATTCATATCATTATTATGATCCTTAAGGTTCTCATAGGATGATTGGTTCCTCTTGTATAGGTTCTATGGATGAATGATGGTGTATAGGATGAGACATGGTGTGGGAGGCCACCCTACATGATCAATTTCTAGTGTTATTCTCAATTCATTCTGGACCACCCTTGAGAGGGAAATTTGAGGATTAATTGCTTTGGGGGGGGGGGAGCTTTTGACAGCCTTAGTTTCTATATGAGGTATGCATCATTTGACTTTTTGTTCAAATTTATGTTTATAGACTAATATTAAGTCCCTTTGAGGTAATTGGGGTATCAGGGGTGTTCAGTGCTTGTTTGGATCCCAAACCCCAGCTTTTTGGAAAAAATGATAGGTCATATGGTTAGTATAAACCTTGCGAGGTTGGCCACACTATTACTCCTAACAATGCATGGCTATATAGTGGGCTGCAGGACCACACATTTTGGTAAACCAAGAATATAGAGTTTCATTTCCCATGTAGATATACTTGTAATATTTAAAAAAAGTGTTTTGAATGGTTTGTGCATGATAGGACATACCGTGCATATTGACCATGCCCGTTCCCCTTATCATATTAGAGGGTTAATGGTTGGTGCATGGTTTGTAAAACCATTCAGTCAAACTATTTTTCTATTCATCTTGATGAAAAAATACCATTTTTTCCATAAATTATATTATAAATAAAAAATCATACTATTCCCTTTTATTGGAAAACCTCTTCTTTCTAGCAGTCATCCTTTAATATATTCGAATGATTTTGATCATGATTCTCCATCTGATCACTAAATCAAGTTCCATTAGACTCGCTAGATCCATTCGAGTGAGTACTCAATTTATTTTTTGTTATTTTTCATTTGACATTGTATCAATGGATAAATTTATGTGAAATATATATTCCATAGTTTTAGGTTATTCCTCTATTATTCATTTCTCTCTTGATCTGAGTTGAATCTGAAGCTGATACTAAATAAGAACTCTACTTCCAACCTAATTAAATGGCCTATGATTTTCCAAATGGGTTTTATGATTTATAGATCTAGTTTCCTTGTGTTGGAATGCAAAAAAATTCTACTTTCACCACTAAAATTAATATAATTTTTAAATTAAACATTTGTTAACTTAATAGGTTTCCCTTGAACTCCCTTGAGACTTGTTGGAGATTTTTCCACAAATCTAGCCCAACAATCGGGAATTACATGTGAATTACCTATGTATATGGATTTTATAAACCTCTATTATAGGGATTTAGATCATTAATTGTTAATGATAGCCTCTTAATTAATGAATTTAATTTAATTGGTTGAATAAGATATGGTTTTCCTCTATTTCCATATGTTTTCATGATTCTATTTGATTGAATTCCATGGATAGATTATTTATAATTTGCGAATTACTATATGAGTGGGTAAAATCTATGTATTGAATGGTAATTGAATTGAATGATGAGAAAATGGCATCATCCTTGAGTTCGGATGCACTCAACACATCGCCTCCCCCTCCCTCGTTGTTTTCGAATTCTGCGGCGGATCCCCGACCGCCTTGGGCTCCCTTTCCCCGGACAGACTCAGGGGGTGCCGGTTCCCCGCAGACCTCAATGAAATAGGTCCTCCTCAGCACCTCGCTAGGTCTAGCGGTCTCCCACCCCTCAGCCCCTCTAGAGCCTCCCACCCCTCGACTTCCTCCTGGGGATTCTGGGGGATCTCGGGGAGTTCCGTTGGTGCGTGTGTTGGAGTCAGATTTCAAGGAGGCCTCGCTACAGCTGAGCTGGTCCCTGGTGGCTTTATTTGGGGCTATCAAACCCTTGATAAGAGTATTACAAGAATTAGTTTGTGGTTGGGCTCTCATCTGTCCATCTAGGGTTTCGGCCTTCAACCGTAGGTCATTCCTCATTGTCTTGGAATCCCGAGATGACTTCCTCCACGCTTGGGCCAGATGTCCCCGATCTTTCGGTCACTGGAGGTTCTTTCTTTCTCGTTGGTCCATGAAGGTCCACTGGGATCGGAAGTCTCCTGTCACTGCGGTCTAGTTATCCTTACCTGGCCTTCCCATTCCCTTCATGTGCACAAAGTTTCTAGAATTTATTTGAAACTCCATTAGGGAGTTTCTATGTGCGGATGATCAGAACCTCTCCCTCCAGAGTTCGACGGCTGCTTGGATTTGTGTGGCGGTGGACATATCTTCTCCCCCTCCATCCAATATCCATCTTAGTGTTGGGGAGATCCTAGATTAGAGACAGGATATTGTGTTCCTGTTAGTTCCTATGTTATGATCTGTCTGTCATTTAGTTCTCCATGCGGTTCTTGAGTGTAGGAGATCGTCGGCTTCTTGGCGGTCCTCTCAGGTGGCGTCCAACATCCATAATTATGGTGGTTGTGTTGCCTCGGTGCAGTGAGACGCCCCCCCTCATCCCCTATCCTTAACCTTGCCCCCCCTTCCCCCTAATTTTTCCCCTCCTGGTTTTCCCTCTCCGGTGGCCCTTAGCCTCCTTGCCCTACTCCCTCCCCCCACCCTTAATTCCCCCTTCTCCTCTTCCAGCTCTGTCAAGCCCTCTCACTCTCCCTACCCCTTGTCCAGACCCCCTCATCCCCCTAACTCCACATCCATGTCGGGCTTTAGTTTCCTATGTCCCTCGGTACTCCCCTCTCTAGCTTTCTCTCCCCCCCTCCGCCTTCCTAGGCAGTTCCAGTTGGCTTACGAAAGGTAAATCCTTCCTCTTATACGATCCACCTTGGACCCCCACCCCAAACTCATGCTTCTGAAATCCCCTTCCTCCCTATATCCTAGAAAAATTTCTTCGGTTCACTAGCGCATGCCCCCACCCCTCCCCATTCTTCCTATATGGGCCCATCTCTAGGTCCCCGCCAATGTATGGTCATCATCAATCCCCCCCACCCAGCCCTTCTTCCTGACCCTCCACCTCAAGCGGGTCAGTACCCCTTCTTGCTTCTTTTCCCCATGTCTTGTCAGCCCACTCCCCATCCCCCAAAACCCCCTCTGGCAGGATGTGTGTGACAACTGGGTCCCAGTGACAGCACAGCCACCCCGCCTTAACATGGTCGTCGGGTCCTTGCCTACCAGGTACTCCCCTTCCTCCCTATATCCTAGAAAAATTGCTTCGGTTCACTAGCGCATGCCCCCACCCCCTCCCCATTCTTCCTATATGGGCCCGTATTTGTGTCCCCGCCAATGTATGGTCATCATCAATCCCCCCCACCCAGCCCTTCTTCTCGACCCTCCGCCTCGAGCAGGTCAGTACCCCTTCCTGCTTCTTTTCCCCATGTCTTGTCGACCCGCTCCCCTTCCACCAAAATCCCCTCTGGAAGGATGTGTGTGACAACCGGGTCCCAGTGACAGCACAACCACCCCGCCTTAACATGGTCGTCGGGTCCTTGCCTACCAGGTACCCCCATTTGCCCCACAGACACGTGGGGCCCACCCCAGGGTCCACCCACATGCCTGAACGGGTCATCTGACTAATGACAGTCCCCACATGCCAACACATGTCCTTTCCAGTGTGCTTTGTCCTCACTCACACACACACTGGGAAACATCCCAGAAGGTCACCCATCCTGATTACTACTCTCGGACGAGCACGCTTAACTGTGTAGTTCTAATCAGACAGGCTCCCGAAAAATAAGGTGCACCTTGTTGACATGAGTCATATCATTTAGTCATTTAACCCTTTATCATTTGGGGATGTTACAACCACCCCCCCCCCCCCCTTTAGATCACAACGCCCTCGTTGCCCCACAGACACACGGGGCCCACCCCAGGGTCCACCCACATGCCTGAACGGGTCATCTGACTAATGACAGTCCCCATAGGCCAACACATGTCCTTTCCAGTGTGCTTTGTCCTCACCCACACACACCCTATGAAACTTCCCAGAAGGTCACCCATCCTGATCACTACTCCCGGCCAAGCACGCTTAACTGTGTAGTTCTAATCAGACAGGCTCCCGAAAAGGAAGGTGCACCTTGTTTACATGAGTCATATCATTTAGTCATTTCACCCTTTATCATTTGGGGATGTTACAATGTGTACTCATTCAGTGGAAAAATCCTTTATCCTCTCTCCAAGGGAGCTCCAACGTGGACCTTCTCCTAGGGTCAGGACCGAGATCCTTATTCCTTAATGTTTTCACTAATTATCTAGAATGCTATGAGACTAGGAGCCCAGGTCAAGATAGACATTCTCTCCAATGAGGTATCTAGGAGTAATTCCTACATTGTGGTTATCCTTGAGTCAAATGCTAACTCTTCCAGAATTGGAGAGTGTTCTAGAAGAGAGGGTATGTGGTTCTCTTTGCATGGTGAGCCAGGAAATCATCATATCTAGATTTTTTGGAAATTCTCTATTCTGGTGGACATGTTGGCCGGTTCTGACCATCATCTCTCGATCAAGGTAGAATCAGGTAGTTTATGTGCTTCTTCTCCATTACCTATGCTAAATGCGAGGTGTGTTTCCGTGGACAGTTATGGTTGGATCTTAGTTCCTTCAATCCTAGGGACGAACCTTGGCTAGTTGTGGATGATTTTAATTGCATCTTGGACCCATCGGAAAAGAAGGGGGAGCTCCCTCCCTCGGAGCGATAGGGCCCTCTTCTCATCCTTTGTGGCCCAAGAGGGGCTTCTTGATTTGGGTTTTTTCTGGTGACAGATTCACTTGGGGCAACAATCATAGAGGAGTCCATAAAACATGGTGCAGATTAGATAGCTACGCTGGGAGCCTTCGATCTATTTCCAACCTCCCCAAATCAGAAGTCATTTATTTGACCCATGCTCTATCTGATCACTCCCCCCATTCTATCCACCTCAGGTCAACTTCTCCCCGAGGGTGAGGATTATTTTTCAGCAAAAGATGGACAACTCTCCTAGACTTTCTTGAGCTAGTCCGTTCCTCTTGGGTTGAACCCTGTGAGGGGGGCCCTGGACTCGCCTCCATAATAAGCTTTGGCACTTAAAGTCTACTCTCAGAGGCTGTTCTGATTCTCTCCCTAATCTGTAACCCATTCTGGAGGCCTAGAAGAGAGATATCGAGAGGGATGAGGCCTACCTTGATGTCCTCTAGGAAGAGGTAATTTTTGCCTCTCTAAGCCACAAAAAGAAAACAATTCTGTGAGGGTTTGCGGAACATGAATAGTGCCTTTGTGAGCGTTCATGGGTCACCTAGCTCAATGAAGGTGACCGCAACTCATCCTATTTCCACGCTTGCATTAGAGAGATGCAGCGGTGGAAGACTCCAAATATCAAGTGTGATGATGGTTCCATTACTAGAAACTTGGACGTCATAGTTGGTATGGTTGGCTCTTATTTTACCACCTTCCTATGTAACAATAATCCCCCATGGTAGAATGGGTATCCCCAGGATCAGACCAATCTTTTCAGCTCAATCCCAAGGGTGGTCTCCGCTCACACTAATGAGTCCCTCGGACAAGCTTTGGAGGAGAAGAAGGTCTGGAACTCAATTACCTCTTTGAACGAGGAGAGTTACCCTAGACTTGATGGATTTCAGGGCTCTTTCTTTGTTAGTTATTTGAGTATCATCAATGAGGAGCTTATCCGTTCCATTCGGGACTTCTTATATGGAGGTAGGTTTCCGCGGGCTATATTTGCTACTACCATGGTTCTTATTCCCAATGTTAGTGACCCCACTACCATAGTGCATTACCGGCCTATCAACATGTGAAACCTCACGTATAAGGTGCTGGAGAACCTCATCAACAGAAGACATTCCCAGTTTATCCACAATTGGGTTGCGAATAAACAACATGCCTTCATCCAAGGGAGGTCCATTCAAGGGGAAATGGATATTGCAAATGAGATGATTGGAGAGATCAACAAGATTTTCTGAGGGTCCAACATCTTGATCAAGGTTGATATGGAAAAGGCCTACGATAGATTGGAGTGGGGGTTCATCATCTGTTCCATGAGAAGCATGGGGTTTTTTGAATGGGTTATTGACCTATTGTTTTTCTACTATAGCTCACCATGGCTCAACCTGGTTTATATGGAGAGGCAATGTAGCTTCTTGAAAATATTTAGAGGAATCATGCAAGGTAACCATCTTTCTCCTAGTATTTTCATTCTGGTGCAGGACTTCCTGAGCAAGTTTGTGGCCTCCTCTATCCAAAGTGGTCATATCCTTCCTTATCACTGTGGGGCCCATGTCCGGGAGTGTCTCACCTTCTCTTTAAGGATGACATGGTCTTCTTCATCAATGGGTGCAGCGCCTTCATTAGGGGATTTATAAGTATCATGGATGAATATGATTTATAGCATGGTCAAATGATGAACATGTATAAAAGTGGGGGTTTACTTTCCCTCTTCTTTCCAGGCCAGGATAAAGGACAACATTTTCTTCACCCTGGGAATTTGGAGTAAAAATTTCCCTATGCTCTACCTCGGAGCACCCATTTCCCCATGTAGGATTCGAGATTGGTTTTCTGATGGTTTGGTTTGAAGTATTACAAATGGAATCCTCAACTGGAATTATAGGTTCCTGTCCTTTGGAGGAAGGATCAACCTCATCAATTTTGTCCTTTATTCAATCCCTATGCATGTTATCCTCACCCTCAAGGCCCCTAAGTCTACAATTATCCAGATTGAGAAGATCATGAATGTCATTATTTGGGATAGCCAAGGAAGGGTAGATGTTGGTGGTCATTGTGGAATAAGCTTTCTAGGAAAGTGGAGTTGGGAGGCATTGGGGATAGAGATATGGGTCTGTCCATGTATTTCCTTCAGGACAGGCACGCATGGGAGGTTATTGAGGGCAACTCTTTGTGGAGTCAACTGATTCGAGGGAAGTACAGCTTCAGTCTCCATGAGAATGGTAAATCTCCTTCAAGCCTCTAGATATCTCTTCAAACTCATCTCTCTATGCTTCTATGCCACACTTAGTGGGTCCTAGGTCGGGGGGATCTCAACTTCTGGAAATGTTATTGGGGGGAGGCCTTCTAGACTTCCCTGGATTCCCTACACCAAAAATTTCCTTCTTGAAAGACAGTGCTCACCCTACCCTCATCCAGGCCTGGATAGTTGCATCTTCACTGGATCCTCCATCGCGAAGTTCTTGTCTAAACCCTATTGCCAGTGTACGTCTACCTAGTCTGTGAGTGACCATTGGGGGAGGCGTCACTGGTGAAAATCCACCTCAATCAAATTCTCCTTAAATCATTGGAGAATCAGAAATCAGGCTCTCCCTTCAGACCTAGAGATTAAAAGGAAGGGGGTCCAGTTTTCCTCCAAATGCGCTTGAAGTTTGACTCCCTCTGAGGAATCCACACCGCACCTATTATTCCAAATTGAGTTGGTCGTACGGATCTGGAGCGAGCATGGGGAGTTCCCTCTACCTCATAGCACCATGTCTTCCCCAAAGGCTTTCTTATTGAGCTAGTTTTGCGGCGTCCAGAATATTAGCCACGAGGTTGCGGCCAGGGAAACCCTTCTACAGGCGGTCTACTGGTGCATATTGAAGGCACGTAACCAAGCGCACCATGGGACTCGATGCTCTGCTCTGGCATTGCTGGTCAGAGTGGAGTGCCTCGCCTCAGAGCTGATTTTCCTCCTCCCACATCATGATTCAGCGCCTTCTCTCTGACGCTTCTCCTCCAAGACTACTTATCTAGACCACAACAGCCCCATGTAGCGGGGACTATGGGTCCGCTAGATGCCCCCCATTTCAGGCCTGAAACTCATCATTGATGGACCCTTCAACTCTGGCACCATGTGCGGTAGCAATGTGGTCAGAGACACAATGGGCTCGGTTATTTTCGCCTTCAGCACCTTCTTTGGACCAGGGAACTCCCTTAAGGCGGAGGCAATGGCACTGCTCAGCGGCCTCTCTCTTTGTCGATCTAGAAACCTTCACCTATACTCTATTGAAATAGACTCCAGTATTGTGTGGGGATCTCTCACCTTCACCTCCTCCTCCCCCTAGAATATCACTCATCAAATCCATATGTGCAAGGCTCTCCTCTCCGTTGATAGAGAGATTCTCCATATGTGGTGTGAGGGAAACCAGGTGGATGACTTATTGACACCCTTTTCCTCCCCAGAATGCCCCCTTATGGAATTTTTCTCCCTTGGATCCCTTCCCCCCTATGGGGAGGCCCATGTTATCAGTGATTCCCTCATCCTCCATTTCTTTAGGCCACCTTGAGTTGTACTAATCCGGTTTCCCTTTTTAAAATAAAATAAATTTGTTTTTGGAATTGAATGATGATATATTCAAAAATGTTCTAGGGGTGGGCTATGCCATGGTTCATTATAGTGGTAGAGAATACCTTGGGCCTATATACCCCTTGAATTCTAATTTTATTGTATTCCATGGTCCTTACTAACCCCTTGGATCTAGTTTAATTGGTCTCATAGTGGACATGGTCTATTGGCTTGATACATGGACCCCTATTCAAACATAATGAAGTATATATCAAGATAAAACCACCACTAGATGAGGATTCATAGGTTTAAAATACATTTTACCCATACCCAAGTGGTCTAGAGAATTTGATTATATGATTTCATCATTGTAAGTGTTACTCTATATATTATACGACAAGGTTGTGGTTAAAATGAAATTTTTTATTATACGGCTCTAGCATTTTTTTAGATTCAGGTTATACGTATAGTCTTGAATGACATGATATATTGTGTATACAGTGGGGTTGTGGTGTTTACATTCTTATGAATACTACCACCTTGGTATATGAGACTAACCAATTTTTTTTGGGATCCTTGTTTGGATATACAGTATCACTTGTTTTTTAGAATACATTCCGTGGACACATTAAATTTATCACTTCTTAATAGTTATACATATATTTCAATTTTATATAATTTATATTTTAGAAACAGGATTTTTTTTATAGACAGAATCGGTGGTGGCCTATAAAGATTTTATCTCACAACCAATTAGGGTTGATGTTAGTTTCCTAGAAATACTATTTGGATGCACGTAGGGAAGGGGAGATCACCCACAGTTCATTGATTGACATTGTCCCATTCATAAGAGATGGGGAGAATGGGACTGAGATAAGGCACATGATGATAGTTAGAGATACTATTTTTAGATCATTTTTTATTTCGATATTCATATTTTACTTGTTTCTTTATACCAATTTTAGATTCATTACAGGCACATTACATTATCATATTTTTATATGATATTACTTTGGGAATTGTTTTATATATTTCCCATTTGGATATTTATTTTTAATTGAGTTATTGTTATGCTTCTATAGCTAATATGTTTTATTTCTATTGATGTGTTATAATCTGATAATAGGTCATAGTCTACCCACTAACACATCCTAGGACCTTACTATTAATGGAAAATCTATAGAGTTTGGGGAGATGTGCTTGTGTACTTGTAAGAAATATGGATCGGGGAACCGTTTAGTGGCATTTGGGTCTAGTACATACATTCACAAATATAATTGGGTCCTTCAATATCCACATTATTATTATTTTTTCAATTGAAAACATATTCCAATCTTAATATTTCTTCTTATTATTTAAAATATATTAAAAAATAATCTACATTTCGTGTTTTACTCATCTAATTTTTAGGATTCTCTTATAGTCATAAAATAACTCAATCTACTTTATAATTTATAAAAAATATTAATTTGACTAACTCTTTGGTACAAATAAGTAGTCACATACTTATTTAGTAATAATCCTATATATATTCAAGTCTATGTATGCATAGTCTAAGTCGATCTTAAAAACAAGAGTGCATAAAAAATGTGATTAATGATATCCCTAAATCTATACATGTGATACCGACTCATTATAAATAAATTTAAGGTTTTCTCGTCTTATTTTAAGCAGAAAGTGTATCTTCATCCACCTTCAATAAATCCATTATAAAATTTCTAGTTTATGATGAATAACTCCTCGTTTATATTTTTTTTCAATAAATACAGTACCCCTATATAGATATGTTTGATACAATTTGTAATAAGGTATGTAGGTGGGATTTCCATACCAAATTATTTGATTTCATATTGTTGAGTCAATAAGGTTTTCCTTATGACTTTTCCATTCCTTCTTGTTTTCAAAATCACAAAGACCTTATCTTTAAGAAAATTGCTTTTATAAGGAAAAATGCTTTCTTAAGGAAAATTGCTTTTATAAGGAAAATTGCTTTCTTAAGGAAAATCGCTTTTATAAGAAAAATTATCCTTATCATATTTTCATTCATATTTTTCTTAAGTATGAGTTTCGGATTCATTTTCTCGGAATCATTGAAACTTTGATATAAAGCATTCTGTTTTTACGGTTCGGATTCTAGACAAGAACTATAAGGAAGTTTCATTCCGAATTCCAGATATGAACTCTGACTAAGTTCTATTCCAGATTCAGGAAACAAATTCTGAAGAAGAATTCTCATTACGAATTCTAATGAAGAAATCCCATTCTGAATTCTCATTACGAATTCTGAAGAATAATTCTCATTACGAATTCCAATGAAGAATTCCCATTACGAATTCTAATGAAGAAATCTCATTCCGAAATCTCATTACGAATTCTGATGATGAATTCTCATTACGAATTCTGATGATGAATTCTCATTACGAATTCTGATGATGAATTCTCATTACGATTTCTGATGATGAATTCTCATTACAATTTCTGATGATGAATTCTCATTACGAATTCTGATGATGAATTCTCATTACGAATTCTGATGATGAATTCTCATTACGAATTCTGATGATGAATTCTCATTACGATTTCTGATGACGAATTCCTATTCCGAATTCTCATTCCGAATTCACCTATTAAACAGAATCTGATTATCATTGTTTTATACACTCTGAATTTATTCACTCCGAACCTTCACTCCGAAGTTTTCATTCCAAACTTGTATGTTAGAGTTTAAAACGATGTCGTACATTCTGTTACACTCACTTTGTTATAAAACGATGTCATCCATTTTGTTATAAACTAACCGTTGTCTAAGTGACACGTGTACAGGTCCCTCCAAACTTTAAGGAAAATATGACCATTGGAGAAGGAGCCGACCTTACCTATAAATAGGAGCTCATTTGAAAGAGCTCGGTGCTGATGGCTGATGCTGAAAGTTGATTCCTGAAAAAGTGCTTACATGCTGTTGAAGTGATTTCTAGAGAGAGAGTCTCTTATTAACTCTCAAAGCTTCGTGCGACTCTGAATGTTGGTGATTACATTCGAGGGCTTCCGGGGATAGGAAGACAGAGGTGCCGACTACCTTAAAGATCGAGGGCTTTCTTGCTGAGAAAGACAGAGGTTACCAACTACCTTGAAGTTGAGGGCTTGCGGGGATAGCAAGATAGAGACTCCGATCTTCGTATCGAGGGCTTACCCTGGTGTGGGTAAGACAGACTTGCTTGAAAGTATAAATCAAGGGACCTTTATCCAAGGTTGTTGGATACCCTTCTCTTTGGGTTAAAAGACTATTATCTTGTTACTAGTAGTTTTACTACTTGTTTTTATTCCGCTGTAATTGGTATCTTAAGGAAAGTATAACTTTCTTATACTTCTTTACTTACTCTGATTAGTTTAGATTCTATACGCTTTAAGGTAGAATCTCATATTGTAACTTTTGTTAAGTTTCAAATTCCGGAACCATATTTCCGGAACCTACTTTTGGAATCTCTTTCCAATTTTAGTTCCGTGTTAGAGGTGTTGTGAATTTACTTAGTTTAACCTTGTTAAACTTAGCCCTTTCCTTTTCTTAAGGAAACTCTAGTTATTCATAACTAACTTTAAAGGTTCCAAAGGAATTTTTAAAGGATACAATTCACCCCCCTCTTGTATATTGAGCATCTCATATTATATTTCGATCCTACAATTGGTATCAAAGGTTGGAAACCTCTTACTCTATACCATTCTTACATTTGGTATCAGAGCCAAGGTTACTGAAATACTTGTACTCACATACAAGTTTTTCTTGCTCACTTTTCTATTCCTAACTTTGTCATTCCGGTTTATCCATTCCGAACTTTTCTCATACCGAACCTTGTTATTATGATTCTAATCTACTAACAAGTTTGTGTGCAAAGTTATTTTTAGTATGGCAGGAATTAATGTTGGATCAATTGACAATCTGAATCCTACTAGACCACCTATCTTTGATGGAAATGACTATGAATACTGGAGAGATCGTATGAAGAATTTTTTTATCAATACTGGTGTAGACAACTTTGTTATGCTTACTGGTGATTATAAAATCCCTGACAAGGAAGTCAGATCTTTCACTAACCAGGAAAAGCAAGAATATCAACTCAACTATAAGGTACGCAATACTTTACTATGTTCAATGACTAGAAATATATATAGCCAAATTTATTCTTGTGAAGCAGCTAATTGTATATGGAAGAAGTTAGAGGTTACACACTTTGGGACTTCTAAGGTGATTGAGACTAGAAGAGCTATGCTTAGAGCTGAATATCATGGCTTCAATTTTCCTTATGGAGAACCTATCTGTAATGTTCAACAGAGATTTATGACTATCGTCAACAGTCTGCAATCGATGGGAGAGAAAGTTTTAGATGATGAAGCTCTTGTGGACAAGATAATCGATATTATGCCCAATGAGTGGGAATCCAAGAGAACAGCTATAGATGAGAACAGGAAGGTTACTCAAATTACTCTTGATGAGCTTTTTGGAACTCTTCTACAACATGAGACCAGAATGAAGAGAGATGCTGACAACATCAAGAAGAAGAATGGAAATGGTACTGTTGCTTTTACTACAACTTCAAATCAAATGAAATCTAAGACTCCTGAGAGAGTAACCAGATCCAAGTCTAAGAAAGTCATTTTCCAATCTGAATCTAGTGAGAGTGAAGTTTCAGAAAATGAATTAGCCAATCTTGCTCGAAGGATGAACAAGATAGCTGGACAGAGAAACTTTCAATCTAAGTATAAGAAGAAGGAAAAGAAAGATAAGAAAGATGGAGAAGTAACTTGTTATGAATGCAAAAGAGCTGGACATATTAGACCAGATTGCCCTATGCTCAGAAAGAAAGAAAGAAAGGAAAGACATTCAGACAGGAACAGGAAGAAGTATTATAAAGCCAAAGCTAAGAAAGTTCTAAAAGCTAGTAACACCTGGAGTGCCAGTGGTGGTGACTCTTCAGATGAATCTTCTGAATATGAATCTTCAGGACAGAAGAATCTTGGTCTTTTAGCCAGATTACCTATTAATAATCATTGTTTTATGGCTAAGGTACGAAATGCTGAATCATTGACCAATGTTTCTTTAAATTCTAATGATAGTAAATATTATAACTCTTCTGATGAAGAATCATCTTCTGATGAGGAAAATACTTTACCAACTTATGAAGAAGTTTCTAGGTTTGCTGAACTTCTTGAGATTGAGAATTCCAAACTCAACAAGAAACTTGATAAGGCAAATTCTAGGAATTCTATTTTTACTAAAGAAATATCAGATCTTTCTAAAGATCTTGATAAGAAAAATACTGATTTTGAAAATATTTCAAAAAATCTTGAGGAAGTAAGTTCTGAGAAGAATAAACTTTCTAAAGAGTTAGAAAAAGTAATTTCTAATAAAAATGTTTTCGAGCCTAACTCTAGTTCTAAAACTAATGATTTTGAGGATAAAAACTTGGTTGTAAAACTCAAGTCCGAAATTTTTTCCTTAAAGAAATTCTTATCATACTTTACCCATGGTAAGGAAAATTTTGATAAGATGTATTCTCAAATACGACCTTTAAGAAATAAATCCGGATTTGGTTATACCCATGCAAAACCAGTTTTCAGTAACAATTATTTTGTTCCTCAAAGTGCCCCATTTTTCACTAAATGTCAATGTGGTGGTCACTGGGCAAAAAATTGTTCCTTAAACAAAACCCAATCTCTAGGATTTCACAAATCATATTTTTCTAAGAAAATGTGGGTTCCAAAAATTTTATTGTCTGGAAATCTCAGATCCAAGCAAGTTTGGATTCCGAAAGTCTAACTATGTTCTTAATTTCAGGAAAATAAAGAATGTTGCAGCAACAATACATGGTACATGGATTGTGGATGTTCCCGGCACATGACTGGTAACAAAAGCTTCTTTGAAAAGATTATCAAAACGAAAGGAGGAAAGGTAACTTTTGGAGACAATGCTAAGGGAGAGATTGTTGGTATTGGTAATATAGTTCTTTTGGGTAAAACTTTGATTTCAAATGTACTTTTTGTTAAAGGTCTTAAGCACAACCTCATTAGCATAAGTCAGTTATGTGATGAAGGTTACCTTGTGAATTTTAGGAATGATAAATGCTTAGTTCACAATTCCAAGGAAGAATTTATTCTCTCAGCCAACAGGCAAGAGAATGTTTACACCTTAAACTTAGAAGACCTAAGAAGCCAAGATTTACCTTGCCTAAGTGCAATGGAAGATCATTCTTGGTTATGGAATAGAAGATTAGGACACTGTAATCTTTGGAACCTATGTAAAATCTCTAAGAAGAAACTTGTTAAGGATCTACCGGAGCTTAGATTTGATTCTTCTAAAGTTTGTGATCCTTGTCAATATGGAAAGCAACATAAATCTAGTTTTAAGTCAATCGGTGAAGTCTCAACAACTGATGCATTATAGTTGGTGCACATGGATCTTTTTGGTCCAACACAAACTGGAAGCATTGGAGGAAAATACTATGTGTTTGTTCTAGTTGATGATTACATTAGATTTACTTGGGTCTATTTTCTAGCAAAGAAATCTGAAGCTTTTTCCTATTTCAAAAGCTTTAGAGCTCAAGTTAAAAATGAGAAAAACCTTCCATTGAAAACTATTCATAGTGATCATGGAGGAGAATTTCAAAATTATGATTTTGAAACTTTTTATAGTAAGAAAGGTATTACTCACAATTTTTCAGCACCTAGAACTCCTCAACAGAATGGTGTAGTTGAAAGAAGAAATAGAATTCTTCAAGAGATAACTAGAACCATGTTGAGTGAATATTCTATTGCTAGACATTTCTGGGCTGAAGCTGTAAGTACTGCTTGTTATACTATAAATCGAGTTTTGATTAGACCTTTTCTTAATAAAACTCCTTATGAGTTATGGAATGGTAGAAAACCAAGACTTTCCTACTTCAAGGTTTTTGGTTGCAAAGTATTCATTTTGAATACTAAAGATAACTTACATAAATTCGCACCAAAGTCTGATGAAGGAATTTTCTTAGGTTATTCCACAACCTCTAAGGCTTATAGAGTTTTTAATAAAAACACTTGTACTGTTGAAGAAACAGTACATGTAAAATTTGATGAGTCAGATCCTTTTGTTTTTAAACCATCTCAACTTACATCTTCGGATGTGTTTTCAAAAACTGATTATCAACCTTTGATAGAAGAACCTTCTGATAAGGAGATTGTTCAAGAAGATACTTCTGAAACATTTACCCCAGAAGACTTTCTACCCTATGTTGATGAACAGGTTTTACAAAACCCAAATCAGGTGTTTCTTAAGAATCATCCCAGTGATAGTATCATTGGTGATGTAAATCAACCTGTAAGGACTAGAAGTTCCTTAAGAAATGAAGTAGAACATCTAGCATTTCTTTCCCAATTAGAACCTAAAAGCACTGATGAAGCTTTAGGTGATTATGATTGGATTAAAGCCATGCAAGATGAACTAAATGAATTCGAAAGGAATAAAGTCTGGACCTTGGTTGAAAGACCTAAGGAAACTTCTGTTATTGGAGTAAAATGGGTCTTTAGAAATAAATGTGATGAAAATGGAGTCATTGTTAGAAATAAAGCTAGACTCGTTGCTAAAGGATATAATCAGCAAGAAGGAATAGACTATGAAGAAACCTATGCTCCAGTAGCTAGACTTGAATCTATCCGTATTCTACTTGCCTTTGCAGCATTCTTTAATTTTAAACTTTTCCAAATGGATGTAAAATGTGCTTTTCTTAACGGTTATGTTCAAGAGGAAGTTTTTGTTGAACAACCTCCAGGTTTTGAAGATACAAAACATCCAGATCATGTTTTTAGACTTACCAAAGCTTTGTACGGCCTCAAACAAGCCCCACGAGCATGGTATGATAGACTAACTGGATTTTTGCTTCAAAATAACTATGTTAAGGGAAATGCAGATACAACTCTTTTTATAAAGAAAGATAAGAAAAATGTTTTGATTGTTCAAATTTATGTTGATGACATTATATTTGGTTCAACTCAGCAATCTTTGACTGACTCTTTTGCTAGTCTAATGAAATCTGAGTTTGAAATGAGTATGATGGGTGAGTTAACATTTTTCCTTGGTTTTCAAATTTCTCAAAAACCAGAAGGAACATACATATCTCAACATAAGTATATTAAAGATCTTTTTAAAAAGTATGGTTATGACAACACTAAGAGTATAAGTACTCCCATTGGTACCTCAAACTCTTTAGATCTTGATGAAGCTGGGAAACCAGTAGATCAAACATCTTTTAGAGGTATGATTGGAAGTCTACTTTACTTAACAGCTAGTCGACCAGACTTAATGTTTTCAGTATGCTTATGTGCAAGATATCAATCCAATCCTAAGGAATCTCACTTAAAGGCAGTAAAAAGAATTTTTCGCTACCTTAAGGGAACGATGGATCTAGGATTATTTTATACTTATGGAAATGATTTTGTTCTAAAAAGCTTTTCTGATGCTGACTTTGGAGGATGTAGAATGGATAGGAAAAGTACATCCGGAACTTGTCCTTTCTTAGGAGATTCATTAGTTTCTTGGTCATGCAAGAAGCAACATTCTGTTGCACTATCCACTGCTGAAGCTGAATATGTAGCAGCTGGAAGTTGTTGTGCACAAGTGTTGTGGATGCAACACACACTCACAGACTATGGATTGAGTTTTACTAAAACTCAAATTTTATGTGATAACACAAGTTCCATTACCCTAAGCAAAAACCCTGCACATCACTCCCGTGCAAAACACATAGATATTAGGCATCACTTTCTTAGGGATCACACACTTAAAGGAGATATTATTCTTCAGTTTATCGGAACGCAAGATCAACTTGCTGATATATTCACAAAATCTTTGCCTTCTGATAGATTTGAATATATTAAACAGAAGTTAGGAATGATAACCGTAAGGTAATCTTTCTTAATTAACTTTCTTCTAAAAAATTCTCCTTACAGTAATAAACTCCTTTTCATAGGGGGAGTACATTTGGTTGTTTAAAAAAGTTTTTCAAAATTTGTTTTCAAACTTTTCGGAACAAAGATTTCCGGAATGAAAACATCCGGAATGAAAATTTTCCAGAATGGATATTTTCGTACAGAATACTTCTGGAATGGAAGTATTCGTTTTGAAACTTTCCGGAATGAAAAACTTTCGTATTGGTATTTTCATAACGGAACTTTCGTACTGAATCTTCCATAACAAGTTTTCTTATTTACTTTTTCGTATTTAGTTTTTCGTATTTAGTTTTTCGTATTGAGTTTTTCGTATTGAGTTTTTCGTATTGAGTTTTTCATATTTAGTTTTTCGTATTGACTTTTTCGTAGTCGTCTTTATATTACCCATTACGAATAACTTTCCTAAGCTAATCCGAAAGGTATGATTTCCTTACTAAATTATTCGTAATCATATTTTACTTGCTGGCAGTTTCTTATATTTTGTTTTCGGTTTTTGGATTTCTTAATTCTTTACTTTAATAAAAACCTCAAAAAGATCGGATTCGAGCTCTCAACCGTTAGATCTGATCTCAGATCATTCTAAACCGTTAGATCAACCGTGGAAGGTGAACAGGCATCCCATTGCCTATATAAAGGGGAACCAATTTCTTGTCCCACATCAGTTTCAAGCTCTTGCGTCCTGAAGCTCTGACTCTCCGATTTAAGGCCGTTCCGAACCACAGTTTTCTCTGCTCCGAACTTCAGTCTTCTCCGTTCCGAATTTCCCAGAGAACTTCAGATCCGAATGTCTGCAGAGTTAGCTTCTCAAGAAATGACTTCAACCAAGCCTATATCTCAGTGGTTAGTATACAGAGAAAGGTTAGTACATCCGACATTCTTCAGCAACTACGATTCTATCATTTCGAAGAATATCAAGTTGAATGGTTGGGAGGATGTTGCGGTATCAAAAACCGGCAACCAAGATGAAGTGTATTCTGATTTGCTTGTTGAGTTTTATGAGTCAGTTGCTTTCTTCGAGGAAGATAATAGAGAAAAATTTTCTTTCAAATCGTATGGAAAGACATATAAGCTTTCTTACACCAAGGCTGCAAGCTTGGTAGGGTTAAGTTATGAAGGTGAAGCCGAGTTTATTTCTCACGTATTGCCAGACTCCAAGGGTAGTTTCAACAAAGAGAAATCCTTAGAAACTCTCGGATTGGACCGTGCGGAAGCTAATGCTTTGAAGGAGAAAGCTGCTGATGAGCTCGAGAAACAAGCTAAGGAAAAGAAGCTTAAGAAGAAAATGTCTGAGGCTGAGGTAGCTCAGGCCTTGTTAAAGTTCAATGAAATAGTCTCAGCAACTATCCCAGTTCCGAGATCTTTCTCTCTGGAATCTCTACCTGAGACTCCAGGAAAAAATCTTGATGCTCCAGAAGAGAATGTTGCTAAGAATTCTGAAGAAGTAGAGCAAGTGGAACAAGTTGAAGAGGCTGCTGAAGGAAGTGGTGAGACAGGAGATGTGCTAAAACAGGTAGATGAGTACAAGGGAACTCCTTCGGAACACTTATCACTCCGAACATCAGAAGCCGAATCCTCAAAGCTAGTTACTCCAGTAATAGAAGAAGAGAAAGGAGAGGAAGAATTTGCCTATCATGGAGAAGAAGAACAACTTTTACATGATATTTCTCAGATGGGAAACGTAGAGGTTGGTGTTCAAGAAGTTGCTGATCAGGAAGATTTGGTTGTTCAAGTTTCTGACAGTGAAAAGAAAACTCCGGAACAGGATTCTATTCCGGAAAAAGATAAGGGAAAGAAAATTCTTACCGAGACTCCGAGCTCAGTAGTACGAAAGAGGAAGGAAGCTGGTAGTTCTTCTAAGAGGAAGATGGAGTTTATTGAGGAAGAAAACTCTCCGAGCAAGATTTCAGATTCGGAGTCATCTTCGTTGGGGCATGATTTTGTTGTCCAATCTTTGAAGAAGTTGGTAGGTACCATTCCGACCTTCTCTAGTATTGACTCCAGATACCAGATGCTCCAACATGCGTTGAATCAGAAAACCGACTCCATATCGATGGTTATGGATAAGTGTGTTTTGATTGAAGCTCAGTTCAAAACATTCTTTGTTGGTTACGAAGCTCATAAAAGATCTTGTAAGAGGATGACAAGCTGGTCGAAGAAGAATGTGGAAGAGATGAGGTTGCTTGATGAGTTTCAAGATAATGTTAAGGATGCCTTTGAAACTGAAGACAAGAAGATTAATGAGCTGACTGCATCCTTCGAAGAGAAATTGACAGAGGAAAAGAACTTTCGGATTCAGGAAGTGAGAGATCTGAATGGAAAGCTCAATTCTGTTAATCAAAGTTGGAAATATGAAAGGGATTATCGGATCGAGTTTGAAGAAAGGATGAAGACTCAGGAAGAGAAGATGAAAGCCCAGGAAGAAAAGTTGAAGGCTTAGGAAGAAGTAATTGAAGCTCAGTCCGCAAGAATAGTCGTCTTAGAAAAGCAAGCAGAGGAAGATCACAAAGACATAAAAAAGATCAAGACGATTCTTAAGGGGCTAATGTCGAAGGAGAAAGATCCGAAATAACCAATCCGATCTTTTTGTTGTATTTTTTTCCTTTGTTGTCGAGATTCCAATTTTAATGAAAGTCGTACTTGTTGTTTCTATTGTTGTCATTACTAATTTTTCAGGTACTTTGTTAAGTTTTTTCCAGTCCCTCCAATTCTTTTTGAAAATCACAAAGGGGGAGAAGGAAAAGATCCTTAAGAAAAAGAGGAACTCTAATAAGAGTTTATCAAAGGGGGAGAAAGAAAAATACCCAAGGAAAAAGAACTCTAATAAGAGTTTGTTTAAGGGGGAGTTTTTCTTAAAGAAGACCTTCTTATGAAATATCACTCCGGAAATATGAATACGATCCTTAGAGTTTCAAAGCCTAAGGGGGGAGTTATTCGTATTCATCTACATCCTTAAAGCAAGGGAGATAAGCTTTAATATGTTTCCTTCTTATTAGAATCATTTTTTTTCGTAAGGATGTTTGTGCTTTCCAAAAAGGGGGAGATTGTTGATTCAATAAGGTTTTCCTTATGACTTTTCCATTCCTTCTTGTTTTGAAAATCACAAACACCTTATCTTTAAGAAAATTGCTTTTATAAGGAAAAATGCTTTCTTAAGGAAAATTGCTTTTATAAGGAAAATTGCTTTCTTAAGGAAAATCGCTTTTACAAGAAAAATTATCCTTATCATATTTTCATTCATATTTTTCTTAAGTATGAGTTTCGGATTCATTTTCTCGGAATCATTGAAACTTTGATATAAAGCATTCTGTTTTTAGGGTTCGGATTCTGGACAAGAACTATAAGGAAGTTTCATTCCGAATTCCGGATATGAACTCAGACTAAGTTCTATTCCAGATTCAGGAAACAAATTCTGAAGAAGAATTCTCATTACGAATTCTAATGAAGAAATCCCATTCCGAATTCTCATTACGAATTCTGAAGAAGAATTCTCATTACGAATTCCAATGAAGAATTCTCATTACGAATTCTAATGAAGAAATCTCATTCTGAATTCTCATTACGAATTCTGATGATGAATTCTCATTACGAATTCTGATGATGAATTCTCATTACGAATTCTGATGATGAATTCTCATTACGATTTCTGATGATGAATTCTCATTACGATTTCTGATGATGAATTCTCATTACGAATTCTGATGATGAATTCTCATTACGAATTCTGATGATGAATTCTCATTACGAATTCTGATGATGAATTCTCATTACGATTTCTGATGACGAATTCCTATTCCGAATTCTCATTCCGAATTCACCTATTAAACAGAATCTGATTATCATTGTTTTATACACTCTGAATTTATTCACTCCGAACCTTCACTCCGAAGTTTTCATTCCAAACTTTTATGTTAGAGTTTAAAACGATGTCGTACATTCTGTTACACTCACTTTGTTATAAAACGATGTCGTCCATTTTGTTATAAACTAACCGTTGTCTAAGTGACACGTGTACAGGTCCCTCCGAACTTTAAGGAAAATATGACCGTTGGAGAAGGAGCCGACCTTACCTATAAATAGGAGCTCATTTTAAAGAGCTCGGTGCTGATGGCTGATGCTGAAAGCTGATTGCTGAAAAAGTGCTTACATGCTGTTGAAGTGATTTCTAGAGAGAGAGTCTCTTATTAACTCTCAAAGCTTCTTGCGACTCCGAATGTTGGTGATTACATTCGAGGGCTTCCGGGGATAGGAAGACAGAGGTGCCGACTACCTTAAAGATCGAGGGCTTTCTTTCTGAGAAATACAGAGGTTACCAACTACCTTGAAGTTGAGGGCTTGCGGGGATAGCAAGACAGAGACTCTGATCTTCGTATCGAGGGCTTACCCTGGTGTGGGTAAAATAGACTTGCTTGAAAGTATAAATCAAGGGACCTTTATCCAAGGTAGTTGGATACCCTTCTATTTGGGTTAAAAGACTATTATCTTGTTACTAGTAGTTTTACTACTTGTTTTTATTCCGCTGTAATTTGTATCTTAAGGAAAGTATAACTTTCTTATACTTCCTTACTTACTGTGATTAGTTTAGATTCTATACGCTTTAAGGTAGAATCTCATATTGTAACTTTTGTTAAGTTTCAAATTCCGGAACCATATTTCCAGAACCTACTTTTGGAATCTCTTTCCAAGTTTAGTTCAGTGTTAGAGGTGTTGTGAATTTACTTAGTTTAACTTTGTTAAACTTAGCCCTTTCCTTTTCTTAAGGAAACTCTAGTTATTCATAACTAACTTTAAAGGTTCCAAAGGAATTTTTAAAGTATACAATTCACCCCCCTCTTGTATATTGAGCATCTCATATTATATTTCGATCCTACACATATATCCTTCCATAAAATCTAGATTCATTTCAAACATCCATTTCATTTTTTCACAAACACAAGTGAGTAACTCATTTTTTATTACTCATTGTAGTTAGAAAATCCCATGAAGAGATCTCTATTTTCTATTCAGTGTATAAAACAATCCCCATTATTGAATAACTTCTTGCTTCATTAAATATCGAAATGGTTATATTAATATTATCATATGTTACTATTATGTTCCTTAATAGAATGTATTTCATTTTTTTCCTTTGAAAAACTTCTATGTAGGGGGTAGTATTATTCAACTAAACCAATAAAGATATAAAAGTATATAATGGCTACAATATTTTCATAACCAATTATTCTTGAGCTATTTCAATTTAAAGATAATCCTAAATTCAATGTCTACCCTATTTTTATCTCTTAAATAGATTCCCTTGAATATTTTTTATGCCAGTTATAGAAAACCACCCATTTTAATAATAACTTCATATGGATCATCTTTTTTCTTATGCCATAAAATTCAAAGCATAAGTGATCTATCATAGTAAACTAGTCATATACTCATCATATCTATGTCCCTCTTATCTACATTGATCATATATTTCTTCTAAACATACAAATCTATTTTGTGTTGATATATTTGGTGAATCTTTTTCCATAACATGCTTTATTTGATAACCTATCCTATTTTTATCCATATCAAACACCATTGGTTCACGCATCTTTCACAAAAATGAAATTATTTTACCAAAAAGTGTGGAATATTTATCCATACCATCCAATACCCCAACAAAATCCCCCATCATTGATGTTAAATTTTTATAATAAATATATATATAAGGGTTGTTTCTCTCTTGCTGCAAAATATTATTTATTTTTTCTATAGAAGTTGTGTAAATATCGATTTTACCTCTCCTTTGAAATTGAAGACTGTCGATCACATTAATTTTTATTTCAAAATGGTTCTTATTCGTTTTTATAACATAAAATATTAAAAAATCGGGTTTTTAAAACTAATTAGGAGTAGTTTTAACTTTCCTTTTGGTAACCATTATCTCAAGAACTTGAGAAGACTCTGCATTAACATTATCATCGTTAGTGAATATGTATATGATCTTGTTCAACTCATTTTGAGTTTATAGGAACATGTATTGTGTCTTATCCAACTCTTCTTATTTATTATACGTATTTTCTTCAAGATCTCCCAGAATCTTATCTTTTGCATCCATCTTCATTTTTTATTTATTAATCACTTCATTGAATGTCACATTATTTAATTTTATAATATATATTTTTATAATCATTCTTATTATTTTATTTCATTGGTTGACCTATTTATTATTGATTAGTTTGTTCTAATCAGGATAGGATTCCAACTCACCATTTAGTTTGTATTTGAGGTATATATTTGCCTCTACATCATTAGTGCTTGTGGTATCAAACCCTCTCTATTTATGAGCCACCAAATAAACTTCAGTTTCTGTTCAGCTAAATTAATAAGAGTCAGATTGTTCATTCATACTCATCAAACTACCTCTAATATTACATGAATATATCCTTAAGATTTTACCTCATAATTTGTGTTTTATAATAATCCACATATATTTTCGATTCTATAAAAATATTTATTGGAAAATTATTTTCAAAATTTCTAATCCCATTATCATTTAATTCCCTCTCAGTTTCCTTACATTTTCATCATTCTTACCATTTTTATATATTTTTTATAAAATATGAACAGCTTTGTTAATGTAAGGACCTATTTGGATCTGTTAGGCCATTAAGAGGGTCATGGGTAAATAAATGGTTATTTTTTTATGTTTCTAATTTTTTACAGTAACTATAACCTTATTATTGATATAAATGACTTTGATCTAGCACAACACTGAAGAACGGCCACATGAACATTGGAATTTACATGGTTCGCTACTCAACAATAGTAACTGTTCCTTAGAATGAAATGAAATAAAATCCAAGAATGCACATTACACTAGAATAAAAACATTACTTTTTATGAAAATAAAGGTATATAAATAAATTTCATTTCATTATTTTCCTTTTACGGGTCATGTGCATTGCACATAGATAATATAATAAAATAGATTTTCCAATAAGGATGTCTACCTTCAAAAAATTCATCTACATATAATAAAATGTGATTCATGGGATTTTTTACACCAGTAATATTTATGTTATATCTTATAATTATTTTATTTCTTATATAATAATTAGAAATATCATCTTCTTCTTATTTTTCTCTCTATCTATTATTCTTCCACACTATGTAAACTAAAGTCATGATCTACAAAGAAAATAAATATATTTTTGAAATTACAATTCAATTTTTTATTTTTTATTTATTCATATACTTATGAAACCTCATAAATAAATTTGAAATAAAATATCAAGTGTTCTCGAATATGTTCAAAAAAATAACATTAAAAAAAAAACTACTTCCTAAACATTTTATAATTTCATGTACACATGTATAAATATCATGTCCTCTTTATTCTCTTTTAAACCAAATTTTATCAAATATTAAATATAAAATTATATATTAATATATCCAATATAAAATTATAGGAACATTATATCATTAATATTTGAATTATTCTTCATAAATACCATTTAAATAATTCCCCCTTTCCTTCATAATAACTTAGAAATACACCATATGTAATGTGAACATACATGAACCAAATCTCTTGTGTAATCCTTCAATTTTTGGAAAAGGTTTTATGAGATAACTTCTTCCACTATCCCTTAAATAAAAGTTTATCACCTCTTAATGAATCATAACTTTATGATCAATAATTCCAATCATTATTCTTCATAATGTTCAATTATATATGAACAAAAAGATTTATATTCATCCTTTATTGAGAGAACTTGATAAATTTCACTAGTTTACATTTTATATTATACCTTATATTATAATCCAAAATATAAATTATAGGAATAAAGATAGTAATCATCATCATTATTTATACTTTAGTAGATGACATTACTTAACTTTTATAGATTTTCAACTCATGTAGTTTTCTTGAACACAAGTATCCCTATAGTCATGTTTGGTGAACTCACAAAAGATCAGAATGAACTTATCATAAAAAATCACTATCCACAAATGTTTTGTGCATAATTTTTGATACATTAATGATTTATACTCATTTTAGATCCATGATTATTTTAATAAAAGCTAAATAATCACAAAATATCCATGATGATTCTCACTGAAGAACAGAAACTCGTAGAAGATAATTGCATGGAATCATATTCCATAGAATATAATTCTTTGGAAGAACAAAAATATAGAGGAAAATTTTATTGAAGAATATATTCCTTCTTTTGGTAAATATCAAAAACCTATGAAATATCATATTTACTCATGGTTGAATGATAATATCAATGAATTTCAGTGATATTGATGTGGAAAAAATAAAAAAGAAATTTCAAACAACTCCTGACATGTATATGATGGTATGATTTATATATTTGAAAAGAAGAAGAAGAAACCATAAACAATAAAACTTATTTTTCATAGGATTCATCAAAAATCTAAAAAAATACAAAAAAATGGTCTCAATAATATCCCCCTTTGTGTTTAATTTTCATCCATGTCATATATATAAAAAAGTATCTAAAAATAAAGCTACGATCATCATTCGAAAATTGTAATCCTACATGAGATAACTTGGTTTAGTAAAAAATAACCATTTACACATTATAACTTAATTTCCATAAATAATTGATCAAAAATAATTCCAAAAATCATTCATTATCACATTAGTGTAACTAAAAATGAATGTAACCTGTAAAAAAATAGTTCCTTCAGCAAAATAAAAATACTATTTAAATACTTTAGAAAAGTTGCTATCCAAGATTACCCATTTTCATGTTAATAATATATTAGTGGATTAACCTCTAGAAATTATTATTCTCTTCAAAACATACAAAAATAATAAACTATTAATATAATTATGTTTTCATATTTTACTACCTTTTACAAGAGTATAAAAAACTATAAGAGAGTTGGGATAGAAATTCACATAACTTTCTCCTGAAAAGAATGAGGTTTAACACCCATTATAAACCTTAGATTTCCTATATGTATAACTGAGTAGTGGTTTGTCAAAATATCATCCACCTATTCCTTCATAGGATAAAACTTTAATTTTAGTTCATTTAATTCCATAAGCTCCTTGAAGAATTGATATATGATATTAATGTTCATTTATCCAAAATGATTCACCTGATTCCTTTTATGATTAATAAAAATTTGATTATCACAACCCAAGAGAGAGGGAATTTTGAAATTAATCCAAACATCTTCTGACTATTTCTCTTCATATATCAATTATTTTATAAATTTATTGAAATCTAAATAATCAACTTATGAGATGTTGGTAGTAACTAATCTTTTATTATTTGAACTACAACACAAACATATTTTTCCATAAAATAAGATTCTAAAATATATGGATCTCATTTCATCGGACACAAAATTCCTGGATTTCATCTATATAACTAAAAAAACTAAATTTTATTTTAATGTCATACCTTATCCCATATTTTTCAGTCCCCTTAATATATTTGAGAATTACTTATCTAACCAAAAATGTGATATTTTTACTACAAATTAAAATCGATTGCAAAGATTAACAACATAAACCATGTTTGGTCAAGAGGCTGTCAAATAAAAAAATAATCCAATAAATTTAATTAATTATTTAAGATTAATATGACTTCAAATTTTATCCTAAACAACCCTTTTCCCATGTTTATATTCTTCAAAACTTATTTTGAATCATACCGGACAAATACCTTAAGTAGTTTTTTGTATAGTTTTTAGGATATTAGAAAATGGGAACCCTTTATTTGGAAAATTTCATGCTAATAAATTCCACATTTCTCCCAGAATAGAATTTTTAAACAATATCTTCATCTATTATAAGAATTCATCATATTATTCTATATTATTTATCAAAATTGTTATCTAAGCAACATAAATATTCATAATTAATGACACATTTTGTTTATCATTCATGTATAAGTTATTGTACAATAATCCTTTTCCAATTAAATATAATTTTAATTAATAATGAATCTAGCCTAAAATTCCAAGCTCATGGGTCTTTCTTCAACTCATATCAATATTTCATTAATTTACACACATAGTTTTCCTTTTTTTCTATTAAAAAAAATCATTGAAACTCAATAAACAATTCCTTTTCTAGCTATCCATTGAGAATGGAAAACTTGAAATAAATTGGGAAAATATTATATTTACCCTTTGTTAAAATTGATAGAATTATTTTTCAGATTTAAAGTCATTCATTTTGTAGGAAATGTATCATCAAAAATAAATTACTTCAACCCATAAGTAGAACTTATAAAAAATTATTTCCAACTTTCTTACCAGTTTACATCTTTTATTAAACTTTTTACAGAAAAAAAAATTTGTTCTAATTAAATATGTATCTTCACCTTTGGTTACTAGATCCCATGTATAATGTTTCTCAATTTTATCCAATTTTTCATTCCGAGACTAAATCTACTATTGAAACTCCAATTTTTCTTCAACATATCATGGTTCAATGAGTTAAAACAAAGACGTATGTGAAACTAGCCTCAATATTAGTCTAGTTTGAAGTTGTTTTCCTATATCACCAATTATATCTTAATCCTATACATTATTACATGTCCATATATAAGAATTCGTTCCCTCAATACATTAAATTATTGAATCAAAAACTTCTTTTAATATATCTTATACATCATAAATTTTGTTAGATACTGAAAAAATTTATTTAACAGAAAACCCTTGTATTAAATTTCTATTATATCTGTAGTTGACTATGTGACCTTTCGATGACAATGTTATGGAACATTTACAATAGAAAAATAAACAATTTTTTAGTTTCCTTATTAAATAATATTTATCCTATACAAATTTGAGATTAGAAAAATAGGATACCATATATACCTCTTGGATCAAAATTTATATGACTTTAACAATTGATTTTGATAATTAGAGGGATTAAAAATACCCTTAAATGCAAAAAATAGGTAGCCTTCTTACAGAATATCTCATATAGATACATGAGTTTATTGGGACTATATATGTGATGATTCTAAATGTGGTATACTACACTGATAACATATATATATATATACGTACTAAGTATTATGATATTCAATAAATAGGGTTAGATCCATCTAAAACAAAATTTTATTATTTAACTGGATACAATAATTCAAAATAGTGTATATAGTGAACAATTCACATGATTAATACCTTTCTTCCTAATATAACTTTAAAAAATTCCATTTGTATGTTCAACACCATAATCTGTTTAAGTTCCCTTTATAGAGTATAATCCTTCATTTTCATCAGTTTTTGTGAAACCCTTGAATATCTTGATAGAACATTATTTGTACATTAAAGACCTGATACATTTAATATGAGTGAAATCATTAATAATGGAAATAAAATTCGTTTCCAAAATTTCTGATTACATTATCTTGGGGGTATATATGTCATAATGAGAAAAATATAAGCGATGAGATTTATGTATCTCAATATAATTGTTTACAGAATTTGAAAATTTCCCCTAATAGAATAATGATGAGGAAAATAACTTTTTTTTATAATACACGAGACATCGAAAACACTTCACATATTTATTAAAATTTTAATGTTTCTCTAGAACATATATTCAATCCTTCTATTCCATAATTGATTTTCTTTCTTCATACACAAATAACATGAAATTTTTTAATCTCTAACATAAAATAGTTTACCCTTTGTTAACTATCCTTTTGTCACAACTTTCACATATTTAATTATTTTGAAAACAATCCATGTGATTGGAATATAACCTAATTTACATTAAAAAAATGTTTTGATACACTCAAAATGTTATGTTTCAGTCCATAAATAAATAAAGAACCTCCAGATTTTAATTTTTTCAAATTATAGCTTATCCATTTTTGTTGATTAGGAAAGACTCATCAATTCCAAAAGTGACTATTCCATTTTTGTAGTCATTATCATTTCTCAAACACTTAAAATATTTAGTCATGTGTAAAAAACACCAACTATCCAAGATCAAATATCATTCTCTTTTTATATCTTTGAGTGTAGATTAAACTATAAAATAATTAGATTTTATCTTTTCATCAATTTACTTATGATTTTGAGATTTTTCATCAATTTGTTTGGGGATTTAGAATCACAGGATAAAATTTTTAATGATTTATTTTTTGATCAAACATATCCTAGAAGGTTTTAAGAAATTATTATCTATTCTTAATTGTCAATTTAAAATTTTTAGATTTTTTGGAGTGTGTCTACTTTTAGTGGTTTGAATCCCCATAAAAATGTACCTATAATACATCCTATATCCATTGTAATGGTAATTATTTAACCAATCCAGCTTCAATACATCCAAAAATCCCCCACAACACTATAAATATAAAAAAGAACAAATTTATTATTTTAGAACACATGATATATAGAACCTTATATCTATATTCCAATAATATTCTAATCATCAATAAAGACTATTTTTTATGATTTTTTTTTTGCAATGTCTTAATATTATAAAATAATATTAGACTTTGTTATAGACATAACATATTCTCTAAAAGTAGTATTTTTTACTTCAATTTTTTCATTATTATTTATTCAATAAATATTTAATCTATATTTTTTAGATATATACATGGTTCTCTTAAAAATTTCCTTCTTCTTAGACACCTTCCTAAAAAGGAAATATCTATTATTTAAATTTTATTATTATATTTGTTGGTTATTATAGGATTTAAAATGCTTATATATTTCACTAAATTTTGAAATCGTATTTTTGAAGTTAGATATTTCTTGTTTAGCTTTAACCAGTTTCTGTTATACTAGGTAAAATTATTTATCATTCACTATAATCTTTTCTTAAATATTTATGTGGATAGTTTTCTCATTATCATGTAACTTATTCTGGGTTTTGAATCACTTTTATCATTATGAATATTAATTTTCCACACACTATTTATTTATTGTTAATAGGTTGGTTTCCCATCTTTAACTTCTAATTGTCTTAATCTATATTAAAAAAATTCAATTGAATTTCACCAATTCCCTTTTTACTATGAAATTCATTCTAGTTTCTTCCTATTTTTATTTATATAATCTTATATTATAACTTGTAACACTCTCATAATTCACCTTTTTAATTATAAAATTGAAACACCTTCATCACTTAAATTTTCATCATCTATTTCTTTTCAACTATCTCCATCTTTCATGAATTTGGATAATTGTTTCTTTTTATATTTAAATAACATCTTATTAACAACTATTAGTTAAACAATGATTTTTCTAAAATATATGGTTGTATTATTCTAAGACTTCTATTTTATTGGTCACAATCATTATCTCCTATTAGACTTAGATAAATTTTTAATAAAATATATAATCCCTCCAATGTAATATCATTTTAATTTTAACATTCCTATATACTTCTACGTACATATTTTCACATTTTTAGAAAATAAAAAACATTATTAATCAATGTTCTTACTTACATTATATATTCTACCAAAATTACTAACATGTTTATCAAAAATAGGATTATTCTCCTTTTCCGTTTTAGTATATATGAAGGCAATTTCATGGTCATAATTTACCTTATAAATTATAGTGTTCTATTTTCTTATATTATATGTAATGGTAATAAATTCAAATTAATAAAAATAAATTATTTAATGATATCTAACATTTATGATGATAATTTCTCATCAAATATGTTAAAGATTAATTCAAAAAAACATTCACCAAATTTTGGGTATTCCAAATTTTCTACATAGCTTATTATAGTTCTTATAATATCATTAAACATTTTTATGAACACATCAATGGATTATTAATATTTTATTTTCATATCTCCATATTCCACTATAAATTTATAACATAGATTTTAATGAATTTAGTGATCCATTTATAAATATACCTAAACCTATAATAGATTCCTATAATCATTACAATTCCATTAAACATGAATAGTTAAATTTCTATGAGAGATGGAGAAAGAAAAACATAGAATTTTTGGATCATCCATCATTATCTATAATAATATTTTCTAAAGATATTAATGGATTATAATAAATAAGAGGAGTCAAAACTCGTATAGAAGTATACAAACCATCATAACCAAGGGGTAAATGATATAATATCATTTTCCCGTCAATATTTAAATTTTATTCCCATTAATGATCAGAATCTATATAATTTTAACTAGTTTATGGAAAATGATGTCTATATTCTTCTTCGTCATATATCACGGAATATAGAATAATTTAATAAAATTGTGATCTAATTTTAATTATATGAAACTATTAGGATATGTATGATAATTAAGAAAGGTATAGGGTGATTTAGTGGTCAATGTTTTTTATATTTTATAATTTTAAACTAACATTTTCCTCATGTTAATGAGATTTGACTGTGATATAAAAAAGAAATCACACTCAAAATAACTTTGGATCTTATATGGTTTTCTTCTTAATAAGATTGGATATTCTTTAGCATGATATAAGAAAACAATGATCAAATAGTCTACATGAAATCAATACGTGTGGATAAAAACAAGAAGGTTATATCCATCACATTTGTTTCACTATATTCCATTAACATTGCATGTTATCCTATAAAATAAATGTGATAAAACATACTTATAGAAAAAATAATAAAGATTCACCAATAGGATTCAAAATTTATGTTATGTAATACTTTTTATCTTAAAACAAACACTTCTACAAGTCATATCTTCTTCTTATTGTCTAATTTCATACAATATAATGATAATGAAAACATTCCACTACCATACCTCTATATATTCTTCTTCCAAAACTACACACACATTTTTTCAAAATCTACAACATATATAAATATATATTTACAATGTTGGATAACTCATATATTTATCATTTTTTGAAATAATTATTAAAACATATAAATAATTTTAAATACAAATCTTTAGATTTTTTTGTTCTAGTAATAAAAAAAAACTCCCAAATTAATGTATACTCATAAATATTTGTAACCACATGTAATGATGACAAATATTATGGCCTTTTCATTATCCTTTAATACTACATTTCTTCCATATTAAATCTTCACTTATACATTAATACATGAATTATACTGTGAAATGATCACAAAAAATTCAATATAGGAATTATTCCTCATAAATACCATTGAAATTACATCTTTTTTACACCACAATAATTTGAATATATACTAAATAATATTAAACTACACATATGAGTGCATGTAATCGTAATTTTATCCATTATTTTCAATGCAAGTCATGACAGAATAAATTCTTCCACTTTCCCTGAAAATAGTACTGAACACCTCTTCATGAATATTAAATTCATGATTCCCATGTCAAACCATTATTCTTTTTCATGTGAAAATGGTTATAAAAAACACATTTTTCTTATTCTCCCTTTTTGGAGTGCATTTGCAAAGTTCCACTAGAGTACTATTTTCTCTTCAACATGTTGTCTTCTGGAAAATGATCATTATCAAGAATCATGATAGTCATTATTGAAATTATTTAAATTTATCCTATTAACTTAATTTGAATGGATATATGTTCTTCTCATTTAATTACAATTAACATAACAAACACTCAGTTAATGTATTCTGAACTCATAGAATATTTATCTAAACATATAATTGAGAACTTGTGCTAATAAATGTTCCATGAACAATTTTTCCCTATAACCACAAAATAACCATACTATGGGATGATCTATGATACTTTTCATGGAAGAAAAAATACAAATAGAAGACTCACAATGATTCTTATAGAATCTCTAAAACATAAAAAATATATGTGATGATTATTATGAAGGTACTAAACTCACATAAGACTGTCTGATGGACTATTAATCAATGGAAGATCAATCCTTGGAAGCACAATCCATGCAACAATAGTATATATTAGTGTAAAAACCCTCATCTAATCAATCAATATTACTTAATAAATCCCATAGTATATCACTCTCAAATGATTAACACATGGAAGCTTAGTGATCATCATCAATAAAGACTCAATGGAAAATCCCAAATATATCCTCTCATTTATATGAATATTTGATTTATGTATTTACAATAGAATAAAAAACCATAAATTTCATAGCTCTTTTTCACCACTTTCTTCACCAATGAAATAATAATTTAAATCCTGTCTTTATCAACAGTTGAAATCATAATCATCTATGAAGTCATAAGAAAAATTGATTATACACCGTATTCAACTCTATCTATAACCTTTATCACAGAAATAAAAAGAAATATCATATTTTTTATTTCATCATAAAATATGGGTATATTAACATTTGATAAGAATTGAAATGATTATTAAGGTTATCCATGAAGATATCAGCTCAATCCCCCATGTATGAAATATTTGGATCAAACATATATATAAATATTCACATCATCATTTTAAAAATAATAGATTAACCCAAATTCTAACCAAATCCTCCATTAATACTGATGATTTCATTGACATTAAAAAAATAGCCTCCAATATATTTCCATCTTATATTTTGATATCTACTAACATGCTATTACAAACATGAATAATATAATCCTTGACTTTAATATTACCTTCATAGAATCTCTTAAATTTATCCCAAATATATGTTTTAGTTTTATGCATCATCACCTTTGTATAATCCTTTTCCAAGAGAGACATGAAACTTTAATTTGGATTTTTTCCATCAACTACCATATTCATAATATTTGAAAAAGTAAAATTATCATTTTTAGGAATGGATATATACCCAAATATTTCAATATTCCTCACTTTAAGGGAAAATGATAAGAGCTAGAGAAACCTAAAATTCATCATATTTTTATAGTTATTTTCAAAAAATAAAGGGAAACCCCATATGTTCACCTAATTTAAAATCATCATAGTCATAACTGTATTGATCATTTAGAGGGAACCTAGATTTTCATCAATACAACATTCACTCTATATGTTAGTTTTTACAACTCAGGGGGGTGAATAAGCTATACCCTATTATTGAATTATTCTTCTAATTAAACGGATTGGATTATTTAAAGTATGAATACTTAAAATCATTAATTATTTCTATCTTGAATCACATAGAGTTAAAATAAAAAATACACAACTATCATGAATCAACCAGAATAATAAAACTAAACGGTACCCCAATCAGTCATCACATGGGCGAAAGGGTGTTATTGGTACTCAGAAGTTGCAGGACATCACTAGGGAATAAGAACCCATAAGGAATGATTTTTTATATGAAACATTCATCATGAAAGAGAAGAGGATATAAAATAGTAAATATTCAGAATTCCAAACACTATATAAGGGAAAATAATCACAAAAAAAATTATATTCTGAATAACATGAATAATAAACACAACCATTATCAGAGGATATCATGGGATTATCCCAAAAACACAACGTAATAAGTGGATCACACATTCCCACTGTCAATAGAAACGTCCATGGTCTTATAATCAAGAACACCAACCACCTCTGAATGGTGAATTTCCTATTACAAAAGCTAGCATAGGAAAATCTACAAATTCCCATAGGGGACGATAAATAAATCATAGTAATATGAATTTTACAAATTTAATATGGAATATAAAAATAATAAACCAAAATTTCACAATATTTTAATGAAATATACCATGGATGGATTTTCACAATTTATATAAAAATATGAAATTCCAAATAAAATCACTAGCCATTATGAAATATTTTATCATTTTTTATTTCTAATAAATCAAGAAGATATGATAATATTTATAAAAATTTTAATGTATAATAATTTCAATCAAAATAGGAAATAGTAAATCACTTTCAATAAAAAATCAACATGTATGAAAAAAATTAATTCATAAATACATGTTTAAGAGACCCACATTAGATTAGTATAAGTGTTATAAAAAATCATAGTGATGTATGACTCTAGGTGTGAACACACTCCTTAGATAAAAAATAAAAGGGGTAATAGAATAGAAGCCCCTATAATAATCTCTCATCTATCAATATAGTTTATCTATCATTTTCATCATCAATTCACTTCCTAGTAGAGTGAATAAATCAATAGCATCTGTTCTTCAGTCATAAAAACAAAGAATCCCTTGTAATTCAAGGAAAATAAACCATGAATGGGGTTATTACTCAATTAAATCCATTTCAATATTTTCAAATAAGTAGTTCAATTAGCACAATGTTCTTGTTTAAAAACATTAATATCATTTTATAAACCATGTAAAATGGTTGTTTTCAAGAACTCAGGTCTTTACTTTTATAAAATCTCTTTTTCAATAATAAATCATTTTATGTCATTCACATAAAAAAATTCAGTCATTTAAAATTAGAATTATTTTTTCATAAATATTCACATTATTTCAAAATCAATTTTAAATGGAATTCATCAAACACACACAAACAAAATTTTGTTTTAACCATTCATCACGAGACTCAATTCAATAATTATAAATCAGTTAGAAAACAGATTATGAATAACAATGCATCAATAATTTAAATTGAAATTGGATTCCTTAGGTATCCACCAACAATAATTCCCAATATTCAATACCCAAAATGGTATTTAATGAAAGATTAAAAGGATTGAACATTAAAGGGAGAATTTTAGATCCAAATATCAACAATGTTATATCTATATCTATCAAGGACATGAAGATCCACCACACCCAAATAGGTTAGAGTTTAAGAAAGGATAATTTAAAACCAATAAGATTACACATAATTGAAGTAATCCAATTCATCTAATGAATCATTATTCTTTGAAGAAAATTATTTGTATGAGGGAAAACAGCAAAAAATAGATCCTAAAAAATCAATTTTTATGAATTAACATAGATTAGAAGGAATTTATAATTTAAAATGGGATCTTATGGATTTAATTATGAAATTTAGGGAATTAAATTCTTATCACACTATTTAGTCACAATGCTTAAAAAAATAATGCACCAACGTTTTTCCATTAACTAGGATACAAGATAGTGTTTCATGTTTTATCCTCATAGCTTTACTAACTGTTCACCAATAGTGTTCTCCCATCTAGAATACTAGAATATGGTGGAAGACTTAGCCATATGGTTTTCAAAACCATATACCCCTACTATCTAAGACTGGACAATTTTAAGTATAGGCTACATGGTTTTCTCTAAAAATGAACCAACCTATAGAACTCTAAAATAAGGCACCTGGTTTCCTTTATAATCTATATAGTTCTACCTAACCCTGTAGAAATATTTCAAAGGCCAAGAAAAATAGTTTTTTTTAAAAAAAGTCACAATAAAAATAAAAATAATATCCTAGTAATAGAAGATCAAAACCATGCGATAAAATAAACTAAATGATACTAACATGATGTTACAGTACTAGATAAGGAATTTCATGTATTGGCCTTAAAATAATACTATTTTCCATTAATGGTTAGTTCTAAAATCAAAGATGCACTTTTTTCAACCAAATAGGTTACACCAGGGATCATTATTGTCTAAAAATAATATAATACCACTGGATAATGAAACAAAAAAATACTAACAACATTGATTTTATCTAAAATATGGAATATATTCTTTTTCATTAGGTCGATTCATTACATCATGAAGTAAATCTCACTTAATTAACACAACAGATCAACTGGTTAGTGCATGCTTCTTCATGAATCATGATAGTCAATGATCCTGAATTTTTCTACCGTTATTACACAACGATCTTCATATCTAAAATGAACTAATTATTTTCACAATCCTTGAATACTCAGGTAGCCATGTGTCCTTCTTTTTGAATGGATCCAGACTTATATCTCCTCTTCTCTCATTAAAAAATAGTGTTTCATATTCCAAAATTCTCAATTTTGACATTGATATTCCTTTTATTTTTCATACATATATAATTATGGAATAATACCATTAATATATGTTTTCATAATAAATTATGGGAAGTCCATGATCTTTAGAAGTTAAAATTTCATCTATCATGAAATCTGAAAAAACATGATTTATTACCTTATACAAAATCATTTAAATATTGGTGAAACTCCTCATTTAAATAGTATAACAATATGGTATTCTTTTTACTCATGTGATATTTAATATCTCAATATCATATACCCAAAAAAATCATGAATTTTAATTAATAATAAATTTATCATCCATGTGTACATGGTCTTTTGAAAATGACATGGTGGTGTTTCTCACAATGAAGTTATTATAAATTTGAGTCAAAAAATATATGACCATAAACCTCATCTCTTGTTTTGTATTCATTTCATAATAATTTGAAATAAATTTCAAATTTTATATTTTCTTCATAATAATTATTCGAGTGTTCTCCTCACTTGTAAAACAACATAAGTCTGACATAGACTCCTATGTTTGAAATGTGTTCACTCCTTGAAAGTCTTACCAACTCACCCGATGATCTTATAAGATTTAATGAGGATCATAGAAACCACATATTCATATAGTCATTAGAAATTTTTAAGCATATTAATTCCATATATTTTCCCACAAGTTCTTATGACTCAAAAAGTTGAATGTGTGGTATATTCATATATACACTTCTCAAAGGATTTTTTTAGTAAAATAAAGTATTGCATGGATTCACAAGGTATTACTTCTAATGTCTCATTATGCATCAATGTTTTTTTACATCAAGTCATACTTATGACCCATAAATTTCATATGTGTTCAATCGAAGTATCATAAACTTACAATACATTTTTACATGAATAAACGAAATAAAAACTCTACTCATAGACATTTGTTCTCAAATTACATTTTCTAAAATCATATAATTTCATATAATTCCCCAGGACACAAAAAACATAGTACATCATTCAATGAGACTTTTTAATTTTTTGTAACAAATTGATAAATGGGTAATCGATCAATTTATTTAATAACTTCTAGATAGTTTCAACCTTTTAGTATTCATGTCATCAATATCCTCATTTGGATAACAGATATTTCCATTGATTAAATATTTTATGGACAATAATATTAACCATTTAGTACCTGTATCATTATTTAATATCATTTAAATAGTTATCGCATGTTAGGTATTGTCTTTGAACCTATTTGATCTTGTATTCGATGAACTAGTAGTTGAATTTCTCCATCACACATAGAATAATTCAAATATTAAATTGGGATTAAAATAACTTCACATTCAAAAATACATTTGGGAACCTCAAAGAAAACATGAAGTTGTAGGAGGTCAATAATTTTTATTTGTATTCATATACTCTATGACAAATAAGTATCAAATTCCATCCAAACATGACTGTGGAATTGAGGAAAAATGTCACATGTCTTAATGCGTACTAATTGATCCCTAGAGTCTAGAAATTATAACTGAGGTTCTAAAAATATCTCTTAGGAAAAATTTAACCCTATAATAGTACATCATATAAAAAAATAAACTAATAAAAAATATATCAATAATAATATTCAATTGAAACTAATAATAAATTCTTCAAAAAAGTGACATCCAAATCCCTAAATTTTCTATATGATTCATACATCCAAAAATGAATTTAATGTAAAATTCACATAACAACACATGAAAAAATAAATTTGAAAATAGAAACCGAGTAAAATGTGGATAACCCCACCATATTAATTCAAATGAATACATAATAATTCCTAATACATCTCAGGATATCTCATATTAGCTATGAATTCCATTGTTATGTGATTTCATATTATTATTTACTACATGAAAATAAGATGATAGGTGCTAAATCTGTCACCTAAATATTCTCAAAACTGCTTTGATCAATACTGGTATAATCTTATACAAAAATCATAGAACATAAAATTCAAAAACATGTCTTAAATTTATCCAACCATGGAGGGAGTTTTAGTGATTTTAAGAGAGGGTCTTTTTTACCACGCATGCCTTTTATCTGTTCAGTATCATTTATATTTATTTTATTTCATGGGTCATTTTTCAAAGAATTGTTTTTATTGAATAAATCATGTGTAATTGTATTCTAGTTTTATATAGAGATTTTGAGGAGAGTCAAATGTTTTATGAAATGAAAGTTATTTTAGAGAAACAATGAGTGTAACCTAAATTATGGAAAATATAACACAAGGTAACATAAGTATTAATGAGTAGTAAACATGAAATTGATGGTGAATATTACAGAAATTGAATAAGGATGATTTACTTTACATAATTGGAATATGATAAAATAAATTACATTATTTATCTTCTCAATGTGGGGGAGGAAAACTAAGATTATTATGGTTTTTATAGTTTTGAATGAAAGGATAATATAAAATTAGATTTTGGATTAATGACATACAAATATCAGGAGAAGATAAAAGGGCTTCATGCATCATGGAATCATTGTTCTTGAATCAAAATATATTGTCTTATAAAATCATTATAGATTTACAATGTTTATGAGATTCCATGGTAGGTTAATGATTAATAATAATCCATAAGAATGGTTATGTAGTAAATTAAAATTTGAAATGATTAATGAATAATTAATTTGAGGAATAATTATTCTCATTGAGGAATTAAAATTGTATTTCTTACGAAATTAATATATAATTTATAGAAATGGAAATTTATAGAAATAAGATATGGGAATTACTTTTAAAAAATAATTGAATATAGAAAATTTAATTTATAGTAATGGGAAAAAGGATAAAAACTATATATGATTATGATGGCTAAATTATTTCTTAATGGTGTTTATAATTCATTTTTTTAATTATATTTAGAAATGATGGGACTAAATTTTAATATTTGATAATAATTTATTTAACAATTTTTCTTATTTTCCCACGTTGAATGTAGAGACCAAAGTGATCGAAAAAAAAGAAATTGCCATTATATGTGAGAAGGGTAAATCTTAGAAAATTTTTTATAAGATAAACCAATATTTCAAGGGGTTATTCCAAATTATATGAAAATATACAGAACTGTTAGAAAGGGTTGGGTATGAAGTAATAATAAATTACAGAAGTCCATGAAGCATTATAGAGGTATATGACAATTTTTCCTATGACTATCCTAGGATGTTGTCGATCTACATGGTCATTCTATGTTTTATATGGGATATTATAGATTATATAGAGTTTATTCAACTTGATGATTCTGAGACATGAATATTGTGGGATGAGATGATGTTATGTAAATTACATGAATCTAGTGTGAAAATCTATACAACCCCTCAAATGTGGATAGGTGGAGGTATGAATATTGAATGTCGAGGTTGATGTTATGGCATTATTGAAATGGTCCATTGATATATGTTTGACTTATGGTGGTATTTTATAACATTGGAATACTTAGGACATAAGAATGTTAATTTTTTTTATGGATATACTCCCGAGGAACTGATGAAGATAAACTGAAGTGGACCCTGGTAAATTTTTCTAGGGTGTGAATACATTCTTAAAAAATATAATATTGATATTAAATTCATGGATACATATCTGACAGTGATCTATAGAAATAAATATGATAGTGATGTTAATGGAAGTTATGGATAGACATGGTATATTTTTGATTTTTTGAGGATGATGTTTATTTCTTAGGTAACATTTCATTAAAGTAGAAAACTAATAAAATAATGAGAGTCTTAATTGTTAAATATCTACCCTATTAATCTATGTTTTATAGGGAGATTTATTGATGGTGGGTAACTTTATAACTATAGGGATTATATAATTGCACCAAAAAACTAAACATACATATATGGATATCATAGTGAGTTCCGTAAGGGTGGGTATAAACTTTTTGAGGGTGATATAACTAGATAGTTATATTTTTTAGGCTCACTACTTTTTGTTGGTGATAATATTATTGAGAGTTAATTATTTATCTCTAACTAATTAGTAGGGTTTATATTAATTTATATTTTTAGTGAGTCCCCTATACGAGGATAACATCCAAATAGTAGTGTTATGTTGTTGAGGTATATATGGGTAGAAACTATTTAATATTGTTATAGTGATTTTCTTATGAGTAGAAAATTCATTAACCCATAGATTTTAATGGGTTTTAATTATTGTTTAATGATAATTGTGTGATGTCATGTGATGGAAATAATGTTTTAGTTTTGAAATTTGATAGTTATGTGTTTTAGATTGTATGAGATTAGATGGTTGAATTCGAGTGTTATTATTTAGTTTATTATTTAGTTTTATATATTCCATACACACATGTATTAGTATGATTCATTCATATGGAAACATGTGAGTTCCAAGGCGGAACCAACCTTGTATATTTATATTCTCACATTTTTTATATACACTGATTTTGATATTATTCATATATAGTTAGTGGTGGTGTTGGAAGACCTTGGATATAATCATGGAAGGATAATTGGAGAAGTTTGATACAATATACCATAAATGATTTATAATGGATATGATTTAATTCTTGTAGTTTTTCTTTTGTGACTTGGAATTATATGAAATGAAATGCATTTATATATACTATTCATTCTTTAAGAAAGGGGTTTATATTATTTTATTCATTGTGTTATAAATATTTATTATAAAAATATAAACTCATTCCATATATTTTTTAGGATATAAATTTTCTTTTGTCTACCAAACTATGGTTAATTTTAGGTAATATTAATAGGCCATACTCAAACTAATTTCCATATTATTTGGAGTACTATTGAGCATTTTTCCATGAAATCATGGAAATTTTAAAAATTAATTATTCAGAATACACAATCCTTTGAAAAAGAATCCAATGTAGAAAATCCCACCAAAATACATAGAGTGACATGTGTGTTCCGCATGAATTGTCTACTACCCATTCGTCATGACCCTAAAATAAATATGATCTTTTATGATTCATGTTGGACATATAAATTCTCCAGTATAACCTATGAAACACCAATATAAATGAAAAAAATTGTATTTTAAAAGAATAATATAATTTTTGATAGTGTATATGGGATAAGAAAACAAGATTATAAGATAATATAACACTCTGAGACTTCGATATATATTTCCTCCAAATACTTTCAACCTCCTTAATAGCTTTTAATAATTGGAAGACCGTTTTTGAACAAAGCACGATACTCTATTAGAATATTATTATTCAAAATTGACCTTTTTTACAAAAACATTATGTTAGTAGGTATGTCTAGTAATAACTAAATTATGCATAATATATGTTTTTAACATGTATAAAATGAGTTCAATGGTTATAAATTGATTAGATATAAGATAATAACTATTTTATATAAATATAAATTGTTTCAAAAACCCGTATTTCACAAAAGTAACCATAGTCTTGCTTTATAAATATAATTTAAAACTAATTTTTACCACATATAAAAACTGTATCTAGAAGAATAAATTTATTTTTTAAAATATACATGTAAAAAATTATATTTTAATGATTTTTTGATAATTTTTTGAAAACTTTCATTTTTAATGAATAGTGGAAAATATATATTCTTATAAAAATTTTATTTTTTGGTTTACTTAAAATGAAAAGTAATATTTTAAATTTGATTTAAATTTAAATAAAATAAAATAAATTCTATTTTGACAACATAAAATAATTAAAATAAATTTTATATTGAGTTTTGATATTAAAACATTTTAAACATTGAATGTTTTTCTTTGCAAAAATCATGTTTCTTCAATGTGTCTGTGGGTTTGCTTTAAAATTGAATTCTTCCAACATCATTGAATGAATTTTTAAAAATAGGGTAAATATTTGAAATTAGTATAATATTTATTATAAAATATGTTAATTTATTTTTTTACCATTATGAATAGTAAAACGAGTAAAAATTAATTAACTTGTTTAAGGTAAAAAATGGGTTTACAATATGGATTATATAATAAGATAAGGGTAAAAAATGACCTAAAATTTTCAAACAAAAATCTTATATAAATATTTAATACTTATCATATATAAAGTTCAATAAAAACCCATTTGAGATGGTTATGTCCTGAGAAGAATATTGGTATCACTTTATCTTTTAAAAAATTCTATGTGTGTCCTCTCCCCCGTTTATAAAAATAAACCCCTCCCCTCATATTAAAAATACAAATCCATTTGGATCATAAAATACCTTCATAAATTTATTCCTAACATGTATACATATATCCTAAATTCCTTTCTTAGATAGTAAATGTTGTATATTTAGAATTTAGGCTAACCCAAATGAGGTTTCTGGAGGAAGAGGTAATCATTATAACTATGAATTTTCTTATTAATTCTTATTATAACTTCTTATATTATTAGTTATATATGATAATATAATAAAATTAGTATACAATTTGAACTTATATGTTATTATGTTAATTTAATGGCCTATATTCATATCCTTTTCAACCAAATGGGAGATGAAACTATCGCTTATGTGTTCGGTGGGATACCACCTCACAAATCGATTTATCTCATTTTCAATCACCGCCACTCTAGGGTGGATATAATGATGTATTCAACATAAGTAAATTTTATTTTAAAATTATTATAAATATTTAATCAGTATATCATATAAATCTTGTTACCTTTCATTCAGTGGTGGATACAATAACATCACTCGTCTGAATGAACAACTATCGGCTCATGAAGAGTTGAGATTCATTCTCTACATTCAAATTACATTGAATGTAGTAAGGTAAATATTATTTAAAATATGTGATATTTATGACCAATCCATACTTATATATATAAAAATCATATCCCACCTCTTATCTTCCAAATCCACTATAAATAATAATGTTTCTTCTGAATATGTGTGGACTACGACATCCACTTAGTGATGTGAAATGTTTTTCATTTTATTTTCTTATGAATTGTAATAAGGATAAATTTAAATATATAAATAATAATTATAATATAATAATTATTCAATAAATGTTTATTCGTTATTATATTCCTTCCATTTCATCGGTCGAGAAAACGAAAAAAACGTTCATGCTTACATACGACCTATAGTCTCAATGACGGGTGTAATACATTTTTTATCCCTAATTTTATAGATTAATATAAATAAATATATAATGATTATATATTATATTTATAAAAAGTTTAACATCATGGAAATTATGGAATCATTATTGATGTAAATTGATTGAAGTTACAAAATAAGAATATACATGAAAAAAACAATTATCACCCAAAACCGTGATTTTAACCATGATTTTTTAATAAATGAATTATAAAAATATATAATTAAATCACATATAGTATTAAATATCTGATTATGGATCTTTATTACATGTATAATATATCTATATTTATTTTATATTATTTTCAATCACATGTGAAGGAATCTGAACCTGAGGTAAGTGTTTCTCATATCATTTTTACTTCTGTGATACATATGCAATATTCACCACATATTCTTTTTTTTGGTGTATATAAAAACATTTTTGATATTTTATATCACAAAACTCTTTATATTATTGTTATTTAATGTTTCATTTAATGTTATTTTATTGATGTGGTTTATGATTCAACAATTTGGAAAGTGGTAAGGGTTTATTTCACAATTTCATCATTAATTGATATTGTTTATGTTTAAGTATCGCTTAAGGGAATTATTTGAAATTTGTATAATAATGTAAATATATTTTCTTATAATCTATTTGTTTAGGAACTTTTTATTTAATGATTACTAATTTATCTAACATTGTTCGCTTAAAATGATTGAGAAAATGTCATAAAAAATTCGAATATATTTATCTCTTCAGTCAAAGATCAGGTTTCTTCCAACACCGTCTTTTCTATAAATCTTATTAAAAATGTTTATAAATATATAAAAATTAATTATTAATCATTTTTTACCCATTATTTAATTTTTTTCTAAATTTATAACAGAATATTCATTTCATATTCCAAACAATTCTTTCTTGGCTTTTATCCAAAATGTGAAACGAATCAATATTTCAACATATAAATCATACATGGAATTTTATACTCCCATGACCACTCAATGTTTTAATTCTCATTTTACAATTTATAAATGTTATTTTTCAATGAAAATTATTTTCAAATTAATTTTTGAACTTTTTTTAAAAAAAATCAATGATAAATTACTATTTTTATTATGTACTATTCAAATGTCAATTTAATGGTATTTATATTCCTCAATGAAATAAAACCATTATTTTAAATTTAATCATTTAAGTATATATTTTTGTAACATCCCGGTTCCAGAATCCACACAACGGGTGCCCCGAACCCAACTGGTCACATGACCCCAAGTGCATTTCCCCAATCGCCAGAGGCTGCCGACTAACAGCGAGGGCCTAGGTATAATAGTGGGGAAACTATGCCTTCATTTGTCAAAGTGTAGCCCAGTGGAAATATATATAAACATACAATAATGGAACCAGTAAAAAACCCCAACTAAAATGTATAACAGTACAGAAGTAAAATATAACAACAGTCATATAGATATGATGATGCATTATGTATCTATGTCTAGGAAAGCTGCCAAAACAGCATACACAACAATCTAAAATAATCCATATACAAAGTACAAGTACATCAAAGTAAAAAAAATAATGTAGTTTGAACTCAGCATCATCGCAAGCCTATGATCGATCCCATGCTCTCCTACTCCTCTGCAACAATCAAGTACCTATATAAGGACTCTTTCCCTTATCAACACCTGTAGCAATATAATCTATTTGGGCCCAATACATGACCCAAATAGGGTGTGAAAAATAAATCCCAGTAGGAAACCACCAAAGGCTTATGCCCAACTGTTAGTGAAAATGTGCAACAACAATGTGCAATAAAAAAATGTAGCAAACTTGGTAGTACTAACGTTTAACTATCTCTACCAGTTGCATTGACATTTTAAAAATTATTTATTACTTCCAAGCCTGTGCTTTAGCATGGAACGAACAACAAATAAAATCACCACAGTGAGTATTCAAAGTAAACATTATCCCCAGACATACATATCCTTACCCTCAGGTAAACAGAATCGAATCCCACAGGTGACTTCCCACCGGCATAACGAATAGTTCCCATAGGCATACTATATTTTTTCCCATGGGCACAGAAGGTACTGCACATAGGCATAAGAAATGTTACCCTCAGGATAATGGACACTGCCCATGGGCTAAACACAAAACATCCCTCAGGCTAAGAAAGAAACATGTTCGTTCCCTAAACATAGAAAGCAATACATATAAGTTTTATATAAATAAATCTTAAAACATGTTATAGATATGGCATAACCTCGGGTATCCTGTCCAAACAACTAAATAGGGGGAATGCACCCACGGGGTGGCCCTGGATCTAAGAAATGATCCTGAACAACAATTCATATTTATTCATTAGACTACTTAAGCAATTCTAGGTATCTAATCAAACAAATCCTCAGCTATACAACACCCCGAACATGGGCGAGTGGCATAACAGTACACAAATTCTACTTGACAGTTGTAATAAAACACAAGACCACCTACCTTGATCTCCTCTAATCAATATACGTGAACGATGCCTCCCGAAACAACCAATAATGGTGTACATCTGGGATATACATTTATCCATTCAAACGTAAATAACATCCCCTCGGGGAAAAATTAGTAATAATGGCTCAAGGATATGTAAGGTCATAATCACACTGTTTAAAAAAATCGACGGTGGAAGAAACTGATACTCGGTGTGCGATCGGAAGCACCTCCAAGCTCCGGCCTCTCCTCCTAAGCTCCAAATGAGCTTACGGCCTCCTCTGCCAAATGAGGAGGATGCTGCCCATTTTAAGAAAAAAACAAACTACACTATGTGTACTCTCAAGTACATGGAGTGTGCTTTTAATTTTTTTAACTATTTATCTGGAAGCTACTTTTCACCGCCAAACTGTTCATTTTTAGACATGAGTACACAACGTGTATTTCTGACTACATAGCATGTATTGTCGCTCTGCTGGTGGCTACTCCCACCGCCTTACTATTCACCTGTTGACTGATTAAACTGTTTGTAAATTTCATGTACATGGCGTGTAGTCAGTTTTTTCACCATTCCTCACCGACAGGCCTACACGCCCTGTGTTTTTGTCCCACATAACCAATGCACATGACATGTATACAGAAGTACATGGTGTGTAGTTTGTTTTTACTAAAAAACCATCATGCCTTGCCTTCTCATCTTCCACAACTGAAGTACATGACATGTGTAAAAAGTACACGACGTGTACTAATTAATTGGGGATTCTTCCCACATTAACCTTGTTTTCTCAAAAACAATTAAGGAAAAAGGGAAAGAAGAAACTCGTACCTCAAGAATAAGAACCGAGTTCTTAAAATATCCCCACTTAAAGCAACTTGTCCCCAAATTTCTCTTCCAAGGGTGGTGAAGATAAAGTTTTGAACAGTTCTGGCCACTGAGCACGTAAGTCAGTTTCCCGCTCCCAGGTTTTTTCCTACACTTGGCCATGCTTCCATAACACCCGTATGAGAGGAACTAACCAGTCTCAGAGAACCTTTGTGCTCCTCTAAAAAATACGAATCAGACGCTCCTCAAAAGATGCATTTACCTGAAGTTCAACCTGCTCGGGCTGAAAAAATGTGAGATGGGTCTGAGTGATAATGGCGCAGCTGAGATACATGGAAGACGTTGTGCATGGCCCGATACCACAGTGGTAAATATAACTGAAAGGAACCCAGCCCGTCCCTCTCCACAATCTCAAACGGCCCCCACATACCTCAGTGAAAGTTTACTCTGTCTCTTAATCTTCCTGTTTCCTAGCCTTGGTGAATCACACAAGAAAACCTGATCCTTGACCATAAACACCAAGGGTCGTCTGTGGCGATTAACATAAGATTTGTTACAACACTGTGCAGTAGCCATCCGCTTCTAAATCAACTGTACCTACTATAAATTCTCCTACACAAGACGTGGTCCCAGCAAAGATGTCTCACCTGCCTCCAACCAGGACAATGGGGATCAGCATGGCCTACCATATAAAGCCTCGTAAGGTGTCATCTCAATAGTGGACTGAAAACTATTATTGTAGGAAAACTAGAACAATGGGTATGTGATTCTTCCAAGAGCCCCCAAAGTCCAAGATGCATGCACCCAGTATGTCCTCAAGCACCTGTATTGTATGCTCTGACTGACCATTGGTCTGAGGGTGGTAATCTGGGCTCAGAATAACATGTGTACCCAGTTCCCTCTGAAAAAGATACCATAAACGAGACCTAAAATGTTCATACCTATCCGAAGTGATAGAACGAGGAACCCCATGAAGATGTAACACCTCTCAGATATACAAATTCTTGAGCTCATCAACACCAAAGGTATCCCTGATTGGGAAAAAGTGAGCTACCTTCGTAAGTCTATCCACAAAAAACCCACATGAAATCATTACCTCGAGGTGACCTCAGCAACTTGATCACAAATTCTATCGCAACATCATCCCATTTCTACTCCGGAATGGGTAACTATTGTAACAGTATGGCTGGCCTCTGATGCTCCGCCTTCACATGCTGATAGTTGGAAAATCCTATAACAAAACCATCTAACTCTAGTTTCATACCCGGCCACCAATAATGACATCTCATGTCACGGTATATTTTGATAACTCAAGTATGTACTGCCCAAGCTGATGCATGAAACTCCCGCATCAACTCCTCATGTATGCCTTCTGGAACCGACACTCTTCCATAGATACGTAGTATCTCATCATCACCTATCATCCAACCAAGAGGAGGGTCCTCACATTCCATTGACTCCCGTAGAACCAAGCCTTCTGAATCTGATATTTTTCTCATCCTCACTCTATCCATGAGGGTAGAAGTCATAGATAAGGAAGAAATATGGGTTTGTCCCTTACTATCGTGCACCTACAAATGCATCTCAGAAAACAAAGCCATGAGCTTCCTCTCACCGATGGCCTCCTGCACTTACTGTAACTGAGTCATCCTACTCAGTGCATCATAAACTATGTTACCCTTACAAGGTATATAGGCAAGATCAAAGTTGAAGGAATGATGGTTTTCAACCCACCATCGTTGTCTCAAATTCATGTCATGCCAGGTAAAGATATATTTCAGACTTTTGTGGTTCGTAAACACCACAAAATGATATCCCAAGAGATAATGTCTCCAACAACGTAATGCATGAACAACTACAGCCAATTCAAGATCATGTGTCGGGTAATTCCTCTCATGTGGCCTCAACTATCGAGAACCGTACGCAACTACTCGATCACCCTGCATCAACTGTGGTCCCATCCCAATACCTGATGCATCAGAGTAAATTGTATAGATCCTCCCTTGCTCTAGAAGTATTAGGACTGGTGCTGGTGTCAACCTTCCTTTCATCTCCTGAAAGGCTGTCTCTCATGCTTTTTACCAAAAGAACTTCACACCCTTCTTATTCAAACCTATCAACGGCGCTGCAAAGCGACAGAAGTCCTGTATAAAGCGCATGTAGTAGCTAGCCTTCCCTAAGAAACTTCGTATCTCAAACAAATTATTAGGCTGCTCCCAGGAAACTATAGCTCTCACTTTCTCTGGGTCTACCACAACTCCTATCTCTGAGATGATATGACCTAGGAAGTGTTTCTGGTCCATCCAAAAGTGGCACTTTGAGATCCTAGCATATAGCTAATTCTCTCTTAGTGTTCTCAAAATGATCTCATGATTTGTATCATGGTCATGTCGAGTGTGAGAGTACTCCAAGATATCATCCAAGAATACTACCACAAAAGAATCCAGATATGACTGGAACACACAAGCCATCAGAGCCATGAAATCTAATGGAACATTCGTGAGTCCGAATGGCATGACCAAGTACTCATATAGACTGTACCTACTCCAAAAGCTATAAGCGGTATGTCCGATGGTCTAACGCACAACAAATGATATTCAAATCTCAAGTCAATCTTCGAGAACAATCGTTCTCCTAAAAGTTGATCCAAAATATATTCAATCCTTGGTAAGGGATATCAGTTTTAAACCGTCAACTAGTTCATCTTCCAATAATCCACACAAAGTCGGAGGGTACCATCCACCTTCTTATCAAATAGGATAGGCGAACCCCATTGAGAAGTACCGGTTCGGATGAAACCCTTTGCCCGAAACTCCTCCAACTGCCTCTTGAGCTCTTAAAACTCTGGTGTAGCCATCCTATAAGGAGGTATGGACACCAGTTCTAATCTTAGAAAAATATCAATAGACAAATCCACCTCTCGATCCAGAGGAAGACCTGAAAAGTTGTTTAAGAAGACATCCCTGAAACGATCATCTACTGGAGGGAAATCCATCTGACAAGTTTCCTGGTCATCCAGATACGAACTCTCAATCTGAGCTATTACTCTACCTCGCCCATGATGCTCAGGTCCATCTCGTCTCGCCAAGACATCCCACTCGCCATTGTATAGAAACTCTTCACCCTTTGGTGATGTGAAACTCACCCTGCGACGATAGAAATATACAAAGTCTTGAAAGGGTACCATCCAGTCCATCCTGAGAATGAAGTCATAGATCTTCATCTCTAATACATAGAGGTCCCATAGAATGTGACACCAACCAACCTCTAGGGTTCAATCTTTTCACTGACGCACACCTTCCATTCTAATACCCAACGGAGTTTCTAGAATCATAAAATCAAAAGATGAAGAAACACAGAGCCCAAGACTCTGCTCAACGGACACAAATATAAAGCTACGTGTAGTGCGAGTATCAAAAAGTACTGAAGACATAATAGAAGAAACAATAAAAGTACATATGATAGTAGAAGGTATGGGATCCTACTCATGTTGGGTCTGTTGCACAATATATGCATGCCCAGTGTCACGTCCCTGTGACACAGCCTGGATACCCTAAGCTGACCCGCCCTGCTGTCTTTAAGATCATAGTGTCTGGATACCATGATCATGACCAGCACCTCAACCTAAACATTCTGATGTATTCTAATTCCATGATAGGTAAGAAGATGTTGGCCCTTCTCATGTACACGGAGTCTACACAGAACCCCTCTCACTAGCCACTGGAGGAAATTCCCTGCAAAAATGCTGGAGATGACCCATCCTGCCGCAAGCTCAGGACTCCACTAGGTCACGTGGACACTGCAGTCTCTTGTTTCCCTCATTACCGCACTAGTAGCAAAATACCTGGACACCTGAAAAATTATTTTGGCTAGTAATTCCACTATGAGAGAAATCCTTCTGCCTCTTCCTCTTGTAGATAGAAATAGTACCAGTAACTAGTGTTGAACCGCCCTGTCCTGCACCACTGGCTTCCTACAGGTTCCGCTCATTAATCACTAACTAGTTCACATTATCATGCACTGTAGGAAACCTTGAAACATTCACCAGTGCTTAGATGTCATATCGAAAACCATCCTCAAAGCGTTGATCCATAAACATCTCATCTCCCACCAGAATAGGTGAAAAATGTTGTAGCTCGGTGAAGCCGGTAGAATAATCCATCACTGACACAGCACCCTGCTGCAGATTCATGAACTATCAAGATCTATCTACCCTAAGCGTCTCCAAAAAGAAAAATTCATAGAAGACTACCTAGAAAACTTCCCACGCTATATCTAGATTATTCTTAGTCTGGGAGGTAACATCCCACCATCTCTTGGTGGAATCACGCATCATGTATGTAGTGAGCTTGACCCTCCGCCCTGGAGGAATCTCTAGATGCTCAAATATAGTCTACATAGATCCCAGCCAAGACTCTGTAGCCTGTGGTCTTCCATCCCCAGAAAACATAGGCAGATGATGTTACTGGAATATACATGTTAGTTATACCATAGATGTGGCAGCCGACGGTGCTCCCTGGAAGTTCTGCATAAACCGCATGAAGCCTTCACAGAACTACGCTTTCGTTCCTCTGTTCGGTATAACGGCAGGCGCCACATCTGGATTTTTTGGAGGATCCATCAGTAGCCCATGGAATACCGTCTCTGGAGTATACACGTTGCCGCTCTCTTGGAGAACAACTCGAGGTCGTCTCTATGGCATGACTCTACAAGGTCAAACACGCCTCAAATTAAGATCATCAAGGACTGAAAATAAGGAGTGTAAGAAGGGAATATGAGAAAGAAAACATTCATGTTTTAAAAAACAAGACTACACGGCATGTATAATAACTACACGGCGTGTTCCCTCAAGTCTTACACATGGGCGTGTACTCTTCCCAAACTGGTCTTGTAACACCCCAAACACATGGTGTGTTTCCCACACACATGGTGTGTGCTTGAATTTTATTCCCCTGCCTGAGTCCTTATACACGGCTTAGCCACATGGATCTTTTCTGAACAAGACTACATGAAATGTATAAAAACTACACAGTGTGTACTAAACGATCTTTTCCGACCCGTGTTGTCCGCACACACGGCCGGGTACACAACTCAGACTACACAGCATGTGCTAAATAGACACGGCGTGTACTGCTTAGATTCCAACTGCCTGTGTTTCCAGAGTCACGGCCAGAAACATGGCTGACTCTACATGGTGTGTTACACCCACACACGACATGTACACCACCCCATTTTCCCAGCCACACAGCCAAGTCCGCATGGCCTCTCAATGGTCAAGACTACATGGCATGTCCCTCAGGTACATGACGTTTTTAAGAAGAGGTAACATTGACCTGTGTTTGTTAGTTACACAGCTAGATCCCCAGGTAAAACTACACAGCATGTTCATCATTGGCACGATGTGTATAAAAAAAATTTTCCTCCGTCCGTGTTGTTAGTTACACAGGTGGACACAGGGACAACATGACACGATGTGTACAACCGGTACATGGCATGTTCCCTCTAGAGCTTCCCAACTCGTGTTTCTACCTACATTGCCTATGAAATGGTTAGATACTATACGGAATGTACTTTCTGTACATGGAGTGTACTTAAATTTTTTTAACTACTTCCTGAACAGAAGAGTACAAGGCATGTGTTCATAGAACCACATGACGTGTTGTCTGGGTTTTCGGACAGTACACCACAAAAACTACTCTGGAGCCCCTTTTTCTTCAATTTCAAGTGTTAGTGTGCCAGTTCTGATATGTGGTGAACCATACTCCCTACGAATCAAAGGTTAACAGCTGACCTTTCGCTTTATAGTACAAACACAAAAAATGATGGATCATGATATGCTAAATTTTGGTCCAAGAGAGCCCATAATTCTTAGGAACCAATGTTTAGCGTCCAAAAACTCAACCATAACATCTACCAATACCCTATCCAAAATTAGGTATTTCTAAAAAGGTACAAATCAAAATAGAATTCATTTCATAGGAAAATATCTATCACAACAACATGCAATTTCTAATGCATCTATATGGCATAAAAACTATGCAAAGCATGTGATTATAACATGTGTCTAAATGATGCATGATATGGAATACCCTCATCTCATCAGGTTGTAACTAAATAGAACCCAGTTATAAAAATATAAATAGAACACCAGAAGTGTGTCACCCAATGGTGAAAATTAGATCAATTGCAAAATTGAAAAACCAGATAAATCGCAATTAAATGAGGTAGATTGGCTTTTCCCTATATGTGGGTTAGCAACTCCCAGGCACATCATATCACCTATTACAAATTCCATCCTATCCCTGACTATAGGCTTCAAACTATAATTCAATGAAAATAAATCGCCTCTGACAACAATTTGTAACATCTCGGTTCCGGAAGCCACATAATGGGTGCCTCGAACCCGGTTGGTCACATGACCGCAAACGCATTTCCCCAAACGAAAGAGGTTTCCAACTAGTAGTGAAGGCTTAGGCCTGATAGTTGGAAAACTATACCCTCATTTTTCAAAGTGTAGTGTATAAGACATTGATATAAACATACAAATGCGGAAGGAGTAAACGAAACCCAACTGAAATGGATAACATTACAGAAGTAAAATATAACAACAATCGTATAGATATGATGATGAATTATCTCTCTACGTCTAGGAAAGCAGCCAAAAGAGGATACACTGCAATCTAAAATAATCCAAATACAAAGTACAAGTATAGAAAATGAAAACAAAACAGTGCACCAGGAACTCAGCTGCATCACAAGCTTAAGCTCGGTCGCATGCTCTCCTACTCCTCTGCAATAATCAGGTACCTGTATAGGGACTCTTTCCCTTATAAACACCTGTAGAAATATAATCTATTTGAGCCCAAGACATGAACCAAACAAGGTGTGAGAAATAAATCCCAGTAGGCGACCCCCAATGGCCCGTGCCCAACTGTCAGGGAAAATGTGCAACAGTAGTGTACAATAATAAAATGCAGTAAACTAGGCAGTACTAAAAATTAAATATCTCTACCAGTTCTATTTCCAGTTTAATAATTATTTATTACTTCCATTCCTATTCTTTATCTTGGCAAGTACAACATGTGAAATCACCACAGTGAATATTCAAAGTAAACATTGTCCTCAGACATACATATCCTTACCCTCAGGTAAACAGAATCGAAACCCGTAGGTGGCTACCCACATGCACAATGAATAGTGCCCACATTAATATGAGATATTGCCCGTGGGCATGGAAGGTACTTCCCACAGGCATAAGAAAAGTCATCTACAGGCTAATGAACACTGCCCATAGGCTAAACACAACACTACCCTCTGGATAAGCAAGAAACCGGGCCAAGCCCAACACATAGCATGAAATACATATAAGTTCCTCTCAAGAAAACATAAAACATGTTATATATATGGAATACCCTTAGGTATCCTATCCAAACGGCAAATCAAGGGGAACACACCCACGTGGTGGCCCTGGATCCAATCAATTATCCCAAACAGCAGTTCATATTTAATCATTAGACTACCTAAGCAATTCTAGGTATCTAAACAGAAAAAGCCTCATCTATACAACACCCCTAACCTGGTCTAGTGGCACAAGAGTAGAAAAATTTTACTCGACAGTTGTAATAAAACACAAGACCACCTACCTTGATCTCCTCTTATTAATATACGTGAACCGCGCCTCCTGAAACAACCGATAATGGTGTAGATCTGGGATAAACATTTAGCCATTAAAATGTAAATAACATCCCCTAGGTAAATAATTGGTAAGAATGGTTCAAGGAGAAGGAAGGTCTTACCCTCACGGTTCAAACAAGATCGATGTCAGAAGAAATATATTCTCGGTGTGTGATCGGGAGCTCATCCTAGCTCTAGCCTCTCCTCTCCTCCCGAGATCCAAACGAGCTTACTGCCTCCTCTACCAAATGTGGAGGCTACTGCCCATTTTAAGGAAAAAAACAAACTACACTTCATGTACTCTCAAGTAAATGGAGTGTACTTTTCATTTTTTAACTTTTCCACTGGTGGCTACTTTTCACCACCACGCTATTCATCTGTCGACATGAGTACATGACATGTATTTCGAACTACATGGCCTGTACTGTCGCTCTACTGGCGGATACTCCCACTGCATTACTGTTTATATACCAAATGATTATACAATGTGTAAATACCAAGTACACAGCGTATAGTCTGTTTTTACACCCTTCCTCGCTGACAGGCCTACACGCCCTGTGTTTTCGTCCCACACGACCAATGTACACAACATGTATATGCAAGTACATGGCGTGTAGTTTGTTTTTACTGAAAACCCTATGCGCCCTGCCTTCTCATCTCCCATAGCCGAAGTACATGGCCTGTGTAAAAAAGTACACAGTGTTTACCCATAAATTTGGGATTTTTACCACATTTCCCATATTTTCTCAGGACCACTTAGGGAAAAAGGAAAATAAGAAACTCATACCTCAAGAATAAGAACTGGGTTCTTAAAATTTTATTGATGTAATCATCATTATTATTTTGGATGGTTTATGATCATATTTATAGTGGATGAAAAATTTTATTACCATTAATTATATTAATTTGGATGGTTTTTGAATATATTTATTTTATTGACTTATATATAAAAATGTAGTTATTTAGTTTTTAAATATAAATGTTTTTGTTGATTAAGTTCCACCCATTTCGTATGATGATTTCATTATGTTTAGAATGTAATGAGTGTGGTATAGTAATAGACAACCCCTTAATGCATAGACAGGTCTCACGAGGCAAATTAGCTGGAAAAAATTAGATGAGTTATTTCCACAAATTTAAACAATATTTTAAAAGGTCTTGGAATTATGATTCAGATGTAATGAATTCTTCATTCCATTATTATGATATTATTTATTGATGTACATGTGATTATTCGACTATGTATTGTATCCATGGATAAGTTTATGATCAATGTATTAATAATATAGATTTATATGATCATAAATAATTTCATCCATATCATGTTCTTGTTATCATTTAAATGGAATGTGTTTTAGTTATTTACCTTTCTACCTTAATTATTCTTATTTATTTATGACAAATTTTTTATATGCATACCCTTACTAAGCATTTGCGATCACCCATTACTAATGTTTTACTATCCAAAGGATACCTGTAACTATTTTATGATTGAAATGTAGGGATATGATAAGGGAAATAATGGTTTTCCATAGAAAATATCTTTTTTGATATTTTATTTTTTAAAATTTATTTAAAATTAAAATATGTATATATTTTACTACTTCTAATACACTATTTGGACTTACAGGATGTGATGCATTTTTCTATTGGAAATGTAGTAATGTAACCCTGAGCTATGGGGTACTAGATTTAGGGTCTTTGTAGTTGGTATCATTGGAAATTTAGTTAAACCCATGGGAATTATATATAGGAAATCATAGATTATAGTATATAACACTATAGATTAAATTAAGGACATGTCAAATTATAGGATAACGTCCAAAAGAATTTTTAGTGTATAGATTATATGGTTATCTGGGAAATGCATAATTTTTTGGATAATACATGAAGACATAGTTATATAATAGATTTACCTATTTGTAATAAATCATAAAAAGGCACATCAGTCTTGACTAAAGAATTATATGGTTTATGAAAATAATCCTTACTCAGTTACTAGTCTGACACTATTAGGGGATATTCTTTTGTTAATCCTCTTTTCTTTTCGAACCAATCATATATATTTGAAATAATTTTTGTGATTTTAAAAAATCACTAATGAAACAATTATTATTAAAATGACATTATTCATGAATAAATTTATGAATTTACACTAAAAATAAATGATTTGGTATCATATATCATGTTTCGTTATTTTAGGATCCAATATAATGTATACCATTATTTAGAAATGTAACTTAGTAAAATAATTTTATATTTTTTCATTGAATATACACCATGTTGGGATTACCACCATGGTAATAATAATGTTGTTACAGCAAATGTTATAGCTTGAATTGGTCATATTATTACCATATTGGGGAAACAAAATCACTATATGATAAATAAATTTTCTTATATGTTGAAGCCCTATGATCCACCAAATAGTATGGAAATGACATAAATATTTATGAATTTAGAACTTCTAACATTTAATGGGGATAAAATATATTTTTAGCCCATAAATAGATACATTCCCTATATAAGATATTTATCTCCTTTGGAATCAATGAAAGTGAGAGTGTTGCGATGAAAGTTTATCATCTCTCATGAGATGTGAATCAATGTTGGTCCATGATTTGAAATACTATAGAAGACAAAGAATTAGAGAAAATTTAATTGAATAATTTTTAGGTAATATGTTGGAAAATTATTTTCCTTATGAGAAATGATATTGAATAGGGATAAAATTCTAGATTCTATTAAAAAAGGAAGTTGAGAATTTTTCTAAATATGAATACAACATTAAGAGGTTTTTAAGTCATTTTATATAATACCTAGATAATCCAAAGTGAAATTTTGACAAATTTATTTGATGGTATTAAAACAATTCTTCTAAGGACACTAGTCTAAAATATTTATCATCAAACAAGGACATAGTATCATGTTGTATCATGATATAGAAGTAGTTTTCTATGTATTATTTCATTTAAGGATATTATTATAATAATATGATATAATTTCAATATATGGATAATGTGAAGATGGGAAAGAAGGATTTTCCCCCCATGAATTTTTTTAAATAAATACTCTATTAAATTATTGATGAGAATGAGTGTTTTCTAAATATATATAGAGAATGAAAAATGGTCATGATTATTAGGAAAATAAATAAATTATTAATGTGAAATGAATAAATTGTAACATGATAGGGAACTACCCAAATGAATTCTCCAAGAACAAAGTGATTATACCTAAAAAACATAATTTTTGAAGTCTTATATTATTCTATTACTATAGTGGACGTGGAATGATTAGTGTGTTTGAGCATGGATTAATGAATTATGCTAAAGGAATAATTTTTCAATAGTATTATGGATATTAGAATTATAATATGTATAAGGATTTTAATACAATAATTTTTTATTAAGGATTTCACAATTATGTTGAATGGTAAGAATGACCATGAAAAATAATTCATTGGAACATTGAAATAATTTTAAAACACATGATTAATGGAATATAAATCTTATTATGTTCTCCATGATGATACAATAGGGATAAAAGATGTTATTGGGATATTATTGGTTACCTAAAATTGGTTATCAATTTGGTGGTTTCTATTATCTCTATTAGAGTTTACTACATATTTGTATTCATGGAATATATTCAAAAACCAAATATTTTATTTTTAGTGGAATTCATATATTAATAAAATTTTTAGGGTAAAAATAGTGTTGAAATATTTGGAATGTGACATTAAGGGAAACTTTATATTGTCTGGGAATATAATAATGATTTAGTGACTTTTTTTTAAATTATTTGACATTGAATTTGATCACATATATTTTGTATGAATCTCTAGGTTAACTATTTATATAATGGATTAATATGAACTTTTTATTTTATTATATTGTGTGTCCTAATAATTTTTCTTTTAGAAAATATATATTGATAATAAGAATGGCTTATCATTCTTTTATTGATATAATGATTTATTAAATTTAAAAATTGGTTCATTATGGATTAAAATTTATATTGGATAATAATATATTGGAGTATTACATTATGTATTATTATATAAAAGAAATTAATGGATGAAATTATAATTATATTTTTTGGTGTTCTCTATTATAATGGAAACATAATGCCTCAACTAAATGAAATAAATCATGAAAAGCAATTTATCCTAGTACCGTTATTTTTGTTGAATCAAATGGGATTTCATCTCATCAAAATTTTGTTTTTTTGAGGACCATAACATTCTAGTGATCATTCACTTTATTATGATCAATGATCTCTATCACTCTATATTAATCCCAAGGTGTTAGTATTTTCTTCTATCCCCATCTCTTTATTTCTAAAAAATGTTCTATACCATGGAAACCTAGTTTTCATACCTATATTATTCAATTTACCTCTTACATGGAGGAAGTTTTATTGACCCCTTTTATGATTTGGGTTCTTAACAATGGTACTCTCAAATATCAAACCCCTGATTATTGAATTAAAGATTAAAATATTAGGACATTATTTATCTAAGTTGTTAGAATGTAATACCTCCACATTTATAGGAATAATATTATGTTTGATAGTGTATATGACACATAAAACCAATAATTGAAAATAAAATAACACACTAAGACTATTTGGTATGTATAATTTTCGTAAATTAAATCTATTTAATATCCTCTAATGCCTACAATAATGGATTTGAATGAAACATGATATTTTATTATAGTTTTATAATTTAAACATGACCATTATAACCAAGAAGTTATGTTAGTTGTTATGAATAATAATAAATAATTTATAAAAATTATACTATTTGAACATGTATAGAATAAATTAAGTGGGTATATATTGATTTATAATATTATCATAACCATTTGAATGAAAATGAAATGATTTCAGAAAACCTATATTTTTTATGAGAGGTTAAGTCATGCTTTTCACACATAATTTAAAGTTAATTTATGTCATTTTTAAAAATTGGTTTTTAAAATAAGTGATTTTTCAAATATGTATGTCAAATATATATTTTTGATGTATTTTTGATAATTTTCAAAAAATATTATTTTTTTGTTGCATATTACAAAATAATGAATTTTATTGAAAAAGTCCAATTCATTAAAATTGTTTAAAATGATTAATATTAACTGAAATTGTTTTTAATGTTAATATAGTAAAATTATATTACAAATTTACCAATTTAGGTCATTGGAATCAATTTTATATTGAATTTTTATATAGAGATATTTTATTCTTTTGAAATTGTTTCTTTGGAAACCACTTTTTTGACGTGTATACAGGTGTAAATTGAAATTGAATTAATCCACTTCTTGAAATTGAATTTGGAGAAATAGATTTAATTTTATTAATAATAATTTTATATATTCTAAAATGATTTAAAATTACTTATTTTCCACTACAAATAGTACAATCATAAAAAAATAATTAACAATGTTATGGTAAAAAAGTGATTACTTGGGTTGATAAACATAGAAGATAAGGGTTAGAAATGTCCTAAAACCTATCCAAAACCTATTCTATAACCATATTTAGACATAATATCCTATAATATTTTTAAATAATTAATATTTGTTGCATATTTTAATTTAAAAATGTTCATGGGACTTTATCTATTTAAAAGGTACATGTGTGCCCTCTCCTCACTTATAAAATGACATTCCCTCTACTCTCCCATTAACACTTGAAAATCCATTTGGATTAGAAGATAACTACCCAAATATCTTACTTAATTCCACCCCAAACCTTTATTCATTTTTAGATAATTTATAAATTAAAATTAATATTTATTTTAAACATAAATAGGTTCCCCAAAGAAGAATTGGTGTTTTTATTTATGTGTTTTCATGTTACTTATTCTTTTAATTATTTCTAATATATTTCATATATGATAAGAAAATAACAAACTTATATAAAATATAAATATAATATATTTTTATATATTAATAATCAATATCCATATCTTATTCCATCAAATGGAAAATGAAATAGTCAATCATGTCTACGACAGACAACCACATCACTAACTCATGCGATTTGTTTTTAAACACCACATTTCAGGGTTGTATATAAAAATGGATTCAACATATTTATATGGTATTTCAAAATAAAATTACACTTCCATTTTTATGATATTATATTTAACTTCCTACTTTCCATTCCTTGGGAGATATGTTAGCATTTCTCATGTGTACGACAGACTACTGACTCATGAAGAGATGTGATTAATTTTTACATACTATTAACATAAAATGGAATGGGGTTAATATTAATGATAATATGTTATATCTATGAAATATTCATTTTTAGGAAAATATATTATCACATATATTATCATACCTTCCAAATTAATGAATAAAACAATGTTAATTGTGCGTACGTGTGGACTACAAACTCCACAGAGAGATATGATGTTTTTCATTTTATTTTTTAATTTATAGTAATAAAGATGAATTTAAATAATATAAATTATATATAAAAATATTAATTATTATTAAATGTGTACTAATATTAGTTTTGTTTATTTTTATCCATCATGAAAAATGGAAACAACATTCAAGTGTACATATGACCTACCATATCCATGAAGGGTGAAACCATTTTTGATCACTCACATTTATATATTACCCTAAATACATATCTATTGAATATATGTGAGTTTTATATCATTTTTAATGTTATTGACATAATGGAACCATGGAAAATATAAAACGATAAAAATTACCAAACAGAAACATACATGAATGATGAAGTAATTATCACAAAAAACTGGGATTTTAACAAAGAATTGAAAATGAATAGGTCATAAAAGACTATATGTAAATAATACATGGTATTTAATATGTTATTATTTTTCTTAAATTTATTTATAATAATATTATATTTAATGTTCAATATTTTTGGACACATATTAATGAAGTGAAATCTGATGTAAGGGTGTCTCATCTTATTTTTACTCTTGTGAGGCATATTCCATATTCACCACATATTCCATTGTGTGGTTTATATAATTAAACATTATATTTTTTAAAATTAATCTAATTAAATTCATTTTATTTATAGTTTCATTTTAATTTTTTTCATTTATTGGGATTATAAGTCATTGGTTATCAAAGTGGTAATTTTCTAATTCACAATCTCATCATTATTCAGGATTGTTTATGCGCATGTCTCTCTTTCCCAGATTATTTGATATTTATATGGAAAAATAAATATATTTTCTTATAATATGGGTGTTGAATATCTTTTTAATACTTTATCCTATCTTTTTTAATTTTAATTATGTAGAAAATGTTTTTAAGAATATTTGACTTAATTTACCTCTTTAGTCAAAAACCAATTTTCATCCAAAAACATGTTTTTGCGAAATATTTTTGATCATTTTTTAATAATTAAAAAATTATTTATTAATGAAGTTTTTACCAATGTCTTAAAATTTATAGTTTTTTGAACATACAATTTAGTCCATTTTTAAATAATTATTATTTTCCTTTAATATTAATGTGAATGGAATATATATTTTAATATCTACAAAATGAATGGAATTTTCAAACTTCATGACCAACAAATAATTTAAATAATATTTTAAATCTCTAAATATTAATTTTGAAATAAAATTATTTTAAAATTAATTTTTTATGTTTTTATTTTAAAATTTTATTTACATATTTATAAGGTTGTTTTTATTTAAGAATGTTTTAATTAAATTTTTATGGTATTTCTATTCTCAATAGATATAAACCATTTATTTTACATATGATACAATGGGAATATGTTTTGTTGATATCATCCCTATTAATTTTTTGATGGTTTATGATCTATTTGAATGAGGATGTACAATTTCATTACAACTCACAATATAACTCTAGATGGTTTATGATTGTGTTTACTTGATTGGAATATTCTTTTAAATTTTGTATGTTAGTTTTTAATTGTGATTGTTTATAATGATTTTGTTTCAATCATTTAATATGATGGATTAACTACACATAGTATGTGGCGAGTGGGAAATGGTTATGGACAATGCTTCTATGAATTGACTTGTTTCCTGAAACAAATCATTTGTCTAAATTAAATGGTTATCTTCCCATATATTAAAATGACTTTGTGAATTGTCATTACAATATTATTTAGATGTCTATAATTATGCATTCCCTCATTATGAGATCTATAATTTTTATCAATTTGATTAATCAATTAGTTATAAAACTGATAGACAAGTCTCAAGATCATTTGATTATTGATATAGAGTTCTTTGATCATTATTTATATCTTCCATTTTTTGTTCAAAATATTGTTTAAATGGAATGTGATTATCTTATTTACCATTCTATATTGATTTTATATTTATTCATGATATAATATATTGTACGCATGTCATTATTAAGTATTTGTTCCCAACACTTTATTTTGATTTATTTTTCTCATGACACAAGAAAGTGGTTTATGATTGATATGCAAAGATATGCTAAGGGTACTAATGATTTTTTCAATGAAAATAATTTATTGTATTTTATGTTTTCAAATTCATATTAAATTAATATATGTATCTATTTTAATAATACTACTAAATTATTCGGGCATTCAGGATGTGATACCTTGTATCAATTGAAAATTTAGTAAAGAAACTGCAACCTTTAAGATAATAGTGTATGGGACTCAATAATAAACATCAATAGCACTAGTTTAAATAAGATAATAATTAAAATAATAGTAAAAAAATATTAAACAAAATTATACTTTTCCAGAATCCCATGGTTACCCAAGAATCATTGTGAGAAGTGTTGGACATTCAATTCTTAATAACCAACCCATTGAGTTTTTATAGTCTTATATATTTTATACCTTACTACCAAAATAAAATATTTATACTTTATGATCCTATTCCATTTTTTGATGAACCATCCCAAGTAAAAAAATCCTAATATCCAAGGATTCCCATCCCAAGGTCAGGTGCATATTCTCGATCACCATAGGATGACAACAAGTTCCTTGGGAATCAACTTTATTAATTGAAAACATTTACACTCTATTTATATAAAAAACAAAATAATGGATTCTTTCTGAAAATCTAACATGACCCATCCATATATCAGTCTAATCACACCTGAGAAATAAAAATTCCTATGATAAAAATTGTACGAAACAATTCAAAAGATCAAAATCAAATATAAAAGGAATTAAAATAAGGGAACATATAAATCAACAATAAAAATAATAATGATACCATTATAATATATCATTTATAGATATATAATGTTTAAATCAATTATGTATAACAATGAACAAAAATTGAGGAATAAAAGTGATGGAATAGGGTTATAAATCCCAATAACTAATCTCTAAAATGAGTAACCTAAAAGGAACCCCCACCATATCTACATGATATTTCATTATCCACCATCTATCACCTCTTTAATAAACCACCAAAAATCTTAATCAACCACCCTATTATTATGTATCTCTTTATTTAATAAATATTGTATAATAAAGTCTACAAAGACCAAAATAATTTATATATTTGTATTGATCATAGTGCCTTGTATAAAACCTCCATGTGATATTATACAACCCTCTAAAAAACCAAAACTAACCTGCTATTTTTATATGAAAAGAAAATAATGAAATACAATTAAAAAAACCATGATATTTATAAAGATAAGGACAAAAAATTTAAAACCAACTTTAAAAATTCCAATATCCAAATCCTTATAAACTGAAGATAGAACAAGAATAAATCACACCAAAAATTATTAAATTTATCTAAATGGAATAAGTAAATATTTATTAATGAATACCACATCACATACCAAAGAAATAGATACTTGAATTTTAGATTCAATAAAAATAATTGATGAATTGATTAGATAAAAAAAATCAAAAAATAAAATTTATATCAATCCAATAAATTCTATAAAATAAGGAGAAATTGGTACATGTTTTTATAAAAAATATATAAAAACCACTGAAAATATTTATGATATATTTCTGAAAAATAAAATCTGAAAAAGTCACCCAAAATAGTATATATTATCTTTTTAGTAAATGATCATTTATAAATAGTTATCATAGTTAATGAATAAATAGTAAATAGACATGAAATGACATATAATTTAAAAGGAACATAAATCCACACTTCATAAAAATTATGCAACATCAAATACATGATCATATCAAATTTTGGTTATGAAAAGTAAAATAAAAAAATTCATTATTATAAATCAACATGGAATAGAATCACCTAGATGAAATGAAAAAATTGGGGCCATCCCACTAAGAGGAAAATATTATAGGCTTATAGATGATTCAGAATCCTTAATACATAAAACCAAAAATTTAATCCAACCTTCATAATATACCTAGGTAAACATGGTGGGATTGGGGAATAAAAATTGGATAATATATATAATTAATGACAAAGAATACGTTAGAGGATTATTATCTTGAAAAATCACTATTAAATTATAGATAATCACAATAGGTGATAAAAAAATTGGTGGATGAATGTAGATTCATTTAGAAGTATCCTAGCTGAAAATGATAAATAATAGAGAATACCACCAAATAAATTGAGCCTTATAAATAAAAATTCCAAATTATAACTATAATGAATGACCAAACTAAATAGTTCTAAGAAACATGCAAGGGACAGTGAAAAACATTTAATTCCAAAATATCCCTCCATTGTGATCACATTATATAGTCCCTTCAGCTATAAATATTAAACTTGTAATTAGGAAAAATATTTTAATTTTTCTAATTTCTAACCCAAATTCAAATAATGAGAATAAAAAATATATCAATAAAAATATATACACCATAGTGACATCATGTGCGTCACATATATCATGCGTCTTATATTAGTTTTCAACTATGGGTTATTTTTTATCAAATTTTAATATGTACATTATATAAATAATACATGGAGATTTTTTTAAGGATTCCAATATAAGGATTTTGGATTATTGGATGGAAAACTTCCCCTAAGAGGTTTTTATTTTGTAACTTTTATTTTTTATCTTTTTAGTTATTAGAAGATAAACCCAATGCCATATAAATTTATTAATGGACTATGGTATATTTATTATATGATGGCTCGGGTTAGGATGTTACATAATGGTGTATATTTGGTTATATTGGGTTGCAGGAATGAATATAGGTTGATTAGGTGAAACACCCCATTATTTTAGCACATATTTTCCTTAAAATAAACCCTACGCCTTCCATAACTAGTGATATTAGGAACAATAAACCAAAATATTAATGAGTTATTTTATTATGGCATAATATTATAATATAAGGTGAAATAAATTGCAAAATAACTAAATGAAACATAGTCAGAAAATTATAAGAAGGAATGAAACCAGATGTAAATAATATACTACGAGGATGAAATTTTAATCCTCATGATCTAGGTTAAAAATCACACCATCTATGATAACTGTATAAAGAATAAAACAAAATATAAATATAATAATCATCATAAAAACACAAGATAATATAGTGAATGATTTTATACATGTATTTAACTCTCTATAGAAGGATATTTTTTGCTCACTATTCATATGGCAATGAACTTTTGGTCACTGGATATATAACCATTGGATATATGGTAGTTGGATATTTATCCCTTGGATATATGGTCATTGGATATATTTATATATTATAAGTACATTGATGTTATGTAATTTTTAGTAATAAATTAAATATTACATAATTCCCAAATAATAAATAATCCTAGAATAAAATAACAAAAAATAATTAGTTAAAAATTTATCATAATAATATATATTTTTAATCAATATATATTATAATTATTAGGTTTAATGAATATTTTTTATGAGTTTGTTAAATTTCACTTAATATTATAACACTAATGGATTAATAAAATTGAATGTTTAGATGATAAATAATTAATGATATTTAATTCAAATCATTTAATTTTTGATGGTATATATTTTAAATAATTATTTTTTATATATGTTGTTTACTTGTTTATTAATAAATAAAAAGATATATATTATTGATTGGGCTTAATTTAATTAATTAATTATATATATATATATTACAAAAATTATTGATCATCTAATGATTATTAATTAGTATTGAATAAAAAATGTATTTTTATCCTTAAAAATACATTTTTTAAAAACCCATATTTATTCCTTATGTGTTATTTTATTAAAATAATTTTTATTTATATAGAAAATTTAATCCTATAAAACATATTTCATATTATGAATTAGAGTGTCTAAATTATTTTATATAGTCAATTTCATTTTTTTTGAAAAAATATATCTTACAGAGGTAAAAATTGAGTTACCACAGTAAAAGTTAAAAGAATTTGATGGTTCAAAAATTGGGTAAAGATAAAAAATATCATAAAAATTTCCTATAAATGTCAGAATTATGGATTTTTTTACCTCATCTTATCTTATCTCCATCATTTTTTCACTTAGGACCCACATTCTTTGTTAAAAGACACTACTTACTAATTATGGAATCAATATTTGTGAAAATTCTACTAAATATCACTAATAAATTCAACCCCCACCTCAAAAAACCTTTACTTTGGTTTTAACCGTAATAAATTTCCTAAATTTCTTCCTAACAATCCTTTACCAATTTTAGGCAGCTCTACTCACAGTAACATGTCCTAAATCCATCTTTTATTAGAGGCACTCTAAGAAATGATTCAAGTATTCTATATAAATGTCATTCCTTCCTTAATAATTATTATTTATCATATTCATCCATATATTCCAAAATCGTGTTTAACTATTTAATAATATTTTTTTTAAATCATTAATCTTCAATAAAAGTAATTTTACTAATATTAAATAATATTTCATTCTCATTCAATCATTTTAAAATGTTTTTATTTGATCTATTTTTACCACAGACATGGATGATGTTATAAAATATACATCATTATTTAATCATAAATATTAAATTATGGAAATTTTTTATAATATTTATTAATTTACGTTTTTCATAATTTTTGAGTGGTAATATTCCAAAATATATTCATCTATACATTGAGTTTTTTATTAATTCAAGAATCATTAGAATTTATATTTTTAAGAATTCAATGTGAAATGTAAGAATTAGTTCTATAAATTGATAATTAAGCACCATAAACATATCCAAAATATTTAATCCATATTTAAAAACATTTTTTAAGTGATTAATCAACGATGAAGGATGAACGATTGAAACTGCGAAACAAAAGAATGCATTAAAAAACAAAAAATCTATCACCAGAACAATTATTTTTAAAAATACTATTAATATATGGGCAATAAGGAATTATAAATTATATTTAAATATTAATATTTTTATTGTACATATGAATAAGAAAAAAAAATTTATTATATAGGGTGTTTTATCTTGTCTGACCAAGGGATGTACAAGGTAAGTATCCTATTTAAATCACATGTTGTAATAGTTATTATCTATGTGTAAGTTCACAATAGAGGAAATTATGGGCTATTTCATTAAAAAATAAAATCTATTTTTATATCATTGGTTTACATTCGGATTTTACATCTCTTTTTACCACTTCACCCCCCCCCCTTGATTCATAATTAATTTGAAAAACAACTTGTAAGTAGAGTCAACCATGTCTCTTATATTTAGTCTGAATTCATTTTCCTCTATATACATGTTTTAAACATATAATTATCTTAACTTATATTATAACATAATTTTATTTTCTATTTAACTCTACATTTTTTTAATAATTATGGATTAATTACTTTTTATAATTTACAATGTGGTGACTTTCTATTAACATTTTATTTTATTTTTCACTATGAAGATTATTTTTTTATGTTTTTATGGGTTTTACACCTAATTTTCATTTTCAATCTTATTATATTTATAACACTATTTTTTTATAAATTAATTCATATTTATTTCAATGTAATGATAATGTAATTTAAATTAGATCATATTTGTAATTCAATTTTCTAACTCTATTATAATTTACCAATAAATTTAAACATAATTTAATATTTCATGTACATGACTAGGTATATGTGCTGATGATACAATCCAAAATCTCTCTATAGATAAAGTTTTACCATATATTATTTTATTTCTATTGAAACCCATAAATTTTACATTGGTTAGTTTTGTGGAGACGGGGTGCTGAAATTTTCCATGTAGAACACATATGTATGGGTATTTATTATATAAAAGGCGTCATTTGAATTATATATCCTCCTAATGAATTGGGTAAAGATTTATATCTCATGAGATGAAATTTTATTGAATTAGAAGTAAACCCAAAACTCTTAGGGACATTGTACGCTATTTTTATTTGAATGGGGGGTAAACCCAAACCCCTAAGGGACTTAATAGACAATGACTATGGGAATGGGGAGTGAACGCAAACCCCAAAGGGAATTTGAAAACTGTGATTATGGGAATTTGGAGTTAATCCAAACCCCTAAGGGAATATTTCCACAATGTGATGATGGTGTTTAAAGTGATCCTTGGCCTACATAATTATTTTCTATGATTATGTATACTAAACATTCCCATGCCTCATTTTACGTGTTTTAATAGAAGCATTTTTTCATGATTCATGATTTATGAACAATGTTTTAGGATTTATGATTTCATTATCTTATGTTTATATACATTGATTATGTTATCAAATGGAATTATTTTTCTTATAACGATGTATGATCTTCTATTGATAAAATTTATATTCACACCTATTGAGAATTTTGACTCACATCTTTCATATGTTTCCATTCATCTGCAAACGATGAAGAGTATTACGTATCAGATGTTTAGAAGGGTATTATTTGAGAAGTTTATTTTTGGAAAATTCTAATGAATATTAATAAAATATGTTATGAAAATATATAGTGTTCAATAAAATAAAATATATATGTTATAGTGTTTCATTTATTATGTCATGTGGTGAATATTCATGTAAAATTATATAATATGTATATATTTTTGGTTTTTTTATCTCAATCTATATCAGGTTTAGGTTTAGTTGATTTTGGGTATTAGGTTATGAATAATTAGAGGATATAACATTAAAAACCCATTTTCAAAAAAAGGGAAATGGGATGATCAGATACATTGATTGGTTTAAATGAAGTATCATTATCTAATATATTGTAGTATTTATTTCTATTATTATATAATTTATTAATTGATTTATTTTTGGTTGATACTCACACTAACCTATTTGTTTTTAGTCAATGGATGGAACCATATGAAACATATTAAAATATTTGTTAAATTTAAATACAATGATTTTCCCAACTAGTGACCAAAACTGGATGGGAGGTGGAGTTACAAATCCCATGGTAAAGCATAACTAAATTTATAAAGATATGATTAATAACATGAACCATGTAGAACTCCCAAGTTTGCTATATAAAGAACAACTCTATATTGGTTTCTTTATGAGTAAATTCATATCCTCTATCTAAGGATCCTCTTATCCAAAAATTTCTCAACCATGGAAAAATAATATAGAAAATATATTTTATATTCTCCCATGCTTGGATCATGAAAATGATATTTTATCCAATTATCATTTGAAAAGAGATAGAAATAAATAAGGGAACCTAATAAAAACACAGGGAAAGATGAATAAATCATGTACAGGAAATTTGAGGATTTTATTATGTTATTTTTGAATAAATAGATTCCCAAAAAAAAATTCAATATAATAGAGAAATAATTCATAGAGTTAAATCAAAAGGATGCTGGATACTTTGGTGACAATATAAAATATATCATTAGATATATAATGTTTTCATGTTGATTCTTTATAGATCATACAATAGAAATTGATTTCTTATTTATTTTCTTAAATCCAACTCTATGAAAATTGTTGCCTATAAGGAAATTTGGTAGTAATGACAAAAAATTGTTGTGATATCTTGGATTAAATAAAAATTGCTCACACTCAAAATTCTTAGGGTTTTGAGGAAAAGACATGGAAATAGGGGTTGTTTTCCACAAAAATAATAAAACTCAAATACGAATGAATATTTATCATATTATATGATGAAAAATGGGATGTATTATTGGGGAATTAGCTAAAAGGACCATGTAAATTATGATAGTGTGAAGGAGGATTCCATCAAGAAAAGTAATACCAATGAAATATAAATAGAATAACTAATAAAATTGATAGAAATAAATTTCATCTAAATAAACCACTCACATTACATCGTGTTAATTGTATATAGTATATAATATTAATGTACTAATCCATAGGTTACTAATGAAAATTAGTGTTTGCAGCATCCTATGGAAATAGATAATAGAAAATTCTATGAAATTAGAAATACTAAAGTGGGTCATGAAACAAATTAGTGAATGTTATATTCTCCATCAACTAAAAAATTGTAAATGTTGTAATTTATTTTTATTCTACCAAATCCAACATATTTGTAATGTTTTCCAATAATATAAACTCACTACAATATTTTCTATATATTATATTACCAGTAGACAAATTATTATGGTATGATTAATATATCCCATTTCTATAACTCATATTTAATAGAATTATAAAGGTATTTTATTCCTATAAATCCAATTACTATGAATTTATTCATTTTTATGTGATTTTGGGCTTGGATTATATAATTATATACTGAGTACTTGTTAAATTTTGATATATAGAATTACCATTTGATATCATAAATCAACATACGATTTTCTATTGGTGAATGGATGACTATAAAAATAGTATGATAATATCACAAATTATTTGGGTTAATATACCAAATCATTAGGGGTATTTTTCTTAAATATTTTTGGGAAACATAATACGATGTATATTCTAATTATGAATGAATACCTTGATGTTTTTTTCTGAAGATTTTTCAAGTCTTCTCCCCTGACCATGAAGTTGATTTTTAATAGAACTCAAAGATGGTTCCACACCTATATCAAATGATTCTTATAAAATAACCCAAATTATAGTTGAGGAATTAAATAACTAAATTATAGTAAATCTAGATAATGGTTTTATATTACCATGTGCTTTACCATGGGGTTCTTCATTATTTTTTGTTTAGAAGAAATGTCAATCAATACTTCTATATAATAAATATAATGAACATAATAAGATCATAACCAATATCAAGTATCATCTACACCATATTGATTATTTTTTTGATCATCTATGGGTTTTTAATTACATTATTATGATTTAACATTGATATAGATCTCATTAATTAAGGGTTAAATAGGGATTAACTTAAAAATATATAATTTTTATAGGATATAGACAATATGGATTTATAGTTATTTAACAATAACTTTTAAATAACCAAGATATATTCATGGATGAAACTAATAGTGTATTTAAAGATTACCATGACTAATTTTTTGTAGTATTTATATATTTTTCGCTCAAATATTTCATGTGAAAGGAAGTGTATAAAGAAAATTTAATTACTGTTATTAATATATTGAAACAATGAGAGGTTATAATCTGAATTTCACACATGTGGATTACAGAAAATATCATTCTTGGGACATGGAATTAATAGTGAGGGTATATCTATAAGCCCTTTAAATAAAGAGGTAATTGAATATCGGATCTGACTGACAACCATATAAAATATCCATAGAATTCTTTGATAAGATAGATATTATTTATTCATTGGTGGAAACTTCTCATTATTGTTAAATCCAATAATAAAGTTAACATAAAATGGAATCGATACATAAGGATAGAAAAATTTGAAGAAAATTTTAAGGATGTTATATAACAGTTATAGAATACCATAATACTCACATTTCCTTATAATGGAGAAATGTTTGGGATATATTAGAAGGAATTTGGATGTGTCATCATGAAAAATGATATGGTCGTAGCTTATTCCTCACATCAATAAAATGCTTATTAGAGAAATCACCCAACACTTGATTCAGAGTTATGAATGGTGATATTTTTAATTGAGATATTGATAAATTATCTATATGGTAAAAATATAGATATATATATTGAATGAAATATCATGGTTTCTATATTCACACTGATGGAGTTGAACATCCACCAAAAGGAGACGGTAGGAGTTTATCAAAGACTAGGAATACACAATACATTACGATATAGGGAAGGAAAAAAGGAAGAATGAATATTTCAGTACAAATTATCATTTAAAAATATGTGTGATGTTGGTTGAAGGTTATTCAATACTCATAGATGTATAATGTATAGACACTAGAATTAAATAAAAAGGGGAGATATCATTTCCTTACCAAATGAATTGTCAACCATACATCCTTGTTAATATAAAAAGGTGTAGTATAATGATATAGATACATAAAACAATTAATGAAATATTCTTTATCTGAGCCCTTAAAATATAGGATTTATATTATTTAGGGAAAAAATGTGTTTCCATTAAATACGATAATTGAAGAGGGTGCTAGTGGATGGTGCACATTAATGATCATTTTCTATACATCCTAGAAGAACAACAATATATAAATATATTGATGAACTTTTTTTGGGATAAAATTAAAATGGATATTGTAGAGTATATATCTCAATTCTTGATATACAGTAAATTTAATGAATAATATGAAAAGTATAATGTGATGGTGCCACTATTTCCTATACCTTTATATAAATAAAATACACTATACATGGCTTTCATCATAGTACCTCATGATAATTATAAATGATGGGATTCTATTTGGTATGTAGTTGGTCATATTATAAATATAAAACATATCATTTATTTTTGAGAGGATTTATTGATAATTCATTTTTATAATATATATATATAAGAAATTTTAAGGATTTATTAGGTTCCATTCTCAATTTTATATCATCATGTTTGGAGGATTATATCAAGGATATTGAGAATCTTCAATAAGTCTTTAATATGTAGTTGAGATTCATAACTACATATAATAGTAAAGTTGATAAGTTTGAAGGGCCATTGAAAATTTGGGAGATATTCTATGATAATATATAATTCATATCAAAGTTGGATGTGATCAACACCTCCCCTTGGAAGAGTTCTTATATAATAACTATTTCAATTTTAGCATTAAAACGAAACTATAAGATGCTCGATATTGTAATAAGTGTAGAACTAAAACATGTTTAGATGATGTTAGAGACAATAATTTCATTGGACCATATTATTATTATTAAAAATTTAATAATATAAAAATAATTCAATAACATAGTAAAACTAAAAAAAGTTAACAATAGAGATATAATGATAATAATTAGTGAGATTTAGAGTGTGAATTTGAAGAAAAGGAATTCCATCAAATATAACAAGGTAAGAGTGTTATGATATTCAGGTAGAAGGGAAATTTGGGACCCAAATATATTGTCCCAATTGAATTCTTTGATCATTTAAGGAGGTGTAGTGACTCAGGTTATAAACTATATGACATTGTAATATTTCTACAATAATTTAGAAGTAGATAATTTAGTCGGCATGGCATTTCCAGGCCTCGAGAACCACTATACGGTGATATTAAAATTCAAAAACATATTTTATTAGAAAAAAGTAGTATTTTTTGTAAATGTATAATAAATCCTATGTGTAGTCTCATATTAAAAATCAATGGCCATAGTTGAGTTTAGAAATTGGTGTTTTCACTATCCAAGACATGAAATTTTCCAGCGTCTAGTACCGTGCCTTATTTGAGTCATTGTTGGGGTATTTAATGGAGGATATTGATTTAATAATATGAAATAAATTTATTTCTCCATCCTTCTAGTGTAGAAATGGAAGATTAGGATATATCTCCCCCAATCCTTTTGGGAATTGGATGAACTAAGGTGAAACCAAAGAGGGGAGGCAGCACCGACCTTCGATCATGATGGTGATCACTCCTAGATCGTGTTGCAGTGTCTTTAGAGTGTGGATCATCACCTGAAGCATCGAAGCTTATCCATGAGGTAGTTTTATTTGAGTTTTAAGTATCAATTCACTTTTTTATGCATTTGATAATGTTATTGAGCAATATTATGATAGCTAGAGATACCATGGGGTAAATCTACATGTTTTGGGGAAAATTTAGATGATTTTGTAAGCTCTTCCGAAATCCCCATTTGGAATTCTAGATTACATTTTGTGTAGCGAATGTACACATGTTGTGTGTTATTTCAATTAATGGAGGATGTAAGTTTGGGGACTATATGCCATGTACTGGGTTTATGCAGTTTATAGTGTTCCTTGGTCATGTGGCCAAGGCACCAGGCTAGGGTAGTCATGTTAATGAACATAGACGTGGGAAAGAACACGATGGTAGACTTAGACATGGGGGAAATTAGACTAAATTGATTAGATGATATATCCTATAGTCTTGTAATTTGGGATAATATATGTACTAGCGGTAAATACCATGTTTGAGATACATCTAACTGAGATGTGTAGGAATTATGTGACCAGGGTGTTTGGTGAGTAGATACACTCCATGTACATCATGTACATGTTGTGTAATATCAGATAGACAACCAAGACATGAAATAGAGGAAAAGGCTAGGTTTTCAAGTAGGTTCACATTCCTTGTGGACCCCAATACATGGTGTATAAGGCCCCAAAATTAAACATTACTTAATCATGAATTAAATGAATAATTCACATAGATGATATTTTCAGGTTTAGAGTTTTAGAGAATTAGGACATAACTATTACATCTCAAAAGATTACATAGTATACACTTCTACTAAGTTTCCATAAAATAAAAAAAACTTAAAAAGAAACATGTCTAGTTCCATGTTTTAGATAGAATGTCTTTCATTGATCCCATCCTTGACCCTATTCATCTTTAAGTCCTGTGGAAAACATTTCAAAAACTTGGTATGAGCATAAAAAGCCCAGTAAAGGATACACAAAGAAGGAAAACTATTAGTTTTTCAAAACAAAAAGTAAACCATGAATACTTTACCAAAGTAATACTTTTCACATTTATGAAGTAGTAAAAACTCTTCACTGACTAAAACACCATTACTTACCCTTTTTTACCAAAATGATTACCATAAAACCCATATAAAGAACACATAACATATAAAGGTAACTTGGGACATAATCATACTTAAATGGAATAACCATACGGTCGAATTCCACACATACTTAATGGAATACCCATACAGACGACTTCCATACCCAATTCATTGGAAGTTATAACGTAACCACCCGTCCTGGTATTCATGGCACCACCCGTTATATGGTTTATCACGTAACCACCTGTCAAATGTCCAAGTACCATTATAAAATTATAAGATATAAAACAAATATAATGGAAAGAAAAAATTTCCACACATTGATCACAATATATCACTTAAATATATTGACATAACAAATCCATTATAAAAAACCATTTTCAATACCAAAATTCATAAAAGCGTATATGGTATTTATTTCATTTTAAAAAATATTATGGCTTGTTGAGGAAGCCAAAGACCAAATAATACTCGAGGCGGTGGAAATGTTCGTTGTCACCACGTACTTTAAAAGAAACAATCCTTTTTGTCGTTTAGTAAAACGATTCATATAAAAAGATTCCTTTTGAATAAAATTAAAATTTAAAGGGGTTTATACATTGTATAAAAGAATGTTCTGTATAAAACAAAATATGCTTCAATGAAAGGAGATTGAGATGAAGTCCCTTAAAAGGCGGTATCCTTGGATTAAGGATAAATCAATTACATAATTATGTGTGACAAAATAATACACCAAATATAAGTAGATATTAAGTGTAAAATAATCATAGGTTATTCACACATATTCATAGAACGACATATTCAAGGAGTACAAGTTTATCCCAATGAATCAAAATTGGGTTAAGAAGTTCCTTTGCAAAAATTTGACAGCCTAACGGCGTCACTTCAAAATTCAGTAAATGAGTTGATGAGAGATAAAACAGGGTATCTCATCACTTGGACATAACATTTATATCAATTAAGATATATAAGAACATCTCCCATCGTAATAAGATTAAAATACCTAAAAAGAAGTCTTTTAAAATGAGGAGGGTGAAAGGTCCCCTTAACGAATTGGGTAACTTCCGAAACGTACAACCCATGAAATAAGGGTCAAACAATGAAGATGTAACTACCCATAAATGAGATTATATTTTACAACTAGTAAAATAATGGGCAGTACATATACCAAACAAATGGAAATAGTGGCCAATGTAGCATGAATCCCACGGGAATAAAAAGTGAGATGAAAATCCCCTTATGAAAATTCGGCAGCCTAACGACACCACATAAGACTTCAAAAATGGATTGATGGGATCAAATAGGGAATCCCATCACATCAACATAAAATTTATAGAAAGATTAATATAAAATAACATCCCCCAATATAAGAAATATGAGCTTAAAAGAAATGACATAAAAGAGAGTACTTAAAAAGAAAGAGAGAGGTCGGATCCCTTACCTCGTGTCTGACTTGACTCGATCGTTCTTTAATCTCCTGAATAATAAACATGAGTTAAATTATAATTTCTTTAGAACATTTTTAGATTTCATTATTCCTTTTATGTCACTTATTATCATGTTATGGACATTATGATATCATTCAAGTTAATAACGGTCGTTTTGTCGATACTTGGTACTTGAGTCAAAAATAAACTCTTTATAATCACATGTTTATTCATGGGGTAAAATATCCATTATATCCAGAATTATATTCATTATTTAGATATCATATATATCATATATATCCATTATATACATACATTCACAATATTACATAATCATTTAGAGGTAAGAAATGAAATGCACCGTTCATGGAGACGATAAGCCGTACGTACGCATGAATGCTACTTCCATTTGTATTTCATATTTAATAGAATTAAAACATAATGATACATAATAGTATTATAATTCCAGTATGTTATCATATATAATATCAGTAAATCTATCCTTTATACATACCACATACGGTAATAATGAATCAAATCACTTTGAGGGGGCGGTAGTTCGCACTTCCTAAAATGAAGATATCGTGTTTAACCATAATGGAAACCATAAAGGTATGCAATAAATGAAAAATAAAGAAGAATAAGGAAAACATAAACATGTTATAAATCATATATAAATATAGTGACATCTTAATGTCCACCTTTTAAGGTGTTAAAATAATATTGAACAATCATCATTTCGTGAGGCAGAAATTCATCATCCACAGAAACAGTATGTTCATTAACCATTAGACGTAGGTGTGTGTAAGTGTATCTCTAATAATTCTTATAAAAAAATCCTAGTATATGTATTATACCTGTTTTTTTACAAAATAAATTAATAAAAATATTTTATGGGGTTGGAGAAGCAAAATAAAACAAAATAGCACAAGTGAAGGCGTTACCTTAAAATCGGGTAACTCTCTTTGGTTTGAACCAAAAGGGTTTTTGAAGAGATTCCTGCCTAAGGTAAGGCTTCTAGGATGAGAAGAGGGATTTTAGAGACAAAATTATTAGAGATTGGCTGAGCCAAAGGCTTGAGAGGTGTGGGTAAGGAGGTAGAGGTGGGGGCCTTTTATAAGAGGAGAGGAGGGGCACTCTTGGAAAGGTATAAAATGTTTCTTTATTTTCAAATGTGTTTCGGATTTTAAAGGTCCTACATTGATTTATTTTGAGGATAAGGTGATAAGAGTTCGAAATACACCCATACAATGGGTGTTATACATGTGTAGGTCTTAGATTTTACATTATCTCTCCATTTTATTTAAATTGTTAAATAATGAGGTAATCGCTGCATCATCATGATGTCATAAATACTTTAATTTATATAATGTCTAAAAATTATAAAAAAATACTATGATTTAGGAAATCTTATTATATTTCCAATGAATATTTCTGGTCAAAAATATTACTTGTATAACCCCATGTAAAAATTTATTTAGTAAAAAAATACATGTTTGTGTCATTTTTACTTTTACTTTAAATAAAAGGCATAAATGCCATTATCTTACACAAGTGGCTCCATGGGGTCCCAAAAATCGACCCATGGGTTGTCTCGGTCGACCATGACTAATCCAATAGGGTTAAAACAATTGTAATGATATTTTAATTTTATTATAATATCACATTTACCTTAAATCACACTAATTACCTTTAATGACGATTAATAAAACTTAAAAGTTACTTTTCATCAAAAATTATTTTCATCCCATTGAACCAAATTTTACTTAATAATTAAAATCATTTATATTGGATTTTTTTAATTCAAACCACAGAAGTGGTAAAGTTCCATTTAAATGAATAATCAGTTTTTGTAACTACCACTTTGTGGTTTCACTATTCATAAAAAATTAAGGTTTTTCAGAAAAATACCAAAAAATCACCCTAAGATATATTTGATATTCCGAATTCAAAAACGATGTCTATTTTACCAAATTCATAACATATAAGTTGAATTAATTAATTTTATAATTAAATCCCGTTGTCAAATCAAATAGCATGTTTTTAAGAAACAATATCTATCAAAAGATTGACACTCGTTTATGTCCAATCTCAATGTGATATTAATTCCAATGACCACCATTGGATTAAATGGTAAAAATATATTCTAATTTCACTTTAAAACCAATTTAAAAGATAATCTAAATATATAAATAAATTTTATTAAAAAGGGGTTTTCAATTAAAATACAACACTTTTCAGTATTCATTAAAAAATGAATATTATCAAAAAAATACCAAAAATTTACACAAAGTAAATTTTGATGTCCCAATTCTAAAGACGAATTTAATTTTGTCAAATAAAACATATAAAATTATCAAAAGTATATTTAAAAAGGGTTTTCCATCAATAGGTGGTTAATCGATCTTTTAAAGAATATTAGAAGATTTATGCTTAAAATTGGATTAATTTCCATTTTTAATCCTCTAACATTTATTGTAAAAAGTAAAAATATTTTTCAAAGATATATAATCATTTTTTAGTTAGTTATATTAATTCCTGTCATTACAATGGCTAGTTGTTAACTACCATTTAAAATAATAATATTTTATTATTTGAGTGCAACGTAAGATTACCAAGAAACTCGTTGTTGTGTATTGGGTACACCGTCGAGCATAGCGACCCCTTTAAAGTTATATTAATATTTTATTCACAAATATGGATAAATGTGAAAATTTCGTATTCTTTATTTACCTGGGGTGTTACATCCTTCTTTCTTTTTGGGAATTTCATCCTCGCAATTTTAAAATTGGGCTTGGAAACTTCATTGTAAATCCCACATCAGAACAAGAGTCAGTAAAACAATAACTTTAAAATAAAGAAAGAGAAGTACAAAGGTCACCCGAGTTAACCCATACTAGGATTCCATGTAGGAAAACATGGATATGGAGGAAAAAACAAAGGGTCATGTTCTGAGGGAGAGTGATAGTAAACATGTCTAGGAGAAAGTTAACCATAATGAAAATCACAAACTTGTGATGGGTTAAACGGTATTCAATTCCCCAGTAGGAAAAGTTAACAGACAAAATTTTTGTTTTAAGTTACTCTTCATTGAGGAATTTATTTTTGAGCTTAACTAAATCATAATGAAACATACTTACTTGTCATGTAGACTTTCAACTTTTACTATATTCCTTAATCAAACTCATATTTCCTCCAAAGGGTGAGTTTTTAGGAAGACTTGTTTGCATTAAGAGTACTATAATCAACTTCTTGAGAATCAACTAATCCACCAAATAGAACTATAAATTTCCCACGTCTTTAGACAAAATTCACATCCAAAATTATTAGTATAAGATCAGATAATCCACAAAAGTATAATCCTTTATAAACAGAAAATCTATTCTTAATCTCCAAAATTTGGCCATAAAAACCCAATGTTCAACGAAGACCATTCGATAAACAATTGTTCCCTAAAATTCTTCAAAGTAAAAAAAACTAAGATTGAAACCCAAATAATTGAAGGATTTAATCAAATAGTCTTCCAAGGTACAAATTAACTTTTATCTCCAAATAACATCAGTTGCACTTAAATTCTCATATTGAAAAGTAATTAACCTAATCACATATCCTCGATGATAGGTTAATAATTTCCATAGATAACCCAAAATAAATTTACTCTTGATTCCTAAATTCATCTAACTAAAAATAATTAGTCAAACTAACCAGGGACTTCACATAGTCCAGTGGTAGGCAATAAATACCAGTCGCACTTTGGTTGTGGTTTCGATTCCTACAGCTTTGGCCGACGCGATGGGTTGTCACACGGTCTGCTGATGTCCTTTTTCCAAAACTATATAATTATTAAAACATTCCCCAAAAAAAGATAAAATATTCAAAAATAATCAAAACATAATTTAACCTCAATTTTATCTCATTCCATTCACTTTACATCATAACATATAGTAACCCATAATTACCTCAAAAGTAAGGATCATATAAACCCAAATGGTTCTTTATAACTATGTCCACAAAATAACAGATAATTATTCCTTGAATAAAATTTTCATATATCAAACATCAGGGTTACACATACTATAAAAAGTCTTCTATGTAACCCCATCATCAAAAGAGACTTGATACTCTTAAGAATTTAACCATAACTCTTGATGCCCTTATATGTTGACTTCTTACTCATTCAAAATTATTCATGATCCATTAACCATTACTTTCCATCTTATTCTGAAATAATTCTTTCCTACAAACAAAATCATGAATCATATCCTAAGATTCCAAAATAGGAAAACAAAAGTTAAGAAATAATCCATACCTTAGATTGGTCATTGTCAGTTTCTTCATCTTCAATCAGAATGGAATTAGGTATTGGTAAAAAAATATTTGTACGATCTTGGTGATCCCATTACTGAAACTTCTTCATAGGACATGTGTTTGCATAATGACCATGCACACCACATTTAAAACATTAAATTGATCCCTCAGAAAGAACTTCTTTCACATTCCTTGAGTCAACTAGATTCTTCCTTTTTCCATGGGAGGTTCTTGCTTTATGTCCTTCATTTACACATCTATAGCATATTTCTATCCCATTGAAACATTTTTCTAGGTGTTTCTTTCCACATATTTGACACATAGGTTTTTGAACACACTTACCTTTATGACTATTACCTGTAATTCTGTAGGGATTTGTTTCTCGCATATATGATGCCTTATAGAAATCACCAAGGTTTAGGTGGTCTATCATGACTCCAGATAGTTGGTTGAGGATAAACACAAGTTTTCTCATTGCAGCACCCATATCATTCAGTTGCTCGCTCAGAAAACTGTCACAGTTTCCTTCACATCCACTGTTACTTTGGTTCCTGCTAGATCCATCCATTTACTAAAACCAAAAAGGTTAGTGTGATTATATCAACAAAACCATAATGTACTAAATAGGAAGATAAACACTAAGATATACTTATTCAATAACTTTATCTAAAATTAGGACACTTTCTAAAATCTTAACCATTATGGTAATGTCACTTATTCTTAGAGAATACCCTAACCTCTAAAGTTATCTAAACCAACCTATGATACAAACTATAAGGCCCCAACCTTAAACATTACTTTATCATGAATTAAATGAATAATTCAAATAGAGGATCTTTTCAGGTTTAGAGTTTTAGAAAATTAGAACATAACTATTACATCTCACAAGATTACATAGTAGAAACTTCTACTAAGTTTCCATAAAATAAAAAAAACTTAAAAAGAAACATGTCTAGTTCCATGTTTTAGATAGAATGTCTTTCCTTGATCCCATCCTTGACCCTATTCATCTTTAAGTCTTGTGGAAAATATTTCAAAAACAATGGATGAGCATTAAAAGCCCAGTAAGGGATAAACAAAGAAGGAAAACTGTTAGTTTTTTAAAACAACAAGTAAACCATGAATACTTTACCAAAGTAATACTTTTCACCTTTATTAAGTAGTAAAAACTCTTCACTGATTAAAAGAACATTACTTACCCTTTTGTAACCAAACAATTACCATAAAACCCATATAAATAACACATAACATATAAAGGTAACTTGGGAAATAAACATACCTAAATGGAATAACCATACTGTCAACTTCCACACATACTTAATGGAATATCCATACGGATGGCTTCCATACCCAATTAATTGGAGGTTATAACGTAACCACCCATCCTAGTATTCACGGAACCACCTTCCATATGGTTTATCACGTAACAACCCGTCAAATGTCCAAGTACAATTATAAAATCATAAGAGATAAAACAAATATAATGGAAAGAAAACATTTCCACACTTTGATCACAATATATCACTTAAATATATTGACATAAAAAATCCATTATAAAATTCCATTTTCAATACCAAAATACATAAAAAAGTATATGGTATTTATTTCATTTTAAAAAACATTACGGCTTGTTGAGGAAGCCAAAGACCAAATAATACTCACGGTGGCAGAAAAGGTTGTTGTCACCACGTACATTAAAAGAAACATTATTTTTTTGTCATTTAGTAAAACTCTTTGAATAAAAAGATTCCTTTTGAATAAAATTAAAAGTTAAAGGGGTTTATACACCGTATAAAAGAATGTTCTGTATAAAGAAAAATATGCTTCAATGAAAAGAGATTGAGACGAAGTCCCTTACAAAGACGGCATCCTTGGATTATGGATAAATTAATTACATAATTATGTGTGACAAAATAATACACCATATATAAGTGGATATTAAGTTTAAAACAATCAGAGGTTATTCAAACATATTCATAGAACGACATATTCAAGGAGTACGAGTTTATCCCAAAGAATCAAAATTGGGTTAAGAAGTTCCTTCCAAAAAATTGACAGCCTAATGACGTCACTTAAAAATTCAGAAAATGAGTTTATGAGAGATAAAAAGGGTTATCTCATCACTTGGACATAACATTTATAGCAGTAAGGATATATAAGAACATATCCCATCATAATAAGATTAAAAGACCTAAAAAAGAAGTCTTTTAAAATGAGGAGGGTGAAAGGTTCCCTTACCGAATTGGGTATCTTATGAAACGTAAACCCCATGAAAGAAGGGTCGTACAATGAAGATGTAACTACCCATAAATGAGAATATATTATAAAAATAGTAAAATAATGGGAAGTACATATTCCAAAAAAAAGGAAATAGTTGCCAATGTAGCATGAATCCAATGGGAATTAAAAGTGAGATGAAAATACCCTTATGAAAATTCAGCAGCCTAACGGCGCCACATAAAACTTCCAAAATGGATTCATGATATCAAATAGGTTATCCCATCATATAAACATAAAATTTACAGAAATATGAATATAAAATAACATCCCCCAACATAAGAAATATGAGCTTAAAAGAAATGACATAAAAGAGAGTACTTAAAGAGAAAGAGAGAGGTCAGATCCCTTACCTCGTGTCCGACTTGACTCGACCGTTCTTTAATCTCCTGAATAATAAACTTGAGTTAATTTATACTTTCTTAAGAACCTTTTTCATGTTAATTATTTCTTTTATATCACTTATTACCATGTTATGGACATTATGTAATCATTCATGTTAATAACGGTCGTTTTGTCGGTACTTGGTACTTGAGTCAAAAATAAACTCTTTATAATCACATGTTTGTTCATGGGGTAAAATATCCATTATATCCAGAATTATATTCATTATTTAGATATCATATATATCATATATATCCATTATATACATGGATTTATAATATTACATAATCATTTAGAGGTAAGAAATGAAATGCACCGTTCATGGAGACGGTAAGCCATACGTACGCATGAACGCTACTTCCATTTCTATTTCATATTTAATTGAATTAAAACATAATTATACATAATAGTATTATAATTATAGTATGTTATCATATATAATATCATTAAATCTATACTTTATACGTACCACATATGGTATTAACGAATCAAATCACTTTGAGGGGCAGTAGTCCGCACTTCCTAAAATGAAGATATCGCGTTTACCCATAATGGAAACCATAAAGGTATTCCATAAATGAAAATTACATAAGATTAAGGAAACCATAAACATGTTATAAATCATATATAAATATAGTGACATCTTAATGTCCACCTTTGAAGGCGTTTAAAGAATATTGAACAATCATCATTTCGTGAGGCAGAAATTCACCATCCACAGAAACAGTATGTTCTTTAACCATTAGATGTAGGTGTGTGTAAGTGTAGCTCTAATCCTTCTTATAACAACATACTAATATTTATGGAATATACTGGTGTTGTTACAAATGAAATGAATAAAAAGAGTTTAGGGGGTTAGAGAAGCAAAATAAAACAAAATAGCACAAGTGAAGAGGTTACCTTGAAATCGGGTAACTCACTTTGGTTTGAACCAAAAGGGTTTCTTGAAGAGATTACTGCATAAGGTAAGGCTTCTAGGATGAGTAGAGGGATGTGTAGAGACAAAATTATCAGATCTTTGGCTGATCCAAAGGCTTGAGAGGTGGGAGCCTTTAATAAGAAGAGAGGAGGGGCAGTCTTGGAAAGGTATAAAATATTACTTTATTTTCATATGTGTTTCGGATTTTAAAGGTCCTAAATTGATGTATTTCTAGGATAAGGTATTAAGAGTTCTAAATACACCCATAAAATATGTTTTTGACATGTTTAGGGCTTATATTTTACATTGTCTCTTCATTTTATTTAAATCGTTAAATAATGAGGTAATTGCTGCATCATCATGATGTCATAAATACTTTAATTTATAAAATGTATAAAAATTAGAAAAAAAACTATAATGTAGGAAATAACATTATCATTCCAATGAATATTTACAGTCAAAAATATGACTTGTATAACCCCATGTAAAAATTTATTTAGTAAAACAATACATGTTTGTGTCATTTTTACTTTTACTTTAAATAAAAGGCATAAATGTCATTATCTTACCCAAGTGGCTCCATGGGGTCCCAAAAATAGACCCATGGGTTGTCTTGGTCGACCATGAATCATACAATAGGGTTAGGACAAGTGTAAATATATTTTCATTTTAGTATAATATCATTTTTACCTTAAATCACACTAATTAATTTTAATCGTGATTAATAAAACTTAAAAGTTACTTTTCATCAAAAATTATTTTCATCCCATTTAACCAAATTTTACTTAATAATGAAAATAATTTATATTGGATTTTTGAAATTCAAATCACAAAAGTGGTAAAGTTCCATTTAAACGAAAAATCAGTTTTTGTAACTACCACTTTGTGGTTTCACTATTCATAAAAAATTAAGGTTTTTCAGAAAAATACCAAAAATTCACCCTAAGCTATATTTGATATTCCGAATTCAAAAATGATGTATATTTTACCAAATTCATAACATAGAAGTTTCATTAATTAATTTTATAATTAAATCACGTTGTCAAATCAAATAGCGTGTTTTTAAGAAACAATATATATCAAAAGATTGACACTCGTTTATGTCCAATCTCAAAGTGATATTAATTCCAATGACCACCATTGGATTAAATGGAAAAAATATATTATAATTTCACATTAAAACCAATTAAAAAGATAATCTAACTATATAAATAGATTAGATTAAAAATGGGGTTTCAATTAAAATACAACACTTTTCACTATTCATTAAAAATGAACATTACCAGAAATATACCAAAAATTTACACAAAGTAAATTTTAATGTCCCGATTCTAAAGAAGAATTTTATTTTGTCAAATACGACATATAAAATTGTCAAAAGTATATTAAAAAATGGGTTTCCATCAAAAGGCGGTTAATCTACCTTTTAAAGAATATGAGAAGATTTATGCTTAAAATTGGATTCATTTGCATTTTTAATCCTCTAGAATTTATTGTAAAAAGTAAAAATATTTGACAAACATATATAATCATTTTGTAGTTAGTTCTGTTCATTTCCATTATTACAACGGCTAGGTGGTAACTACCATTTAAAATAATATTATTTTATTATTAGAGTGCAATGTAAGATTCCTAGGAAACTTGTTGTTGCGTATTAGGTACGCCATCGAGCATAGAGTCCACTTTAAAGTTATATTAATATTTTATTCACAAATATGGATAAATATGAAAATGTCATATTATTTATTTACCTGGGGTGTTACATGGTTTTTATTTCTCTTGGAGAAATTTTCATAGTGTATATCCTTCTTTAGGGATTAAATTCAATCCTAAAATTAGCATATCCTATGTAGTTTTTCCTATATAATATAATGGTATCCTTTGTCATGTATTTTGAGATACATATTGGTATTATTCTATAATGATGCTTCGAAATGTGAAAAAAACATTGATAGTCATTAGAGAGATTCAATATTAAGTTGTTGAGGTTTGTTCCCTTCCATATAATGGAACCCCTAGACTCTTTAAGATTATAGAGTGGTGATCCTCTAACGTATCAAGGTGTGGGTCCCCTTACCATGTGAGTGTTGCGATGTACGGTATGATGACCATGATTCTCCATTCAATGGAACCAAAATAATTATGGATATTAGGTGTGTATCTTATTGAGTAATGATGAGACTGGTACTCCCCTGTAGTCTTTGGGGGATGTTTTCCTTAGCCCTCTAATATATAGAGATGGAACTTACCACACAATGGAAACTGGACCTCTACCCAAAATGACGTTCTCATGGGGTCCAAACTCCACTATCTGACAAGGTTTAAGGTCTCCCAATCTATTTTTATAATTGGAGAGGGATATCCACTACTTTATCAAGGCATAAGCTATCTACACTCATTTGACAGACATGGTAGGTACTCTCCCATCACACAAGGTAGTAAGCCATTTATCTGTGGAGTTAATAATACCCTATCTCATTAGGGTGAGGGTTCTCTATATGCAATTTATTAATAGAGTTTATATTTACCATTCATAATAGGTTGTGGGCCATATTACTTTGGATTTGGAACTCCACATTCGTACTATGGTGTAGGTCCTCCATAGGCAATGATCAGGTAGTTTTGGGACTCCCCTATTGTACATGGTTGTGGGTACTCTAAACCATTTTTAGTAATCTCCTATCGAGTCATGGAGGGGTCCCTATTTTGATCATACTTTTATAGATGGATTTGTACTCTACTACCCTTATAGGGTTCTATTCCTATACCTATATAGTTTTACACCTCCATCATTGAGTAGCTACAAGGATTGGGTCTTCCATTGGAGTTAGAGACCCCTCATCTGGGTACTGTAGTTTTGAGGAGCAGTACCCTCCACTTTCTATGAGTGATACCTTGTTAAGAGATTTTTCTTCCTCGACATACTATGGTGAGGGTTTCTCCCAATAGTTACTACAGACATTTCAATGAATGGTTAGGAGATAGTATTTCCTTATATATGGATCGACAGTGATGTGAAGGTCCCTCTTTACTATCTTTTTTGAAAGGTGGTATGTGGGTCATAGGCCGGTGTAGTGTGCCCTTATTTATTAACATGCAATTAATTTATTATTTTATATTATCTTTACATTATTTCACGAGATGTTTGTGGGCGTGTGTGTATATGTAGCTTAGGAAAAGATATCCCATTTATGTAATATTCCTACATGGACGTAGACACTACCCCATGTCCTATTAGATTGGGGGGTTGGGTGGTCATGGATTGAGCCCCATTGGGTCATGTTTTGATAGAGTGGTATCAGAGTGGGTTACACTTTGGGATTGTGGTATCTTGAAATTGATTTTAGGTTTATAGTGAAAGTGTTAGAATGTTTCTAGTTCAACCTTTAATCCAGGGATTCTAGAGATGGTAAGACATCCAAAATATCCATTCACCATGAATCTAATAACTATAATTTTGAATTGGAACATTTGGGAACTATTTTTAGGTAATTTTTGGTACATTCATCATATAATACTGGTATGTGGGTATCATTACATTCATGAGTCACCTCCCTATATATATTCTCATAACATGGAGCTTCATGATTATATTTCATGATTCCACCATGATGACATCCAGAAAGGATTCTGAGGTAAAACCATGATGATGATCCACCCCATAATGAGGCTTCTATTTAGGTAACTAGTCATGAGGTAGTTCCTTAAAGTTGTTCTATAGATAAGAAAACACCCATTTAGCCCTAGGTTGTGATGGATGTTTAGGATGGGGATGCCCATAGGATGAGTTCACGGCATGAGTTTTTGAGGTAGTGACCACTTAGGTATCAGGGGGATCCACACCCCCATGAAGATTAATAATGGATTGAGGCATTTACACACTTTTCCAATCTTTTGGGTACATGTCACATTTATATGGTGGTCCTAGATGTGATCCTTCATTAGGGGTCAACATGGAGACGGTGGAGGTTGATGACATAGACCAACAATGTGGTGGCACTCAGTTGGTAAGAGTTTGAGTGGAACATAAATGAATATTATTACCCACCAATGTTCATATTAGTGAAAATAAATGAGGTTCTATAGCTCTTCATGGTAGCATTACCCTGGTAGAGTATTCTAATGTGTTCACAATCCTTTCACCATACTCCATGGATGTGGTTTAGGATTAGTTTTCCATATCACATATCTTCGTGATGTGACTCAATAGAGACATATGAGAAGGTTTGGTCTCCTTGTTCATTCCCTAAATATGCGACTGATAGAGAATGATATGGGGGTGGAGAAATTCTTATAAGAGGGTAAGGGGGTAGAGCTGGATGTTGTGGTCATAAGGATGAGATTTATATAATATCTAGCAGAATATAGTTGATTAGATCATAGATTTGAAGCCACACCCATGTTAAAGATCATACATGTGGGTAAAAATAACATGGATTGTGCTGGGGACTTAGTCATTTGTTTGATATGTTATGTCACACTTGTGAAAAATGGGGATATATTACACTATAATGCCTGACTCTTCATCCTTTTGAGATGTATATTTTCGATAGACTGCCATGAATAATGAAATATTTACAAAATTAAGTACCATGTACTAGTGGACAGGGATGTGGAGTGATGTTAGTAGTTGTATGTGGAATATAGTTTGATATTTTTCCACCACCACCCCATTGTGGTCCACGCTATGCTCTAGGAGCTAGTGGACATGGGTGAGGGAAGCTGTAGACCGCATAAGCTTATGACATAGAGGATATGATGATAGTAATAGGTACTCTCTATTTTCTTTCTAATTTATATAGTAGTGTTGTAATAAACTATGTTGAGGTACTATTTATCTGTCACTTATTACTCAAGGCTTAACTTGGGTGACATACGGCCTCGGTAGAACCTTGTGTTATTTTTTTGACGTATCGTTAGATTCATGAGGAAGAGAGATTTTTTACCCACTGAGACAAATTATTATGATTTGATTAAAACCATGTTTCTGTGTTTGTTCCTCCCAAATTAGATAATTTCATGGTGTAGTGGATGAGTTCATTTATCATCTATGTTTAGGGTGTCATTTCATTCTTGGGTGTTAGAGTAAGCCCCAGAGATAATATTGGGTGATTTTATCTAGACCTATAATCCTATATTCTCTAGTGGAGTGAGATAAATTCATAAAACCATTGCATAGTAGCAGAGTTATACCCTATTTTTCTTCTTATAAATGGATTAGTTCCCTACCATCCATACACTATAAGTTTTCCACTTGTATATGTGGTATTTTGAGGTTTTCAGATTGAGTTCTTAGAAAGACAAAAAAAATTCACTTGGGTATCCATGTGTTATTAATTAGTAATACTCATGTTCTCAATGTCAGAGTTTTATGTGATAAATTTGGGGGGTTCATGGGGTAGTTCATCTAGGGGTGGATAATAATTTTTGGGTTATATCAGTATATGTCTTTGGATAGTGAGGTGGTATATGGCTATAGACCTTTATTATATATAGTCCATGTAAATTGGTTTTTATAAAATCATCTTTATTGAGGAGACATGTTTCCACATTATTGCATGATGTCATCTTAGTTAGAGATGGAAATAGGTGCGGTTTGGCTATTATGGCTACCATGATTGAGTTTTTGTGGGCGGCACTAGAACCCTTGGTGTGCTCGCTAATGTGGGAGTACTAGGGGAGATATTATATTTTATTCTTCTTCTTAATCTCCCAAATTTTAGGGATTAAATTACTTAATGCAGAGAAGATTTAGTTACTTGGGTATTGACATGTGAGATTTTGGAATATTTCTTGGAATATTCCCAAATCCAGAAATTGAGACATCACAAGATTCAAAGGCCCAAAGTGCCAAGAGCATAGATATTCTTTCAAAAGGTGAAATAAATATTATCTAGAGTGTCATATAAGAAATTAAATCGTAAAATATACTTTAGAACATTGTGTATTCCCTAGGCTTGAGAAGAAATTTTTTAGCACAGGGTTTAGGGCCCTAGGTGAGTTGTTAACACGATGTTAAATGGATGATATTGATTTAATTAAAATAAATTAACATCCATACCCAAAACAATTGGTTAATTCATGGGAGAGGTGGAGATACAAACACACCATTGGATCAATGGAATTACTAATGTGAAAAAAATTAAGGTAGGTGCTACCAATCTTCGATCATGATGCTGATCACTCCCTGGTCATGGTGTGGTTTCTAAAGAGTATGGATTAGCACTCGAACCCTTGATTCACCATGAGGTATAATAATTTTAGTTTTAATTTTTGATCCCCTTTGATATTTTATTTTTTTGGACCCCTATTTTTACAACTAGGGATCCCTTGGGAGCCTATATATAGGTGTTGGAGGACAACCGAGATGACTTGGGTAGATCACATGGAATTACCGATCACATAACATGATGTACATGGTTTTAGAACTCATTGTATTCTAATTCTAGGAAAATGAAATTTTTGAGAATACAATTCATTTATTAAGGTTACACACTGTTTAGTGATCCCAGGTTATGTGGCCATGGGAACAAGCCAGTATAATCTTTTCAAAAGATATGTCCGTGTGAAAGTACAAAAAAATAAAAAAAAGGTTGAAGTACATTGTCATGTGAATATTTCATATCAAAGAATCCAGTTAGCTGAGAATTGTCATGTACCAGGGGGTACATCCCTTGTGTGAGACACGTCTGACAAAGCATTGTGGAAAAGGCATGTTTGGGGGATCGGGTGAAGCGATAAATGTCTTGTACATCATCTAAGAACCCTGTAAGCCAACATGGCCATCAATTCCAGGAAGAATATGACACACATATATTTTTAGGTGGGTTCAAAAATAATGTGGACCCTAGTACATGAAATTTACTTTTTTGGGACACATCTACCTTGTATATCTCTTTCATGATGGTTATATTCAGGCATGTGAGTATCCAATATTGGGAAGTTTTCCTCATATAAAATGATTGCATCCTTCATAGTGTATCTTTAGATACAATGTGACATGATTATATAAATACACTACTATGTTGTATTGAATGTTTTATAATGACCAGTGTGGATCAATGGTGAGGTTTAGGGATTGGTCCTCTTCCCTGTCATATCAGGATGTGCGTCCCCTCAAATCATCTGGCTAGTAGTGATGTTCTCACCTATAATATTAGTGTTTGGGTCCCCTACATGTGGTCATGTTCTGATGTGAGTAATTATGATAATGACACTCTTTTTAGTAGTGCCTAACTAATGATGGAAATTCAATGAAGATCTTATTGAGAGACTCTGGTATTGGTACTCCCCTATTGTCTTAGGGAATGAGTTTTCCTTCCCCTTTGATTGGTATATATGAAACTCCACATACTGTGGGTGAGGGACCTCCACCCAAGGATTAGTTCTCCTAGGATCAGAACACTCATATCTATCTCTCATGCGGGTCCCCTATGATATTTTTTATATAGAGAAATAGGTCTCCCACATCATATCAGGGCACATTCCCTCCATAAATGTTGGAAATATGGAGTAGATTCTCCCCTGTCATACCAGGATTCTGGTCCTCTATATTTTGAATCAGTACTTCTCTATCACATCTAGGCATGGGTCCTCCATATGTCATGCATATATAGAGCGGGTAATCCCTTATTATAACATTGTGTTTGTCCTTTATATGTGGAATGGTATATCTCATATCATAAATGGTTTTGGGTCTTCTTATGAAATGTTTAGGAGGAGTCGGTACTCCCCTATCATACCATGGTACATGTCTTTTTGGCTAGGGTTGGTACTACTCTATTAATGACGTGTATTGGTCCCTATAGTGATCATACTGTTAGATATATATTTTTACTCCCATGTTGTGATAGGATGTTGGCACATTATCTATAGAGTTATAATATGCCATACTTCACATAACGATGAGGAGCGGGTCCTCTACTGGAGTAGGAGCTCCCTCTGATGTTGAACACTATTTGAAGGGGTGGACCCTCCACATGTTGTGTGAAATACATTGTTATGAGACTGTGAACCATCTACATAGTGAGTTTCATTCCTTTCCATATGCATACGACATAGGTTTTATGGAATATTTTGGAGATAATACTCCTTCGGATGTAGGGTGACAGTAAGGTTCATGTCTATATTTTCCCTCTTTTTTGAGAGGTGGAACATAGTGCACATACAAGAGGAGTGACAACCTATTTGTGTAATTTATTTAGGGGTGTTCACATGTTCATGGTGTTCCAAAAATATTTTTCGAGGTGAAAGGAAATGATGATAGGACCTGAGGTTCTCAACACTAGAGTTTGACTGAAAAAGTTATACCCAATGGAGCAGACAATCTTAAAAAACCTGGAGGGATGGTAGTGTTTTTAATGGAGTGTATCTATCTGACTGGTTCTATCTAGCATGGATGATTTCATGGAGTGTGTTTTCATTGGTGTCTGTTTCCTTCGAGCCTCGAGTAAAATCATGCAGTTGACTTTGAGGTTGGATGCTTACGAGACTTGGAGTCTGAGATAAGTATATCCGGGTGATTTTGGGTTTCTTGGTATTTTTATAACATGTCTTGGCTGAAATTCCATGTGTACTAAGCGGACCATTCATCTATAGCTAAGAATTTTTCTAAGATGGAGTTTCTATCTCACATGGGTTCCATCTGGACGGTTCAAGAGAACTACTGCCTTTTAGTTACTCCCTTTTATTTTATGTTTTGTGGGACCTACTGAGTATTTTTATACTCAACCCTACATAAGATTTCCCCACACATGTCATGAATTTTGTTGATGAAAATCATTCCGACAGAGTCCCTGGAGGACACAAAGTAGTTGGAGATTTTTGGAATAGTCATAAAATGTTTTCTTTCTGGGTTATACTAAAAATATTTCTAGTAGTTGCAGTTGACAGTTATCCCCTACTTATGGGAAAGTTGGACGATTTTATCATTTTGTGAACTTGTAATTTTCCATGTTATTCTTTCAATAAAAATGTTTTACTCTGTTTGTGGGATATATCTATACATTGATTTCATTTTTAGTTTATATTATCTCTGAACTATTGCATAGATATTTTTTTGGGTGCCTTCGGACAGTTCCCATATGCCAATGCCTCCCATTTTATTGATATTTCTACTCAGTTCTAGATGTTATCCCCATGCCTATTAAAGGAGGGATTGTCATGGTCGTGGATATATCCCTATTGGGTTGAGTCATGACTAGATAAAAAACTATCATTTGAACATCCAAAAACCATTCCCAAGTGCATTATTTGTTCCATGTAACACTTTTGGGAATGTTCATACCTCATCCATCTAATATATTGAACTCAGAGGTAGTACAACTAGAACATGATCTCTTATATGTGGAAAATTTGATATAAATCACGAATCATATAAATAATGTACATTGAAACTATACCATTTACCCAATTAATTTTTTCTAAACCGATCATTAGTTAGAGAAAGTGACCTAAGAAATAAAATATTTAAGGAGGGAGACAAAAATTTATTTTTTTCATTATATTAATGAAACATGATGGGATGAATTCTTTTAATGGTGATATAATATGACTATAACACCGATATATTTTAGTATATGTTTTAATTTAATAAAATAATATATCAAATAATTTTTCTCTATAAACAGTACCAAACTATAATGATCCATGATATATTAAAATTATAAAAATAATATAATCTATATAAAATAAAAATGTTAATAAATTATAAATTCATACATTCAATTCAAAATTAATTAATATGATTTTATGTTTAAATGATTGTTTTAAAAAATAATACTTTATAAGTGTTATTTATTTTATGATAATAAATTAATTTTATCACTTTTCATAGATGACCATGATAGTATGTAATGTTTAAATATATAATATAATATAATTTATTTAATTTAATTAAAATGTTATATTAAATAATTATAAGAACACTAAGTGTTAAAATGATTATATACCCTAAATCTAGTAACTAGGATCCGATGCCTACTTTATTACATTTGAATAGACATAAGGGGGTAAAATCCCAAAGTGTATTCAATTTTTTAGTTTTTGATAACCATATACATATATGATACATGTTTTATATAGAAAAATAAAATGAAATTCATAGTATAGAAATATATGAGTTGTTTATTATATGATGGGGAAAGGAAACTAAATAATGGTGAGTTCAAGTTATCAATAATGGTTATATACAATAAAAGATACAATGAATCAATAAATTACTATCAATATGGAATGTAAAATAATTATACACATATTAAATTTAATAAATAAAATTTATATCATATTTAGATAAGACATAATTAATATTTTATGCCATATATCTTAAAACACATTCCATTTAATTAACAGAATGAGAATTAAATGTTTCCATAGAAAATATCATAGTGAAAATATCATGAATTAAAATAATAAATGAATTATAAATTAAATAAATTAATATTTATTGATTTTTAGGATCATATGCATCTTCATTCCTCTACTATTATTTTATTCCTCTGGATTTTTTAAAACTTATCAGAAGTAACCCATCGAATTGGGTAAACTGATTTTTCTCATGATTCCTATCAATTCATCAAGGAGTTGTCTATAATAGGGACCCACCTATAAATTCATGTCTAAATGATTCATCATAAATTCAATAATATATTAGGTCATTAGTAATATTCCATATCATTAAATATTCACATTGAAAAAATGAAACATATTTTTCAATATTTCCCTATTTAATCAAATAACATTCAATGTAACTATTGTATGTAATAATGTTATACAGTTTAAAAATAATTAAATACATGATATAAAGAATATGGATAAATTTTAATATAAACATTAATCATCATGAATAAATAGTTATTCATGTTAAATTCATCAAAGGAGTAGTTTATACACAACACAATGTGAATTGGTGCATATTAACAAAAATATTTTAAATTTTTTGAAATTGAGATGACATCCCTATAATTTTCATAACATTGAAGTTAGAATTAAAAAGTGACTAGATAATGTGTATCAAATTTAAATCCAAATCGAATTATTGGAAATAAAACATAAAATAAAAAAAATTATACACATGATCTTTTAATATCATAGGAAAATCTGGAAGCAATATAAATGAATGAAAATAAATTGAGTTATGAAATTATTTACCACTTGGTAATATTTATATAAAGTAATAATGGATGTAATAATTTATATGGAAACATAAAATACCATAAATTATTATTTAATCATTATATTACTTGTCCAAGGGGTAGTATATACACCATATAAAATAATTAAGGTGCATCACATTAAAATATTCTTCAATGAAGATATATTTAGATTGGATCCCTTACCTTGAAATTCTTGTTAAACATGTTTTAACATCCTGTATAAGGTTATAAAAAAATTTGATGACTTATAATACAAATTTTTTCATATTTATAATATCTTACATTATCTTATTTTAACATATTATAACCCAGCTATCATTTATCTTTTAATATTTACATTATTTCGAGTATTAAATTCCTTGTTTACTCAGGCGTGTGATGTCCTTAATGTTATGATTGTTGGGTATAGTATATTAATACATCATATGTGGAATTAATTAATATTTAAATATCATTGTATCATCAAATAAATTTTTATAATCATTGATTAATTTTGAACATTGAGAATGGAAGACATTGCTTATTAGAGATGGTTATTCATACGTACGAATGAGCGATATTATCATTCCCTTAATAAATGAAAGGGTAATGAAACGTGTTATACAATAATATAAAAAATTAATATAATATAATATTTATCATTTATATTCATTAAATATATTCATATTAATTTCCATGTAAAGCATATGTGAAAAATGAATAACATCTTTTCTAAAAGCGTTAGTCCACCATATACAGGATCGACATTATCGTATTTCAAACTACAGGGAACGTGAGAATACATATTTTATATTATAATTATGTAATTATAAGATAAATTATAATAAACATGTTTTAAATCCATCTTTATATCCTTCCCTGAAAGGTGGTGATGGAAAATGAATTACATCAGTTTGCGAGGCAATAGTCCTCCACAAGCAAGATCAACAGGTTCGTTTTCCATTTGATGAATTAGATATGGATATAGAGCATTACAATAATATAGTGACATCAAATTATATTTTATATACCATTTTTATTATTAAATCATTGTTAAATAATATTTTAAGGAGGTGGAGGAAAAATAAAATAAAAAAGCACATTTATAAATGTTACTTCTTCGAGGAACATCAATTATTTTGAACCAAATCCCACCATGGTGGCTGCCTGATCACACCAATGGATATGGTGTGTTTATATGTGAATAAATAATTCCTTTAGGTTGGTATTTTATAAAAAAATTGATTTGGATATATGAATAGGGGAGGAGAGAGTGTGAAAATTTATAATATGGGGAGAGTTCACACATAAATAATTTAAAATGAATCCAGAACAACAATGTTTTTATCATGTAAAATTAATAAAAAATCAGTTATTTGAAACATATATAGATTATAAGTTAAAATATAACTATAAAATGGGTTTTGGATATGATTTCAGGTCAATATTAACCCTTTTCGTGTTACTTCAAGCCCCTTGTAAATGAGTTTTTACTTTAACGAGAATTTTTTTTTTCTTATTTTAATATTAAAAATGGTTAAAGATTATTTTAACATATTAGAAAATAAAAATTATTATTATTCCAAATATTTAATCCATTTTAAAAAAATATATTCACATATTTATATGAATCCAATTTAATATTATACCCACATACGCGATGAAAAGGTGGGTTTTCAATGAGAAAATTCTCATGTGTAAGAATGATTTTAATAAAAAAAATATTATGAAATTTATTTCAGTGACCGCAATTGTATTTATTATAATATCATTGAAAAAATTATAAAATATAATTACTTTTAAATATAAATTATCTTTTAAAATAATTAAAATTTAAAAGAAGTTTTCAATAAAAGTAGTATTTTCACTATTCAATAGAATATGAAACATGTTATTAAAAATTCATAAAAGTCTCCCTAAAATTATATGGATATTATTATTAAATAAATGAATTAAATTTAGTGAAATAAATTTTTTAAAAGTGGAAAAAATTAATATTAAATTACGTACATAAAGAATGATTAAACTCCCTTATAAAAAAATTTCAAAAAAATTTCTTTAACATTTAAATAATTATTATTTTATTTGTAATCAATTGATACCATCATTTTTATAATTTTTTTGTACTATTAATAACCAATAATTTATAATATAGGTTATAATGGTAATCTATTTTACAGTTCATTTAGACTTGGTGTTGCGGTTTCCAGAACTAATCAAATTGATTAAATTTATAGAAATATATTTCATTTTTTATTCTTGATGTTGCATTCCTCATACAGTATCAAATAAAATGATATTTCTTTATAATTTAACTACACACAATTCTCCTGAAAATAAATAAATTTAATTCTCTCAATTTGATCGTGCACTCAGAAATCAAGGATTTAATTTTTTATTTTTTTAGAAAACCATAATTGTAAAAAGTTTCAATAAATATCTTGTTAATAACAGAGAAAGTGAAGTCAAATGATTAAATGAAATAGCACAAAACTAGTATTCTTTGTTGGTGTAACATTGTAGAAAGTGATGATATGGACATTGAAGAATACAGTCAATAATTTTAGAGAGTGATAGAGTGCATTGATCATAAGAAAGTAAATTATCAATGGAATTTTAATGAACTTAAAACCAAAAAATCCTTGATAGATTAAAATACCAATTGATGAATTAAATATGAATGTAATTGGTTTACATTTTTCATGATCATTTTCCAAATTTTTATAAATTAGTTTACTTTATATGAATATAATGAATTATATTTATTATGTTTCTATTTTAACATAATAATTTCATCCCTTAGATGTGATTAAATATATTTCAAATTCATAACTTACTCTAACAAATGGATTTCTAAAAATTAATTTCTCATACATATGTCACAAAACATCAATTTTAATGAATCATAAACTCTTTAAAATTCTGATTAGTATTTTAATTTTTGACTAATTATTTTACCAAACAAATTTTGTTATCACAAGTCATAAAATATAATTTATTAATATGTAACAATAAACCGTAACACCGTTGTTTCATTATAAATATTCATTCATCAAATTTTTTATCAAAAAATAGTTAAATATTAACCATTAAATCACATAGTTTGGTGGTAGGTACTAAAATATTTCTTCATTTGGTTGTGGGTTCTAGCCCCATGGCCTTTCTAGATGTGACATGTTGTCACCCAATATGTAGATTTTCCTTTTTCAAAGACGATATTTTTATTATTTCTATTTCATTCCCATATTATGATGACCAAAAATACTAAATCATAAAATTTTATATAATACTTAAATGTTAATAATACATTTTATCTTAATTTCAAAAAGAAAAAATGTAAAAGAATCCTTAATCAAATAAAATTTTCAAATACTAAACCAATGGTTTGTATTCACATAAATGTTATCCAAAATTATACTTAATCATGTAATATTTTTAGCATATAAATTTACCAAATTGGTGTTTAATACATTATATTTTTTATAATCCTTAAACTCCTACACCGGTGATTTTATTCATTACTCTTTAGTTAATGATGAAATATATAAATCTTAATTTCACATAATCCATAGATGATTCATAATTCCTATAACCAAAATAACCTTAGTAAAAAAATTATTCAATTTAAATTTTTAATTCCAATACATAAACACATAATCCATTTAATTTCAAACATAGATCCTTCCATTGTTTAGGATTTATCCTTTGTAATAGGTAGTTGACCTAAATAATTCATGGGTTCCCAAATTTTAAGAAAAATTACTATAAATGGATCCTTAATTGGTGATTTATTTCCCTGTATTACAATCATAATTTCTTCATTAAAATTCATTAATGTTTTCCCCTATTTTAAAATATAACTATTTTTCATCCATTAATACACTTTATTTGTAACACCCGAGACTTTTATGTGAAATATTTTGTTTTTATGTTATATAAATCATCAAAGGAAACATTCACTACACACAACAGTAGCTTGGCTTGCTTTACACGCAACCGCGACCTTCCTTGATAGCTTAGGTCGTACGCAATACCGAGTTTCACTAAACAATGATATGCTATTAAAATATTATTAAAACTAGCTGTTATGAATAGTAATAACCACTTTTTGAAATTTTATAAATTTTAATTTTCAAAATGGACTTCATTTTTGGATTCGGAATATCGAAATTAGACTAGGGTGAAATTTTGGTATTTTTCTGAAAACTTTCAATTTTCGATGAATAGTGAAACCACTAAGTGGTAGTTAAAAAAACTGAATTTTTCATAAAACATAATTTTACTGATTCTATGAGTGGAATTTCAAAAATCCGAGAGAGACAGTTAATATTAAGGACTAAAATGTGGTTCAATGAGATGAAAATAATTTTTGGTGAATAGTAACTTTTTACTTTTATTTACCACGGTTAATAGTAAATAGGGAAATTAAGGGTAAAATTGATATTATTATTACCCTAAAACATGTACTAATTATTTTGGACAAGTGTAATTAGACCAAAAACAACCTTAGGAATAAAATATGTCTATTTAGGCCCACTTGGATTAGATTAGGACATTTATTATTAATTTATTTAAAGAAGTGTTAAATAGTTAAAATCAAAGTTTAATAAGTAAATCATTTTTAGTACGGGGTTATACATAAGATAAATTCAACTATAAATATTCATTAGAAATATAAAAATATTTCCTACATAATGGTATTTTATTTGTAATTTTTAGACAATAAATAATTTAATTTATTTATGACACAACGATGATGCAATAATTATCTTATTAATGAAATATTGACATAATTGATGTTATAAATACCCAAATAAATTAAATTTGAGAGTTTTTATGAAGTAAACTAATTTTATAGGTTAATATGACATGTTATTATTGATTTACGTAACTTGTTTCGAACTAATAATTCTGTTATTATTTTCACAGAAATCAATTATTAAATAGTTTCAAAATTGACATAATGTAGTTTTTTAAAAAAATATTATATTACTAATTGTTATTTTATTCCTAAAAATCTAAGGTTCGGCCAAATAACTTAGGTAAGGCTATATATATTAATAATAAACAACTTGGGGTTCGTTTGTCCTGATATGGTAAGTTTATTAACCTTATAGTGTATGAAAACCAGAAGACACGGTAAAAGTTAAATTATTTAACTTAAAGTTAAATCTAAATGATATGGTTAAAATTGATACCTAAACTTGTCTAAATTATATTTTATGAAAGGATTTAGACCCCTACTCACCTTATCTTCGAAATTTATCAATTTGGGGCTATTAAAAACGGAATTTGACTTTATAATAAAATAATATTTTTAGTTATTCCAAAGGTGCCCCTCTCCTCCCTTATAAAAGGGAACCTCCTCCCCCTCTTCCTCACACCACTTTGAGCCTTCAAGCTCGGCCAACCCTTGCCAATTTCTTCTCTACACTTCCCTCGAAACATCCTAGAGGTTCTGTTCTTCTTCAAAGACCTATTTTAGTGCCCTAAAAGGAGGTCTCAAAGAAGCGCTTCAAAGAAGAGGTAATGTCCGTTACCAATTCTTTCATCTTTATTTCTTCTTCCACTTCTTATTCTTTAGTTGTTTCATTATGAAGTAATAACATCAGTATCAATCACATACTGATATGTTATTATAAGTATGAAACAACCCTATTTCACCATCTATCCATCCTACGGAAAAAGAAATCACCGCGCGTGCGTACGTACGGAATACAGTCTCCACGCCGTGGTGTAATCTATTTTCCACCACCACCGTACTTGGACGGATATATTGGTGTAAATAATGACTATATATGACTATTATAAAGTGATATTGATTCTGAAATAGTATACACTCGAATACAATTCCACGATCATAGGAACGATATCATCACTCGTGCGTACGTACAGAATACCATCTCCACGATGTGATGCGACTCGTTCTACATGATCTTTATTTCATAATGATTATATAAATGAATTGAATGAATGAATATGATATATATTACACTAATACCATTCTGGGAATGCGGTATCTATAACATAAAGAGAATAATAAGAATTTATTCGACAAAACACACAAAAGAACAAAAAGTAATAAACACCCGAATAACAAGTAGTAATGAAATATTACTAATAAGAAGGTAATAATATGACCATATATGATATCATAACAATAAGTATGATTCTGTAATAATTCAATAACATTATTTAAATCATTATACAGGAGGTTCGGACACTTATGAAGCAAATCAGACCTAAGGTAAGGGAAAATATCACAATCTCATTTTTATCCGAGATTGTTTATACTTTGGTATTTACTGGGGTGTATTTTATCATCCAAATCCATGTTTTCTCAATATGTAATATTGTTTCCATCCACCTACAATTGTTTAAATCCAATTTTACCCTTCGGTGAGTTTTTAGTAAAAGATTTGATAGGAATCTTTTGTCATTTTTCGAATGAGGTACTTTTTGACTTTTCTGACAAAAGTACGAGAAGAATGTTTTTTAACCTATACAGCATGAATGGATTTTTAAAACATTATTTCCAAGAAGTATCCTTTACAAGTTTTCAAGTTTATTTTTAATCAACTAATTATAGTTTAAAATTTTATGACATGTTAAGAAAGGAAAATGTTTTTGAATTTGAAAGGATATTTTCCCCAAGAATGGATTTCAAGTGTTTTATCAAAATTATTTTCCATATAAGATAATATAGGGTTCTATTTATATCCTCATTATTACATTGATTTGATTATGTTGGGATGGAATTATTTTTAAGAATTCATTTATCTTATATGAGTTGTTTAAGATTCCCATTTTTATTACATGGGTTATGCAATGATGTATGATTTATGATTTTTTGGCACACATAAGAATGGTATCATTATGAGATGGGTGGGACCTATATCTCCCTCCAATGCATTGGGTAAAGATTTTATATCTCATGAGATAGACATGGATGGAACGGTAGGTTATACCGGTTCAGTGAAACAGGACTGAAACGAGGAGTGAACTCGGTTAAGAAAGGGACTTTGTCCACTAAGATAGTCTTGGAAATGAGTCTTGACTAATAAGAAATGATTCTCTATGATTATGTGTGTATGAAAAAAAGTTTCATATTTTAAGTTATGATTATGGGGAATACATTTCACTGCTATGATTTATCCCATGTTATGATATTATGATCTCTTTTACAGGTTAAGATTTCCAAAATGTTATGTTCTTATGAATATGATGTGATAGATATTTCTTTTGTGTACCCTTACAAAGAATTTGAGATCACCCTTTTGTATGTTTTCTTTCCCCAGGTCATGAAGAAGGTTATTAAGTAAGATATGCCAAAAGGGACTATAGATATGATGAAATAAATGGGAGAAAGTGTAGACGCTTTATGAACCAGTTGTTTATGTTTCCCAGTTTCTAAAGACACTATACCTATACAGTCCTTTTGTGGATTTTTTATATGATGTAATAAGTAAGCTTCAATTTTGAAGTATTAACAATGTATGTAGAGTATGGGTCGTTATAGTTGGTATCATAGGGAGGTTATAGTCAACCTTTGGAAACTAGGATGTAAAAGCCTTAGTAAGAACCCTAAGGATAATTCTAATCATAGAACACAATATTACTATTTTAGAAATGGCCATGAATAACCTAGGATAAGACCTTAAGTGTGAAATTTTCTTCTTGATTATGTGGTTTTCCTATTATAATTACTGTTGCTCAAACTATTTTTCATGGATTTAGTCAATGGCTGGAACCCAAAGGAACCGTATTAATGCGGAATGCGACGGGCAATGCAATGATTGTACCACTAAGCAACCAAACGTTATTAGAGCTGGATTGAAAAATATTGTAGCCATGCTCACACAAATTTCTCAATCTATGAATCATGCAGGACTTCCAAAAGTGCACTGGAAGGAGAAACATTCTGTTGAATCCTTCATGAGACAGCATCCTCCTTCACTCAGCAGGTCTACTGATCCATTAGTTTCTGAACAATGGATTAATACTACTGAAAAGATATTTTAAGTTCTTCAATGTTCTGAGCATGATAAAGTCATATTATCAGTGTATCGTTTGGAAGGTGATGCTGATCAATGGTGGAATATTATTAAAAATACGAGGCAAAGGGATGAAATTGAGTCCATGGAATGGGATGAGTTCAAGAACATATTTTTCAATAAGTACTTCCCTCGTATTCTCCAAACAATGATGGAGAAAGAGTTTCTTGAACTGAAGCAAAATGATGATGAATCTGTTGGTACCTATGAAGCAAATTTTACAAGACTTGCAAGGAATGCTTCTGGTATTATTATCAAACTTGAGAGTAAGATCTATCGATTCTTTAGTGGCTTAAAACCAAGTCTTCGAAGGGCCTAAGACATAAGGGACTTCAATAGCTACGAGGAAATCATTCGATGTGCTCTCAAAGTTGAGATGGAGATTGGAGTAACCCATCAGTCATATGGGTTTGATAAGAAGAGGAAAATGGAATTCAAAGGAAAATCTAAAGAGCACACTGAAAAAAAGATGAGCTCTCCCTTATGCTCAAAGTGTGGAAAGAAACATGGAGGGAGTTTTCTTAAAGGGACAAGTAAATGTTTCAAATGTGGAAAGGAAGTTCATCGGGCATTTGAATGTCGCGATGATGGGAAAAAGATTTCTAATGATGCATACAAAGGAAGGGATACACAGAATGAACCTACTACACTTCAATGTTTCATGTGCAAGGAGATGGGGCATTATACCAATAAATTCCCTAATCCAAGGGTTGATGATGATGGTCGACGTCAACAAACTCTTAAGTCTAAAGAAAAAGGAAAGTCACATGCAATTTCTTTCAGTGATGTGGAGTACGATAACGATATGGTGAAAGGTACACTTACCATCCACTCTAAAGTAGCAACTGTTTTATTTGATTCTGGATCCACCCACTCTTTTATTTCTGAAGAATTTTCTAAGGGTATCACCGTATTACCTCAACAATTAGATGTTGAGCTAGCTGTGACAACACCTAATGGCACAACAGTGGCATAAAATGTTTATAATTCTTCTCCGACCGAAGTTTGTGGGAAAGTGCTTCCTGCAAATCTTGTGATCCTTCCTATAGTGGAATTTGATGTGATTCTTGGCAAGGATTGACTTTCTTTATATGGAGCTCATATCAATTTCCAAAGAAGGGATGTCACATTTCATATTCCAGATCAATCTAAGATCGTCTATCGATGCAAGAATGAACATAACCTTCCAGTGAAAATTTCTTCCATCTTATGGGTCTTGATTCTAGTAAATGAAGGTTATTTATCTCAAATGGTTGGTGAGAAACTCACGATTAATAATATTCCCATTGTACGGGAGTTTGATGATGTCTTTCCGGAGGAATTACCGAGTCTTCCACCAAATCGTGAAGTTGAGTTTTTAATAGAACTCGTACAGGGTGCTTTGCCTATTTCAAAGACACCTTATAGAATGGCCCCAATTGAGTTGCAGGAATTAAAGAAGCAACTCCAAGAGAATCTTGAAAAGGGATTCATACGCCCTAGTGCATCACCTTGGGAGCACCTGTCCTATTTTTTAAGAAGAAGGATGGATCAATGAGACTCTGCATTGATTATCGAGAACTTAACAAGATCACTATCAAGAACAAATATCCTCTCCCACGCATTGATGACTTATTTGACCAACTACACAGAGCTCAATACTTTTCCAAGATTGATCTTCGTTCAGGGTATCATCAATTAAGGGTCAAAAGGGGGGATATACCAAAGATGGCTTTCCGTACAAGGTACAAACACTATGAATTTATCGTGATGCCATTTGGTCTTACTAATTCCCCTGCTATCTTCATGGATCTGATGAATAGAGTCTTTAAAGACTATCTTGATCAATTTGTGGTAGTCTTTATAGACGATATTCATGTATATTCAAAGAGTAAGAAAGAACATGAAGATCACTTGAGAATTATATTGAAGACCCTAAGAAAGGAGAAGCATTATGCCAAATTTACCAAGTGTGAATTTTGGCTTCAAAAAGTTGCATTTTTGGGTCACATAATCTCAAAAGAGGGGATATCTGTGGATCCAGCAAAAAAAGAGGTTATCGAAAGATGGTCGAGACCAACAACAGTAACTGAGATCTGAAGTTTTCTTGGTTTGGCTGGATATTATCGTTGTTTTGTGAAAGATTTTTCATGATTATCTAATCCACTCACCAAGTTGACTCGGAAAGGAGTTACGTTTGTCTAGACGGAGGAATGTGAAGAGAATTTCAAGGAGTTGAAAATAAGCTTATCCAGTGCACCTGTGCTCACACTGCCTTGTAGTGGAGAAAGGTTTTTGATCTATAGTGATGCATCCAAGAAGGTATTGGGGTGTGTTCTTATGAAAAATGATATGGTGATAGCTTATGCCTCACGACAGTTGAAAATCCATGAGAAAAATTACCCAATACATGATTTGGAGTTAGCTGCGGTAATCTTTGCATTAAAGATTTGGAGGCATTATCTTTATGGTGAAAGGTGTGATATTTATACTGATCATAAAAGTTTAATGTATATTTTCACACAAAAGGAGCTGAATATGAGCCAAAGAAGATGGTTGGAGCTGATTAAGGATTATGACTGCTCAATCCATTATCACCCTGGGAAAGCAAACAAGGTGGAAGATGCATTAAGTCGACAAGACCATGCCAGTTTATCCATGATGAGGATCACAAAGGATCCAATATTTATGGATTTACAAAGGATGGATCTTGGAATTATAATGGAAGGGGAAAAATCTTATCTTTCTCAAATGAATATTAAACCATCTATACATGTGAAGATTAAAGAGGCACAGAAAGAAGATGTTGAGTTACAAAAGAAGGTGAGAAATGTTCCTGAACTCAACCTTGATTGTGATGGGATAATAAAGTTCAGGAATCGGGTTTTTGTTCCTCCCATCCCGGAATTAATGAAGGAGATGCTGGATGAGGCTCATAGTTCTTCATTTTCTATTCATCTTGGAAGAATGAAGATGTATAGGGACCTGAAAGAGTACTTCTGGTGGGATGGCATGAAAAGAGATGTTGTTGAATATGTCTCTCGATGCTTGGTTTGTCAGCAAGTTAAAGCTGAGAGACGGAAGTCTAAGGGGATGTTACAACCTTTACCCATACTCGAATGGAAATGGGAAAACATAACTATGGACTTTGTCACTGGACTTTCTAAAACATCCAAAGGCAATAATGCTATCTGGGTCATAGTTGATCATTTAACCAAGTCTGCACACTTCATTGCTATTAGAGAGGATTTCTCTCTGGATCAACATGCCAGGATATATGTAAAGGAAGTGGTAAGATTGTATGGAGTACCACTTTCTATTATATCTAATCGGGATCCGAGATTTACCTCGATGTTCTGGAGAAGTCTTCAATATACTCTGGATACGGAGTTGAGTTTCATCACTGCTTATCATCCTTAGACAGACGGTCAGTCTGAGAGAACAATTCAAACCCTAGAAGATATGTTGAGAGCTTGCTCTATGGATTTCAAAGGTGGTTGGGATCAACACCTACCTTTGTTGGAATTTTCTTATAATAATAGCTTTCACTCCAGTATTCAGATGGATCCTTATGAAGCTCTCTATGGAAAGAAATTCAGGACTCCAACTTCCTGGGATGAAGTTGGGGAAAGAAAGCTATTAGGACCTAATCTCATTAATGAAATGGCAGAAAAGGTCAGATCTATTCAAAAACACATAAGAGCAGCTCAGAGTTGACAGAAAAGATATGCCGACAACCGAAGAAAATACCTAGAGTTTGAAGTAGGTGATAAGGTGTTCTTACGAATATCTCCCTGGAAGAGAGTCATGAGATTTGGAAAGAAGGGGAAGTTGAGCCCTAGATATATCTGTCCTTTCGAAATACTGGATCGTGTTGGGAAGGAAGCTTACCGATTGGCGCTTCCACCGAATCTCTCTCAAGTTCACTTTGTGTTCCATGTATCTCTCCTGAGAAAGTACATACCTGATCCTTCACATGTACTTAGCTCAGAAGTTGTACCGCTGGAGCAAGATCTTTCTTATGAAGAAAAGCAGATAGAGATTCTGGATCGTAGCGAAAAAGTCCTACGAAGCAAGACCACTCGATTGGTGAAAGTTTTATGGAGGAACCAACAATTAGAAAAATCTACATGGGATCTTGAGGATATGATGAGGGAGAGGTATCCTCATCTGTTTGTTACAAAGTGATGAATTTCGAGGGCGAAATTCATTTTAAGGGGGGTAGAATGTAACACCCAAGACTTTTATGTGAAATATTTTGTTTTTATGTTATATAAATCATCAGAATAATCTTTCACTACACACAACACTAGCTTGGCTTGCTTTACACGCAACCGCAGACTTCCTCGATACCTTGCGTCGTACGCAATACTGATTTTCACTAAACAATGATATGCTATTAAAATATTATTAAAACTAGCCGTTATGAATAGTAATAACCACTTTTTGAAATTTTATAAATTTTATTTTTCAAAATGGACTTCATTTTTGGATTCGGAATATCGAAATTATCCTAGGGTGAAATTTTGGTATTTTTATGAAAACATTCAATTTTTGATGAATAGTGAAACCACTAAGTGGTAGTTAAAAAAACTGAATTTTACATAAAACTTAATTTTACCGCTTCTGTGAGTGGAATTTCAAAAATCCGAGAGATACAGTTAATATCAAGGACTAAAATGTCGTTCAATGAGATGAAAATAATTTTTGGTGAATAGTAACTTTTTACTTTTTTTTACCACAGTTAAATGTAAATAGGGTAATTAAGGGTAAAAATGATATTATTATTACCCTAACACATGTCCTAATTATATTGTACAAGTGTAATTCGACCAAAAACAACCTTAGGAATAAATCATGACCATTTAGGCCCACTTGGATTAGATTAGTACATTTATTATTAATTTATTTAAAGAAGGGTTAAATAGTTAAAATCAAAGTTTAATAAGTAAATCATTTTTAATATGTGGTTATACATAAGATAAATTCGACTATAAATATTCAATAGTAATATAAAAATATTTCCTATATAATGGTATTTTATTTGTAATTTTTAGAAAATAAATAATTTAATTTATTTATGACACAACGATGACACAGTAATTATCTTATTAATGAAATATTGACATAATTGATGTTATAAATACCCAAATAAATGTAATTTCAGACTTTTTATGAATTAAACTAATTTTATAGGTTAATATTACATGTTATTATTGATTTAAGTATCTTGGTTCGAACTAATAATTCTGTTATGATTTTCACAAAAATCAATTACTAAATAGTGTAAAAATTGACATACAATAGTTTTTAAAACAAATATTATATTACTAATTGTTATTTTATTCATAAAAATCTAATGTTCGGCCAAATGAATTAGATAAGGATATATATATTAATAATAAACAACTTGGGGTTCTTTTGGCTTGATATGGTAAGTTTATTAACCTTATAGTGTAAGAAAACAAGAAGATAGGGTAAAAGTTAAATTATCTAACTTAAAGTTAAATCTAAATGATAAGGTTAAAATTGATACCTAAACTTGTCTAAATTATATTGGATGAGAGTATTTCTACCCCTACCCACCTTATCTTTGAAATATATCAATTTGGAGCTATTAAAAACCGAATTTGACTTTATAATAAAATAATATTTTTAGTTATTCCAAAGGTGCCCCTCTCCTCCCTTATAAAAGGGCACCTCCTCCCCCTCTTCCTCAGACCACTTTGAGCCTTCATGCTCGGCCAAAACCTGACAATTTCATCTCTCCACTTCCCTAGAAACATACTAGAGGTTCTGGTCTTCTTCAAAGACCTATTTTAGTTCCCTAAAAGGAGGTCTCAAAGAAGCGCTTCAAAGAAGAGGTAATGTCCGTTACCGATTCGTTCATCTTTATTTCTTCTTCCACTTCTTCTTCTTTAGTTGTTTCATTATGAAGTAATAACATCAGTATCAATCACATACTGATATGTTATTATAATTATGAAACAACCCTATTTCACCATCTATCCATCCTACGGAAAAAGAAATCACCGCACGTGCGTACGTACGGAATACCGTCTCCACGCCGTGGTGTAATCTATTTTCCGCCACCACCTTACTTGGATAGGTATAATGGTGTAAATAATGACTATATGTGACTATTATAAAGTGATATTGATTCTGAAATAGTATACACTCCAATACAATTCCACGTTCATAGGAACGATATCATCACTCGTGCGTATGTACGGAATACCGTCTCCACGATGTGATGCGACTCGTTCTACATGATCTTCATTTCATAATGATTATCTAAATGAATTGAAAGAATGAAAATGATATATATTACACTAATACAATTCTGGAAATGATGTATCTATAACCTAAAGGGAATAATAAGAATTTATTCGACAAAACACACATAAGAACAAAAAATAATAAACACCCGAATAACAAGTAGTAGTGAAATATTACTAATAAGAAGCTAATAATATGACCATATATGATATAATAACAATAATTATGACTCTAGAATAATTAAATAAAATTATTTAAATCATTATACAGGAGTTTCAGACACTTACGAAGAAAATCGGACCTAAGGTAATGGAAAATATCACAATCTCATTTTTATCCGAGATTGTTTATACTTTGGTATTTACTGGGGTGTATTTTATCATCCACATCCATGTTTCCTCAATATGAAATATTGTTTCCATCCACCTACAATTGTTTAAATAGAATTTTACCCATCAGTGAGTTTTCAGTAAAAGATATGAAAGGAATCTTTTGTCATTTTTCGAACGAGGTACTTTTTTACTTTTCCAACAAAAGTATGAGAAGAATGTTTTTTAACTTATACGGCATGAGTGGATTTTTTAAACATTATTTCCAAGAAGCTTACTTTACAAGTTTTCAAGTTTATTTTTAATCAACTTTTTTTAGTTTAAAATTGTATGACATCTTAAGAAAGGAAAATGTTTTTGAATTTGAAAGGATATTTTCCTCAAGAATGGAGTTCAAGTGTTTTATCAAAATTATTTTACATCTAAGATAATATAGGGTTCTGTTTATATCCCTATTATTACATTGATTTGATTATGTTGTGATGGAATTATTTTTAAGAATTCCTTTATCTTATATGAATTGTTTAAGATTCCCATTTTTATTATATGGGTTATGCAATGATGTATGATTTATGATTTTGTGGCACACATAAGAATGGTATCATTATGAGATGGGTGGGACCTATATCTCCCTCCAATACATTGGGTAAAGATTTTATATATCATGAGATAGACATGGCTGGAACGGTAGGTTATACCGGTTTAGTGAAACAGGACTGAAATGAGGAGTGAACTCGGTTCAGAAAGGGATTTTGTCCACTAAGATAGTCTTGGCAATGAGTCTTGATTAATAAGAAATGATTCTCTATGATTATGTGTGTATACCACAAAGTTTCATGTTTTATGTTATGATTATTGGGATTACATTTCACTACTATGATTTATCCCATGTTATGATATTATGATCTATTTTGCAGGGTATGATTTCCAAAATGTTATGTTCTTATGAATATGATGTGACAAATATTTATTTTGTTTACCCTTACTGAGCATTTGAGCTCACCATTTTGTATGTTTTCTTTCCCCAGCTCATGAAGAAGGTTATTAAGTAAGATATGCCAAAAGGGACTACAGATATGATGAAATAAATGGGAGACAGTGTAGACGCTTTATGAACCAGTTGTTTATGTTTCCCAGTTTCTAAAGACACTATACCTATAGGGTCCTTTTGTGGTTTTGTTATATGATGTAATAAGTACGCTTCAATTTTGAAGTATTAACAATGTATGTAAAGTATGAGTCGTTATATTATTTGATGTATATTTTCACATTTCTGATATAAAAGAAATGGAGCATTCTTTACTCTATAGACTCCATCACCAAATATATTATAAAAATCCATACATATATTCATTGGTGAGTCTAGTTATGGGTTAAGGTATAGGATGTTAATAATATTTTCAGATAACTGAATATTGATAATTATAATAACATTCACTCACATCACCATACAACAGTTCCATTTTTAGATTTTTTATAGACACAATAAAAAATCTCTTACCAAATTTCATAACACCATATTCAAAAACACGTTATGATAATTTCCTATACTTTATAGATTTAATTTTTTATGACATTATCCATCATCAGATTATGAACTTTTTATCTTTTCTAATAAATATTGTTTCCTAATCATTTTAAAAAAGAGTGATGTATCTATTTCCATAGTAATTTTTATATCTATCTTTACATGATCCATGAATATTGGATCTATCTCAATACTAATTTAGTTCAAAAATTAATGATAACTCATACTCAAGAAATAAACTACATAATTATTTTCCATGATGGTGTTTCTACTGTGATATCACAGTATTTGAGTAAGTCATGACATCAACTTGGCCTCATATTGATCTCTTTATATAAAAACATGTATTTTAGGATTTTATTATCTCTATAAATCTTATATATTTATCAATATTGATAATTTCTCAATATATTCAAATAAAAAATTATTTCTACAAATTCATGATCTTAGGTCTTATAGTTATGTTCATGAGTCTTAAATTTCATTATTTCACATGAAATAACATTTCCAATTTAAATTATGACAGAACCTAGTACATTTATCAATGAATCACTATATATAAAAAACCACATCATTTTCATATGGTAGAATCAAAATCATATCACCGACTGATATCCTCTTTAGTTCATTAAAACATAATTCAAATTATTTATTTGAAATGAACATAAAACCTTTACATTTATACTTGGTTAATGGGTTAGGAAATATGAAAAAATTACGATCAAATTATATATAGTAACCTTCCAAACCAATGAATCTACATCCCTTATATATGGCCATTTTTATTGAATCTTATTTGACTAAATTTTTCTTTATAGGATCAATTGAGATTTCATCCTTGGAGAAAAATATGACTATAAAATAAATATTCATAAAGCATAAAATTGAAGTTAGTAATTTTCCCATATAACTCGTTCTTTCTATGACTCTCAAGATTGATCCAAAAGTGATTATGAAGGTCCCCATAGTTTTTATAGTAGACGAAGACATCATCAATGAATAACAAAAAATATATATTTACTGAATGAACAACTCTTTATATACATACAAATAAATGGAGAATTAGTCAATCTAAGTAGAATTATTGTAATATCATAATGTATTTAACTCATTCTGAAAGTAGTGTTTGGAATGTATTCCTTCCTTCATCAAAAATTTTGATACCCAAAACAATGATCAATCATTTAAAATTATTGGGATTTTTGAAGCTGATCAAATAATTCATCAATATGAGGTAGATAATAGTTGTTCATTATCATAATAGAATTGATTCCCTATAACCAATGCACATCCTCATTGATCTATTTTTATTATTGAGAAAAATAATATGGGATCCACCTAGTTAAACACTATAAAGAATAATTATCTTATCAAAGAACACATCTAATTGTTTCTCAAAACCCACATATTCTATAGTGCCCGCTTTTTAAGGAGTATGTGGTATTGTTTTTTTATCAAGGTTAAATCAATGGGAAAAAAGTTCATGATATTGGGGTATCAAGATAATTCCTTAGGGAATACATCAATGTATTCCAATATAATAAGTAAATCCTCATGTATAATACAACCATATCCATATCTAGATTTTTATTTCTCTTCATCTATAAGCATCTCATTTAGTATATTTACTATGGGTGGATCTAGACATGTCTCATATGATGATATATATTCTCTAAATATAAGGAATTATAAATATTCATCCCAAATCACAATTTCCTATAATTATTGCATAATATTATGAAAACCATTATTTACCAAGCATTATATAAATATAAATAGTTGGTATTAAAATAATTTCAAAAAATAAATCATGAAAAATGGGGCATATCTTACCTTTATCAAATGAATGTTCAACTATCCATCCGGGTGAGGATTAAAAATCCATAGAATGATGTTGCTGAACATTAGAATAGGTGGATAAATCTACCTATGGTAAACCCTGATGGTGATAGAATTTTAAGGTTCAAGATCCAATCTTGTTCCACCTTAATTAAATTATTGAAGAAGCTATTGGATGAATATTATAGGTTATCAGTCTATATTCATCAGGGAAGTATTCATACATATATAGATATAAAAGAGTTTTTAATTGGATAAAAATAAAAAGTAAATTTAAGATTATGTATCTTGATGGATATTATGTTATTGGGATAATTTTTAATTACAAAATTATATGGGTCTATTACTATCATTATCTATATCGAAATTGAAATGGGAAACCCTAATTTGGGATTTAATTGATGAAATCCTAAAAAAATATAAATGCCATGCTTATATTTTGGTTAAAATAAATTTATTTATAATGTTAGAACATTTTATTAAAATTAGGGAGAATTTATATCTTTTTATGATATCTGTGGAATACATAATTAATTTGTATGGTATCATAGAGTGAACAATTGTATTGTATTTGAATGGGAATTGAGGTTTATCTCAATGTTATGGTTAATTATAAAAATATTATTGATTATAGAGTAAAAATCGTTCAATAAATATCATACTTAGAAAAATGGATAGTTTGAGAGGATCGTTCAAAACTTAGAATATTTTTTGAGAGAATGTTTTATATATTTAAAAGGATTTTGGTATCAACACCCTTTTGTGGTTGATTTTTCATTCTATAATAGCTATCAAGCCATAATTAATATGGATACTTATGAAGACCTCTATTGAAGGAATTGAAAAAAATGAATAATATGGGATGAATTTGGTTAACGAAACCAATTGGGTCACAAAATAGATAAGGAAATAAAAGAAAAGGGTGCATCTATACAACATCACATCAAGAAAACATTGAGTTGACAAAAAAGTTATTATGAAAATTGTCAGTGATATCTAGTATTTGATGTTGTTGAAAAGGTATTCCCATAAATTCCACCACAAAATAAGGTTATAATATTTATTAATAATACAAATATAAGTACTAAAGATAATAATTCCTTTAAAAACCATGATCATATCAGGATGATTTCATATCATTTGGTGTTTCCACTAGATTTATATGATCTTCACAATATGTTTTGTGTATCTCCCATGAGGAGGTACATAATTAATCTTTCAAATTTAATAATCATAGTGTTTATTCAATTATATAATGTTATCTGTTATAGGGAACAATGATACGTGTTTTTGGATCGAAGAGAGTATGTTTTGTGGACCATATTACTAACCTAGGGAAAAAAATTTGTTGAAACCATAAATTTGAGGAATCTATGTGGGAAATAGTGTATGTAATGGGAAATAAGTATTCATAGTTTTTCATATCAGAGTGATGAAATTTATTGGGTGAAAATTTTATAAGGGTGTAAAATTTAACAACATGAGATTTTATTATATATTTTTTCGATTAATTTGATTTCATTGATATCATACTTTACATGAAACACTCAATTTTAATAAAATGCAATATAATATTGAAATATTATTATATAATATGATAGTTATTGCATGGATTTTTTATTGTTATATATGAATAGGACCAATGAAATTACAAAATAGTATTTTTTTAAACATGTTTAAAATGAATCCATTGGTTATCAATTACTCATAAATGAAAATAAAATCATATGACTATTAAAAGTAAAATGTTTTTCTAAAAAACTTTTTTAGGTGAAAAATGTGTTTCCGTGTTAATAAATTATATTAATCACTATTGATGAATGATTTTAATGGAATTTTCAGATATTATAATTATTAGAAGAATTTATTATTCATATAATGTTTTTTATTATGAAATGATAAGATAAAATTTAGTCTTATACATAAAAATTAATTTTCCTACAAAGGATTTTATTGTGTCTTGTTGACTTATTTTATAATGAATTTATTCCAGTTATATAATTTTAATATTTTAAAATTTATTACACATTCGGAATAATAATAATTAATATAATTTATTTGTTTCATGATAATGTTTGTCCATAATGAATTGTAAAAGGTGTAATTTTGTATTACCATAGTTTGGTTTAAAATGGATTATTGGGGGTGGGGGAGGGGGTTAAACCAAGATATAAGGGAGTAAATTATACATAAAGATATATAAATATATTTATAAATTTTATTACATTAAATTATAATTTTTTACACTTTATTCTACTACTACTAGAAAGTGAATTTAATTTATTTAAATATATTATGTAATTGAATGTGTGTCCCTCCACTCACTTATTATAGGGGACCTCATATACTCACTTAATCACAAACAGTGAGCAATATAATGTGGAAACCCCAAAAAACCTTTCTATATTCCTCTTATTATTTATAGGTAACCATTTATGATCCTAATATTATAATAAGAATTATTAGGTATTAAGCCAAAGGAGGACTTTTAAAGAAGAGGTAATCATATTACCTAACTCATTTAATGTTTATTTCTTCTTCCAATTCTTATAAATATGTTATTTTTTTCTTTATAAAATTAATATATTTTAATCATTATAATTAGATTTAATAATTTTTATGGGAAAAACATTTATTACCTCCACTCAACAAAATGTGAAATGAAACTATTGCTCATTCATACGTCTTAACTTCCACATCCACATAATGATATGAATCATTTTATACCACTATATTTAATGGTTGGTTATTATAATGGATTTAATTTTAATATATGATATTTATGAGAAATTGTTAATAATTTTTAATAATAATATCTTGTCTACCATCTTACTTGTCTATCCATAAGAAAATGATATCATCACTTGTGCATATGTATGGACTACTACATCTGTGAATCATTGGGAATCATTTTCCGTCTCCACCTCACATGGATAGAAATAAAAAATCTTTAATGAAAATACATGATATTTATAATATAATTATGAATCTATATTGATGAATTATTTTTTACCTTTATTTAATTTTATCCATAAAAATGTGAAACCATCACTTATGCATACTTACAGGCTACCATCCTCCCAAATGGATGTAAATAATTTTTCATATCAGATTTATATGAATAGTTATGGAGAATTATATAATAAAAATAGTATGATAGTTTTGTAATTATTGGTATTTTTAGAGGAGGAAACCATTTCTATGATGAAAGTTTTGAAACCATCGAACTGAAACATGCATGGAAATAGACCAGTTGTCCCCTAAATTTTTATTTTAATTAATACATTTTTAGGAAATGTATATTTGAAAATTATAATGGAATGATAAAATGTATGTTATGTTTGTATATGTTATTGAAATATTTTTCCAAAAAAAACTATACTTATTATACTTAATGTTTTAATGAACAAGAATAATAATGGGACTCTAGGTAATGGTTGTTGTTACAATCTCATTTCTATTTGTTATTGTATATGATAAGATTCCATTGAGGGAAGTTAATTGAATCTTATAATTTAAATATATAATATTTTCGTATCCTTTAGATATTCTAATAATTTTCATGTAGTAGTATTGTTTTCCTTTCTTTGGTACTTAAAATAACTCATAATATTTTTTTTTGAAATTTCAAAAAAAACTCCTCTTTAGTTGAAGTACTTTTTCCACCACAACATTTTTCATTAAAATAATTTCATGATTTTTGTTTTGTTTGTGGAAATGAATATTCTTTATTTTAAAATATTTGTTAATTTTATTTCAATGTTTTGAAAATAGATTTTATAATTGTTTTGAACTTTCTATTCCAGACTTTATAAAAAAACGTGTTAATGGAATCATTGTATATATGTTTACCACAGAAATAAATTTTTAGATTATCTAGATTGTTCTATGATTTTATAAATAATTGAAAATTTATATAAGATATTTAAAATAAAACATTTTCTCAATATGACAGGAGTTTTAGTTTTTCATTATATCGAATGGTAGTGAAATTTTTACTATATTAAAATAAATTTTTAGATGCTCTTTTTGGATGTACATTTCATCTATATAACCATATATTAGGCATATATATACTTAAATGGGGTTATAATAATCTAATAACATCATATTTCATTATCTATATATTTTTTCTGTTAATAATTTGAATATTATTCTATGGAACATGTTTATTTCATAATGGTTAATTATAGTATAGTGAATTCTCTCTGAAACCTATTTCTTATCAACGATTTATGCTATGATGAAATCATAAAGTTATTATAAAACGAATTTCTCATTAATAGATAATGTAAAAATTAATTCGTTAATTATTTGTTATATATTTTTACACATATTCAGGTTTTTCATTATGTGATTCGTGGGATCAAAATTTTGTAATCCTCTAATTCACTGGGTTGAGATTGATATCTCCTGTGATTATATGAACTATAATAGAGAGTTAACTTAGTTAAGTAGTTGAATAAATCCAATATTATTGTCTTTATCATGAACCTTGACTAAATAAAAGATTTAATATGGAGTTATCCCAACCCAATATGGTATTATTCCCCGAAGGAGTTGACTAAGAAAACAATTTTATGCCTTTGTGTATGAAAAAGAACTAATTTGTTATTTTTTTATTTTTCATCATGGATCAGGACTGATTATTGAATATTAAAAACTCTCATGGCATATGTATTTTATTATAACAATACATCATGTTGGAATTCATGATTATTGAAATTCTAAATACTGAGTATGAATTTGTTAAGTTATCATCATATTCTCATTCCATTTTTCTTATTATCACTTTTTATCATTTAATTTTATCTCATATTTTTACCCATATTGTGCATACACTTTATTTTTATTCATTTCCTATATGACATAAAGAAATGTATTAAGAATTGTCTAAGAGGGGTACTATGAGGGAATAACGTTTTGGGATATGTTGATGATATTTTATAAAATAAGTTAAGACTACCTCTAACATCTAAAGACACTAAACATTTAAGATCATTTATTCAATAAATTATTTATTTTTTAGGAACTATTTATCTATGTTATGCTTGGTATTCTTCAATGAGAGTACCCTATTTATAACTTAAAAGGGGGGAAGTTTTTTGTAAATACCAAAAACTATTTAATTATATGAAATAACTATTAAGTAAATTACCATAAATTTTTTTAAATAATGGAGTGGAGAAGGGATATAGTCAAATAAGGATTCATCCACTAATTTTCATACATGTTTTAAACATGTTTGTGGAACTTATCTCATGATTAAACACTTTATGCACATTTTAAATTTTACAAAGGTAACTAGTTTTTACAAAATTAATTTAGCCATTATGATTTAAATTAATATGGTAGTTACTAAATATTTTGGACCTCATTATTATAAATATTATGTCAATTTTATAATGTTAATTTTCATGTAGTAAGAATAATTAATTCTATATTACAATATGTATAATGTATTACAATCGTTATTTTTAAATATAATTTATGTTCTAAAATGTCAAATATCTGTTCTTAAATCAAAAAAATATATAATTAAAACATCACTAAGAAAAATACATATTTAGTCTTAGAATAATATTTCATGAAATTTTAATTCATGCTGAAATGCTAATAATTTCCTAAAAATCGTGTTATTTTTAAAAAAGGTATTTTCAACTATTCACATAAATATCCATCATTTTATGGAAAACCCAAAAATGAATATTAAAATAACATCGTAGCTTTTAATTCTAAAAATTACTATTTGAAAAATCTGAATTTCCATAATATTAAATTTTAAATTCTACATAAAATCATAAAATATATTAGGAAAATATATTAAAATGAAAATATATTTTCAAATTAGTAAAAATTAATATTCTTACTTTATGTAAACTACTAATAAAATTATTTCTATATTATTATATGTCCATTATTCACATAAAAATTATAAAATATTTCATTTTCATAAATAATCAAGGAAAAATGAATTTACAAAACTGTTTCTAAGGATTAAATTATACTGTTAATTTTATCAATGAATTAGTAAATAAAACCCCTTTTAAATAAAATTTAAAATGATATATATATATAATACATGATATAAAAAAATAATTACACTAATAATTCCTATAGAAACCTAACCACAACATATTAGTGTTATTGTCTTGTTTATTAAATTTTCATAATATGTAAGGAATAATATCCTAATAGACCAAATAGATTATTAGTTCTAGTAATATGAATACATAATTAAAATTAAAATTATTATTTAAAAAATAAAAAATAAAAAATTCTTTTAGAATACCTTATTCCTCTAACAATATTCTTCTACATTAATCATAATCCACTTCCTAGTATCATGGGGAGAATGAAACACAATATAGGGGTGAGATCAGATCCTCAGTAAGGGTATGCTTATAGTATAAAATATGATCAAACATGACATTACCTATATAGAAATATAAAAAATAAAACACTTCCCATTTAATCAATAACATAAGCATAATATTACATGAATAAAATATAACAAAATAATTCTATATAAACAAGCACTTAAGATATGAAGTTGACTATGGTGATTCTAACTAATTGAATAATCAAACAAATATAAATAAATTAGTTTCTGATGATGTAATTCATAATGATAGAAATCTAAGACATATCGTGGAATATTATGAAAATTCATCTAATATTATCAAGGCATCTTCCAAGACATCAAATATCGTTGGGTCTTATGCTACGAAATCCATATAATTTTTTATGGCCTTAGACCAATCCATAACTAGTTTATTTTGTGAGACCTACTAATATATCTTTGGGATATATAGTTCCATTGAAATCACATAAAAGGTCCAATTAATTACTCATATGAAATGGGAAAAACATAATATGAATAAAAATTTGTATTGAAAAACAGCATATGAATTGTAAATATGTAACCCCAAACTATAATCATAATTAAAAACCATTATGAGTAACACAGTAAATCATAATGAAATTCTACATTCTAAAATAATCTAATACTAATGAATCCAAAGAAAGAAAATATTATATCAATAATACATATCCCCATAAGATCATAAGTACATTAAGGGGATTATTTCATTGATGAATAAAAATATCAAAAATATATATTGGAAAAATATATTTTGGAAAATATTCTTTTCGTTTTGAAAATATATTTTTAAAAACAAAATTTCAAAAATGCATTTGAAAATAATTATTTTATGAAAATAACCATTCATCCTTATAAAAAAATCATCAAAAACATGAGTGGTCATGATGGTTGGGAAATAAATACCGGCCTATTATATTAAGAAAAATATTCCTTTAACATTTTTGTAAATGAAAAATGAGAATTATTTTGAAAAGGACATGAATATTTCTTTAATATCTGAAATGTTAAAATTTTAACAAATATATTTCTGAAATAATTTGTAGTTATTTTTAAATAATCGAAAACATATTTATTAAAAAAGAGTTTTGATTAAAAATAATTTCCATCTGTTGAGAGAAATGAAGTAAGATTTTCATAAAAAGTTTCCAAATTGTTTTAAGTATTAAAGAGTATAAAATTGGTAATATTACATTATAAAATTCATGAATTATAGGAATATAAATAAATATATTGATTTTTAGATATTAAAATAAAATAATATTACCATACGATACATAATCAAAAACAATTATTAACAATGATGAGATGATGAAATAAACACTTACCATTTATGTAAATTTAGGATCATAAGCCCTATTAAAGAAATAAATTTAATTGAAACATAAAATAACATTTAGATAAGTTTATTCATGATATAAAATAATTAAAAGAAATTATATACACCACACATGAAAAATAAGTGGTGAATACTCTTATGTCTCATAAAATTAAAAGTGAGATTAAAAAACCTTATCTTGGGTTTGGTTAATAATGTAAGATATCTATCCTATTGAATAATAAAATTATGTAAATTATTACATTTTTAAGAACATTTTTATGTTTTTTATTCATTTTATTTAAATTATTACCATGTTATATATGATTACATTGTAAAATAAGTGTAAATTAGATGTTTCGACTATATTGTGGTTATATGAAAAACTGACATTGGTGGGTTAAATATGGTCAAATTTGTTATTATTTTTAAAATATAGAATAATAATAATGAAATAATAATCATATTTATAGAAAAATATTACTTTTAAAACCAATCATGAAATATGGTTATTAAAAATGAATTACATTACCATCATTGAGGTGGTAGACTATACTTACGCATGAGAAACATTTACAATTTTCAATGATCATTATGAAAAAAAAGTTAATTAATATTTTATCCTTCAAAAATGATAATAATATCATATATATACCATATTATTTATTTACAAATTCTTATATATATATATTATCTAAGTGGTGTGGTGACTAAAAGTGGGTCATGTAACTTCATATAGGTGGTAGTCCACACATACCCCAGAAATATTATAATTTTTTAGCGTAAGAATGGAAATTATATATTTTAATTTAGTGTTATAAATATTTGTAATAACCTTGGTACATGTATAATGTTTTTTCATTTTAGAATTAAAGAGTAAAATTCATTATAAATGTTTAGTAAAATAAGTTGTATTAATAATTAATGAATTTATACAAATAAAATTTTATCCTCGCATAAAAGAGTATAAATAAAATATATGTATGTTTTATGTGTAATTATGATATTTTTATATCATTTAATAATTAAATTAGTGTTTTAGAAATGATAAATAAATATTTTGATTTTTTATTCATAAATAATTAATTATAATTATATAATAAATATAATTATTAAATATAAAATATATTTCTATAAAATAAATTCATAAATAAATATTTTATTGTGTTATTATTATAATATTACTTTATGAGGCCTTAATTTATATTTTAAAGATCCATAAAATTAGTTATAATTTTAAAACTGGTATTTTTTTAATAAACAATTATTTTAATTAAAATTTAATTTCTCGTATTTAGAACATTGTTTTTAAAAAAGGAGTTCATTTTTGAAACCCAAATCATTATTTTAATATATTTAGGGATTATTCAGAATCTTTTCATATCCTTGAGCCAAATTAATAAACTAATGAATAAAATATTCAAAAAACACCCCTCTCCTCCACTATAAATACTACCCCTCACCACCTCTTCTCCCTAAACCTAAAATCATTGTAGCTTGTTTAATTTCCACGTAATTTCCTTTAAAAACATCCTCCCCACATCCAAGACCCTACTGCCTCAAAAAAAATTCTAAAACCAAATTCTTTAAGGGGGTTCTCAAGGAGGATAATTCTTGACGTAAACCACTATTTGTTTTTCATTTATTTTATTTTCAATTCCTTTTCATTTATTATACTTTATTCACCTCCCCTTATCCAAGTTACATGAAAATTATTGTATCCTATATATATATTGTAATAATATCTTGTTGATGGAAACATTAATCATTAAAATTCTTCTCCTCTCCCTTTTATTATTAAAATTAGAACATCACTCTATGATTTACCTATTTACTGCAATCGTGAACGATACACTTTCATTTTTAATTAGCGCATATTAAAATTTTCAAAAAACCATTATTGTGGTTAAATAATATTAAATTATAAAAATTATAATTTATTTTTTATTTTATAATCAACATATAAACATGATATTGAATAAATGATATAGGTTTGGGATGATCATAAAATCCACCAAAATAAATTAAATCATTTTGATTAATTTTTTACCCAATTATTCATCCTCATATTAGAAAATAAAATGATACAAGATGTTATTTAATGTTATGGAAACATATTGAAACAATTTTATTCCCCTTCTAGATTATTTCTTCTATTCAACAAGAAAATCCATAATGAACCAACCATGGAAACCCCGAAATAAATGCACATGAAACAATGAAAAAAACTATCAATATATGGTGGAATGTTTTCATAAGAAGACCATATATGTTATTAAAAATACTAATATGGGTCTTAAATATATTAATATCACTCTTTAAACCATTATATATGTGGTATTAACATGTTTTAAGTTAGAAGAACCTAATATAAGGGAATTGTTATCCAGATTTCCATTTTCTGAGTTAACCTTCTACTTCATTGATTATATGGTACTAAAGCTATTTGTTAAATGAATTTTGATTATATTATTTTGTATTATGGGTATTTTTAGTGTATACATATATAATTTTTTTTATCAATTATCAATTAAAATATATAACATTTTTATGCAGCATTGGTTTTAAAAATACCGTTTTAAAATAATTTTTTTAAATTCTAAAAGAATTACTTTATGAAAGTATTATTTTGTGGTTATTATGTTATGTTTAATGGGAATTTATTAGGATTAATGGTGGTAACTATATATCCCTCTGAATCATTTCATATTTTTATATTGGAGTTTGATAGAATAGTTACTCCAAGTGTAACTATGATGGTTACTTCATGTGGTAGCTGTGAGGGTAACATTTTAAGGTGGATGTCACTGTTACATTATAAGGTAGCTGTCAGGGTTACACATCATATGGTATTAGTGAGGGTTACATTGTAAGTTAGTTTTGAGGGTTATATTTTGTGGTATTTGTTAAGGTTACAAATTATAAGGTAGCTAATATTATTTTAATATTATATATGTAATGAAACAAGTTACCTTTATGCTATTATTAATGTTTTCTATGTCGTATATAAATATAATGTTTTCACAAAGTAACTATATACTAATTATTGGGTGATAAGTATGTCTTTTTGAAATTGATTTCATATGTTTTGATGTATTCGTGGACTAGAATTTTCTCTCCTTATTTTCATGTCCCTTAGAGATATTTTTGTGCTCATCAAATGTTTTAAAATATTTTACACAAGTTTTAAGGATGTGAAAGAGAAAATGAGAATCCATGATAAATTTTGTGAATACTTTTAATTAAATGATTTAATTTTTTATTAAATACATTTATATTATCTAAGTAATTGACATTGTTTTAGTAGTACCCACATTGATATTATTATGGGTTAATATATATTAATTATGTCCAAATATTGTAATTATATAAACCAAAAATATCTTTAGGAACTTAAGGATGTGAATTATAAAATAATTTTCTAGATTATGTATTGTTTAAGGATTATTCCTTATAGTTCGTTTAAGAGAATTGTTTAGATAAATTTATCAGCTATGTTGATGTTAATAAAATTCCATAAATGATTGTTACCTTCTGGTTTTGTTGAAATGATTTAGTATTTGAATATTATCATGTTTATTTGTCTTAGTAATGTCTATTCAGAATGGTTTTCTACAGAAGAAACAAGGAAACTGTTGTAGGAAGGAACAGAGAGGGTGATAACTTTCCAAATATGCATCTTGGAATGGAAAAAATTACATGAATTAAAACAAAATGGCGAAGACTCAGTGGCCGTGTATGAAGAAAATTTCACCTGATTGGGAAGGTATTCACTAAATCTGGTTTGGGGTCCGGGAAGAAAATTAAATAGTCATCTCTTATGATTAAATTGATTATATCAGAAGGAATTGGCCTCCTTTGAATTATAAATTTTTGAGAAAATTATCTATTGTACTGAGCGAGTATAAATGTAGTTTTCTAATGATCATGTGCACATAGACAAAAATCAAATAAAAAGGTCCAAATGGTAGGAAATGGGTATAGAACAATCAAAGAAATCTGAATGTAATAAATATTCGTTTCCATTTTGTGAAAAGTGTGGTAAAAAGATCCATGTGTAATTCCTTATCAAAATTGAAAAGTGTTTTTATGTAGTAATTTTGGACATATATTTCGATATTTTAATGAAAATGATCTTAAGATTTATTCTGATAAGATATATGTAATGTGCTATAAATGTGGTGTAATGGGTCATTTTGAAAATACATCCCTAAAGAAAGATCTGAATGATGAAAAAATCTAGATTATATGTAGAAAGATGGAATGTGGTCATTTGAGACTATTTTAATACATGCTATGCCATCCAATATTGTGGCTTCAGGTACTTTGTTTACTATGATTTTCCTAATGGATTTTTTGACACGGTGTCTACACATTCCATTATTTATAAGAAATTTTCTGGTTAATTGGAAATTTAACCTCAATAATTGAGACCATAACATATAGTTAAAACAATATGGTTAAATATTAAAGAAAAATTAATTATATGAATATTATTGTTCTTGTTTATGTAATTAAATTAACTTCTAATGTTGTTTTTATTACCTTGGAAGTGTTTTTTGTTATTCTGGGTATAGTTTGGATTTCTGTATATTATTCTAAGATTGATTTTTGAGCTAAAGAGTTGTTTTTATGAAATAGTTTCATTTTGTATGAAATAATTAACCCATAATGTTGATAACATATTAGGAATCTGAGGAACTATTAAAATATGCAAATGAAAATTATCATTCTTATATTTTTGAAAACAAAGAACCATTCTGATCACTGATGTGCTAGTGGTAAATGAATAAATTGATTTTTTTCAGATGATTTCTCCTGAGTTATACCGAACGGAGAAGTGGAATTTTCAATTGACTCAGGTCATGGTGACAAGGAGATTTCAAAACCACCTTATTGAATTGATCATATGGATCTTCTATAATTAAAAAGAAGTTGCCGAAGTTTCATGATAAAAGTTGCATTAATTATAGTACATCACCATAGGGTGTATCTAATTTGTTTTTTGAAAATAAATATCGTTCCATGAGACATATAATTGATTATAGAGCTTCGACTAATATTACTATTAAGAATAACTATCATTAACTCATATCAATGACATGTTTGATAAGCTCCATGAAGATCATTATTTTGTCATGATTATCATGAGACATGGATACCATAAGCTGAAGGTGAAGAATGATGACATCCCAATAATGGATTTTTATAGTAGATATGAGAATTATGAGTATTATGTTATGCTTATTTTTATTAAACTATTGTATTATGGATCTTAAGAATAGAATATTCAATGAATGTTTGGAAATGTTTTTTTGTTCTTATTGATGATATCTTGGTTGTTTCTAAATTTTATGGGGATCATGAAAAAATATTATAGTATTTTTTTGAAAAATCTACATGAAAAAATGTTATATAGAGAATTTTTCAAATGTGATGTTTGGTTGTAAAAGATTTATTTTCTTGTGAACATTGTAAATAATGATGGCATAACAATTATTCCTACTATAATATAAGTTGTTAATGAATTGATAATAACTGAAAATGTAACTTATGTTTATAGTTTTTTGGGCATAAAATTATATAAAAAATGGGTTTTTTAAACATTTCATAGTTATCTTGCCCGATAGATAAGTTAATACGAAATGGGGTTAAATGTATTTGGATTAAAAAATGTGATTATTTTTTAGGAACTAATGAATAGAATGGGGTATTATTCAGTTTTGGACATTCCTTCTAAAAATGGAAAAAATTTAATCTACAGTGATGATACATTTAAGAGATTTTGGTGGGTTATAATGTATAATGATTGGGTAAATTATTTTTCTCTAAGACATGTAATAACTAATGAAGTAAATTATCACACAAATGATATGGAATTTAAATATGTTCCTTTTTTATTTGAATATTTGGAGGCATTATTTATATAAAGCCAAATGTGAAATATATACAAAATATGAAAATTTGAAAAATATATTTACTAAGAAAGAATCAAACATGAGGCATTGAATATGGATTGAACTAGTAAAGGATTATTATTGCACAATAAATTACCATCATGGAAAATAAAACAAAGTAGTAGACAACTTTAGTGAGAAACATCACACTACAATAACAAAGATATACTTGGAATATAACCCCTTGATTAATGATTTGATGAATTTTTTATTGGAGGTTATTTGTGTAAGAAATTCCAATGTTTTTTTTAGGTTTCAGTGCATTCATCTTTTTTAGATAGTATTAAGACAGAATTGTTCATAGCTGAAAAAATAATAATTGTTTTAAGCTTGTAGTTCTCTTTTTTTATCCATCATGGAAGCACTGTTATATATAGATACCATTGTATGTATTACCAGTGGGATGGAATGAAAACATATATTTCTTATTTTATCATGAAATGATTAACATTTCAAAAAGTTCAACTGAGGGAAAACTAAAAAAAGGGATACTTCATCTTTTTCCAGTGCCAAAGTAGAAATGGGAAAATATATCTAGGTGCTTTATGGTGGGACTACCATAGAATTGTCGTGGTTATAATGAAATATGCGATATTATTGACTAATTTACTAAATATGTACATTTTTTTCATATTCCATATATTATGTCTTTGGATCACCTTTCTAGACTGTATCACAATGATATTGTAAGGTTACACATCTCTCATCTTTTCATTTCATGTGACCATGATCCCAGGTTCACTTTCGAATTTTGCAAAGGACTTCAGAAGTAATTGGTCACTAAATTAAATTTTATCATAGACTTTCATCCCTAATATAATGTATAGTCTAAGTGAACAACATAGAACATATAAGGCATGCTATGTTCTTGTTCAATGGATTTCCAGGAAATATGGGATCATAATATTTCTTTATTTGAGTTATTTATAATAACTATTATCATTCCACTATACAGACGGCCCATTTTGAGGAATTATATAGAAAGTGGTATCGAACTCAATTATATTGTGATGAAGTTATTGAAAGTAAAGTGATGGGACTAGAATTAGTAGATTAAGTGGTTGAGAATGTGAAGATTATCTAACTACACATGAGGATAGCCTAGATAAGGCATAGATGTTATGAAAATAACATGAGGAAATACTATTCTTTCAATGAAGGTGGCCATTTTTTTCTTAGAATCTCACTATGGAAAATAGCTATTAATTTTGGTAAGGAAGAAAATCTATATCCATGATTCATCGGATTTTATGAAATCCAAGAGAATATTGGACAAGTCAACTACCATGTATCATTCCCTCAGAGTGTATCACCACTACATAATGTTTTTCATGTTCCATTATTAAGAAATTATGTGACAGACTCATCTCCTATTTTGATCCTAGTGGAAGTTTAGTTAGAAAATAACCATTTATATGAAAGGAAAGTTGTATATATTCTTTATTATAGAGATAAATTATAGAATAATTAGGTAGTTCACTAGGTTATGGTTTTGAGGAGAAATGACATAGTTGAAGAAGAATCATGGGATCCTTAAAATGCTATGTGGGAAAGGTATCCTCACTTTTTAATATGTAAAAAAAGATGGTTACAATGAAATTTCTAGAAGTTTTGGATAATGTAATTTCCCCAGTACTTATAAAATAATTTTCTCTCATTTCATATTTAAATAGTTAAAGTTGTTATAAATTTATAATTACATAATGGGAATTTATAAATAAAAAATCTAAACTAATATAACTATAAAATTACCAATGAGAGTATAAATAAAATTTATGTATCTTATAACTTTAGTCATGATATATTTATAGCATGGAATATGTAATTTTTTTTTGAAAATGATAAATTAAGTGTTGGTATTTTTGTAATTCATAAATATATAATTGTAATTTTATAACTAATATTATGATTTAAAAAATAATTTTCAAAAAATAGACTCAAAATTAAATATTTTGTTTTCATATGATTATAAGTTGATTTTATGATACCTTAATTAATTTTTTAATGTGTAATAAATTTAGTTATAATTTCAAAACAAGTATTTTTTGAGTAAATGAATGTTTTAATTTGAAATTAAATATTATATATTTAGAAAATTATTTTAAATAAATTTTGTTCATTTTTTAATTATACATGTTAAAAAATGGTTACGTTGAATATATGGGATTTTTCTTAAATACATGAATTTTTACTGAATTTTAAAATAGAGTAATATAAGGTATATATACATAATAAATTAAATACACTATTCCATGAGTTAGAGATGAAGAAAGCAACATAAATCCAGAATACTCTATCATTATTTTAATATATTTATTTATTATTCTCAAAATACTCATTTTATTGAGAAAAAATAATATTCTAATGAATAAAATATTAAAAACACACCCCTCTCTTCCAATTTAAATACCACCAATCACCACCTACTCCCCTCAATCATCAAAGCCTAAGATATTGTTTAATTTTTACCCAATCCCTCTCCCAAAAAAACATTCCTGTTTCCATTACCATTTATCCACACCATAAATCCATAAGTAAGGGCCTTAAAGAGTTTCTCATGTAGTGTAATTGAAGAGGTAAAGTCCTCATTATTTTTCATTATTTTCTTTTCAATTAATTTTGTTTTCAAATAATATCTTCAACAACCCTTATATATGTGGCATGAAAAAATCATAATGTTATATATGTACTAATATTTTATCATGACAATTAGAATATTCATCAATAATTTTCTTTTCATCTCTATTTGATTCTAAAAATGTGATCAACATTCCATGATGTGTCGATTTACCACCATCGTGGACGATACACTTTCATCTTTCATTAACTCCTTCATATATGATCATAAATCCATTATTATGGTTACATAATATTGTATTTGACATATTATAAGTTATTTAATGTTCTATAACCAATATATAATAATGATATTGAAAAAAAATTATATATGTTGGTACTGATTGTAAAGACTACCAAAATAAATTAAATTATTTTCATTAATGTATTATCTAATGATTCATCCTCATGAAAAAACAATATATAACATATGGTATCAATTAAAATTCTATAAACATATTAACAACATTTCATTACACTTATTTATATTTTATTCAATTTGATAAGAAAAACCATAATGAATGAACCATAGAATTCATGAAATAAATGCACATGAAACAATGAAAAATATTATAAAACATTTTGGAACGTTTTGATAATAAAATAAAATAATTAATAATAAATGTGAATATGGTTTTTTAATATACTAATAATAATATTTAAACAATTATACAAGAGTTTTGTACATGTCTGTCATACAACAAACCACAGTTAAGAGAATTTTTTACCCAATTTTCATTCTCAGGGTGAACCTTCTTCTTCATTAATTATGTGGTACTAAAGTTATTTTCAAATTAATTTTGATTATATAATGTTTTATTATGTGTATTTATAATGTATAAACATATTCTATTCTATTTTTATCAATTCTTACTTCAAGTATATGATATTTTTAAGGGACACTTATTTTAAAAATTATCTTTTATGTTTTTTACATAATTAAAAAGGAATTTGTTTTATGAAAATATTCTTTTTAGGACTATTTTGGGGTTGTTATGATTTTTTATAATGAATGTAGGTACTTATATCTCCTTCCAATGCATTGGGTATGTTTATATTCGAGATCTAATGTATGGTTACTCCACGTGTTACTGTAGTGGTTACACCATATGGTAGCCGTGAGGGTTACATTGTAAAGTAGTTGAGAGGGTTACATTATAAGGTATCCCTGAGGTCATAAGTCATATTGTAGTACCAATGGTAACAATATTATGTAATTAATATCCCAATTATGACTTTATGGTATTATTATGTTTTCTATGTCTTATGGAAAACTCATGTTTTCGTAATGTGATTATACGATACTTATTGGGTGAGAAGTATGTGTTTGGGAAAATTATTTCATACGTTTATAAGTATTTTTGGACTAATGGTTTCTCCCCTTTTTTTTATGACCCTTACTTAGTTTTTTGTTCTCATCCCATTTTTTAAAATGTTTTTCACCGGGTTTATGGATGGGTAAGGGAAAATGAAAAACCAAGATAAATGTTGTAAAAAATTTTCCTAAAAATATTTTATGTTTTATTAAAAACAATTATATTATAGAAATCATGGATACAGGTTTAGTATTATCCATATTAAATTCTTGTGGGTTGATATGTATAAATAATTTCCTAATTTCCCAAAAATCTAAACCAAAAATATCTTTGGGAGTATAAGGAAGTGAATTCTTAAATAATTTAATATATTTTGTAATGATTAAGGTTGGGTCCATAAAATATTATAAGAATATGATAATAATTTAATTTATATCACCTATATTTATTAAATTTATCATTATCTCCTTCCATGTGATGTATTAGTGAAATATGGAACACATTGCTTTATGTGGCATCTCTCCATAGTACAGATGAGTGACATTATCATATCCCCTATAGAATGGAAGGTAAAAAGATATATAAGAAATATTGAATTTTTTGTTTAATTATTTTATAATTATAAAATATATAATTTATATCTATAATGAAACCAAATCAGGAGATGTGGTAATGTAGAAAAATAATAACATGGTTCACGAGGCGATAGTCCTCCGTACACCTGAATGATGATTTTGTAACACATTAAATGAATGTTGGGATGGTTTTAGGTCAATATATTGACATAAAACAATATTATTAAATATAATATACTAAGGATATTATATCTTAATTGATTAATAATAATTTTAGTGGTGGAGGAGGAAATAAAATTAAAATGATTATTGAATAATATAACCTATGTTTCATGTATCCCACTTAGGTCTGCATCAAAGACTTGATAGATTGTCTTTATTCCCAAAATAAATCTTTTAGTATGAGAGTAGGTATGTGGGATAGTGATATGGTCTATTATGTTATAAAAAAATGGATTTAATGTGTTAATGAAAGATGAGAGTAGGTGTAATTTTATATGTGATGTGAGTAGCCCGCTCATAGTGTATTGAATGAAAAAGATGTGCTCATGTATTTAACATGTCACACAGGTAAAAAATTTAGAATTATTGAGACTTAAAATATATAGGGTCAAAATATGTCCATAAATTTTATTTGAGAAAAGTTTTAAGATTAGTTTAACCATTAGCATTTTAGTTTAACCCTCATTAAATCTATTTTTACCTTAACTATGGAAAATAATTTTTCACAATTCATTTTGGTCACAAATTTAGTTAAAAACATTATATAATATAAATTATTTTTTTTCAAAATAAGGAATAAATATATAAAAATTCCCCCCATATAATTGAAATCTTTTTATTGAAAATCAATTCTATATATGTATGAAAATGTAGGTTTGTAAAGGGAATATTATCAAAAGGTTACCTGGTTTTTATGTATAAATTAAATTTGTAAATGATTCCAATGACCTAAATTGTATTAATTGATATAATATTTATCTACTTTTACTTAAAAAAAACTCAAAATAAAATTTATCATTAAAATTAAATTAAACTAAAAAATTGTTTTTAAATTAAAATTTAGACTTTTTTCAATATTCCTAAAAAATCAAAACCCTTTGAAATAATACCAAAATGTTCCCCTAAGATAATTTTGATATTATAATATAAAAATTATGTTTATTTGGTCAAATTATGTAATGGTCGGGACCTCTCCAGCCCATTACCTTGTGAAAATGCGGTGTTAGAGGTGTTATGGGAAGTTGAGGTGACTTGGGGTCCATTTGGGTGGACATTTAAGGGAAATTAATGGGAAATAGCTTTCGCATGGGAGTTTCACGGTTTTTCTAAAATGTGGGGCCAAACCATGCGAGGCCAGTGTTGGAGGTAGTGGCTAACACACTTTTATCGCACGATTTGTCTAACTGTGCGGCCTAACCGTGTGATGAGTGTTTGGTGAGGCCGTATCGACCGCACGATTAGCGCACGATTTGTCTAACCATGCGAGAAAACCATGCGGGCACTTAAATAAAGATCCTAAAATTGTGGGTCTCTACCGTTGGGCTTCTAACTTGAATGTTTAAGCCCTTAAGCGGCCATAACTCAGGATTACCCTCCCTCGAAGGTAGGAGAACCTCTACCATGCATTTTTGAGGTGATCTGAAGGATTCTCTTGGAAAATAGAAGCCAGTTTCTTGAGGCATGTGACTGTTCTTTTTTGGTTTCTTATATCTACTTTGATCTACTCCTCCTCTTCCCTCGGTTTCTTAGATCTACTATCTTCATGGGTAGATCTATGTGTGTGGATGTCTAATACGATGATCTTTGGTCTTGGTTGTGGTAGGAGAAGAGATCTAAGGAAGAACCTTGGTGAATCGGCCCGGTTTTCTTGAGCGTTCTTCGACCCTTGATTAACCATGTAGGGATTTTTCTTTCGTCTCTCATTACTGTGTATCATGCGGGGTGGGTGCGTTACTGTTTCTGTTGTAATGGATGAAACCAAACCTTAAAAAAGATAACAAACTGACTTAAAGAATGAAGGGGGGTGTGATCTAAGTTCTACTGCTTTTCCTTACCCTTGATTATTTATGTTGTGAATTGTTTGGGCCTATGCCCACTGAAAATAATGGATATTTGTGGTCTCACATTGTGCATTAATGAACCTCCATCATATGTGATGATTGAATGACTCTGACATTGGGAATTTTGGTTAATCACGTAAACTTAGTAGATTAAATGAATGATCAGTGAACAAAAATCCTTGTGTGATCACCCCGGTTAACCAACCAGAAAGAAGAAAACTTGATGAATGATGTACTTGAGTCTGGAAACATTCTTGTTCTGTCTCAGTGGCATGTCTATTTGTTCTGCTCGATGCTTATGGGGTGACATGGGTGAGGATGGGATCCTCTGTTGTAGCACGGTTGTTGGTTGTGAATTTAAATTTGTGTGGGGCTGTATTTCGAGGCTTGGTTTGGTTCTGGTACTTTGAGGGTTCTCACTGATCCCTTTACTGTTGTGACTTTACAAGAGAATTGGGTGTGAATTCTTAAATTATTATTTGGTCGTTTTTTTTCTAGCTAGTGTTTATGCCTATTAGTTTCCCATTAGTGCAGAATTCACCTAAATGGGATCACATTAACATGAAAACAAGAATGAGATAAATGGGGAATTGGTTTTGGGAATGAGTTGTGGCTTGGCCATGAGTGTTGTTCCTTTCTTTTATGAATGAATAGTAACAGGGTGTTTCTCTTAGGTTGGCTTCGAAAACCCTTGGTTGGGATGAGTGATTGATACATATACATATAATTGTATTTCATATATTTCTTATTCGAGCCGCACCCAAGTTGTGCACTTAGTGCCGAACACCCCCATTTCATGGGAGATGGCGTTTTTCCCAACACTCTTATGAGTGGTTGGTTATCAGATCCTTTTCTACTCCCTTTTCTGAATAGCCCAAGACTCTTCAGGCATGCTGTGAAGGCCTGAGGTCCATTATAGCCCAAGATTCTTCGGGCAGGGTAGCTGTGGTAGTTCGCCCAGGTGTGTGCGGGCAGGTTGTTTCCCAAGAGTCTTTGGGATGAGGCCCAGGAGTACTCAGGCATGGCAGTAGTTGTTCTGGACCAGGTGTTTGTGGGCGTGGTTACACGTGGTGGTTGTGGCCCAGGTGTTTGTGTGTGGGATGTGTGGTTATGTCCATGGTTTGTGCGGGTTGTGTATGGAAGTTGTACTACGGTGAGAATGGCGGGATTGGTTCGATGCGTAGGATGTCTTCAATAACCAGTGGGAAAGTGGTGCAGGGTACCCAAATGCCTATGTGCTATTACTATATTTTACTTTACTTGCGTTATTTGGGGAGTGTGCCTTGGTGAGGCCTGGGTGGATAGTTTTCCTTGCTAGGTGCTTTGGTTATCTCTTTTCCCACAAGGAATTAGAATGTATCCTCACTTGTGCTCGAGATCTTCTGGTTTCCCTACGGAGTATACTTGTATGCTCACCCTACATATATAAAACTGTTTTTAGGTTTCCAGGAGGACTTCAGGGATCGTGCAGGGTCGTACTAGTTCAGAAGTTAGGACAGTTGATGTTGTTGTTTTTCTTTCTTTTGGTACTTCTTTTTCGGGTTTTCCTTAACTTTTGTATCATTTACTTTTGGAACATGCATATAAGAATGGTTTGTTTTTGATTTACCTGTACTTCCACTCTTGGTGTTTTTGGGATTTACTATCTTCTCTCTCGATCCTATTAAATAATAAAAGGTTAATTCCTTCCATCTGGTGTGTGATTATATAACCTTGGTGTTAGTCGCCACTCTGGGGCCTATTGAAGTTGGGTCTCAGGGGGGTCATTATCTCTCCTTCAACTTGAATAAGGAAGGGTATGGAAACCTGCTGTCACTTCTCTCTTCTTGGTGAAGGCGGGTCGTGACAGAATGGTATCATAGGGGGAGTTTTGAGAGATAGGATGGACTTCGGAGTTAGGCACAGTGAGGATTGCATGGGATGGTAGGGTAACAGTGTTAGACAATCTTGGTGCGTGAAATAGGCCAGGGAAGACTGGATGAGACACCAGATTTTAGGGCCACCCGTGATCCGATCCAAGGACTCTGGGCCTACCGAACGACCAAGTGAGGCTACACTGATTGTAGGGTAATGGAACTAGGGAAGGTACATGCATCATGATGACTTGTGTTCTTGAGTTTCCTAGGTATTTTGGGGATTTAAAATGAATAAGAAGTCTAAGAAAATTTAAGAACAATATTCTACACTACTCAGGATTAGTCATTCCTTGTTTACCTTGCAGCTATGTCGCCTGGGAGATGACCACGAGTAGTGCATGTGATCGATGCCCAGGAGGTTTACATGGCCGATCAATAGAGGACTGACCAAGATAAGGAGGATGATCAGTAGTAGAGGAATCTTCGGGCCTTTCAGCGACAGAACCTTGGAAAGTACGAGGGATCACCTCAGACATGGAGACAGAAAGATGGCTAGAGGAGATGGTGATAGCTTTCAGTTTGATCCGGGATCCGATGGAGTATTGGGTTATTCTGGCTGTAAGCCAGATGCGGGGAGCAGCATGCCAGTGGCGGACTCTCTACCTTGGGGAGAAGAGGGAGGCTGAGGTTACGTGGTCTGACTTCGAGAGGGAGTTCTGGGTGGAATTCGTATCTTCTATGATGAAGGCTGAGAGGAGGCAGGAGATACTCTCCCTCTATCAGGGGACCATGTTAGTGAGAGAGTTGGGGATCAATTTCAAGGATATCCACCGCTTTTCTCCGGACCTCTTTCCAGATGAGGAGTCTCGGGTGATACATTTGGAAGAGGCACTTAGACCTTCTCTTTAGTATGCTGTTACTCTCTTCACCTTACCGACATACTTGGAGGTCCACAAGAAATATGAAGTGGTGGAGAGGACGCACACGCTAGAAGTTGTATTGTGAGAGGGAATCTGGTTGGGCTTGTCGAAGGGGAAGGCCGTCAACAACTGGCCTCCAACATCAGGGCCCTCTAGGTTTTGACCAGTAGGGAGCAGGCCCCAGTAGTTCCAGTTCCAATCTCCTGGTCCTTGACTTTTTCTTTAGGGCCCAGGACCGAGATTCTTCATCTCTGGCAGCCAGGGGAACCTTCATAATTAGTGCCCGGACTGAGTACAGTAAAATGGGGGTGGGCCAGTGCAGCACCCACCCCAGTCGCAGCAGTTTCTAGCAAGGCCCTTTCAGCAGCAGCAGCAGGGACAGTGATCTCTCGCTCCTCCAAGGGCAGATATCGCAAGAGGAGGCCATCCTCAGGGAACTCCTCAAGGACCTCAACCAGGGCGTGGTTGGGAAGGAAGCCGACAGCCGAGGGGCAGGTGAGATGGGCGTGGGTAGTTACACGCCACAGAGGCATCAGTTCTAGCAGGTCTAGAAGTCGTTCAAGGTATGATCTTCTTGTTTAGTACTCTTGCCTTTGCCTTGTTTGATACAGGAGCTTCACACTCCTTTGTTGCGACCAGTCTGGACCATGCTCTGGGTCTAGATGCTTAGAGGCTTCCTGTGCCCCTGGTGTTGAGTACTCCAGTGGGAGGTTAGACTGACTTATTTTATGTTTGTCGACGGTGTATAATGATGATAGGGACATATCAGTCAATTAGGGATCTTCAACTATTGCAGATACATCCATATGATATCATCTTAGGAATTTACTGGTTGTTTTATGTATTTTCCATTATTGACTTATTCTGAGGAAGGATCATGCTTTCAGACCTTGGTTGCCGATGTGTGACTTTCATCGGCGAGCGGGGTTACTAGGAAGGTAATCGGCGAGTGGAGAACCTCCTTTACTTGTTAGCTAAACTATTAGTGGAGTTGGAAGATACAGAAATAGCGGAAGTCCCAGGGATCTTCGGTGAGTTTATGGACGTCTTCCTTTAAGATATGGTGACTCTACCCCCTCGGCATGATTTTGAGTTCCTGATAGACTTGCAACCTAGTTCCCGTCCGATTTCGATGGCTCCCTACCGGATGGAACCTTCTAAGTTGCGGGAGTTTCAGATTTAGATTGATGATATAATGAAGAAAGGTTTTGTTTGACCAAGTGTGTCACCTTGGGTTTCTCTTGTCTTGTTTGCAAAGAAGGCATATGGTGGTCTCAGGCTGTGCATAGACTATCGGAGACTGAATTAAGTAACGGTCAAGAACCATTACCCCCTACCGAGGATAGACGATCTCTTTGACCAGCTGAGGGGAGTAGGTTGGTTCTTCAAGATCGATCTGCGGTCTGGATATCACAAGTTGAGGGTGAAAGAGGGAGACAACTCGAAGACGACTTTTAGATGTAGGTACGGATACTTTGAGTTTGTATTCATGCCATTAGGTGTTACAAATGAACCAGATGTGTTCAAGGGACTCATGAACTCCATCGTCCTGGAATACCTGGATCGGTTCGTAGTTGTGTTTATTGACGACATTCTGATATACTCAAGATCAGAGGAGGATCACGCTGAGCACTTGATAACAGTTTTAGAGGTCCTCCAACAGAACCAACTCTATGGGAAATTGTCCAAGTGCATGTTCTGGATGCGAGAAATGCACTACCTTGGGCACGTGGTGTCTGAGCAGGGAATAGCGGTGGACCCATCGAAGGTGATGTGGTTGTTTCTTGGGAAGCACCGAAGAACATGGAAGAGGTTCGTAGGTTCCTTGGACTGGGAGGTTACTACCGGAGGTTTGTACCCAACTTCTCCCGAGTTGCAGAACCTTTGATAGCTTTTACCAAGAAGGGCTAGGCTTTCATGTGGAATGGGCGGTGCGATGTAGCTTTTAGCTATCTGAAGGAGAAGTTGGTAAGTTCCCAAGTGCTGAGGTTTCCAAAAGAAGGGGTGGCGAATGAGGTGTTTTTTGATGCTTCGGGATAAGGAATTGGGTGTGTGATCATGCAACAAAAAGGGGGGTCTCTTATGGGTCTCGACAGTTATGTCCTTATGAGCATAATTAAGCCACCCACGATCTAGATCTTGCGGCAGTCATGTTTTCACTAAAATTGTGGTGGCATTACCTCATCGGGGAGTGCTTTGTGGTCTTCACGGATCACAAAATCTTGAATTATATCTTCTCCCAGCGGGACCTGAACTTACGGAAGTGAAGGTGGATGGATTTCTTTCAAGACTATGACATCATGATTTCTTAATCCTTAGGAAAAGGGAATGTGGTGGCTGATGCCTTGAGCAGGAAGTCACAAAAGGATGCAGTTCGAGAGTCAGCAGATGCTTGGAAGGTGATGGAGGAGTTGGCTACCCTGCACCTTGATGTAAGGGAGGATGGTGGTAGAGGTTGTCTATTTCAGATGATAGTTCAATCCACTATCCTATGGCAGATGGAGGAGTCTCAGTGGGGAGGCATATAAAGTGAAGTAATACGTGACCAGGTTAACCATGACATTGCTCTAGAAGGGTGGAAGGAGGATGGTCATAATCAGATGCTTTTCAAAAGAATGTTGTTTGTTCCGGAGATGATATGTGAGAGGGTTCTTGGTGAGTTTCACAACTAACCCCTAGAGGTGCACCCAAGATTTTCCAAGATGTACCATGATCTGAGGAGTCCGACCTGGTGGTCCGGGGTGAATCGGGCGGTGGTATAGTTCATAGCAAAGTGCCTAGTGTGTCAGTAGGTGAAAGTTGAACACCGTGTTCCTGGAGGTCTGTTACAACCTTTAGATGTCCCCGAGTGGAATTAGGATGACATCTCGATGGATTTTTTCACCGGACTACCTAAGGTTAAAGGAGGCTATGATGCTATCTGGGTAATGGTGGACCGGTTGATGAAATCGGCTCACTTTCTGGCGATCAAGGAGTCAAGTAAGACGGATGCCCTAACACGGAGGTACATGGATGAAGTGGTATGGTTTCACGGAGTCCCGAGATCCATAGTCTTGGATAGGGATGCACAGTTTACCTCACGAGTTTGGAGAGGATTACAGTATGAATTTGGTACCCAGCTACATCTTAGCACTGCTTTCCACTCCCAGACAGATGGACAGACAGATCGCACCATCCTGACATTGGAGGATATGCTATGGGCATGTATTCTGGACTCTGGGGGATCGTCGGAATGACACTTGCCTCTGATGGAGTTTTCCTACAAAAATAGCTATTACTCTACCATTGGCATGGCTCTGTTGGTAGCTTTGTACGGGAGGCCATGTCGCTCACCCATGTGCTGGACAGAGGTCGGGTAGGCAGGTGTTCTTGGCCCGATGGTGGTTCATCTCACGACGGAAAAGGTTTAGCTTATACGGGATAGGATGAAGGCGTCCTAGGACTGGAAAAAGTCATATGCTGATAATAGGAGGAGACCCTTGGAGTTCGAGGCCGCGAACCATGTTTTCTTGATGCTCTCCCATCGGTTTGGGCAGCCGAGGTTTGGAAGGGGGAGTGAGCTTTCTACCAGGTTCATGGGACCATACGAAGTGCTTCGGCGGGTCAGAGAAGTGGCTTATTAGCTAGCGCTACCACCGCTTATACTGAGAATACATGATTTCTTCCTTGTGTCACAACTCCAACGGTATCTACACGACGATTCACACATCCTCGACTGGGGAAAGCTGGATATCGAGGACGGCGTGATGTTTGTGGAAATAACAGTGAGGATCAAGGATCAAGAGGAGAAGGTACTTCGTGGACAGACCATTCCTTTGGTTCGTGTGTTGTGGAGGCATGGTAGGCTCGAGTAAAGTACCTGGGAATGGGAGACGCAGATGCGCTCCCAGTACCTAGAGCTATTTCGAGTTCTGTTCTATTTTATTTTATACCCTGATTTTTGATGAAGCATTTTTACCTTGTTAACTACGAAATGTGTTTTTTTCTTTTTTTTTCTAAATATGTTGAAGATTCCAGACTGTGGGGAGGGTAGGACTTGATCCCTAATCAATACGCATTAAGGTGGATGCAGTTAGACACGTGCGGGAGAGTCAGTGCCGTCCAAAGTGGATTGTATCTTGACATGGAGGAAGAGAACTCCCTGATCGATATGACTGAACAGTTTGACCCTTAAATTTTTGTGTTCTTACTTGGGGGTAAGAAGAGTGGTAGTGTATCTATAGTCGTTCGAAAGATGGATGATGTTTACTACTGAGAGGTATCTTTCTAGGTGGTTATTCAGACCCCCCCTCTTTTCTCAAGGTTTAGTTTCGATTCTTGAGGACAATAATGTTTTGAGAGGTATTTGATGTAATGGACTGAACCTCTCCATCCCATTACCTTTTGAAAATGTGGTGTTAGACGTGTTATGGGAGGTTAATGTGACTTGGGGTGCATTTGGGTGGACTTTTAAGGGAAATTAAAGGGAAATAGATTTTACACGGGAGGTGCACAGTTTTTCTAAACCGTGCGAGGCTGGTGTTGGAGGTAGTGGCTAACACAAGGTTAGTGCACGGTTTGTCTAACCCTGTGGCCTAACCGTGCGAGGAGTGTTTGGTGAGGTAGTAGTGATCGCACGATTAGTGAACAGTTTGTCTAATCGTGCGAGCAAACCATGAAGGAACTTAAATCAAGATCCTAAAATTGTGGGTCTCAACCTTTTGGCCTCTAACATGCTCTTTTAAGCCCTTATGTGTCCATAACTCGGGATTACCCTCCCTCAAAGGTAGCAGAACCTACCCCAAGCATTTTGGAGGTGATCCGAAGGCTTTTATTAGAAAATCGAAGCTGGTTTCTTGAGGTATGTGATCATTCTTTTTTGGTTTCATAGATCTACATAGATCTACTCCTCCCCTTCTCTTGGTTTCTTATATCTACACCCGTTATGGGTAGATCTAAGTGTGCAGATATCTAATATATTGAGCTTTGGTCTTGGATGTGTTAGGAGAAGAGATCTAAGGAGGAACCTTGATGAATCTTCTCGGTTTTCTGGAGCGTTCTTTGAAACTTGATCAACCAAGTAGGGATTTTTCCTTCGTATTTCCTTACTGTGTATCATGTGGGGTGGGTAAATTACTGTTTCTGTGGGAATGGATGAAACTAAACCTAAAAAAAGATAACAAACGGACGTAAAGAATGATAGGGGTGTGATTGAAGTTCTACTGCTTTTCCATACCCTTGATTATTTATGTTGTGAATTGTGTGGGCCTATGCCCACTAAAAATCATATATGTTGGTGGTCTCTCTTTGTGCATTATTGAAAATCCATCTTCTATGATGATTGAATGACTCTGACATTGGGAATTTTGGTTAATCACGTAAACTCAGAAGATTAACTGAATGATCAGTGAACAACAATCCTTGTGTGATCACCCCAATTAACCAAATAGAAAGAAGAAAACTTGGTGAATGATGTACGTGAGTCTGGAAACATCCTTGTTCTGTCTCAGTGGCATGTATTTTTGTTTTTATCGATGCTTATAGGGTGACATGGGTGAGTATGGGATCATATGTTGTGGCATAGTTGTTGGTTGTGAATTTGAAGAAGTATGGGGCTGTATATCAAGGCTTTGTTTGGTTCTAGTACTTCGAGAGATCTCACTGATCCATTTTTTGTTGTGACCTTACTAGAGAATCAGGTGTGAATGCTTAAATTGTTGTTTGGTTGTTTAATTTTATAGCTTGTGGTTATGCCTGTTATTTTCCCAGTAGTGCAGAATTAACCTAATTGGGATCACTTGAATATGAAAACAAGAATTAGTTAATGGGGAATTGGTTTTGGGAATGAGTTGTGACGTGGCCGTGAGTGTTGTTCCTTTCATTTATGAATGAATTGTAACAGGTTGTTGTGCTTAGGTTTGGTTCGAAAACCCTAGTTTGGGATAAGTTCTTGTTACCTATACATATAATTGTAGTTCTTATGTTTCTTATTCGCTCCCCACCTAAGTTTTACACTTAGTGCCGAACACCCTCATTTCATGGGGGAAGGTGTTTTTTCCAACACTCTTATGAGTGGTTGTTTATCAGCTCATTTTTTGTTCCCTTTTCCGAATATCCCAAGACTCTTGGGGTAGTATGTGATTGCCTAAGGTCCATTATAGCCCATGATTCTTTGGGCAGGATAGTTGTGGTAGTTGGCCCAGGTGTGTGCGGGGAGGTTGTTTCCCAAGAGTCTTTGGGGTGAGGCCCAGGTGTCATCGGGCATGGTAGAAGTTGTTTTTGCCCAGGTGTTTGTGGGTGTGGTTACACATGGTGGTTGTGGCCCAGTTGTTTTCGGGTGGGATGTGTGGTTGCGGCCCAGGTGTGTGCGGGTGGGGTATGGTAGTGGGACTGCGGTGAGAATGGCAGGATTGGTTCGACGCATAGGATGTGTTCAATAACCAGTGGTGAAGTGGTGCGGGGTACCCAAATGTCAATGTTCTATTACTATATTTTACATGACTTGTGTTATTTGGGGAGTGTGCCTTGTTAAGGCCTGGGTGGATAGTTTTCCTTGTTAGGTGCTTTGGTTATCTCTTTTCCCACAGGGCATTACAATGCCTCTTCACTTGTGCACGAGAGCTTTTTTTCCCAACTGAGTATACTTGTATGCTCACCCAATATATATAAAAATGTTTTCAGGACTCCCAGAGGACTTTAGAGATTGTGCAGGGTCATACTAGTTCAGACATTGGGACAGTTGTTGCTGCTTTTTTTCTTTCTTTTGGTACATTTTTTGGGGTTTTCCATAACATTTGTATCATTTACTTTTGGAACTTGCATATGAGAATGGTTTGTTTTGGATTTACCTGTACTTCTACTCTTGGTGTTATTGGGATTTACTATCTTATCTCCTGATCCTATTAAATAAAAAAAGGGTAATGCCTTCCATATTGTGTGTGATTCTATACCCTTAGTGCTAGTCGCCACTCCAGGGCCTATTGAAGGCATGTTTTGGGGGGGTAATTATCACTCCTTAAACTTGAAAAAGGAAGGGTACTGCAAACTGCTATCCTTTCTCTCATCATTTTGAAGGTGGTTTGTGACAAATTATTTTTATTAATGTGGTAAAACTTACTAATAAATTATGTGATCAAACCGTGACTAAACCAACTTATAGAAAAATACCATTTCAGAAAACATTTTCTTTAAATGGTTCTAGTTTAATATCTATTTAATATATATCAATTTCATATTTATGAATGATTAAACCATATAATTATTATAATTTATTTTTTACTATTAATACCTTCCAATTTGACATCATGATTATAATGTAAATGTTTAAATAATAAAATTTTAAGAATTTATTGTGTTTCGTTCAAAACAAGCATTACAGGAATTATAAGATATTTATGATATTTCAAAAAAAATCTTATAATATCTCATTTCTATATTCCATTATATGCATGGTTATTTGTTTCATACACATTATTTTATAGGATATTTAAATTTTAAAATAATGATGTGTTATATTCTACACCCTTAAACAAATTGTGTCCTGTCAATTTAATAATGATATAGATAATCAAGGTTTTTTCATTTGAAAATACTCATATTGGAGTCCAACATCATTAGAAGGATTAATAAAACAACCCTCATGATAATATAGAATGGAAATTAAAATGTTATATGGATTAAAACATAATAATGTTTAAATTAAGAGAACATTGGTGTTAAGTAAAGATATTCAAATTGAAAAAAGATTAATTAATTATAGAGAGTGATTGAGTTCATGGATCTCAATAAAGGGAATGATAAATGGAAATGTAAGGATATAAAAATAATAAATCAATGATAACATAAAAGACCATTTAATTCATCATATATGAAGGTTATAAAATAGAATTTGTGTTTAAGATATTTTTTCTTTAATATGAAGAATTATTTTACTATCTATGTTTATAGGAACAATTCTTACTTAATTGATTTATATATCATGAACACAAGTTCATTTTTTATATTCTTTGATCAATTTTATATCATTGGTTACTATAAGATATGATTATCCCAAAAAAAAATCATATTGATTAAGAGATAAAATTAACTTTTAGTATATCTTATAATCAATAATAAAATGAAAATTCATTCGTTTAATCTCCATTTTTTATCATATAAAATTTCATAGCATTGTTTATCCCATATGTATAAATCTTCCTATGTTAATGTAATACATTAATATCTAAATTCTCATCAAAAGATCAACTAAAAATATTTCATAACATTTTAACCTTATCGCCATTTCAAAAATATTATGATCCAAAAATTTAGAAATAAGCATACCAAATTTCCAAAATTAGCATATTATTAATCCCCAAAATAACCTAACAAAGCTCTCAGTCGTCAAACACAAAAAATTTGAATACATTCAACATTATTTCTCTTGAAACATGGTAATAAACTGAATAGAAATAAAACATTATTGAAACATGAATTATTATTTATTATTTATGTAAAACACATATTACGGGATATATTCTTTAAATATATAAAATTTTTAGCACCGTCAATGTTAGCATAATTTTTTGTAATAAAATCATTAGTTAGTTACATGGTTTTCTGTACTATCAAATTTAATTTATTTATATCAATAATCTTTACCTCAACATCATTATATCACCATCAAGAACATATTTTTTTGTTATATTTCCCTCAGTCATATGTTTTCTATGATGTTCAAATTGTAATTGAATCATTTATCTTTGACATCAGTACCATTCAAAATACACTTTAAATCCATAGTGAATAATTGGAGTTCCATAACCCTTATGCGTTTAAATAATTTCATTAAGAAAATAATTATACAATATATTTATTATTTCGAAAAACAAAATCAATGTAATCATTTCACTATGTATATAGTAATATAATAATCATTAACTTGAGCCATTAGATCATTTTGAGATATTTTCTATTAACAATTGTGGCATTAATTTGTGTATTTACCCATCCCATTATAGTTGAATAATTTCACATTAGAAGATTCTTTATTTTCCTTTCAATTATGAGAATAGTATAATTTTTTTTCACACATTTGTAAAAATACATTTACATTTAATAATGTACCATACTGTTTTCCATCCACATGAATCACATGTTGGAAAGCCATTCCTCCACTTATTTCATTTGTAATTTATTTCCTATAATTTATTTTTTTCTCATGCTTCCCATCAAATCCATAAGTCTTGAAGAATTATTTCTTTTCCTTAATAACACGTGATACAATGTGTTCATATAATGAGATAATTTTTTTGCGAATAGTTCGTTTTGAAGGAATGTCTTTATCTAATAAAAAATGGTAAATATTAAACATTATATTACACACATAGTCTATAAAATTCCTTGCCAGCCTTGTAATGTTGGATTCATAAATAGAAACATTTGACACTTCTTTATATCATAAAATTATGAGGTATCATTCCAAATCCCCTAATTTTTCAAGAGGAAAATATTTTTCAAAAAATATTACCATTAACTAATTCCAATACATGACAGAAATTTTCTCCTCATTCATATTTTTTTTGAATCAACGACCAGAATTAATCAGAATCTCTTGAGATATGATAAACATCTATAAAAATATTTTCTCTTTCACTACTTCCCAATGAAAGAAATATCATCTCTATGGACCATTTCTATTTGTAGATAAAATTATATTTTTAGAACCATTGAATTTTTGAGTTTTCTGATCCATGAAGTGGTCTAACATTGATTTACCATATAATGGATTAAAAATCTACTCTATAGGGAAATAGTTATTACTCATAACCTGAATCAGCTTCCTAATATTGATATAATTTTACAAGTTCTTGTTGCAGCTCCAGCTCCATCTCTATTATCATTCCTAGGAGGGTAATACTTACCTGGGGTATGTGAAATACTATGGTTCCCATTAATTAAATAAGGAGATATTTACTAATAATTACATACACAATATTAGATCATAACATTGTGAAACAGAAAATTTTAATCCCAAAACTAGTGAAACAATTAACATAAGTTGAAAATTTTAATCATAGATAATATCATAACCAGAAACATGGATTCAATAGGGATATATTTATTTTCTATTCCATCATAATGGTTTATAAATAAAATTAGTAAAACACTAATAATTTCTACTGATAGTGTCATACCAGGGGTGTACTAAGGCTCATTTTAATGCAATAGATGAAGATTGGGTCAAGCCCAAGGAAACCATTTCATATTTATTACCCATAGTAAAATATGTTCTAGAACCATGTTAACATCTAGTATCCATACAAGGATGCATTTCAAGGAAAAACAAATTAATTTATTCCATACCAAAACATTATGATGTTATTCATTCATTTCCATAATGCTTATCATAGGGTTATATTACGTAATCTATGTTTTACTAAATAAAGTTCTCATGGTTTCTATTGAATATCCTCTAATACCATCTATAGTGACCTGACCTTTTTATAATAGAGAAAATAATATACATTATTAAATTTGAATAAGATATTATGAATTTCATCATAAGAGTCCAAATAGTTAAGTAGTATTGGTAAACTAGAAACATACATCAAATTATATTTATAATTTCAATTTTAGTTTATGTCTCTAAAGAAGATTTTTTACAAAACAATTAAATATGGATATTGAGGGACCATGGGCATGATTTATTATGTCCCTATATTCTATTCCCATTTAGAAAATCCAATATTTGTCTAGCAATCATCATGAAAATGAAATTTATTATTCATTCAACAAGAAACATTGAGAACTGAGAAAAAGCCATGGATAAGTCTTCTCCACACCAATTGAGGAAGTCTATCCCTTTTTTAGCCCATATAAACACTCATCTTCTCCTCAACTGAGAATCACCTACATAACATCAGAGTGAAGTTTGGTCATCTCTAATTACTTCTCCTACACCTTGACATACATTCCAAAATTGTTTTATTCCATTTAAGGATTTCTTGGGTGATAGTCATATGAGATAAAGGCCTAAATTGTCCAATCCTCACCAATCAACATCTCACAGTACTCCAACATTTAGGATATTTGGTAGTCAATAGCGCACTTATAGAAACTTATTGAGCATAAAAAACAATGAAGGGTATCAAATGATAAATATATTATATAATTTTTGGAATACCCTTCACCATATTGGGGTGTACAACAATAGGTGATATAGTTCCAATTCACATTACATTTTAAAATACAAAATACCTAATGAATTTTAGTTGAAAAATCAATTATACTCCATAGGATATCCAAGTATATCAATAAAAAATAACATCATAGTATCCTAGAGAAAGAAAAATAATAATAAAGTTGATAGATCATATGAAAATTAAGGTTATGAATATATTTTATGTTATGCACAAAAAATAAACAATTAATATGATAAGGTAAAAACCTCAAAAATAATCCATTTTTCAATAAATTGATCTTAATATGGTATGAATTAATATTGATAAAATAATTCCATATAAATAATATCTTGACCATGAAACTTGAAAAATGATTATTATAACTCATTGAATAATCAACAAGGAGTATCAATAACTGAATTGATATTAATGGAATGCATAATTTTATACATATAGAACATATTTTTGAGTTTTATTCATAAGAATAGAGTACCATATAGGATTGTTCCGAGAAATATAAACCATATATTCTTATTCCAATACATTTATATACATGTGTGAGGACTCATCCAAAACCATGTCTAGTTTGACTTATGAGACATACGGATGGATTAAATAGTAATAGTAGTCCCTGATCATCACATACAAAGTCCAATTCATTCACTAAATAAAAGCAGTGAAATATATCCAACATAAAAATTCTCATATGAAAACTAATATATGAATATATAATATTTACCCCAATTCATCAACATAATTATAAACCATTCAATGTAAATTGGTGAATGGTAATGAAAATTAATATTCTAAATTAAACTGATCATAAATCATCCAAATAAAAAATAAGGATGATATAAATATAGAATATACCCATTAGATCATAATTTCATTAAAGGGATGATGTAATTGATGAATAAATATACCATAAATATTTCTTCTAGAACGTTCTTGAGGAAAATATCATTTTTATTTTGAAAATCACCTTTTAAAACAAAAATTTTAGAAAAATATTTTAAAAAATTTATCAACGATAATAAACATTGAAACTTACAGATTAATAATTAAAACATTGAGTGTTTATAAAAGAAATAAATCAATTATATGCTGAGTATGATAAAAAAGATTCCAATCAAATTTTTAGTAAAATACAAATGAATATTTTTTTTGGAAATGACCTGAATATTCATTTAAAAATAAAATTTAAAAGGTAAAAATGGGTACAATTTTATTGCATTCATAATTTTTAGTATTTTTTTAGAAAAAAAAATATTTGTAGAAAAAATGTGTTTTTAGGGAACCGAATATTGATCGAAGGGAGAAATAATATCGAATATTTTTAAACGATGTTCTCAATCATTTTATTTACCAAAGAGTTGATAAATTGTAAAATTAGTTGAAAATTTTAATGAATAATTATAATATAAGAATATATATTTATTTTAATATAGAAATATAAAATAATTCCCCTAAGTTATACATAAACAAAAACTACTCTGAATAATGATCCTATTATGAGATAAACCTTTACCACTATGGTAAATTTTGAATCAGAATCCCCATGAAAGAAAAACATAAATGAAATTATAAATACCATAAAGAAAAATTAATTCATGATATATTATACAATAATGGAATTATATACACCATATAAGAGAAATTAATGGTGGTTATGTTTTATGTATCGCAAAAGTAAAATAGAGATGGGAAACCCTTACCATTAGTCTGAATCATCACGTACATTCATTATACTCCTAAAGAATAAAAATATGATAAGTATTTACATTGTTATGAAAAAATTTCATCAATATTATTTTATTTATTTAACATATTTTCACACTATATATGATTACATAGTCAATTTTATTTACGATAGAGGTTTTTGATTATATTTGGCTTGTGTGTCAAAGATGAATTTAGTAGGTAGACTATGGTCAGGGGGTTTACTATTTATAAATATCAAGAATAATAATAGTTAAATAATTACCATATTTACACAACAATTATACTTTTAGAATGAATCAATAAGTTTGTTTATGAAAAATTAGTAATGTTACTATCATGGAGGCGGTAGGCTTTATGTATACATGAGTAACGTTTCCATTTTTAAATGATCATTATGGAATGAAAGTAAGTAATATTTAAGGTTTCCAAAATTATTATAAAATCATATATATAATATTATTTAAAGAAATATCCTTATGTATATCACCCATTTGGTGTGGTGATTAAGAGAGTCGCATCTCTTAGTGAAGGCAGTGGTCCACATGTACACCAGCGACATTATAAAGATTTTGTATAATAAAAAATTATATATTATCTATAAAAATGATCCAAATTTCTATAATATCATAATAATTTCCTTGTACAATATATATTCATTAAATTTTTCTTCCTCACCTTTTATGTAAAGAGTTAGTGAAATATTAATCAAATTCCTTCACAATGGAGTAGTCGACCATATGTACAAGCAACATTATATTGTATCCCCAATGGAATGGATGATAAAAATTTATATGCGATATAATTATTAAATAGGTATAATAATTTTACAAATATAATATATATACTTCAAATCCTGCATCATACCCAACCATGAGAGGTGATAATGAAAAAACGAATGAGATTGGTTCGAGGGGTTCTAATCCATTGTACACATGAATGATAATTTCATAGCCCATTTAATGCAAGTAGGGATGGTTGTAGAACATGAAATTAAAAATAATAACTCTCATTATATTTAATATATTGATTTTATCATATCAATATGTTTTAATAAAAATGATGGATGTATAGGAAGAAATAAGGTAAAAATTCTAATTGAAGAACATTACGTGTTATTCAAGTATCCTTGTTAGGTTTCTACAAAAGCTTTACAAGGTTGTATTTAGGAATAAAGTAAGGATTTTAAGATGAAGAAGGGATGGTGAGAAGTGATTCTATAAGTTATTTTTGGTACAAAAAGGGATTTATGTTGTGAATAAAAGAGTATAGGGGGTGACTTAATTATGTATGGGGAGTGAAACACTTATAATTGTTTGAATGAAAAAGGTGTAACCAGATTTTTGACATGCCAAAATGTTCCAAATGGTGTATTATTGAGACATATGCTTGAGAAGGTGTATTTATTTCCATAAGAGATATTTTATAAATGTTTTCCATTTATTTTAAATGTTATTATTTTATTTTAACCCCCTATAAATCCATTTTTACCTCAACCATGGTGAATAATTTTTTTATGTTTTCACTATTCATTTTATTCAAAAATTAATTTTATCTTATAATATAACATAAATTATTCTGAATAAAAATATGGAATATATTTTTTAAAACTACATTAACATATGTGGAAATATATAATTTAAAATTAATCATGCATATGTGATGAGAAAGATGGGGTTTGAAGCGAAAATATTTAAAAGATTACAATGCCTTTGTATAAAAATACAATATGAAAATGATTATATTTTTCTAAATTGGATTAAATGATATATAATTGAAATAATATTATTTTAAAAATAATTTATAATTTAATTTTTAATAATAAATTAGTTTAATTAAATGATATTTTTTAACTAAAATCTATAATTTTTCACCATTAATTAAAAAATGACAATTTTTAGAAAAATAATAAAATTTCATCCTATAGAAATATTGATATAATAAATTTAAAAATAAAAATTATTAATTAAAATATATTTCTAATTTTTTTAATTATAAATTATTTTTTCAAATCATGACTAATCCACCTAATAGGAAAATACCATTTTTAGAAAATATATCTTTCAAATGGGTCTAATTTTATCACTAGTGAATATATATCGATTTTATTAATATTATCCATGTTTAATACATATATTTTTATAAAATGATTAGTTAATATTCATACCCACTAATTTAGTTTCTAGTTTATAATTGTAATTTTTACATAATATTTTTTTAACAATGTATATTGTTTCGTTCGAACCTGGAGTTTTTTTCATTTTAAGCTATCAAAATGGATTAAAAAATCTATTGTATGGTATCAGGAAGTTATAATTCCATATAGATTTTTTGTTTCATGTCGTACGTACAATTTAATATGACATTTATAGTTTAAATTCTATTATTTTTAAAATTTCATGATTATATCATCATAAATTCTATTTTAACAACCCCTAGTGGAATTTTCATAGGATCTAATCATATTTTAATATCTCATGGAATCTAAGGGAGGAGATTATAGTAACATATATATAATGTAAATTTTCATTATATTCAATTTCTATTAAGTAATATTTCACTAATACCATATTTTTTAAAAATTTGTTTTTTATTTTTATAGGTAAACCTCCATTGAAGCTATATCATTCCCAAGATCAGATAAATGAGATTCATAAGGGATAATTCCACTAAACTATGCCAATTATCACCTTGATATGTTTCCTAATATCATAACATTATTTTTGGATTTCTAATTTAAATTTATTTTATAATTATAAAATACTATTTCAACATATAAATCATTCATTTTAGATTGTGTTTTCATGTATAACAACGTATTAACTTAAGATTTATTGAATGATAATACAAGGAGAAATATCAGGTTATTACTTTATCACAACATAAATATATTGGATCCTCATAATTTTAATTATTAATCTATTTAAATTTAATGTATTAAATGATTCTAAATATAATTTAAAAATATGGTTCACCCTCACTATCGGTTGTTGGACTAGTGAACTAATATTTGAGGTTATAATAGAAATACATGTAATATGTCTCTTTCATTAACCATTTTAAAAAAATACAATTTTTAACATGTTTTTTATATTTATCCTTCTATTAATATGTTTACATGTGGGGAATTTTATATTTTATTTTATAATATTTACATTTTTTTCTATGAAGAGGTCCAATCCAAGCCTAAAATTTCCTCAAATTTAATTAAATGAACTATAATAAGATATTACAGGAAATAGACTCATATAAATATCTCTTTAATAGGTGTCTTATACAAGGGAACAAATATTTTATTTAATAATTCAAAATCCAACCATCTAGGTGGTTATTTTATGTCCTTAGAATACATTATATGTGCAATTTGTTGGGTTGAATAAGATAAAAATACAACACTCCAATTTATTGAGTGGATAGAATGTGTTTCTCACATCACATTATATTAAAAATTAAAAACCATTGTCTTTGTTTCATTTGTATTCCCTTGTCTGGGAAGTTACTAGTTCATATCAACATTTTTATCCATTAGATTAGGGTGTTTACTTTTCTAACTTCTTTGTTCTCAATTTTTATGATAGTGACTTTTCATTAGTACATTAAGATGAATTATTTTTTCCTTTCACGGTGTCCAATGAGATCCTCTATTTTTTCATTAATTAGTTACTATATTCCCTCGTTTTTCAAAACATAAAATGTATCACTCATAATCTTATAACATTGAACTTGTGGTTATTTTTCTATATCTTCACAAGATATAAAGGATCGAATCTTAAAGGATCAAATAGTTTTGTGGTCATAGAATGTTAGATATATGATTAAATATCACATTACACTTGAATACATATAATACAATGTAATATTTTATTTTTTATAATTAGTATTTCCTCTAGAATATTATTTCTTAATTATCATAGTACACTTCCCGGAATCTTGGAAAAAGGAAAAAAAATAAATGAGTGGTATCAAATGCTCGTTAAGGGGAAGTATATAATAGAAAATATCATAGTATAAATCCAGAAAAAATAATTTCAATGAAATATATGATGATTATATAATGCAATATAAATAATCAAAAAAATTCAGAAACTTATCCATTGATATCATAACTCATTTAATAATCACATGGACATTAATAAATAATTCTACAATAATGGAATAAATAATGATTTATATCTTAATCATACCATTGAGAACTTGTGATAAGACATCATACATAAATGTATAAGTAGTATTCCAAATACCCAAACTAGTTTATCTCTTGAGTCCTACTAATATATGAAGGGGATGAATATAACCAGGACTTAGTCATCCCTTAATATATCCTATTTAATCATCATATTATCACACAATAAAACTAAATCAACATGTATCAATAATAAATAACTATATGCATTTGAAGAACATGAAAATATAATGTCATTACTTTCCCTAAAAAAATAATTATAACCCATTCAGTGAAGTATAGTTGATGGAATCCTTGTAGTATATCCCTAGTATATAATACGATTCATCTAAGAATTTAGACATTGATTAAAATATTAATGGATTTCTGGAACATTTATTTAGATAATAAGTTTTCATTTTTAAATAACAAATATAAATATAAATATTTCTAGAGTATTTGAGAAGAAAATTTCTCTTAATGAATCATTGAAAAATGAAATCAAAACATCATGGAATATAATATCAATGATGGTGTGAAATGCCTTTCTTATGTAAAGGATTAAAAAAAGATATTTCTTAATCATTTGATTAAAATTTCATTATCAGAATACAAAAGAATATTCAATTTACTTTTTATAGGAAGTAAAATTTTAGTAAAAATGAATTTAAAAAACATCAGAGAATGTTAAATATATTATTGAAATCATTTTAAATAAAATATGAACATGTAAGAAAACTATTCCACATAGAATAGAAAACAATTCTAAAGACCCTACCACTGTTTCCTAGAGTCATTGCCCTATTTTATTAAATTGGAATTATTACATGAATTTTGTGTCCTAATGGACTAAATAGTTTACAAATTTTAGAATACTAGATGCAACACCCCAACCCCAGAAGCCCAGATTCAGTGCATTATTACGTATCATTAGAATGATCACAAAAGATCAAGTCTCGAAATACCGATTAGTTTAGTAGCCCTAGAAGTACTAGATACATTCATAAGGTTTACATTACATCATAAAATGGAAAACTATAACAACATTTTCTCTATAGACAACAATGAGATCCAATAGACTATCCCTACAGGTCAATCATAGTATACTTCTTCGCATCCTAGAAAAATAGAACATATAAATGGGTGAGCTCAGATGCTCATTAAGGATAACAATATAGCAGAAACTTTCATAAATAAGAATAATAATTTATGGCAATGTATAGAAGTAAAAAAATCCTTTTCAATATAAACTTCATCATAATATGGTAAATATAAATCAAAATACTTTCATTTACTTACTGACATGCATATTCTACTAGTCTAATAATCACATGAAATATCAATATCCACTTTCATAATGATGAAATGCATAATTCCAAACTTCATAACCACATAGTCAAGGCCTTGTTCCAAGACTAAATATAAGATTTTGTAAAGGCCTTGTTCCAAGACACTAGTTTGTCTAATGAGACCAACTGATGCATCGATGATCTATAGCGGGCTCCACCCATCACTTACTAAGTCCAACGCATTCCACATATGAAATTTTTTAAACATAACATAAACATTCATATTAAAACTAGAATACGAAATGTCAATACATTATCCTTAAACCTTGAATGGTAGAAAAATAACACATCCATGGACAAACATATCACAAAACCTTCAATACAATATGGAATATTTGTATTATAATTAATCAACTTCAAACAAGATTAAAATCCATTAATAGATATTGACATAGATGAAATCAAAATAGTTTGAGAAAAATATCTCATTATTTATTTGAAATCATTTAAAGTTACATAATTAAAAAAGAAAAAATTAATTTTGAAAATATTCTTATAAGTTTGTAAGGGAAGCTTCGATGATGTTATAACGGCAGAATATAGCCACACCGCCGTTTAAGTTAAGAAAACATTCTTACCTTAGTTTTGTTGAAAAAGGCATAAAGTAACTTGTTTGGAAAACGACGGAGAGATTCCTTTAAAAATGTATAATTTCAAATAAGGGTATAAATGAATTTAACCCATAGTCTAGTATGTAGTAAAAATGTTTTGTAATACATTTTTATAAAAACACGGATGTGGATGATAAAGAGGTCCCAATAGATTATTACCTATAAACAACCTTGAATAATGAAGAGGTTGTAGAATTAACCATTACCTTGTAATTTTCCTTGGTTGTGGGTAGGTTAACCTCTTGTATAACGGTGAAATTATTATTATTAAGTTATACAAGAATAATATACATTAATATGATATCATATATGATATTTTAATATTTATTTGTTAATAATATTTTAGTATTATCGTTGTTTCGGGTGTTAACTGATTAGTTTTCTTTTATATTCATTATTAACTAAGTAATGTTTGTTATGGATAAGATCTATCTTATTCTTTTTCAGAATGATATTAAGTATTTAAAAATTATTTTTAACCATCTAATTAAAATTATTCTTGAATGGATATGATGGGGATTAAATCTCATTGTGTCTGTGGAGACGGTAATCCGTACATACACACGAGCGACAATATCATTATTTTGATATTAAAATCATATATAATTGGATGGTATATCATATATATGAAATAATATCCCATTATATTTATTATTTACATCATTTATAAATCATTATTATACCCATGTAAATAATAACGTATTGAATAACAACTACACCACGACGTGGAGACCGTAAGCCGTACTTACACACGTATAGTGTCATGTCATTCAAAGGATAGATAAAATAAGGAATATGGTTGTACCATAATTATAATAAAATCACAGTATATAGAATATATTGGAGTTATTATTTTAATATAGAAACCACAAGGAAAGAATAAGTGGAAGAAGAAAAAAACATGAAAGAGTTGGTGAGATATTTACCTCTTTTTCGGGTTCTTTCTTTTTATTTGATCAAAACTGATTCTTAGGTTTTCTTTATGACTAAAGAAAGGCCTCTACGATAAAGGAAGAAATGTTGAGAGGGTATTTGGGTAGGGTTTTGTTGATCCAAATGTCTTTGAAGGTGTGAATTAGAGAGAAGGGAAGTGCCCTTTTATAAGATGGGTGAGGGGAACCTTAAGAAAAGCTAGAAATATTGTTTTATAATAAAATCATTTTCCTTTTATAATGGATCAAAAATGAATTATTTAAATTATAAGGTAGGGATGGTTCGAAAACCTCTAAAAAAATAGGTTTTAGATAGTTTTAGGTCACTATATTAACCATATAGTTTAGATTTAACTCTTAGTTAAATATATTGACATTTACTATGTCTCTTTGTATTTTTATATTATATGGTTAATAAACATACTATAAACATCCAAGATAAACTCAAGTGGTTAATTAGTGATAAACCTATCGTTATAAAAGTATTTTGGCCAAACCTTTTATTTTTAGGATTGTTATATCAACTAATAATATTCTATATGTTTAAAAACTCATTTCTGTCAATTTTGACATTATTTAATAATTGATTTTTATTAGTCCTAACACCTTTATTACTTCGAACTAAATAAATTTAATCAACCATAACATGTCATATTAAACTATAAAACTATTTTAATTCATTAAAAGTTACAAATTATATCTATAAGGATATTTATAATATCAATTATTTTAATCAATCATTAATATAGTAATTACTACATTATAATTGTTTCATAAATAAATTTAATTATTTAATGTCTAAAAATTATAAATAAAATACCATTATGTAGTAAATATTTTTATCTTTCTAATGAATATTTATTGTCGAAATTATATTGTGGGTAACCGTATATTAAAATTGGTTTATTTATTAAACATTGAATTTAACTCGTTTAACTCTTCTTAAAATAAAATAATAATGAATGTCTTAATCTAATCCAAGTGGACCAAATAGGTTCATATTTTATTCCTAAGGTTGTTTTTGGTCGAATTATACTTATCAAATAGAATTAGGACATGTGTTAGGGTAATAATAATATCATTTTTACCCTTAACTACCCTATTTACTTTTAACCGTGGTAAATAAAAGATAAAAGTTACTATTGACCAAAAATTATTTTCATCTTATTGAACCACATTTTACTTACTAATATCAACCATGTATCTTGGATTTTTGAAATTCAACTCACATTAGTGGTAAAATTTTGTTTTATGTAAATTTTCAAATTATCTTACGAGGTGGGTAAAAGACGGTAAAAAGTTCAATAAAATTATTATATATAAAAAATTGTTATAAACTAAAACTAATGAATTACATTGAACTTATATAGTTATTATGTATATATTTTGACTTAAAATAAATTTAAATAAATAATTATTTAAATAAAAATTTGGTTTTAAACTATAACTCAATGTTTTCACTATTTATCTAAAATTGAAAGTTTTCAGAAAAATTCCGAAAATGAACCCTAAGCTAATTTCGATATTATGATTCCAAAAATGAAGCCCATTTTACAAAAGTAAAATTTATAAAATTTCAAAAAGTTGGTATTACTATTCATAATGTCTAGTTTTACTGGTTGTGGTGTGTTAGAACTCAAAGTTACGTACAATTCACGCTATTGTATTATTCAAAGAGAATCGTACTGTGGAATCTTGGGGTGTTACATTCTCCCCTCTTTAAAATAATTTCATTCATGAAATTTCTAGAATATTATTGCATAAAAAGACTTGGGTGGTTCTTCATCATAAGTTTCTCGGGTTCCCATCTTGCCTCTTCCGTCTTATGGTTTCTCCATAGAACTTTTACCAGACGAGTCATCCGGTTTCTCAGCACTTGTTCTCTTGTATCAAGAACCTTGACAGGCTCTTCCCAATAAGATAGATCGGGTTCCAGTTCTAATTTCTCATATGTGAGTACATTCATTGGGTCAGGCATTTATTTTCTCAATAGTGATATGTGGAACACATAGTGAACTTTGGAGAGACTTAGCGACATTGCCAAACAATATGCTATATCCCTAATTCGTTCTAGAATTTCGAAAGCTCCGATGTACCTAGGACATAATTTTTCCTTTTTACCGAAACGTATAACACCCTTCCAGGGAGATAACTTCATGAAAACATGATCTACTACTTGAAATCCCAAATCCTTCCTTCAGTTATCAGCATAGCTCTTTTGCCTACTTTGAGATCCTTTTATGTGGGTTTGGATTATTTTTACCTTTTCCATCATTTCCTCTACAAGTTCTGGACCTACAATTTTTCATTTACCAACATCATCCCAACAGGTTGGTGTGCGACATCTGTTTCTGTATAACGCTTCATATGGTGCCATCTGAATACTTGAATGGAAGCTATTGTTATAGGAAAATTCTACCAAAGGTAAATATTGATCCCACATACCTTTAAAGTCAACTGAGCAAGATCTCAACATGTCTTCTATGGTTTGAATAGTCCGTTCTGATTGTCCATCAGTTTCGGGGTGGTATGCAGTGCTCAAACGAAGTTCAGTATCCAGAGATTTTTGAAGACTTTTCCAAATTCTTGATGTAAAATGGGTATCATGATCAGAAACAATCAATAGAGGTACACCATGGAGTCTTAAAACTTCATTAATATATATTATTGCTAAACGTTCAAGTGGTAGATCTTCTCTTATATTATGAAAATGTACTAACATGGTAAGACGATCAACAATGACCCACATTACATCATTCCTTCTAGGTGTCTTTGGTATCCCCATAACAAATTCCATCGCAATATTATCCCATTTCCACTCAAGTATAGGAAGAGGATGCATGACTCCTCTAAGCTGTTTCCTTCCATCTTTCACTTGTTGACAAACCATACATTGTGACAAAAAATCTGCAATATCCCTCTTCATGTTGTCCGACAAAAATTTTTCCTTAAAGTCTCTATACATCTTAGTGCTACCAGGGTGTATATAGAAATTAGAGCTATGAGCATCATCCAAAAATTCCCTTTTTAGATCAGGTATGTTAGGAACACAATGTCTCTTCCCAATTTTAAAACTTCCATCTTTATATATGAAGTAACTCAATCTTCCATCATTCACAGCATTAATTTTCTTTTAAAATTCCTCATCATCAACCAGAGAACTTTTTATCCTTTATATTAATGATGTTTTGGAAACCATTTGAAAAAGTATTAATGTTTCAACTGTCATGATTATTCCCATATCCATTTTCACAAGATCTATTAAAATGGGATCCCTTTCAAATATCATCTTGTCCAAAACTCCATGATCCTTCTGCTCAAATAATCTGCCACATTATATTCCATTTATGGGTGGTCGTGTATAGTGAAATCATAATCTTTGAGTAGTTCAAGTCATCGTATTTTCCCCATGTTGAGTTCTTTCTGTGAGAAAATATACTTCAAACTCTTATGATCGGTATATATCTCACATTTTTCACCATAGATATAGTTTCTCCAAATCATCAAAGAAAATATTGTATTTGTTAACTCAAGATCATGGGTAGAATAGTTTTGTTCATAAATTTTTAGCTGTCATGATGCATAATAAATAACTCTATAATTCTACATAAGGACAAAACGAAGTCCATTCTTTGATACATCACTATAAATAACAAACCCATCATTCCCCGATGATAGAGTCAAGATAAGAGCATTGACTAATCCTCTCTTCAGTTCATCAAAACATTCTTCACACTCTTTTTTCCACAAAAATTCAAACCCTTTACATGTGATCTTTTTCAATGGGTTAGCCAACCGGGAAAAATTCTGGACCAAACGTCGATAATAACCTGCTAAACCAATAAATGTACGTACCTCGGTTATACTTTTTGGTGCTATCCATTCTTAGATTGCCTTGGTCAGAGAAGGATCAATAGAGATTCCATCCTTAGAGACAATATGGCCATGAAAATTAATCTCCTGAAGCCAAAATTCTCACTCCTTAAACTTCTCATATAATTTATTTATTCTAAGAGTCTTTAGAATAACGCGCAAGTGATTTTCATTCTCTTCGTATGTTTTGGAGTATACCATGATATCATAAACAAATACCACTAAAAATTACTGAAGATATTCCTTCAAAACTCTATTCATTAAATCCATGAAGAGATAGGGTTCATTAGTCAATCCAAAAGGCATTACTGTTTACTCATAATGCCCGTACCTAGTTCGAAATGTTGTTTTCAGAATGTCTTCCTTCTTCACACACAACTGATTATATCCAGATCAAAGGTCAATATTTGAAAAGTATTGAGCTCCATGATTTTGGATGAATAAATCATCAATGCGAGGTATGAGATACTTGTTATCTGTTGTTATAGTATTGATCTCCTTGTAGTCAATGAACAACCTCATAGCTCCATCTTTCTTCTTGACAAAAAGAACAGTGGCTCCCCATGAAGAAACACTAGGGTGAATAAATACTTTATTAATCAATTACTCTAGTTATTTATTTATTTCCACTAATTCCACTGTGGCCATTCTATAAGGGGTCTTTGATATGGACCATGAACTTGGAATTAAGTCAGTGGAAAACTAAATTTCTAATTCTGGAGGATGTCCAGGTAAATCCTTTTGAAACACATCAACATATTCTTCCACAGTAGGTATATCATCTATTTGATCATTCCTTTACTTACCCATAATTATTTCATTCTATTCAACACCAATAATTGAATTTAGTCGATCTACTAGGGGTGGGTCTAGATAAGAATTAGGTGGTTACATTTCTGCTCTAATAATAAGGTACTCCTTATCATCATCAAAAATTGTAACCTCCTTCTTCTTACAATAAATTAACGAATCATGGTCCAAAATCCAATCCATAATGAGGATTATATCAAATTGAATCATGTGAATGACGATGATATCATCAGATTAATAATGTTTATATTCCTTAATGAGAACAGATTCACAAAACATTATTGCGATGATACTTACCTTAGGAGATTTAACTGAAAAATCCCTTGTAAAATCAAATTGTAAATATCTAATTTTCTTATAAAACTGGGGATATATGAAACAATGCGATGATCCATAATCAAATAAATCATTGGCTATACTTGATGAGACCATTAAATTTCCTACCACTATGTCTTTCAGAGATTCAACCTGAGTAGTAGTGACAACATGAGCTTGGCCTTTATCCCTTGGCCTTTTCTGAGGTATGTTCCCTTGACGCTTAGGAAACTCATTTTCGTAATGTCCCCTTTCTCTAAATTTTTTTCATTCAACATTAACAACCTATTTCTTCCACTCGCAATCACGAGCTCGGTGGCCTTTTTAACCACACATGTAACAAACTCTCATTCCCTTCAGACAAGTACCTGCGGGTTTCTTCCCACATTTACTACAAGATGGATATTCAACTTTCCCCTTCTTTCCCTTATTTCCATTTTAATAGTGTTCAGAAGATCTCTTCTTCTCTTACTTCGCTTTATAGTCATAAGACTTAGAGAATTCTATTTATGTCTTGATAGCACACGAGACAATAGCTTCGTACGTTGAGAAGGATTGTGGGACTAATGCTCGATAGAGAAATGGTTTTAACCCATCAAAGAAATGATCAATCTTACTTCATGGGTTGCATATATAATATGTATCATGCCTCTCTAACCTTGTAAATTTATCTTCATAGTTTGGGACATTCTCATCCTTCTTTTTCCTAAGACTCAAGAAATTGTCTTTCCCTATCCCCTCTGTGGTCATGAGAAAAGCATTTTCCTAAAAAATTTCTTTAAAATCCCTCCATTCCATATTTGATACTTCTTCATCTTCCTTTTTTCATTGAATCAATGACTATCATTGATCAGCATCTCCAGCGTGGCGGTAAACGACCAAGACAACTTTTTCCCTTTCACTACTCCCCAAGGTGTGGAATATTTTCTCTAAGGAATTTATCCATTGTTCGGCTACTAATGGATTTTTAACCCCATTGAATGGTTGTGGCTGTTTCCTCATGAATTGATTTATCATTGACCCTCCACGCTGTGGATCAGGGTGCTTCATACGGGTTAGGTTATTATTCATAACCTGAGTGAGTTTTCCTATTATAGTGATAAGCTAATCAGCACTAGTTATATCACCGGCTCTACTATAATTATTTTTAGCAAGAGGAAAATCCCAACATGGAGTGTGTTCATTGATACGGTTTCCATTCCTTCCACTAGGTGCCATTTCTAAACAATGGCATACACTAGATTAGTGTATGAATCACAATAAATTTTTCCAAACTTATAACATAATTAACATAAATTAAAAAGTTCATGGATATAATATATAATCACAAAAAAAGTTGTATTTGAAGAGGTATATACTCATAAATTCCTCATAATGTTTTATAAAGAAAATGTGGATTATCCTAAGCATATCATCCGAGAGTGTCATAACCAAGAGTGCAGTAAGGCCCGTTGTCGTGCACCAGTTCTCATTCGAGTCTAGATAAATGCGGTGTTTTTGGGTTTTACCCCTAGGTAAATTTGTGCCAGAGCCACGTCTAGCTGCTTGTATCAAGACAGGGATTTATTTCTTGGAAAACACTCAAAATCTCTATAATACTAAAATTCTTAGAAGTTATTCTATATAAATCCTCAAATTATATCTTATGGTAATGTTCTCTAATCAGAGTTTTTCTAAATCTAGCTTCCAAGGTTTGTTCTAAACTTCCTCTGATACCATCATTAACACCACGACCCCAAAATCCCAGAGTCGGTATATTATTACGTATCATTGGCATGATCTCAAAAGATAATGTCTCAAAAGACCGATTAGTTTAGTAGACTTGTAAGTACTAGATACATTCACACGGTTTACATTACATCATAAAATGGAAAACTATAACAACATTGTATCTATAGAAAACACTGAGATCTCATAGACTATCCCTAAAGGTCAGTCATAATATACTCTTTTGCATCCTGGGAAAAATATAACATAGAAAGGGGTGAGCTCAGATGCACAGTAAGGATAACAATATAGGAGAAACTTTCATAAATAAGCATAAACATTTAAGGCAATGTATTTAACTATAAAAATAGCCTTTTCAGCAAAAAATTCATTATAATATGGAAATTATAAATCAAAATAATTACATTTACTTGCTCACATGGATATTCTACTAGTCAAATAATCACATAAAATTTAAATAGACACTTTCATAATGATGAAATGCATAATCCCAGACTTCATAACCATATATTTAGGGACTTATGCCAAGACGAAAAATTATATTCTTTCAAAGCCTTGTGCCAAGACACTAGTTTGTTTAATGAGACCTACTAATGCATCGAGGAGCTATAGCGGGCTCCACCTGTCACTTACCAAGTTCAATTCACTCCTCATATGAAAAGTTTTAAAGATAATATAAACATTCATATTAAAACTAGCATACGAAATGTCAATACATTATCCATAAACCCTGAATGGTAGAAAAGTAATACATCCACATTCAAACATATCTCAAAACCTTCAATATAAAATGGAATATTTGTATCATAATAAATCAACTTCAAAAAAGATTAAAATCCATTAAAGGAAGTTGGCATAGATGAAATCAAAATAGTTTGAGAGTAATATCTCATTCTTTTTTTGAAATAATTTAATGTTACATAATTATAACAGAAAAAATTTATTTTAAAAATATTCTTATAATATTTTAAGGGAAGATTCGATGATTTTATAACGGTGGAATATATCCCTTCCTGCTGTATAAGTTAAAAAACATTCTTACCATAGTTTTGTCGAAAAAAGTCATAAAGTAACTTGTTTATAAAACGACAGATAGAATACTTTAAAAATGTATAAGGTAAAATAAGGGTATAAATGACTTTAACCCATAGTCTAGTATGTAGTGAAAATGTATTGTAACAAATTTTTAGGAAAACATGGATGTGTATGATAAAGAGGTCCAAGTAGATAATTACATATAAAAAACCTGGAATAATGAATAGGTTGTAAAATTAACCCTTACCTTGTACTTTTCCTTGGTAGAGGGTAGGTTAACCTCCTGTATAATGGTGAAATAATTTTTATTAAATTATAAAATATTCATATAAATTAATATGATATCATATATGATATTTTAATATTGCTTTGTTAATAATATTTTAGTATTAATGTCGTTTTAGGAGTTAACTGATTCGTTTTCCTTTATATTATTTTTTATGTAAGTAATTTTTGTTATGGATAGGATGTATCTTATTCATATTCAGAATGATATTAAGTCTTTAAAAATTATTTTTAATCATCTAATGAAAATTAGTCTTGAATGGATACGATGGGAAATGAATCTCATTGTGTTCATGGAGACGGTAATTCGTACGTACGTACGATTGACAATATCATTTTTTGATATAAAAATAGTATACAAGTGGATGGTATATAATATATAAATAATAATTACCATTTTATATTTATTATTTACAACATTAATACATTATTATTATGCCCATCCAAATAAAAATTTATTGAATAACAACTACACCACGATGTGGAGACGGTAAACTGTACGTACACGCGTATGGTGACAAGTCATTCAAAGGATGGATAGAATAATGAATATGGTTGTACCATATTTATAAAAACATCACATTATATAGAAGATACTGGATTTATTATTTTAGAATGGAAACAACAAGGAATGAATAAGTGGAAGATGAAAAAAACATGAAAGATGTGGTGAGATATTTACCTCTTCTTCTGGTACTCCCTTTTTATTTGATCAAAAGGGCTCCATAGGTAGGCATTATGACTAATAAAGGCCTCTAGAATTAAGGGTGGACCGTTGATAGGGTATTTGGGTAGGGTTGGGCTGAGCCAAATGGCTTTGAAGGTGTGGATTAGGGAGAAGGAGAAGTGCCCTTTTATAAGAGGGGTGTGGGGCGACTTAGGAAAAGATAGAAATATTTTTTTATAATAAAATAATTTTCAATTTATAATGGATTAAAAATGAATTACTTAAATGATAAAGTGTTTATGGGTAGAAAAACTCTCAAAAAATAGGTTTTAGACAGGTTTGGGTCACTATATTAACCTTATTTTATAGATTTAACTCTTAGTTAAATAGTTTTACATTTACCATGTCTCTTTCTATTTTTATATTATATGGTCAATAAACTAACTATTAACTTCCAATAGAACCCCAATTGGTTCATTAATGATACACCTATCTTTATATAAGTCTTTTGGCCTAACAATATATTTTTAGGATTATTATATCAACCAATAATATTGTATTTTCTTGAAAAAATAATTTATGTCAATTTTGACATTATTTAAAAATTAATTTTTGATAAATTTCTAACAACTTTATTACATAGAAATAAATACATTTAATTAACTATGAAATTTCAAATTAACCTATAAAATTAGTGTAATTCATTAAAAGTCTCAAATTATATTTATTTGGATATTTATAATATCAATTATTTTAATCATTAATTAATATGGTAATTACAACATCATCATTGTGTCATAAATAAATTTAATTATTCAATGTCTGAAAATTATAAAAAAATACTGTTACGTAAGAATTTTTGTTTATATTTATAATGAATATTTATAGTAGAATTTATATTGGGTGTAACTATATATTAAAAATGTTTTAGTCATTAAACATTGAATTTAACTCTTTTAACTCTTCTTTAAATAAAATAATAATAAATGTCCAAATCTAATCCAAGTAGACCAAAAAGGATCATATTTTATTCCTAAGGATTTTTTAGTCAAATTATATTTATCCAATAGAATTACGACATGTATTAGGGTAATAATAATATCATTTTTACCCTTAACTACCCTATTTACTCTTAACCGTGGTAAATAAAAGTTAAAAGTTACTATTCACAAAAAATTATTTTCATCTTATTGAACAAAATTTTACTTACTGATATCAATCGTGTCTCTCAGATTTTTGAAATTCAACTCACAGAAGTGATAAAATTATGTTTTATGTAAATTTGCAAATGCTCTATGGAGGTGGGAAAAAGAATGTACAAAGTTCAATAAATTTTTTATATATCTGAAATTATTATAAACCAACTGCAATGAATTAAATTGAATTTATATAGCTATTATGTATCGGTTTTGACTTAAAATAAATTAAAATAAATAATTATTTAAATAAAAATTCAGTTTTAAACTATAACTCAGTGTTTTCAGTATTCATCTACAAATGAATGTTTTCATAAATATACCAAAATTTCACCCCAATATAATTACAATATTCCAAATCCAAAAATGAAGTCCATTTTGAATGATAAAATTTATAAAATTTCAAATATTGGGTATTACTATTCATAACTGCTAGTTTGATTGGTTGTGGTCTGTTAGAACTCAAAGATTCTTACAACACACGCTATTATATTATTCAAGGAAAAGCGTAACGTGGAATCTTGAGGTGTTACACTAAATACCTAAATAAGTTTATCATTACAAATTGAAATTAAATACAATATATCATCTCCATTAGTAACTCCCAAAACATATAGATTATCCCTGAAAGTCATTCATAGTAAAATTCTTCACATCATAGGGAAAAATAAAACATAACAAATGGCTGAGCTTTGATTCATAGTATGGGTAAGTAATAATGTGTAATTAATCATAAACATAATCACTAGTCCTGATGAATAAAAAAACACATGCCTTTAAAAATAAATTTGATCACAATATGATAGGATTTAAAACTGGATAAATAATTCCATAAAACATAAACATGTATATTATACTAGTTGAATAATCAAATGGAATATCAATATCTTGTTTCATAATTAGAGAATTCACAATTCTATGCATCAAAATCATATCATCAAGGCCCCAATCAAGACACCATTCATAAAGGGTAAAAATCGAGGGTAGTTTATCTCATGAAATGTACTGATGGATTGAGAGGCTATAGTGGGAACCAGACATCACATAAAATGTTTAATTTATTCCTCATATGAATGAGGATAAGTGAAAAAAAAAGTAAATTTTAATTGAAATCAACATATGAAATTTAATTAACTTTCCCCAATCATTAAACATAAACACAATCCATTCAGAGTAATATGGTGAATGGTGTCTGGATAGAACATCCACATTCAACCTAATAATAAAACATTTAATAAAATATTGTAAATTATAACATAATAGATTAATCCAAAATAAACATAAGAATCAACAAGAGTGTTGAAATATATGAAAATACTCAAATAAAATAATCGAGTAATTCTTGTGATAAATACTATTTTACTTTGAAAAGTAGTGTTCCTTTGAAAAAATAATTACATTAATCTATAAGTTAATTAAACAAGTTTTTTAATAATAAAATGAGTGATTTTAGAAAACTAATTGTGGGTAAAAACATATTATACAAGTCATTTGAAAATAAGAAATAATTGGACTAGTTCTATTGAAACAGGCTTCCTTATCAGAATGATTTTTTGAAAGATCCTTTAAAACATGTAACAACTGATAAAATAAAGAGGGATTATATTTGGTAAAAATATAGAGAACATTAACACATAATTCATGAATATTAAATAAATATAATTGCTAATCTCAATGAGGTATGTAGGGAATAATCAAAACCTCAATGAAAATGGAGGTTCAGGTAGAAAACACATACTTTATGTCTGAATGTGTTCTGAAAATATTCTCATGGTCCTTGAATATAAAATTATAGACATCAATAATTAAATTCAGAGCTTATTTTACATTTATAAAATTTTTAATAATTTTATTAATTTAATTTATGGAATTATGGTAATTTATAAGATGAATTCCTTCTTTCTGAAGTGTTCTTTATATGATACTCATGATCTATTCGTTGGATTATAAGTATGGAAGATCATGTGGAATGGATATAATTTTTCAGGATTTAATTTATATATTATTAAATAAAATACATATTCTTTCATGTTTATATTTATCATTTGTTTACATGGTATGAATATGAATCCTTTGATAAGTCATTTAGTGATAATCATTATGATTTTTACAGTGGTTTTTTTATCACGACGCACTAGTTTTTTCCTATTATTTAGTATAATGTACAAATTATGGTTAAAAAGTCATTACATAAGATATAATTTATATTTTACAATCTGGTTTAACCACAAAAATGTTTTCATGACCATCATAGAAGAATAAATTGAATAAAGATGGTTCTTCATCCATGAAAGTTGTAAATCAGCACCTCCCAGATAATGATTTCATTTTTAAAACAAAAGATATATATATATATATATATAAATTAAGGAGATAGATGACATATATTCTAGTAATATGATATAATTATAGTATATATATTATACTAGATATATAATAATCATATGGAAATATGTGGTGATGATATAATAATAAATAATGAAGGAACTTGAAAAAAAAAGTAATGGAAAAGGAAGAGGGTTTTACCTCTTGGATACTCCTCCATGAGAATGTTTTTAATGGGATTGATTTTAGTATATTAGAAAGACAAATAGGTTTTGGACATGGGAAAAGGATTGGAAAGTGTTTTTTCATTAAAATTTTACAAACTTAAAGGTTTGTTAAGTGAGGAGATGTGGGAGTGAGTTGTTGTTTTTATAGTGGAAGAGATGTGTTTTTTAATATATTATTCATTATTTTTTTAATTTTCACAAGACAAGAAATAGTGTGTGATTATTGTGACCAAAGAGATAAATAATTTCATGTGAGTTTAAAATAGTGCTTTCTTATATCATCCATGATTCAAGGAATAGTTTATTTGTCTTATAATGTCTTTATATTGTTAATTACCACATTTTTATAATCACCATAAATTCAAGTATTTATGAAAAACCCAAACATTATACTCAACCATTTCTCAACATTTATATTTAATAATGGACTACATATTAAAAAAAATAATTTTCTTAATATGTGAAATTTAGTTTTTAAATAAAACCATCAATTACTCAAAAAATAAATATTTGAAAACAAAAACTGATTTTATAATACTTTCAGAAATTAACTGAGGTGTCAAAAAATATCAAAAAATCATAGGACAAAAAATATTTAGTTATGAATACTTTTTATTAAACTGAAATTTATTTTAATTCTACTAATTTAAAATAATAATGAAATATCTATTACTTCTAAAAATATCAACACTTAATTATTAATGTCTAAAACATTCAATCTCATTTATAAGGTGCCTAAATTTTATATTTACTTACATTGGTGTAGTTTCTATTCATAAGGTTCATATTAATATTCATAATGGTAAATTTATATTAATAAGGGTCATGTTACTATTAAAAAAATGAATGTTGAACCTATAAAACTAAAAATATCTTACTTATCGCAACCATGTATGATTGTTTTTCAAAATTCAAAACACAGAAGTGGAAAAATTGTGTCTAATAGCTAAGTTATTACATTAAACTATAATAAAAATGTATTTGTTTAGTAAAGACTCAGTGATCCATTCATTCTATGTTAATTGTTTCTCATTCCTTGGGTGATACATTCTTCTCGACTTACAAAATTGTTTATAATAAAGTATACCCTCCACAAGATAAACAATGATGGTATAAATTTCTAGATTGGATCTCCTGATGAGCTCTCCTTGAGTCTTGTAAATTTATAATAAGAAATCATTATGATGTCAATAATAATATCATTAATATAATGAAACTTCTAAATCTTTCCATTTGACTTACCAAAAATGAAGTTTTTCTTATAAATTTGACAAAATATTTCCATGTTCCTTCATCTATAAATGGATATATATGATTTTGAAAGTCATTTTTCCAATCCCCAAAAATGAAATTAGATGTGGGTGTTGATTTTAAATCCCCCTATCTCCTTTTATCCATTGATAAAATCTTCCTCTTGACTCCTAAAGTGTCAGGTATATCAAATGTCATCTGATAATGTTGTGGGACAACATATTATGTGATAAATATTTCAAGATTAGTCAAACAATAGTAAAATAGCATAGTTAAATAGTCTCCCAAAATTGATCTAGTGTTGTTTTTTAAACACTAATCCAATTAATAAACAAAATTATGACTTTTCATTTACACTGAGTTGATAAAAACTATTGAACTAGTTTTTATTAGGACCTCTTGAAAAATAATTCTCATCATAGTCTACAATTATCCTCTAGTCCTGGCTATGAGTAGGTTATAATTTTTTTAAACATGTGTTTTCACATTTACCAACCCTTCAACTCTTCTTTTATATTGTGCGAGAACATGAAGAAGATTGAGGAACATCAAGAGAAGCATGACGATGTTCCTCCCCAAGGGTATGATCATAACGCTCATCTCCAGATGATTGGGGTTGATTATCCGATTGATCTGTCATTATTATTCAAATCAAATAAAAAAACATTTAGTAAACAAAATATACAAAGTAATATATTTTAATACTAATGTTATCAAAAAAAATTACGAAACACAAAAGTTAAATGAAGCATAACACTTTATAATTCATATTTTTTAAAGTTAACTAAAATGAAAACAATAGTAAGGATATATGAAATTTCATTTAAATGAATGAAAAAAAATCCAAAATTGTCATAGGAATATTAAAAATGGTCTAACCTAAAAAATCAATTTTTACACAAAATATAATATTTTTTATGTAACTACCCAATGTTTCATTAATGGAAATCCCTCTTGATCTAATTAAATGTCTTTTTATGTAAAAAGTTTATATAATATGTCAACTTCATTGGTTTTATGTTATGAATTTTGACCGTTGCTAATATAGCGGTTGAACAGTGATCACATGATTAGTATAAATATAGTGCTTTAAAAAATCCAAATTTACTCAGACAAAAGAAGTTATGGCCTCATATAGTAGAATTTCCCCATACGAATCCCATTTTTTAGAGCTCGTAAAATAGGTGGCGTCCTTGGGCTTCGCTCTTGACCAAGCCCAATTTGAGCTTCATCAAGTCAAGCTCGAACGAGGCCGTCTACGGGAGAATTGGAAGTTGATAGAAATTACCACTCAAGCGATGTTATCCGAGCCACCCCAAGAGTCTGTCACCATTGCACACCTTACCCTTAGGTCTTATGATGATGTTTTAAGGGGTTATGTAACTCATCGATAGTATTATGTTCATGTAAATTATTTTTGTATATAATAATGAATATATATTCTTGTCATTATTGATACAATGTAAATAGTTTTTAATGTACAAATAGTGTTTTTAGTTATTATTTAATTAAGAATTCTATTTTATTAAATTAATGTATTTATTAATTAAATAATATTTTAATAAAATATTATTATTATTATTATTATTAAATTAATTTTTATTATATATAAATGATCATATAATTTTATGAATGCAATTGTAATTTTTATTAAGGTTTGAAAACCATTTCTGTCAAAACCCGTGAATTTTTGATAAATGTCGGTTTTTATTTTAAAAGTGAAAATTAACATATTTAGAAAATTATTTAGATAAAATAAATTTTATTTCTGGAATCATGACATCAAAATTATCCAATGGTGAATTTTTCATAATTTTATGAGAGAGTTAAATTTTTGGGTAAAAATTAAATACCGTTTAAATATATGATGTGTTTTATTAAGGTTTGAAAACCATTTTTGTCACGCTTCTCTCTCATATAACTCATGTTTTTAATAGAAACATGGGTCAAGAGGAACGTTCAACCCCCCCTAAGAAAGAACAAGTCTCTATCGAGAGGTTCATGAGACACATGCCTCCTACTTTTAGTAGATCATCTGATCCCATGATCGCTGAACAATGGATCAACTCCATTGAAAAGATATTCTCCATCCTTCAATGTTCTGAACAGGAGAAGGTTCTCCTGGAAGCTTATCATATGGAGGGTGAAGCTGATCAATGGTGGACGTTGATAAAAAATACAAAGCCTGAGGAGGAGATTGAGGCGTTGGAATGGAAGGATTTCCAGAAGATGTTTTTTGATAAATATTTTCCGTGCACCCTCCGGCATAATATGGAAAGGGACTTCCTTTCCCCCAATAAAAAAGATGAATAATATGTTGGAGCGTACGAATAAAACTTCACAAGTCTTTCACGATATTCTTTCGGCTTTGTCGTTACCCCTGAATGTAAAGTTGACCGCTTCTTTGGTGGTCTGAAGCCTAGCCTACGGAAAGCATTGGGGATCCGTGACTTTGACAACTATGAGGAAATTGTATGATGTGCCCTCAAGGTTGAAATGGATATCGGAGAATCATAGGGGTATCATGGGGATAAGAAGCATAAGGTGGACTTCAATGCTGGTGGTTCGATGGATAAATCCAACGGTGCTAAGAAGATCCAGCACCCCACTTTCCAAAAGTGCGGAAAGAAGCACCCTAGAAATTTTCTCAAGGGGACAAGGAAATGCTTTAGGTGTGGAAGAGAAGAGAACCTAGCTATTAACTGTCGGAAATAAAGGCCCGCGACCACGACAGAGGAGAGGAACACTCTGTTCGAACCTCAATGTGTTGTTCAATGCTACAAATGCAAAGAACCAGGGAATTTTTCAAATCAGTGCCCTAATCCAAGGGTTTTTGGAGGCAACCAAAAACCTCCAAGGCAACAAGGAAGAGATTTTCCATCACTTCTGCCGAAGTGAACCCCGAAAATGAAGTGGTGATAGGTACTCTAGTTATTCATTAAATAATAGAGAGAAAAAAAATTTATTCAGGTTCTACGCATTCTTTTATATCTCGAATGTTTATTCGAACAATCCCAGCACCACCACAAATCATGGAAGTGAAGATGCCGGTGAGAACAAAAAATGGGGCAATCATTGTATCCCATGAATATAAGTCCTCCCCTATTTTAATCTGTGGATTGAATTTCCCGGAGAACCTCATCATACTCCCTCTGGTGGAATTTGATACAATTCTTGGCATGGATTGTCTTTCCTTATATAGAGCCAACATAAATTGTTGGGAGAGGGAAATCACAATCCATATGGAGAATCAACCCCTGATTATTTACAAGAGTAAGGAGGAAGATGAATCTACTTTAGCTCCATCATCTCAAGCATGGATATTACTGACTTATGAGCACACGTATCTGGCTCAGATGATTGAGTCCCAGGAAGAAACCATCTTTGAAGAAAATTCCTATTGTGAGGGAATTCACTGAAGTGTTTCCTGAGGAACTGTTTGGTCTTCCTCCTAGAAGAGATGTTGAATTATCAATTGAACATATACCCGGGGCTTTACTAATATCCAAGACTCCATATTGAATGGCTGTTTTAGAGCTTGAAGAGCTAAAGAAAAAACTATAGGTGAATCTGGACAAAGGTTTTATATGCCCAAGTGCCTCACCATGGGGTGCACCAATCCTATTCGTCAATAAGAAGGATGGGTCAATGTGGCTTTTCATCAATTATCGGGAACATAACAAAATAACAATAAAGAACAAGTATCCTATCCCATGAATCGATGACTTGTTTGATCAGCTGCATGGAGCACAATACTTCTCTAAGGTAGATTTGCGGTCGGGATATTATCAAGTAAGGGTGAAGAAGGAAGATGTCCCCAAGACTGCTTTTCGTACAAGATACGGGCACTATGAATTCATAGTAATGCCTTTTAGACTCACCAATTCTCTAGTAATCTTCATGGACTTTATGAATAAAGTCTTTAGAGATTACCTAGACAAATTTGTGGTAGTCTTTATAGATGATATTCTAATATACTCCAAAACCAAGGAGGATCATGAGGAGCATTTAAGAACTGTACTGGAGACTTTGCGCAAGGAGAACCTCTATGAAAAGTATAGTAAGTGTGAGTTCTGTTTGAGGGATGTCTCATTATTGGGCCATATCATCACAAGCAATGGGATATCTATGGATGCCTCCAAAACAGATGCAATTGAGGGATGACCGAGGCTAACATAGGTAACGGATATCCGTAGCTTCCTGGGGTTAGCAGGATATTATCAATGATTTGTGATAAATTTATCACAATTGTCCAACCCTCTTACCAAGATAACTCAAAAGGGAGTAATGTTTGCATGGAGTGATAAATGTGAAGAATGCTTCAACGAGATGAAAAGGAGGCTTATCACTACACACGTGCTCACTTTATCCACAATTGGGGAACTTTTTGTGGTATTCAGTGATTCTTCAAAGAAGGTATTAGGCTGTGTACTGATGCAGAATGTTAAAGTGATATCCTATGCCTCAAGGCAGTTGAAAATCCATTAGCAAAACTATCCAACGCATGATCTGGAGTTGGAGGCGGTGATCTTTGCCTTGAAAATCTGGCAGCATTATCTCTATGGAGAGAAAGGTGAGATATAAACTGACCAAAAGAGTCTTAAATATATATTCACACCGAAAGAGCATAATATGTGCCAGAGAAGATTGGCAGATCTCATCAAGGATTATGAATGTTCAATCCATTACCACCCTGGGAAAGCGAACAAGGTGGAAGATGCCCTAAGTAGAAAGGATCCAGCGATTCTATCAATGATGAGAATTGAGAAGGATCCAATCATCTTAGACATGATGAAGATGGACATGGGAATCATAGAGAAGGGATCATCATCAATCCTTTCACAAATTATTTCTCAACCATCTCTTGTGGAAAGTTTAAAGGATGATCAAAAGGATGATGTGGGAATTCAATAAAAATTGGAAGCTATCGAAAAAGGGAAATCCTCGGAGTTTAATGTTAATGAAGAAGGAGTTGTGTGGTTTTGGAAAACACTATGTGTTCCATCAAGACCGGATCTGAAGAAAGGACTTTTGGATGATGCACATAGTTCAAATTTCTCTATTCACCCAGGAAGCACAAAGATGTGTTGAGATCTCTGAGAAAACTTTTGGTGGGATAATATGAAGAAGGAGATTGTTGAATATACATCAAAGTGTCTGGTGTGCCAGCAAGTGAAGGCAGAGAGGCAGAAGAATAAGGGGATGATGCAACCATTAACCATACCAGAATGGAAATGGGATAAAATCACCATGGGCTTTGTCACCAGACTTCCAAGGAAATCCAGAGGCAACAATGCAATCTGGGTTGCTGTGGATCTTCTTACAAAGACTGCACACTTCATTTCTATTCAGGAGGATTTCTCTTTGGATCAACTGGAACAAATATATATCAGGGAAGTGGTAAGGTGTCATGGAGTTCCACTATCTATTGTGTCTGAGTGAGATCCAAGAATCACCTCTATGTTTTGGAAGAGTCTTCAACATTCTCTGAATACTGAACTAAACTTCAGTATGACCTATCATCCTCAAACTGATGGCCAATCCGAGAAGACTATCCAAACACTTGAGGATATGTTCAGAGCGTGCTAAATGGACTTTAAAGGAGGATGGGATCAAAATCTTCTTATGGTTGAGTTCTCTTATAATAACAGTTTCCACTCGAGAATCCAAATGGTACCAAATGAAGCCCTGTATGGGAAAAGGTGCAGAACACCGGCATGTTGGGATGAGGTCGGTGAACGTAAGCTGCTTGGACCAAAAATGGTTGAGGAAATGGTGGAGAAGGTGAAAACCATTCATTAGCATATCAAGGCAGCCCAGAGTCAACAGAAGAGTTATGCAGATAATCGTCAATGAGCCTTTGAGTTTAATGTTGGAGACATGGTTTTTCTACGCATATCTCCGTGGAAGAAGGTCATGAGGTTTGGAAAGAAAGTGAAGTTAAATCCAAGGTACATCAGCCCCTTCGATATTCTTGATCGTGTTGGGGTTGTGGCCTATAGACTAGCACTTCCACCTACTATGGCCAAAGTACATGATGTCTTTCATGTATCCCTCTTAAGGAAGTACATACCAGACCCTTCACATGTACTCTCTTCTGGGGTGGTACAATTGGAAGATGATCTCTCTTATGAGGAGAAACCAGTAAAGATCATAGATCATAGAGAAAATGTTCTACAAAATAAGACAATGCCCTTCGTCAAGGTGTTGTGGAGAAAGAACATGTTTGAAGAAGCGACTTGGGAATCGGTGGAAATGATGAAGCTGAGTTACCCACATCTATTTTAGTGTGGGAAAAGAAAATTTTGAGGGTGAAATATCTTAAGGGGGGAATATTGTAATGACCCAAAGTTTCATTAATGGAAATCCCTCTTGATATAATTAAATGTCTTTTTATGTAAAACGATTATATAAAATGTCAACTTAATTGGTTATATGTTAATAATGTTGACCGTTTCTAATATAGTCGTTGAACAATGATCACATTATTAGTATAAATATAGGGCTTTAACAAATCCAAATTTACTGAGACAAAAGAAGCGATGGCCTAATCCAGTAGAATTTCCCCATACGAAGCCCATTTGTCAGAGCTCAAAAAAGAGGTGGTGTCCGTGGATTTCACTCTTGACCAATCCCAATCTGAGCTTCATCATGTCAAGCTCGAAGGAGACCATATACGGGAGAAGTGGAAGTTGATGGAAATTACCACTCGAGCGATGTTATATGAGCCACCCCAAGAGTCTATCACCATCACACATCTTACCCTTAGGTCTTATGAAGCTATTTTAAGGGGTTATGTAACTAATTGATAGTACTATGTTCATGTACATTATTTTTTTATATAATAATGAATATAATTTCTTGTCATTCTTTATACAATGTAAATAGTTTTTAAAGTAAAAATAGTGTTTGTAGTTGTTATTTAATTAAGAATTATATTTTATTAAATTTAGGTATTTTTGAATTAAATAATAGTGTAATAAAATATTATTATTATTATTAAATTAATTGTTATTATATATAATTGATCATATAATTTTATGAATTCAATTGTAATTATTATTAAGGTTTGAAAACCATTTCTGTCAAAACACGTGAATTTTCGATTAATGTCGGTTTTTATTTTAAAAGTGAAAATTAACATGTTTATAAAATTATTTAGATAAAATAGATTTTATTTCTGGAATCAGGATGTCAAAATTATCCAACGGTGAATTTATCATATTTTTCTGAGATAGTCAAATTTTTGGGTAAAAATTAAATACTGTTTAAATATATAATGTGTTTTATGACATCGTAATGACCCAATAGTGATGTAATAAAATAATATAATCTTTATGTTCGGCCAATATATGTCTTATCATTAAAATAATGTGATTTTGTGTTTTTGTTGACTTACTTTTCAAAGCATTAATGGACCCCTCAAGACTTATTAAACACCTTATCTTTTTAAATTAATTTCCATGGGAGTGTGACTCACCTACACATAAGTAACCATATGATTTTAAGAAGATAGAACTTTGGCCTTATAAAATATTGTTTTCCTCTTCTCTTTTCAAAAAACCATGGGCAAAAACCATGGGAGGGTTTGTGTTTTGGATTAATTTAATATAAGGGGTCCCAAACCTAAATAATAAACAATTCCCTCACCTTTCATATATAAACCCACACAAGCTCCAACTTCCTCCTGACTCAAAGACGTTTTATTTCGTCAAAACTCCGCCCTAATCTCTCTATAATCCTCCCAAGGTGCCCCAACCTCCCAAAAATCCTCTCACAAGCCTCTCTCTAGCCTTTGGAAGCACACTTCCAAGTAAGGGTTTTTCTTCCTTTCTCCTTTTTGTCCAATTTTCTATAAGTTGTTTTGCCCTTTCATATTCAATTATGAATTTTGGGGTATGGTTTCGCACCTCCCTCATACTGCCCTCTTTATGTTTGAATGATGGGAGACCCCTTTCTATCTCATTAAATGCCTCCCATGTACACCTGTTACTATGACGAAATTCTGAAAGGAACTTCTCTCTCCCCATTTACATTCAACCAATTCTTTTGTATCATGAATCTAAATTCCATTAGAATTGTTGGGACATGTATATATATGACCTATTTACTGTACATTACATGTAAATATGATGAGTAACCCCTTTATCTATCATCAACTATTTTTATGAATTCTTATGTCACGCCGTTACGCTGTCGAAATCGCACTGATTTTCTAAGCCAATGCCAGTGTATAGTGAATACCATGCCCATTTCTCCATCAAGGGTATTCACATTTATGTAAATTTACTTATTGATTATAAAGTTTCATGTATTAATTCCACATTACTTTATCATGGAATAAATGATTATGTTTTATGAATCAATTTTTTATGATATATGTGGCACACTTATGCATGAAATGAAATGTTTAAAATGGGTGCCCCCTTATAGCGCTCCAATGCATTGGGCAAAGTATAGTATCATGATATGTCATGTGAAATGAGTGTTGAATCATTCTAATTAAAGTGAAATGAGGTTTTACTTGTGCTTTATGTGCAATGGGGGTTTACTCATGCTCCATGTGCAATGAGCCTTGGCTCATGCTAATTCCATGTTAAGTGTTGTTGCCACATTTCCATGTCATGATTATCATGATTTATCATGACTTTATGTTCATGTTTCTCTTGTGCTCTATTGATATGCCTAATGTCTAAAATATATTGTACTCATAATGTTATTCCATGTGTATTCCCTTACTGGGCTTTATAGCTCACCCTTTTCTTATGCATGTCCTCAGGTTATCTCATGCAATGCTAAGTATAAGGGCATGTAGTGGTCATGAAAAAGAAGTTTTCAGTAAATATGTTGTATTTCATGTTTCAATTTTTTATATAATGATCCTAATCCCCAAAGACACTAAACCTCTCGATCTTCTTTGTTGTATCAAGTGATGTTTTATGTAATAAATCATGTTTAAGTTGTAATAAAAAGCAGGGTTGTCATATTTTAACATATATATTTAAAATAATTGTCATTCAAAAAATTGAATAAATATATAAGTTATGTAATAGTAAATGTGGAAATGTAAAAGAAACTAAACTAAAATTGAAACATTCTATTGAATATTATTAAATGTGTTTCTAAAATGAAAAAATATAATATCTAACATTTTATGATATTAATAAAAGTTAATGAGAAATAAAAATATGTTACCTGTAATATTAAGAATATACTAATGGATTGTTTCCCAAAATTCCTTCGTCCTTATCATTCCTTATGGCACAAACCATGTTTAAAACATTCTCGTCATTATTATTTGATAATCCTTCCATAGAAGTAGGGATCTCACATAAATCAGAATCTTCATCAAGTAGATCAACACCAACATATATTTTTTTCATTGTAAAACAATAGTCCATGCATATCAGATTGCTCAAGAATAAAAAAAACTTTTCATGTGTTTCCATAATAAAAGAATCAATTGTGTCTTCGAATATATTCATACTAAAAATTGTCATTACAAATTCATCATGTTGGACACTATTCTTACTGATAAACCATTTTTAGTTAAACACATGTACTTTAATTTTAATGTTATAAACCTCCCATATTTAATTAAGGACTCCATAACATGCACCTGAGGTTAAAATTGGGTTTTTGTATTTAAAACATGAAAAATTCATGGCTTCTTGCGAACACCTATACACCACTATTCTGAACTTCACGTATGTTGTCTAGAGCTTTTTTACAAAATGTATAGACATTAATTTCATACCCAGACCATGTTATCACATTTAAACATGGACCACCCCTAACCATAATAATGTCTTTAATGCATCTGATCTACCATGTATGGTCTTTTTAAACGATGAAAAAATGTTTTTTTTTGTTCTCATTAAGAATCCATATTTCTTTCTTCTTTGGATGAAATTAGTTCAACTCATTAATATGAAATGTTATATATGGTTTAGCATGAACCATGGTATTCAAGATGTTTAAATGTAACTTCTTCATTTTTTCACTTGAAAACAATTTTACTTTCATGCCTTGAATCCCCTTTCCCTCATTATTTACCCAATCATGGTGTGATAGAGGAAAAACAATGTGCTCTGATGAATACAAGTTGCTTATACAAAACTCTGCAACCACCTTAGAAATAAACATTTCAACAATGGAAGCTTCAGATTGATATGGATTTTTAATATACCCCTTCAATATCTTTAAATACCTTTCAAAAGGATACATACATTGTATATATAAAGTTCCACAGAAAATTATTACTTAAATGAGTCAAACTATTCAATGAACCAATATATCAAAAAAAGGATGGAGGAAAATTAATTTCCAATTGACAATGTACAGAAGATTTTTTATTTTCCAAATTTTGCAAAGCATCCAGATCAATCAACTTATTACAAATTGAATAAAAAATATAAAAGTCCTTCAGGATAGTCTTTCTATCATGGATGTGATATATTAAATCTAATGAAATTAATATATTTTGTTGTATCATGACGTGAAAATCATGATATTTCATACATATCAACTCAAATCCATCAAAGAGACAAAAAAATTTACATTCGATGAATAACCCTACAACACGTTGATTTCATGAACATGCTAAAAAATGATAATTTTCTCCATGTTGGATAATATATGTCAATATGGGGGAATAAATGTTCATCTTCCATCATGTGCGGGAGCTAACTCCAAACCTATACCCATTGATTGTATGTGTAATCCTACATTTAACCCATATTTTGTATTTCCAATAATATATATCTATTTTCCAATCATACTGTTACACATATTCTTCTTCACGTGCATGTCATCAATGTTATGATTAACTTTATGATATATCCAATATGGTTTCTCAAAAAATATTAACCATTTCATCCAAATATGTATACCTTTACCAGATTTATGTGCCCTTCCCAATGTTACATCATGGTTTTGAACCCTATCAGAATACTCATCAGTGTATAATGGTTTTGGAAAAATATCAAATTCTTGAGAGACATTGAATGCCTTTCTTAATCTTCTATAGGAGTGATACATAGACAAATAACATTCTATGACCCATGTATACTATTTTTCTTTACTAATGCAATTGACAATATGAATTCTGTTGTTCACAAAATGAACATACATTATGCCACTTTACACTGTATCAAGAAAAAAATTCCATACGTTGGGAAGTCATTTATAGTCAACATAATCACGTAATAGAGTTGAAAATGTTTCATTTTATAAGAATAGTACACCCTAATATAACCCCCCACCCCATAAGAGTGTTGAATCATCAATTAACAGGGTCACGAAAATATCAATATCATTTCCGAGTTGCTTTGGTCTAAAGATCATTGAACTCAATATTACATATTTATGCTTCATTCAAAATTCAGGATATAGTTTGTAAATTACCAACAAAAAGGACCATAAACTATGTGTTCTAGTGAGGCATCTATATGGATTCATTCCCTCCATGAAAATTCCATGATTGAAATTTCTAACTTCATGTCTGAATATTGGATTCTTATCATCAATTTTCATCCACTATAGAAAATATTCTAGATGACATATTTTTTCATAACATATCTGATCATCATGATTCCATCTTAATAGTTGTTTATCACGTGAGTGAGAAGATATACAATTCAAATGATGAATTATGGGAAGATAACAAAATAGCATGTCAGGGATCTCTATAATCTCTACATCAGCCTGTGATTTTCATTTATATTATACTGTGATGTCCCACACTTTGGAAACTTATACAAAAATTCATATTCCATCATAAATATCACATAGTCATTTAGATAGGCATTTATTTTCCTATAACCAAATTCCATCTGGCATAATATTTTCTTTTCCTTATAACGTGAATCTGGAAGATCACTATCTTTGAGAAAAATGTATTTCAAAAATTGTAGTAGCTTTGTAAAACTTTTTTTCACTATATCCATGCTTCTCTTTTGGTTAATTAATATTCACAATGATGATAAAACCATAAAATCTATACAACCAGGATACAATGGTTTTTTAACATCACTGTGTAGACAGTAAATTGTCAATTCTTTCTCAAATTTTTATGCTTCAATATCATGAATCATTTCTTAAATTTCACCAAATTATCATATTACAGAGCATCATCATTAGTAGATCAAGTATTCTTCTTAGTTTCACTATGCCAAATCCAAGGGTTGTAACATGGATTAAATCCAAGAAAAATTAAATGATCATTGATCCCTCTACTTTTAAACATCTTTATATTTAAAAATTTCATGAATGAGAAGAAAAATGTGTCATTGTTTGGAACATTTAATTTAAAAAACTTCGAAAAAAATCATCAACACCTAACACATATTCATCAGTCATTCAATGTATCATTATCCTAAATCAACTCATTATTAGCTATAAAAAATATCCAAATTATAAATCTTGTTTATATAATCCAATTTGACACTTATACAAAATATGTCATAATTTAAATGTAACATAATTTTTAAATATAAAATAATATACACGTATTGAAAAAATTTAATTATAAATTCTACAAAATAATGGAAGATAATATTAAATATAAATGAAAAATCATAAAAATATATGCATGAAAAGAATTTTAAAAATAATATATTGTTTGATTTATATTTATATGAAACATTCCATAATTTTAAAGGAACACAATTTTGAAATATAAAATCGATATATGCTTATTTAAAAATTATAAAGATATTGATTTTGAATAATACGATATAAAAACACTATGTGAAAAAAACACCATCCACTACTCTGATATATTATTAACCCATCCATTCATGAATTTTTTTACATATTTTTTGCCCTAATTATCTTAAATAATAATATAACAGGTCTTAATATTGTATTTAACTAAAATATTATTTTTATTTCATGAAATTTTAATGGTCAAATGTATGAGATATAACATTTTTATTGAGTTCTTTATAGAAAATAGTATTTTAGAAAAAGGAATGGTGGAAAAAGGTTTTATGGGAAAAGATATTTTGGTTAATAGTATTGTGGAAAAAGGTCATGTGTACAAGTCTTGAAAGGAACCTAAAATATAATGGGAAAGTGGTGAAAATATCCCTTAAGAATAAGAAGTTTTAATAACATCATTATCAAGTTGTAAAAGTTTCATATAATATTTCAATGATCATATCATCCATTTATAACACATCAGGATACATAAAAAATGTATATTGGGTGATATGGTGAGCATATCTAAATAAAAATCCATATTTAATTTTATCTTCCTAAAATACTCATTAGAAAGAATTTAAGTAACTAAAGGTAAAATACCATTAAATAAAAATTCCCGGAAACCAATGATAAAACAATATTATGATACTAAACCAACTTCACCAATTAATAGTGAAGGACACGATGTATGATGTTATCATATCACCACTAATTCCATAGCTAACCCCTTTCCAAATCGACCACATCACAATTTTATATAAACTATATCCTCCTTAGGGACCATAATTCATATCAAGCATTAAAAAATTTATAGGGCCAACAAAGGGTCCAATTTTCAATATTAAAACTCTCTTATAATGTTCAAAATGAGCCTTTATGAAAATGAACTCAGAATTCCAATTAATACCGACTACTTAAGATCCCAATTTTAAAATTTCCATAAAAATGAAGCCATGGTAAAACACATATTAAAATATTTAATGTGTAAACCATATTAATTTTAAATCATTTTGAAAATCCATCCATTTTATTCTTTTCAAAAAAAGACATGAAAACAATACATTTTCTATTCCAATGACCAATATGAGTTTAAACAATTCAAAATATGAATCTCATATAGAAAAAACAATCAACGTTTTTTTTAAAACACAAGTAATTTGAAAAATTGATGTAGAAACTATAAAATCATTTAAATCTGATTATACCAAGTGATAAAAATAGTAAAAATATGATGAAATTCATTTTGACTATCACACATATATTTAATTTGACAACAAGTAATTAAAAATAATATATAATTGATTGAAATTTATATTAATGTAATTATACCAAAACCCCTACCAATATCAAATAGAAATAATGATATATAAAGTCTCCTATAATGACGAAGCTCGTCAAATCAAATAAGTTCCCACTATAATTCCAAGACACCAAAACACCCAGAAATTAGAACCATAAATAAACTCTATTTTAATCTACACAGCTAATATGGTTTATAGGGACTAACATACCAAGAATTAATGGGTGTATGGAGGAATATATATGATAAAAAAGGAAGAAAAGGGATATTTAACTTTAGAATCAGCTTGAGAGTTGAAAGTCGAGCAAATAGAGGCATTGCAAAAAAATATGATTAACAGAACATTAAAAATGATTTTAGAGGCCATGGGATCAAAGATTTGAATTTAGAGTTTCTGCATGAGAGAGACAGAGTGACTATTTACCAAAAGAAAACCAATTGAATAACACGAAATGAGACTTCATAAATTTTTTAAAATATTTATCACACCGATAATATAATAACTGACCTCATAATATGATTTAAAACATCAGTTTTTATATAAAAAACATGATAATGTGATTCATGATGTCGGTTATTATATAACCAATTACATAAATTGGAATTATAGCATCGGTTATAAAATAACCATTGTGATAAATCATGAAAATTAATTTCTTACATTATTTTTTGTATAACCGTCGTGATAAATCAATTTTTTCAGCTTTTCATGTCTATTATTTATTGCTGACGTGAAAAAAATTCTAATGTGGAAAATAATTTTTGAACTAATGCCATTAAGAATTTGATATAGAGTCATTGATATAGTTCTTGAACCAATAACTTAATGAATAGTGAACTCATCTTCCCACTCTAGAGGATGTCTAACTAAGTCCTCTGGAAAGACGTTAATGTTTTTTATAATATATGTACATCCTCAATTTGAATATTTATTTACTCACCCATATATATTGAATTATCATCCTCCCTAATAATTTCATTCAGTGGATCTACTAAGGTTTTATCAAGATAAGAATCAAATGATGATGTTTCTACTTTAATGATAGGGGATTATAGATCATTCAAAAAAATTGTAACCTCTTTCTTCTTGCGAAAGATTATCACATCGTAGTTTTAAATAATATTCATACCAATAATTATATAAAAATCAGTCATTGATATAATGATAATATCATCAACTAATGTACATTTGTGTGTCATAATGGGGACTGATTAACGCATCTTTTTTGCAATGATAATTCTCATAAGAGTTTTGACTTACTAATAATTTATTAAATCTAATTTTAAATATTTAATATTCTAGGAAAACTGGGAAGATATAAAATAATGAGATGATATAGAATCAAAAAAATAATTGGCTATTTTTGAGTAAATGATTAAATTTCCTACCACCACATCATTAAGAACATCAACCTCAGCATTTGTGATCTCAAATGATTGTCCTTTCTACCTTGGCCAACTCTGGGGAATGATTCTTTGATGGAAAGGACATTAATTTTCGTAATTTTTCATCTCTTTTCAATTTCATCATTTAAAATTGGTGTCTTTTTTCATTCCCTTAAAATCATGGGATTAGTGTCCTTTTCCACCAAACATGTAACAATTTCACATACCCTTTAGGTAAGTTCTAGTGTCTTTCTTCCAAAAATTATCATTGGATGTAAACCATATTTTTCCCTTCTTCCCATTCACTTTATTTCCATTTCCAGTGTGTTAAGAATCTATCCTCTTCTCTACCATTCCTTTAATTTCATAAGACATAGAGAATTATTTTTATGCCTTGATAGAACATAGTACAATATCTTCATTTGATGAGAAACATTAGGAGAATAATTCCCTTCGGATGAATTGTTTTAAACCATCAATACATCAATCTTTCATTCTCAATTGATTAAGTATTTAGTTCATGAAATCCCTTGATAACCTTGTGAAGTTTGGTTCATAATTTTCATCATTATCATCCTCTTTTTTCATCAGATTTAGAAACTATCTTCCCATATCTACTCGTTGTTCACGAGAAAAGTATTTTTATAAGAAGATTTGTTAAAATCCATCCATTACATTTTTTTAACCTCTTACTCCTCGATTTTTTTGAATCAATGACCACCATAGATCAACATATCCCATTAGATGATAAAATTCCATAATATCCTTCTCTCGTTCAATACATCCTAAAGTGAGAAATATCTTTTCTAAGGAACATATCCACTGCACTACTATGAATGAGATTTTAGTCCCATTAAATGATGGATGATGTTTCACATAAAGTGGTATAATATCTATCCTCCATGTTGTGGACCATGATACTCTATACAGATACTCCATATGGATAATGTTTTTGTTCATAACCTATCTCTATTGTCCCAGTATAGTTATAAGTTGCTCAAAATCAGTCACAACATCATTATCCTTTATTGGTGGGACACCAATACATAGGATAAATGCATTCATATGGTTTCCAGTCCCTTCCACTCTCCTCCATTTTAAATAGTGTCATATATTATATTTGGTTACGAATCATAATGTATAATCTCGATGAGCCCATAATGGGCGTCAGATTGGTAGGGTTTCCCTTGTCTCCACCAAAATCGCTCTGCTTTGGTTCGGCATCGAACCACCTCCTTGCTCCTTCTCGGCGATCTTGCGACAACAAATTCTATCAGAGGCAGCGTCGTCTTCATGGGCACGATCGGTGTAGAATTTCCTATTTTCTATCCTCTCCTCGCTCTCCCCCCTTTGCTAGGTAGGGTTTCATGTGGCGGTGCAGTGGAACCTGCGGTCATGCTCCAGCTTCTCCTATTATGGATCGATGTGCGGGTCTGTGTCCGCTGAGTGTGTGTGCGGTGGTTCGGGGTTGTCTCTAGGTGTGTGTGTGAAGGCAGCCACGGGATCTCTCCTAGTTTGCGACAATAACCGCGGCCATTTTTGGGTTTTTTGGTTTGATCCTCCCTATTTTGCTATCATGTTTTTTTGTTTGTTATGATTTGGGACTTCTGCGTTTATTGGTTATGGTTTTTTTGCTTTCATTGGATCCTAGAGTTTGGATGTGGATTTTTTCTTGAAGTGGTTTTGAGGATGAAGGATGTAGATTTTGTGTTGTGGTAGTGCAGGGCAATGTCATTCTGATTGTGGCATTGGCGGCTTGTAGAACCTGGAGCTCCTCATGGAATTGTTTTTTTTGTATGGTATGACTACGGTTTAGGAGAAAGGGAAGACACAATGAACTACGGTCTGCTCTACGGGGATGTATCATTGATTTCTTGTGATTTGGTGAATGTTGGATGTGTTTATGTCCATTTATGTGGTTTTTATGGTTTGATTTTTTTGATTTTTCATGTGGCACTGTGGCTTTGTTCCATGAGACAATGCATCTAGTTTAATTCCAAGGGAGTGTCCTAGATGAGGTTCAGAGATGATAGTGTTTTCCTCTTCATCATTATCTGGAATTGGATGTTTTGATAGGGTATGGGGTTTGCCATCGGTACCGGGCTTGTGCAACATTGGACATGACAGCTAGTTGAGGAGCGATGCTAAGGTGGACGCTGTTCGTATTGTTTTTTTGCTAGGGTGGGGTTACTTCATGCTCTTGAATTGGATTGTCTTTTGTCTGGATGAACTTGGTCCATGGAGGCATGATTGTATTTTAAGTATTTGATGTCATTTTGGTTTCCCAATTTTTCCTCAAAAGTTCTTTTGAAATAAAAATTAAATTTTTGTCATAATGTATAATCTCAACTAGAAAATTACTAAAAATAAATTGAAATCCTATGCATAGCTATTCTAATATTTATAAAAATGATTTCTTTGAGGAAAAATTTACTTTTAAATCCTTTATAATGTATTTTAATGATAATTTTAATTATCCTAATAATATCCCATGGGAGTGTCATACCAGGTGCATAGTAATTCTCGTTGTTGTGTACCGTGATAGCTCGAAACAAGACTGATACACAGTGTTATAGTTGTTACTCATAGGTACATATGTTCCCAAATCACATCAACTTTTAGTATCTATATAGGAATATAATTCTAGAAATATAAATTAAATCTCTTCCTTAAAAAAATCATGGATGTTCTTTTATTCTTGTCCTCATGGTCTACCATTGGGGTTGCTTCCCTAATCTATTATTTTTCTATATCTTGTTTCCATGTTTTCTATAATGATTTATATAAATACAAATGTAAAGACCTAACCCTTGTTTCCATAAGTTTGTTACTTTTTTTATTACATTAGAATGATTACAAGAAAGTTGTATCCTGATGGAATGAATAGTCTTGAATTTTTGGAAGACTGTATATATACATAATTTCAAAATTACAACTTAAAATGAAATACAATATAGAATATCCCTTAGTAACTTCCATAACTCCTAGATTTTCACAACAAGTCATTCATAATACACATCTTCGCACCATATGGAAAAAATATTAGTGTGTTTAGATGCTCAGTAAGGGTAGGTAATACAACGGATTTAATCATAAACCGAATTACATGGAATGATGAACAACTAAAAACACATGCCTTTAAAAATTAACAAGATCATAATATAGTGGGAATTAAAACTGATGAAATAATGTTATAAAATATAACCAGGTATATTATACTAGTTGAATAATAACATGAACTATCAATATCTTGTTTCATAATTAGGGGATGCATAATGTCAGACATCAAAACCATACAGTCAATGCCTCGGCCAGGACACTATATGTAACACCCTGAGATTTTATGAGATGTTTTATTTTTAATTCCTTTGATGTCTTCTATTATACAATACACCATGATTAGCTTGTACTATATGCAATACGGTATTAGCTTGTAGTATACGTAACACTATTCTTGGATCGTGTTATACAAAATTTCTAGTTCGTTTTGTAGAAATTATTCAACGCAACATTAAGTATAGATTTTTTTTAATGTATAAATAAAATAAATTTTGATTATGTTATACGCAACACCAAACAGAGCTTTCACTACACGCAGCCCTGACTTGGCTCGCATTACACGTAATCAAGATCTTCTTTGATGGCGTGTGTAGTATGGAATACCAAGTTTCACAAAACGAGATATTATTATAATATTATTATGAACTAGCCATTATTAATAGTAATACCCACTTTTGGAAATTTTATAAATTTTATCTTTCAAAATGGACTTTATTTTTGGATTCGGAATATCGAAATTAGACTAAGGTAAATTTTTGGTATTTTTCTAAAAACATTCAATTTTTGATGAATAGTGAAAACATTGGGTTACTATTTAAAAACAGACTTTTTATTTAAATAATTATTTATTTTATTTAAATTTATTTTAGGTAAAAATAGATACATAATACCTATATAAGTTCAATAGTATTTATTTGAGTCATTTTATAATAATTTTAGATATAAAAAAATTTTATTGAACTTTTCACCATCTTTTACCCACCTCCTCGGAGAATTTGAAAATTTATATAAAACATAATTTTACCGCTTCTATGAGTGGAATTTCAAAAATTTTAAAGACACAGTTAATATCAAGGAGTAAAATGTGACTTGATAAGATAAAAATAATTTTTGTGAATAGTAAGTTTTTACCTTTTTTACCACGGTTATAAGTAAATAGGGTAATTAAAGGTAAAAATGATATTATTATTACCCAAAAACATGTCCTAATTCTATTGGATAGGTTTAATTCGACCAAAACCAACATTTGGAATAAAATATGACCATTTGGTCAACTTGGATTAGATTTGGACATTTATTATTATTTTATTTAAAGAAGAATTAAAATAGTAAAAATCAAAGTTTAATAACTAAAACATTTTTAATATAGAGTTATACATAAGATAAATTAGACTATAAATATTCATTATAAATATAAATATATTTCCTACATAATGGAATTTTATTTATAATTTTTAGAAATTAAATAGTTTAATTTATTTATTGCACAATGATGATGCAATAATTACCTTATTAATGAAATGTAACGACCCAAAGTTTCATTAATGGAAAATCCCTCTTGATCCAGTTAAATGTTTCTTTATGAAAAATGTTTTTTATAAGATGTCAACTTCTTTAGTTTTATGTTAAGATTTGTGACCGTTACTTTTATAGCCGTTGAGCAGTGATCATCTGGGTAGTTTAAATATAAGGATTTAACGAACCAATTTTCTACTCAGACAAAGGAAGCGATGGCCTCATCCAGTAGAATTGCCCCTTACGAAGCCCATTTGTCGGAGCTCGGAAAGGAGGTGGCGTCTTTGGGCTTTGCCCTTGACCAATCCCAAGCTGTGCTTCATCAAGTCAATCTCGAACGTGATCGTCTACGGGAAAAATGGAAGTTGATAGAGATTACCACTCGAGAGATGTTATCCGAGCAACCCCAAGAGTCTGTCACCATCACACACCTTACCCTTAGGTCTTATGCGGCTATTTTAAGGGGTTATGTAACAAATAAGTAGCACCATGTTCATGTACATTATTTTTTTATATAATAATGAATATAATTTCTAGTCATTTTTGATACATTGTAATTAGTTTTTAAAGTACAAATAGTGTTTTTAGTTATTATTTAATTAAGAATTATATTTTATTAAATTAAAGGATTTTTGAATTAAATAATATTTTAATAAAATATTATTATTAATATTACATTAATTTTTATTAAAGATAAATGATCTTATAATTTTAGGAATGCAATTAAAATTTTTATTAAGGTTTGAAAGCCATTTTTGTCAAAACCCGTGAATTTTTTTATAAATGTCAGTTTTTATTTTAAAGGTAAAAATTCACATATTTAGGAAATTATTTAGATAAAATAAATATTATTTTTGGAATCAGGACGTCGAAATTATCCAACGGTGAATTTTTCATAATTTTCCGAGACAATCAAATTTTTGGGTAAAAATTAAATACCATTTAAATATAATGTGTTTTATGACATCATAATGACCCAATGGTGATGTAATAAAATACCATAATCCTTATGTTCGGCCAATATGTGTTTTATCATTAAAATAATGAGGTTTTGGGTTTGTTTGACTCACTTTTCAAAGCATTAATGGAGCCCTCAAGACTTATTCAACACTTTGCCTTTTTAAATTAATTTCCATGAGAGTGTGACTCACCTCCACATAAGCAACCCTAATTTTTTAATAAGTTCGGACCTTGGACTTGTAAAATATTGTTTTCCTATTTCCTTTTCCAGAAACCATGGGAAAATACCATGGTATGGTTTGTGGTTTGGATTATTTTAATATAAGGGGTCCCAAACCTAAATAATAAAGAATTCTCTCACCTTTCCTATATAAACCCACCCAAGCTCCCACTTCCTCCTCACTCAAAGCCCTTTATGTTCGTCCAACCTCTGCCCTACTCTCTCTATAATCCTCTCAAGGTGCCCCAAGCTCCCAATAATCCTCTCACAAGCCTCTCTCTAGCCTTTGGAAGCACACTTCCAAGTAAGGGGTTTTCTTCCTTTCTCTTTTTTTGTCAATTTTCTTTAAGTTGTATTGCCCTTTTTATTTCAATTATGAATGTTGGGGTATGGTTTTTCACCTCCCCCATACTGCCCTCTTATTGTTTGAGTGATGGCAGAACCCTTTCTCTCTCATTAAATTCCTCCCATGTACACCCGTTACTATGCCGAAATTCCGAAAGGAACTTCTCTCTCTTCTTTTATATTCAAGCAATACTTTTGTATCATGAATCTAAATTCCATTTCTATTGTTGGTACATGTATATATATTATCTCCTTACTGTCCATTACATGTAAATATGATGAGGAACCCCTTTCTCTCTCATCAACCTTTTTATGAATTCTTATGTCACGCCGTTACGCTGCCGAAATCGCACCGATTTTCTAAGCCAATGTCTTTGTGTAGTGAATACCATACCCTTTTCTCCATAAAGGGTATTCACCTTTATGAACATTTACATATTGATTATAAAGTTTCATGTATGAATTCCACATTCCTTTATCATGGAAGAAATGATTATGTTTTATAAATCCATGTTTTATGATCCATGTGGCACACTTATGCATGAAAAGAAATGTTTAAGAAGGGTGCACCCTTTATAGCGCTCCAATGCATTGGGTAAAGTATAGTATCATGATACGTCATGTGCAATGAGTTTTGACTCATGATAATTCAAGTGCAACGAGGGTTTACTCGTGCTTCAAGTGCAATGAGGGTTTACTCATGCTCCATGTGCAATGAGCCTTGGCTCATGCTAATTCAATGTTAAGTGTTGTTGCCACATTTCCATGTTATGATTATCATGCTTTATCATGCCTTTATGTTCATGTTTCTATTATTATCTATTGATATGCCTATTGCCTAACATGTATTTCACTCCTCATGTTATTCATTGTTTACTCCCTTACTGGGCTTTATAGCTCACCCTTTTCTTATGCATGTCCTCAGGTTATCCCATGCAATGCTAAGTACGAAGGAATGTAGTGGTCATGTAAAGGAAGTTTTCAATAAAGATGTTGTATTTCAAGTTTAAAGATTTTATGTACTGATCCTAAGCCCCAAAGACACTAAACCTCTCGATCTTATTTGTTGGATCAAGTGAAGTTTTATGTAATAAAGCATGTTTAAGTTGTAATAAAAAGCAGGGTTGTCATAGTTGGTATCAGAGGATAGGTTTAGTTATTTTTGGGATTAGGAAACCCTAGTAAAGCCTTAGATACAAGACTAAGCATAATAAAAACATCCCTAAGTTTTGTTAAATACTAAGTAAGTAGTTTATCAATCAAATACATCCTTGTCTGGATACGAGCAGGTAGAGGCGGCTCTGGTACAGATGTATCCTAGGGGTAAAACCCGAAAACACCGCTTTGAGCTAGACTCGAACGGGAACTGGTGCACAACAACGGGCCTTTCTGCACTCTTGGTTACGACACTCCCTGGGGATATGTTTTGATAAATTCACAATCTTAGTATGAACCCTTATTAAGGGAAAAAATTCCCCTAAGAATATATGTTAGAAGGAAGATCATGAAAAGCCTGGATTGAATCCTATAGACTCATGAGTTAAAGAGATTAAAGTTTATTTATAAGTCATAAACTTTTGTCTTTTGATTACCCTTTATGTGTTACCCCTAACTTTCCTTTTATTCCAGCCAATGGTCGGTAATAGGAGAACTCAGGCTAACAACCGTTGTGAAGATCAGTGTGATGATTGTACTTATGAGATGCCCAATCCAATGGGAGCGGGAATCGCGAACTTTTTCACGCTTCTCTCTCAGCTAAATCAAGTTTTGAATAGAAACACTGGTCAAGAGGAACGTTCAACCCCCCCTAAGAAAGAACAAGTCTCTATTGAAAGCTTCATGAGACAAAGGCCTCCTACTTTTAGTGGATCATCTGATCCCACGATTGCTGAACAATGGATCAACTCCATTGAAAAGATATTATCTATCCTCCAATGTTCTGAAAAAGAGAAGGTTCTCCTGGAGGCTTATCGTATGGAGGGTGAAGCTGATCAATGGTGGACATTGATCAAAAATACGAAGCCTGAGGAGGAGATTGAGGCTTTGGAATGGAAGGTATTCCGGAAGATGTTTTTTGATAAATATTTTCCACGCACCCTCCGTCTTAAGATGGAAAGGGACTTCCTTTCCCTCAAACAGAAAGATGAAGAATCTGTGGGAGCGTACGAGGCAAACTTCACAAGGCTTTCACGATACGCTTCCGGCTTTGTCGTTACCCCCGAATGCAAGGTTGACCGCTTCTTTGTTGGGCTGAAGCCTAGCTTGCGGAAAGCATTAGCGATCCGTGACTTCGACAGCTATGAGTAAATTGTCCGATGTTCCCTCAAGGTTGAAATGGAGATAGGAGAACCACAGGGGTATCATGGGGACAAGAAGCGTAAGGTGGAATTCAATGCTGGTGGTCCGATGGATAAATCCAACGGCGCTAAGATATTCCAGCACCCCACTTGCCAAAAGTGTGGAAAGAAGCACCCTGGAAATTGCCTTAGGGGGACAAGAAAATGCTTCAAGTGTGGAAGAGAAGGGAACCTAGCTGTTAACTATCAGCGAGAAGGACCCGCGGATGCGACAGAGGAGAGGAACGCTCCTTTCGAACCTCAATGCGTTGTTCAATGCTTCAAATGCAAAGAACCGGGTCATTTTGCGAATCAGTGCTCTAATCCAAGGGTTATCGGAGGCAATCAACAACCTCCAAGACAGCAAGGAAGAGCTTTTGCCATCACTTCTGCCGAAGTGAACCCCGACAACGAAGTGGTGACAGGTACGCTAGTTATTCATTCAAGAATAGAGAACATACTTTTTGATTCAGGTTCTATGCATTCTTTTATATCTCAAAAGTTTAGTAGAACAATCCCTACACCACCACAAATCATGGAAGTAAAGATGTCGGTGAGTACGGAAAATGGGGCAATCATTGCATCCCATGAGTATAAGTCCTCCCCTGTTATAATATGTGGATTGAATTTCCCAGCGAACCTCATCATACTCCCTTTGGTGGAATTTGATGCAATTCTTGGCATGGATTGGCTTTCCTTATATAGAGCCAACATAAATTGTCGGGAGAGGGAAATCACACTCTATATGGAGAATCGACCCCCGATTCTTTACAAGTGTCAGGAGGAAGATGAATCTCCTTTAGCTCCATCATCTCAAGCATGGATATTACTAGCTTATGAGCACACATATCTGGCTCAGATGATTGAGTCCAAGGAAGAAACCACCCTTGAAGAAATGCCTATTGTGAGGGAATTCGCTGAAGTATTTCCCGAGGAACTTCCTGGTCTTCCTCCAAGAAGAGATGTTGAGTTCTCAATTGAACTTATACCTGGGGCGCTACCAATATCCAATACTCCATATAGAATGGTTGTGGTTGAGCTTGAAGAACTGAAGAAACAACTACGGGAGAATCTGGATAAAGGGTTTATACGCCCAAGTGCATCACCATGGGGTGCACCAGTCCTCTTCGTCAAGAAGAAGGATGGGTCAATGCGGCTTTGCATCGATTATCGTGAACTTAACAAAATCACGATAAAGAACAAGTATCCTCTCCCAAGAATCGATGACTTGTTTGATCAGCTGCGTGGAGCACAATACTTCTCCAAGGTCGACTTGCGGTCGGGATATTATCAAGTAAGGGTGAAGAAGGAAGATATCCCCAAGACTGCTTTTCGTACAAGGTACGGGCACTATGAATTCATAGTAATGCCTTTTGGACTCACCAATGCTCCAGCAATATTCATGGACTTGATGAATAGAGTCTTTAGAGATTACCTAGATAAATTTGTGGTAGTCTTTATAGATGATATTATAATATACTCCAAAACCAAGGAGGACCATGAGGAGAATTTAAGAACTGTACTGGAGACTTTGCGCAAGGAGAAGCTCTATGCCAAGTACAACAAGTGTGAGTTCTGGTTGAAGGAGGTCTCATTCTTGGGCCATATCATCACAAGCAATGGGATATCTGTGGACCCCTCCAAAACAGATGCAATTGAGGGATGGCCGAGGCCAACATCGGTAACTGATATCCGTAGCTTCTTGGGGTTAGCTGGATATTATCGGCGATTTGTGAGAAACTTCTCCCGATTGTCCAACCCTCTTACCAAGATAACTCGAAAGGGAGTAAAGTTTTCTTGGAGTGATGAATGCGAAGAAAGCTTCAAGGAGTTGAAAAGGAGGTTTATCACTGCACCTGTGCTCACTTTACACACAAGTGGGGAGCTTTTTGTGGTATTCAGTGATGCTTCGAAGAAGCTCTTAGGATGTGTGCTGATGCAGAATGATAAAGTGATATCCTTTGCCTCAAGGCAGTTGAAAATCCATGAGCGATACTATCCAACGCATGATCTGGAGTTGGCGGCGGTGATCTTTACCTTGAAAATCTGGCTGCATTATCTCTATGGAGAGAAATGTGAGATATATACTGACCACAAGAGTCTTAAATATATATTCACACAGAAAGAGCTTAATATGCGCTAGAGAAGATGGATAGAGCTCATCAAGGATTATGACTGTTCAATACATTACCACCCTGGGAAGGCGAACAAGGTGGCGGATGCCCTAAGTAGAAAAGATCCAGCGATTCTATCAATGATGCGAATTAAGAAGGATCCAATCTTCTTAGACTTGATGAAGATGGACGTGGGAATCATAAAGAAGGGAACATCATCAATCCTTTCACAAATGATTGCTCAACCATCTCTTTTGGAAAGGTTAAAGGATGCTCAAAAGGATGATGCGAGAATCCAAGTAAAAGTGGAAGCTATCAAAAATGGAAAATCCTCAGAGTTTAATGTTAATGAAGAAAGAATTGTGCGGTTTGGGAAAAGACTACGTGTCCCATCAAGTTCGGAGCTGAAGAAGGAACTTTTGGATGATGCACATAGTTCAAATTTCTCTATTCACCCAGGGAGCACAAAGATGTATCGAGATCTCCGAGAAAACTTTTGGTGGGATAATATGAAGAAGGAGATCGCTGAATATACATCAAAGTTCCTGGAGTGTCAGTAAGTGAAGGCAGAGAGGCAGAAGTCTAAGGGGATGATGCAACCATTGCCCATACCTGAATGGAAATGGGAGAACATCACCATGGACTTCGTCACTGGACTTACAAAGACATCCAAAGGCAACAATACAATCTGGGTTATTGTGGATCGTCTTACAAAGACTGCACACTTCATTGCTACTCTAGAGGATTTCTCTTTGGATAAACTGGCACGGATATATATCAGGGAAGTGGTACGGTTGCATGGACTACCACTATTTATTGTGTCTGACCGAGATCCAAGATTTACCTATATGTTTTGGAAGAGTCTTCAACATGCTCTGAATACTGAACTGAACTTCAGTACGACCTATCATCCTCAAACTTATGGCCAATCCGAGCGGACTATCCAAACAGTTGAGGATATGTTGAGAGCGTGCTCAATGGACTTTAAAGGAGGATGGGATCAACATCATCCTCTAGTTGAGTTCTCTTATAATAATAGTTTCCACTCGAGCATCCAAATGGCACCATATGAAGCCCTGTATGGGAAAAGGTGTAGAACACCGGCATGTTGGGATGAGGTCGGTGAACGTAAGCTGCTTGGACCAGAAATGGTCGAAGAAATGGTGGAGAAGGTGAAAACCATTCAGCATCATATCAAGGCAGCCCAGAGTCGACAGAAGAGTTATGCAGATAATCGTCGATGAGACCTTGAGTTTAAAGTCGGAGACATGGTGTTTTTACACATATCTCCGTGGAAGAAGGTCATGAGGTTTGGAAAGAAAGTGAAGTTAAGTCCAAGGTAAATCGGCCCCTTCGAGATTCTTGATCGTGTTGGGGCTGTGGCCTATCGACTAGCACATCCACCTACTATGGCCAAGGTGCATGATGTCTTCCATGTATCCCTCTTAAGGAAGTACATACCAGACCCTTCACATGTACTCTCTTCCGATGTGGTACAATTAGAAGACGATCTTTCTTATGAGGAGCAACCAGTGAAGATCTTAGATCGTAGAGAAAAAGTTCTACGAAATAAGACAATGCCCCTCGTCAAGGTGTTGTGGAGAAACCACAAGTTTGAAGAAGCAACTTGGGAGTCGGAGGATATGATGAAGCTAAGTTACCCACATTTGTTTTAGTGTGGGAAAAGGAAAATTTCGAGGGCGAAATTTCTTAAGGGGGGAATGTTGTAACGACCCGAAGTTTCATTAATGGAAAATCCCTCTTGATCCAGTTAAATGTTTCTTTATGAAAAATGTTTTTTTATAAGATGTCAACTTCTTTAGTTTTATGCTAAGATTTGTGACCGTTACTTTTATAGTCGTTGAGCAGTGATCATCTGGGTAGTTTAAATATAAGGCTTTAACGAACCAATTTTCTACTCAGACAAAGGAAGCGATGGCCTCATCCAGTAGAATTGCCCCTTACGAAGCCCATTTGTCAGAGCTCGGAAAGGAGGTGGCGTCTTTGGGCTTTGCCCTTGACCAAGCCCAAGCTGAGCTTCATCAAGTCAAGATCGAACGTGATCGTCTACGGGAAAAATGGATGTTGATAGAGATTACCACTCGAGCGATGTTATCCGAGCAACCCCAAGAGTCTGTCACCATCGCACACCTTACCCTTAGGTCTTATGCGGCTATTTTAAGGGGTTATGTAACAAATAAGTAGCACCATGTTCATGTACATTATTTTTTTATATAATAATGAATATAATTTCTAGTCACTTTTGATACATTGTAATTAGTTTTTAAAATACAAATGGTGTTTTTAGTTATTATTTAATTAAGAATTATATTTTATTAAATTAAAGGATTTTTGAATTAAATAATATTTTAATAAAATATTATTATTAATATTACATTAATTTTTATTAAATATAAATGATCTTATAATTTAGGAATGCAATTAAATTTTTTATTAAGGTTTGAAATCCATTTTTGTCAAAACCCGTGAATTTTTTTATAAATGTCGGTTTTTATTTTAAAGGTGAAAATTCACATATTTAGAAAATTATTTAGATAAAATAAATATATTTTTTGTAATCAGGATGTCGAAATTATCCAACGGTGAATTTTTCATAATTTTCTGAGACAGTCAAATTTTTGGGTAAAAATTAAATACCATTTAAATATAATGTGTTTTATGACATCATAATGACCCAATGGTGATGTAATAAAATACCATAATCCTTATGTTCGGCCAATATGTGTTTTATAATTAAAATAATGAGGTTTTGGGTTTGTTTGACTCACTTTTCAAAGCATTAATGGAGCCCTCAAGACTTATTCAACACTTTTCCTTTTTAAATTAATTTCCATGAGAGTGTGACTCACCTCCACATAAGCAACCCTAATTTTTTTATAATTTCGGACCTTAGACTTGTAAAATATTGTTTTCCTCTTTCCTTTTCCAGAAACCATGGGCAAATACCATGGGATGGTTTGTGGTTTGGATTATTTTAATATAAGGGGTCCCAAACCTAAATAATAAAGAATTCTCTCACCTTTCCTATATAAACCCACCCAAGCTCCCACTTCCTCCTCACTCAAAGCCCTTTAAGTTCGTCCAACCTCTGCCCTACTCTCTCTAGAATCCTCTCAAGGGGCCCTATGCTCCCAAGAAGCCTCTCACAAGCCTCTCTCTAGCCTTTGGAAGCACACTTCCAAGTAAGGGGTTTTCTTCCTTTCTCTTTTTTTGTCAATTTTTTTTAAGTTGTATTGCCCTTTCTATTTAAATTATGAATGTTGGGGTATGGTTTCACACCTCACCCATACTGCCCTCTTATTTTTTTAGTGATGGGAGAACCCTTTCTCTCTCATTAAATTCCTCCCATGTACACCCGTTACTATGCCGAAATTCCGAAAGGAACTTCTCTCTCTTCTTTTATATTCAAGCAATACTTTTGTATCATGAATCTAAATTCCATTTCTATTGTTGGTACATGTATATATATTATCTCCTTACTTTCCATTACATGTAAATATGATGAGGAACCCCTTTCTCTCTCATAAACCTTTTTATGAATTCTTATGTCACGCCGTTACGCTGCCGAAATCACACCGATTTTCTAAGCCAATGTCTTTGTGTAGTGAATACCATACCCATTTCTCCATAAAGGGTATTCACCTTTATGAACATTTACATATTGATTATAAAGTTTCTTGTATAAATTCCACATTCCTTTATCGTGGAAGAAATGATTATGTTTTATGAATCCATGTTTTATGATCCATGTGGCACACTTATGCATGAAAAGAAATGTTTAAGAAGGGTGTGCCCTTTATAGCGCTCCAATGCATTGGGTAAAGTATAGTATCATGATACGTCATGTGCAATGAGTGTTGACTCATGCTAATTCAAGTGCAACAAGGGTTTACTCGTGCTTCAAGTGAAATGAGGGTTTACTCATGCTCCATGTGCAATGAGCCTTGGCTCATGCTAATTCAATGTTAAGTGTTGTTGCAACATTTCCATGTTATGATTATCATGCTTTATCATGCCTTTATGTTCATGTTTCTATTATGATCTATTAATATGCCTATTTCCTAACATGTATTTCATTCCTCATGTTATTCATTGTTTACTCCCTTACTGGGATTTATAGCTCACCCTTTTCTTATGCATGTCCTCAGGTTATCCCATGCAATGCTAAGTACGAAGGAATGTAGTGGTCATGTAAAGGAAGTTTTCAATAAAGATGTTGTATTTCAAGTTTAAAGTTTTTATGTAATGATCCTAAGCCCCAAAGACACTAAACCTATCGATCTTCTTTGTTGGATCAAGTGATGTTTTATGTAATAAAGCATGTTTAAGTTGTAATAAAAAGCAGGGTTGTCATATGAAATATTTACATAATTGATGTTATAAATACCCAAATAAATGTAATTTTAGACTTTTTATGAATTACACTAATTTTATAGGTAAATATGACATGTTATTATTGATTTAATTAACTTTTTACTAACTAATAAAGCTGTTATGATTTTCACAAAAATCATGTACCAAATAGTGTCAAAATTGACATAAAATAGTTTTTAAAACAAATATTATATTATTAATTTTTATTTTATTCCTAAAAATCAAAGGTTAGGAAAAATGAATTAGATAAGGATATATATATATATATATATTAATAATGAACCACTTGGGGTTCGTTTGGCTTGTTATAGTATGTTTATTAACCATATAGTGTAAGAAAACCAAAAGACACGGTAAAAGTTAAATTATTTAACTTAGAGTTAAATCTAAATGATAAGTATACAATAGTAACCTAAACTTGTCTAAAACTTATTCGTTGAATGAATTTATACCCATCACCACCTTAGCTTAAAAATAAATGAATTTGGAGCTATTAAAAACTGAATATTACTTTATTATAAAATAATATTTTAAGTTTTTCCTAAGGTGACCCTCTCCTCCCTTATAAAAAGGGAACCCCTTCCCTCTTCTCTTCACACCCTTTTGAGACTTGAATCTGGTCCAACCCCTGAAAATTACTCTTCTAAAACTCTCTATTTATATCATAGAGGTTCTTTTCTTCTCAAAATACCAACACTAGTTTCCTAATAAGAAGTTTAAAGGAGGTGCGTCAAGGAAGAGGTAATCTCTTCTACCGACTCTTTCAAGTTTCTTTCTTCTTCTACTTAATCTTATTTAGTTTTTTCATTATAAAGTAATAACATCAGTATTAATTATATACTGATATGTTATTATAAATATGAAACAACCCTATTTCACCTTCTATCCATCCTACGGAAAACGAAATCACCGCGCGTGCGTACGTACGGAATACCGTCTCCACGCTGTGGTGTAATCTGTTTTTCCACCACCACCCTACTTAGATGGGTATAATGGTGTAAGGAATAAATATATATTATTATTATAACATACTAATGATACTAATATATTATATCATCCACTCCAATTCAATTTAAGAAATATGGGAATGATGTCATCGCTCGTGCGTACGTACAGATTACTATCTCCACGAAGCGATGAGATTCATTTTCCATGTTAACAATTCAAGAATGATTATAAAGTATATATATAATAAGTAATAATGAAATATATGAAATAATAATGCTACTAGATTTATGTATATATATATGTATGTCATCTACTTAATTCCATTCAAGTTAATAAGGAAAAAGAAAACAACCTTCATGCGTACGTACGACATACCGTCTCTATGAACAGTATATTTCATTTCATTTATCTATCTATTATATATATATATTGAATATATATGATATATAAATCACGATTTACATTCTTGAAGTAATTAAATCATGATATAAGTAATAATAATATAATGAACAACAAGTCCAAACAAGTACAATAAATAAAACGATTTTACCCAAAACGCTGCTTTAACATGGAATTTACAAAAGAACGGGTAATATAAAGTCATAAGTGAACCATATATGATATCATAACAATGAATATTATTCTGTAATAAGTAAAGGATATTATTTAAATCATTATACATGAGGTTCAGATATATATGAAGTATATCGGACCTAAGGTAGGGGATAATTCTGCAATCACATTTTTATCCGAGATTGCTTATACGTAAGTATTTACTGGGGTTATATTTTTCATCCATGCCCATAAAATGTTTTTCATAAAGTTTTTAATATTATTACATGTATTTTTAATGTCATGTTTACCCTTATTTTACTTTTACTTTGTGTTATGGAAGGAATCTTTATTTTTTTACCATACGAGGAACTTTTTGACTTTTCTGACAAAAGTACGAGGGGAATGTTTTTTAACATATACAACGTGAATGGATTTTTAAGGTTTCATAATGACTTATTTCAATGAACCTTAATCTAAAAAATTTCATTATTATTTCCAAAAAAGTATTTTTCTTTTTAAATTTCATGGCATTTTGAGAAAAGAAATTGATTTTGATGAAGAAAGGATATTTTCCTCAAGAATTCATTTCAAGTGTTTTATCGAAACTATTTTCCATCTAAGATGACATTATTTAGTTTGTTTATGTTTCAATTATAATGTCTCAATTGTTTACATAGTTTTAATTTTATTATGATGAAATGATATCAATTTCTTTTATATGGATTATGTTATTATGGGATGATGTTTATGAAACCGATTTTATTCATTGGGTTATTATGAATGATGTATGTTTATTTTGTGGAACACGAAAGAATGATTTCACTATGAGTTGGGTATGACCTATATATCCCTCCAATTCATTGGGTAAAGATTTATATCTCATGAGATAGACATGGCTGGAATGGTGAGTTAATCTGGTTCAGTGTTACAGGACTGGAACGAGGAGTGAACTCGATTCCGAAAGGGACTTTTTCCACTAAGATGGTTGTGGTAGAAATGCCTTGCCTATAATGGAAATAATATCATGTTCTTAATGGTTTCTACAATTACATGTTTTATTCAAATTCTATTTTATCAGGATTTATGTATCTATGCCTTATGTTCTGCTATGTTTTATGTCATTGCTCAAGATTTTGATGTTTAAACATTATTTTCATGTTTTTAAGTTCAAATATATATGGTTTGTTTTATTCTCTCCATGCTTACCCTTACTGATCATTTTATCTCACCCATTATATGTTTTATTTTCCCCATGATATAAAGAAAATTTTTAGGTTAGAAAACCAAAGTGGAAGATCTTTATGGGAGATGTTGAAGATCTTTCACAATGATTAGAAGATTTTGTTCCGAGTTTCCAAAGACACTAAACTAATATGATCCTTGAGTGTTGGGTTTTGTTATGTATTAAGTATTTCACAAAAGTAATGTAATGTTCATGTACGTCATGTTTGGGGTCTCTACACTATACATCATGGGTAAAAACCTAGGCAAGTTTGTCTCATGAGACCTACCAATGCATCGAGGGGCTATAGAAGGCCCCAAACATCACATAATAAGTTCAATTAATTCCTCATTTGAATGGGGATAAGTATAAAAATATATACATTCATATTAGAACAAACAAAGGAAATGTAATTAACTTTCCCCAATCATTAAAAAACACTAACCATTCGGTGTAATGTGGTGAATGGTATAAAGATAGAATATCCAATGTTAAACTAATCATAAACCATTCAATAAAATATGGTAGTTGATATCATTAAATATTAATTACAAATTAACATAACAAACAACAATAGTGTTAAACAAGATGAAAATACTCATATAAAATCACTGAGTAATTCTTATGATAAATACTTTTTTACATTGAAAAGATAATTTATTTTGTGAAAATATTTGCATTAAAGTAAAACTAAATTAATGTAGTTATTTCATATTAAAATGTGCAATTTTATAAAAAAAAGGGTGGCTAAAACATATTATATAATGCATTTGAAAATGTTATGAATTCGAGTAGTTCCTTGGAAATGATATGGTTTATAGGGAACAATTTTTTAATGATCCATTAAAAACATGTAACTACCAATAAAATAAAGAAACTCTCTATTTTGTAATAATATATAAAACATTTAAAAATAAATTCTGAATATTAAAGAAAAATAATTAATAATATCACTGAGGTATGAAGATAATAAGAGTAACCTGAAAGAAAACATAGGTTTGGGATGAAAACCCCTATCTTATGTCTGAATGTGTTATGCACTTGACCTTAAGGTCTTGGAATATGAAATTAGACACATTAATAATTTAATTACGAACATATTATACAGTTATATAATTTATTATAATTTTACTAAGTTCATTTATGGCCTTTTGATATGTTATAAAATTGAATTCCATCATTCTAGAGTGTTCATTTCTTGATATTCATGATTGGTTCCCTTGATTATAAATATTGAAGATCATGTCAAATTGATAAAATTTTCTCAGATTGAATTTATAAATTATTAGTGAAAATAAAGAGGTGTAAATGGTTATATATATCATTTTTTAACATGGTATGATGATGAATCATTAGATAAGCCATTTAGTGACAATGGTTTATATTTTTTACGGGAGATTTTTTTATCACAACGAACTAGTTTTATCCTGTTATTTTTTATCATGTAAAAATGATGGTTTCAAAATCCTTATATAAGATATAATACATATTTTAAAATATATTTCATCCATAAAAATAATTTCATGAACAAACTGGATGGGAAAAATGATGAACGGAGGTTCTTCATCCATGAAGGTTGTAAATTGGCACCTCTTCGACGCTGATTTCATTTTTAAAATAAGAGAGAAAGAGAGAGAGGGATTAAAAATATCGATGATGTATGTTCCATTAACAATACTTAATTCAATTATATATATTATACTATAGTTATCATGATTATTTGGATATATTGGGTGAGGAGATAATAATAAATAAAGAATGAACTTGAAAATAAAAGAAAAGGAAAAGTAATAGGATTTTACTTCATGGATACTCCAACTAGAGAATATCCTTAAGGGGATTTATTTTGGTATTTTGGAAAGAGAAATAGATCCTAGACATGGGGAGTGGTTAGGGAAGAGTATTCGAGCAGAACGTTGATAGGACTAAAGGATTAGACATATGAGGAGAAGAGAGAGTGATGGTGGTTTTATAGTAGAGGAAAGGGTTATTTTTTAATATCTTATTTGTTGTTTTCTTTATTTATGCAAGACAAGAAATAGTGATTAATTTTTGTGATAAAAAATAGTAATATGTGAATGTGAGTTATATTTAATGGTTTCTTACATCATCTATGATGCATGAATATTGTATTTTTCTTTTAGCGTATTTATACATGGAATTACCATATTTTATTATTCACCAAAAGTTTAGTATTTCAGAAAAATACAAAAAAATTCACCACAACCGTTTTTTGACATGTATAATTAAAAAAATTGACTCCATTTTATCAAAATATTTATGAAAATATTTGAAATATAATTTTTAAATAAAAACATCATTTACACAAAAAAAATTATAAATCATTTTTATAATACTTTCCAAAATTAAATATGGTATCCAAAAATTATCCTCAAATCATATGAAACATAATATATTTTTGGGATAAATTTTTTGAAAATGAATTTAATTTTAAATTTTGTTATTTTAAAATTTTAAATAAATATTTATTACTCAAAAAAATATCAATACTTAATTATTCATTATTAAAATATTCACTCTCATATATAAGGTGCCTAAATTTGTTTCTATTAACATAGCTGAGGTTACTCTTCATAGGGGTCATATTACTATTAATAAGGGTGCATTACTATTTATAAGGGTCATGTTACTATTCAAAAAAATGTAAGTTGGTCCTATAAAATTAAATAAATTTTACTTATCGTAATCATGTATATCTTTTTTTGATATTAGAAACAAAGCAAAATAGGAAAATCATGTCTAATTTCTAGGTAATAAAAATCTTCTATAATAACAGTGTGTTTGTTTTATAAAGACTCAATGTTTCATGAATTCAATATTAAATTTAATTTTCAATTCATGGGGTGATACAAAAATAATAATAATTGTTTACATTAAATACAACATTATATAAATCTATGTTAGAGGGTTTAAGTAAAAATAATCGCATTGCCTCATGTAGGTGGTAGTTCACACGTATGCATTAGTGACATTATCATATTATTTTATGGATTGAAGGGTAATAAGGTAAGTAGTAAATTATATTTATAAAAAAAATATTATGTAAAAATTTATTAAATATTCATTAAGAAATCATATAAATCAATTATTGAATATGGTGATAGAAAATGAATCATATCACAACTTGGAAGAAAAATTTCATATGTATGCATTATTGATAGTTTTATTTACCATTTTATGGAAAGGGGGTGGACAATGGTTTTACTATAATGATAACAACATATTACAATATTTAGTATACTAGAGTACTTGTGTTATTATGTATACAAAAGATTTATAGGAAGTATAAGAAGAAATAAAATTTGAAATATTTGGGTAATATTATTAAGTCTTCTTTGAGAGACCTCCTTTTGAATGCACTAGAATCCTTCGTATGGTGGTTTTAAGAAAAGGATACATGCAATAGGAAGTGGAAAAGGCATTAGAAATCTACCTGGTCATATTTTTTCTGAGATAGAGTGTTAAAACATTGTGAATAATGGATATTTTTTTATTATAATTTATAAGTGAGGGAAACGACAGACTTTGAATTCCTTAAAATATTTAAATATAATATATACCATAATAATGTATAATGGCACAAAATGGAAACAATATAGAATTTAGGACATTATATGGTTGTAATACCTTAACAAATATAATTAATCGTGTATAAATTAAATTTTAAACTATCTAACGGGGTTTAACCCCTTTATTAACCACTCTTAACCATAACCATGATAATAAATTTTTCATCCCTTAAGTGTAAAAAATATTTTTTTTTGTGAAAATGCATCAAAATTGCACTTAAATACATTAATATACTATTTCAAATTACGATGGACCTCATTCAATATTTTATTTAATTTTAAATAATTTAATTAAATATGATTAATCTTAAAATATTTTTAATTTCATTTTACAGCCTATTTAATTAATTAAACTACAGAGCCATCATGAAATTAAAGGAATTAAAATAAAAGAGAATTAATATTAATTATTATTTATAATTATCTATTTAATAACTTTTATACAATAATCAACCCAAAATATATTTATTTTATTTATTTTTAAAATCATTTACCTTGATTTTTATACTACTTTCACAAACACTATATAGACACCACCTAAGCATTTAACGTAATTATATCATACATAAAAATTAATAATAAATTAATATCATAATTATTATATATTAATTTTAAAAAAAATAATTATTTTACTGATCATAAATTATGTTTATCCCAATGAAATTATCATAGATATATTAAAACAAATACTGTGATATTTTTTAATATTTCAATTTAAAATAATATAAATGTAATATTCAATGTAAAATTGGAAAAAAGCAATATATTCAAATTGTGGACAGATTTAGTCTAATTAAACTCATAAAATAAATTAAAATAATGTTTTAGATAGATATTAAAGCATGATAACATTATTTTATCCTTAATAACATGATTTACCCTTTTCTTTGGTGAATAATAATTACCAAAGTTAATATTTATAATGACCAAAAGATAGAAGAAAACTAGTTAACAAAACATTAACTCATGATTCCAAATTTGGAATAAAATTTTCAATAGTCAATTTAATTAAGTGGAAGAAATAAATAATAATAAAAATGGACAAAACACAAGGGAAAATAGCTTTTTGAAAAATGTTTTTAACCAATAAATTGAACTTACAACAATATAAAATGCAATTTTAATTTATATATAACTGTGTAAATTATTTTTAATATAATGGTTCTTATTTTACATAAAAAATAAATATAAAATATAATGTTACATTTAAATTAGTTTATTAAAGGAAAAGAAATGAGTTTTTACTAAATATGATATTTCTCAATATCCATTTAAAAATAAATTATTTAGAAGAAAATAAAAAAGTGCACCAAAAGATAATATTGAATTGTTTATTTCAAAAATTATATATATTCCCTAAAATATATTTTTTAAAATAGTTAGAAATTATTTATAATAAATGTACACAAAAAGAAAATAAATACTAGTTTTAATGATAACTTATTTCAGAAACATAAAATGTCATCCTTAAAACATGAGTACATATTTTCAATGAAATAAAAAATAAAATTTAATTATATAAAAAAATTATCTATATATTTATTAATTTTTTATTCATATTCACACTTCAAAATTATTTTCTTGGTTACAGTAGCCCAATTTACATAATAATGTTTATAGTATATCATTATTTTCGTAATGACCTATGTTATTTTTTTAAGAAAACTATCTAGAATAGTAATTATAAAACTAAATTATTATAATTATGTATAAAAAACATTGAAACCCTTTAATACATTCCCCTTAGTGATTCTTACCCCATTTTTTACATGAAGTAATTTGATCATTCTTTCATTCATCGTCTTTATCACCCGAACATCCATAAATCACTATATTTCTTTTCATATCTATGTTTATAAGACTTAGTACGTTTATATTTTTAGTAATAATTCATGATAGTTGTTTTTTCATAATTTAAAAAACCCTCACTCTAAATATTATAAATTTAGGTTTTTTTTTCATTTGGACAATCTCTGCATTGTCAATGGCGTACAATATTAAATTGGTTCCTAATGGTATCAACCATCACGTAATCCAAAAATAATTCATCACAAGTGATGAATAATAAATTTTATATTGTAATTGTTGTAATAGAATTTGTTGAAAATTAAATATCAATACAGATTACTTTTTGAAAATATTACATCAGCTTTCAGTTCAGCCAAAATCCCACAGAGTTCAGCCTAGGTTTCATTAGGATGAGTTCTTTTATACATATTATTGTAATTCCATTACATATTAAATCCTTCATTATGGATTTTAAATAGATTTTTACTAACAAATATTATCCCTTGGTAGTTTCAATCCATTTGTGTAGTTAGTCCACTTTGTTGTTCCCTATGTCATGATTTAGTTCATACCCAACACACCATTTTAGGGTTATGACGCATAGGTTGCTCTCTTAATGACCCCACCTCCACTTTTAGTATCAATATTGGGATATTATTTCTTGGAAAACAATGGAATATCTAATTTACCAAAAATTATTGATGTTATCCAACTTGTATACTTATCCATTAATCTTATCCCCCATTTTTTCACAAAATTTCATTTATCTAAAATTCTATAATATATCCCCAATTGACTAAAAATCTTATATATACCATTTGAAATATAATAAAACTGATCTTATTAACATTTGATAACATTTTTATGTGTACAATTATTTTCAACCGATATATTACGCATCTCTAATGTTGTCTAAACCCTTGTATGATACCAACTACTGTAGCCCATAGATGCGACAGACTCATCTACAAAATCTATAGAAGAAATGTAATTATAATATATTCCAAAAACCTTTTATCTTTACAGTTTTAGAGAATTAGAAATGAAAATTATCTACTTCAATAGATATTATTCGTATAAATTTATTAAGTTTGAGTGTTATGATTTCTCATATAGGGGGCGGGTTACCTCAGTCCCTCCGCCCTTCAATCCCGGTTATGATCCTCTCTTCCCTGCTCCCAATCTCCACCTAACCACCCTCGCCTCCTCCCTGGGTTGTATTCTAGGCCTCTCAAGGCTCCTATCCTATCTCATGCCTTGGGGATGCCTCCCGTGGGTCTCATGGATCCCTCTTTCAGTGACGCTCTTTGTGGTTCGCTCCATGCTCCACCCTATCCCACCTTCCCAATGGTGTGCATACCCTCACAAGTGTCTATGTAGGGCGCTCGTGTATCCCTGGATATCCTCGAGTCGGTCTTTGCAGAGGCATCGACTTGCCTGTACTGGACCCTTGTCGCCCACTCTGGGGTTGCGAAACCTCCTCTCCCGACCTTCCAATGCTTCGTCACCCCCTAGGGCCTCCGGATCCTGCTGAAAATCTCACGGATCCATAGAAACTCATTTTTCCCTGCTTTCGGTTAGGAAGAAGACTTTTTCATTGCTTGGTGCCTGGCCCCCCTTCTCTTAAATCATTGAAACATTAGCATGTCCAGGTGGTATCTTGACGTCCAAGGAGAGAGGCATCCCCCTTCCTGGATTCCTGCATCCAGGGCCCATAGGCCGGCCTCCCCACCCTTAGTTTCTCATGGTATCTCCCACGCGGCCCCTCAGCGCCCAGAGGATATCAATGTGGTGCCCTAGACCTCTCCTCCGGTGGAACCTGTGATGTCACCAGATCCCCCAACCGAGGGAGGTAGGATGGATATCTTTTACTTTCCCTTGTTACCAAGGTGTATGCCCAGCCTTTTGATTGTCTCAATTTTACATCATGTAATCCCCTACTAATCTTCAAAGGGCCCCGCCCAGAGGAATGAATCCAGATCATTTGGTCTAGTTCGTCAGCTCGACTGGCCCTGCCCCCACCTCCCAAGGTTCTGTTATGAAAATCTTCAAAGGATTCTAAAGGGATCTTCGGCTCGATCGAACCTACTTCCTCCACGGTTTTGGGTTTGAGCGAAAGGTATCTTATCCCGAGGTTTCCTATTTCAGCAGCTGTTGAGTCACAGTGTGGAGATTTCTAGGCATCCCGCACCCCCTTTGCATGCTCGGGGTTGACTTCTCAACCCGAGGCCCCAAATATGTCGAGTGAGGCTCTACCCCATTCCCCAGATCTTGTCGTCCGCGCTCCATCAGTTCTCAGGCGGCCATCACTCCTCCTACTAGGCTGGCCCTCTCTGTAGGAGTGTGCGCGTGATCCACAGCCAAGAACTCTACAGAGTGCTCGTCCTCCCATTTATTCAAGGCGAATAGTTCTCGTGCCAATCCTAGAACCCTATTAAAATAATGAATATGATCATCATATGTAATTATCGCAGACTCAATGCCCGGGCTAAAGTATATTTCTTTGGGTCTCAAGTCAGGAAACACAAATCTAAAGAGGTTGTTATCGTTGAGCCCAAGCAGAACCCGACCAGACTCAGTGAATTCTATAGGAAACTCCATTTTCATGGCCACATGCACACTGAACCCACCAACCAACGCGTCTGGATCTTATCTTATAGGGACCTAAAAGTCTATTTGGTTTGGGCCGGAGACCAATTCAACACCTCAAAAGTTACTCAGGGTGATATCTCTTACTTCATGTCCTTCATCTATGCGAGATGTGATCCCCAGCTGCGGGTTACCTTATGGAAGGATCTCAGTGAAATTGACCCAGGAAGTCATCCCATCACTACTACAAAAATAGTCTTTATCAGCGCTCAAAGCGAGCTTTATCAGCGGTAAAAAGGCACTGATAAAATGATCCTTTATCAGCTCTAAAAGAGCACTGATAAATGTATGTTTTATCAGCGCTCCATTAGCTCTGATAAAGGTATAGTTTATCAGTGCTGTTTTAGAGCTCATAAAAGCTCTTTTTAACAGTTCTAAAAAAACGCTGATAAATGCCCTGTCTGCTGCTAAAATAAAATCTGCCGCAGTACAACCAAACACCTGCAATAGATTCAGCTTCTCAATAGGGTAATTAGACCATGTATAAACATACAAAATTAACACATAAATCATAAGCTATTTAGACCAAGTATACCCATAAAACAACTATACCCGTACACCATTAACACATAATTCACAAGTTAATTAAGTACATAAAGAATTCAATTCAGAATTTAGGGGGTTGGGAGGGCTGTTTAGGGGTTTGGGGTGGCTGTCCAAGGGGGGGTAGGGGGTGTCCGGGGGGAAAGGGGTGTCCAGGGGGGTTGGGGTGGTCCAGGAGGTTGGGGGTTGTCCAAGGAGGGTGGGTGGGGGGGGGGGGGGGTTGGCGGGTGTCCAGGTGGTGGGGTGGTGTCTAGAAGGGGGGGGGGGGGGCTGTCCACAGGGGTGTTCGGGGGGGTGGGCTGGTGTCCTGGGTGTCGGGGGGGGCTTTCTCGGGGGTGGGGTGTCCGGGGGGTGGGGGCGGTCCGGGGGGTTGGTGGGGCTGTCCAAGGGGGTGGGGTGGTGTCCAGGAGGTGGATGGGGGTGTCCGGGGGGGGTGTCCAGGGGGTGGGGGCGGTCCAGGGGGTGGGGGTGGTCTTGGAGGTTGGGGTGTGTCCAGGGGGTGTGGGGTGGTGTCTAAGGAGGGGGGTGTCCAGGTGGGGTGGGGTCTGTCTATGGGGTGTCTAGGGGGTGGGCTGGTGTCTAGGGTGTCAAGGGGGGCTTTCCAGGGGGTGGGGGTTCCAAAGGGGTGGGGGTGTCCAGGGGGTGGATTGGTGTCCATGGGGGGTGGGGGAAGTCCAGGGGATTGGAAGGGATGACTCATAGACGTCACGAAGGACCCATTGATATTTCTTCCAAGGGATCAATACAATCTGAATGTGTTTGGTCGGATTTCCATTTTTCAGTTTGTTTTCACTTAAAATTATGTCCATTTTAAACAAAAGAGAGACCCTTTGAGTGGTAATGGCCACATCGTGCCTCGAATTGAGGAGGGGATGACTTGTACACGTCACAAAAGACACATGGATCGTTCTTATGAAAGATGAACACAATCCGAATGTGTTTAGATGGATTTCTGTAGGTCAGTTGTTGTTTTCAATTAAAATTGTGTCCATTTTAAACAAAAGAGAGACACTTTGAGTGGTACCGGCCACATTGTGCCTCAGATTGAGGCAGGGTTGACTCTTACATGTCACAAAGGACTCTTGGATTGTTCTACTAAAGGATCAGCAGAATCTGAATGTGTTTGGTCGGATTTCTGTAGGTTAGTTGTTGTTTTCACTCAAAATTGTGACCATTTTAAACAAAAGAGAGACCCTTTGAGTGGTACCGGCCACACCGTACCTCGGATTGTGTCAGGGTTGACTCATACACATCACAAAGGACTCTTGGATCATTCTACTAAAGGAACAACACAATCCAAATGCGTCTGGTCGGATTTCTGTTGGTCAGTTGTTGTTTTCACTTAAAATTGTGTCCATTTTAAGCAAAAGAGAGACCCTTTGAGTGATATCGACCACACCGTGCCTCTGATTGAGGTGGTAATGACTCTTAAACATCACAAAGGAACCATGGATCGTTATGATAAAAGATCAAGACAATAAAAATGCGTTTTCTTGGATTTTCATACATCAGTTGTTGTTTTCACTGAAAATTGTGTCCATTTTAAACAAAAGAGAGACCCTTTGAGTTGTACCGGCCACACCTTGCCTTGGATTTAGGAGGGGTTGACTCATAAAAATCCAAAAGAACTCGTGGATCATTATCCTAAAGTATCAACACAATCCAAATGTGTTTGGTTGGATTTTCATAGGTCAGTTGTTGTTTTCAATTAAAATTGTGTCCATTTTAAACAAAACAGAGACCTTTTGAGTGTTACCGGCCACACCGTGCCTCAGATTTAGGCGAGGACGACTCTTACATGTCACAAAGGACCCATGTATCGTTATCCTAAAATATCAAGACAATCTGAATTCTTTTGGTTGGTTTTTCATAGGTATGTTGTTGTTTTCAATTAACATTGTGTCCATTTTAAACAAAAGAGAGACCCATTGAGTGGTACCGGCCACACCATTCCTTGGATTGAGTTGGGGATAACTCATACATGTCACAAAGGATCCATGGATCATTATCCTAAATTATCAAGACAATACGAAGTTTTTGGTCAGATTTCCATAGGTCAGTTGTTGTTTTCACTCAAAATTGTGTCCATTTTAAATAAAAGAGAGACCCTTTGAGTGGTACCGGCCACAACGTGCCTCGTATTGAGTCAGGGATGACTCATACACGTCATAAAGGACTATTGGATTGTTATCCTAATGGATAAACACAATCCGAATGCGTTTGGTTGGATTTCTGTAGGAAATTTGTTGTTTTCACTCAAAATTGTGTCCATTTTAAACAAAAGAGAGACACTTTGAGTGGTACCGGCCACACCGTGCTTCGGATTGAGGCAGATATGACTCATACACGTCACAATGGACCCATGGATCGTACTTCTAAAATATAAAAACAATAAGAAAACTTTTGGTTGGATTTTCATAGGTCAGTTGTTGTTTTCAATTAAAATTGTGTCCATTTTAAACAAAAGAGAGACCCTTTGAGTGGTACCAACCACAACATGTCTCGGATTGAGGCGGGGATGACTTCTATACATAAAAAAGGACCCATGGATCAATCTCCTAAAATATCAAGACAATCATGAAGCATTTGGTTGGATTTTCATAGGTCAGTTGTTGTTTTCAATAAAAATTGTGTCCATTTTAAACAAAAGAGAGACCCTTTGAGTGGTACCAGCCACACCATGCCTCGGATTGAGGCGGGGATGACACATACATGTCACAAAGGACCCATTGATCGTTCTAACAAAATATAAAGACAATCCGAATGTGTTTGTTTGGATTTTAATAGGTCAGTTGTTGTTTTCAATTAATATTGTGTCCATTTTAAACAAAAAAGAGACCCTTTGAGTGGTATCGGCCCCACCGTGCCTTTGATTGAGGCGAGTATGACTCTTAAACGTCAAAAAGGACCGATGAATCATTCTCCTAAAATTTCAAGACAATATGTATGTGTTTGGTTGTATTTTCATAGGTCAGTTGTTGTTTTCAATTAAAATTGTGTCCATTTTAAACAAAAGAGAGACCCTTTGAGTGGTACTGGCCACACTATGCCTTGGATTGAGGTAGGGTTGACTCATACACGTCCAAAAGGACCCATGGATCGTTTTTTATAAAATATAAACACAATCCTAATGTGTTTGGTCGGATTTCCGTAGGTCAGTTTTTGTTTTCACTCATAATTGTGTCCATTTTAAAGAAAAGAGAGACCCTTTGAGTGGTACTGGCCACACCGTGCCTCATATAGAGTCGGGGATGACTCTTAAATGTCACAAGGGACCAATGGACCATTCTCCTAAAATATAAAGACAATATGAATGCGTTTGGTTGGATTTTCATAGGTCAGTTGTTGTTTTCACTCAAAATTGTGTCCATTTTAAACAAAAGAGAGACCTTTTGAGTGGTACCGGCCACACCGTGCCTCGGATTGAGGCGGGGTTGACTTGTAAACATCACAAAGGACAAATGGATCATTCTTATAAATGATAAACCCAATCTAAATGTTTTTGTTTGGTTTTCCGTAGGTCAGTTGTTGTTTTCACTCAAAATTGTGTGCATTTTAAACAAAAGAGAGACCCTTTGAGTGGTACCAGCCACACCGTGCCTCAGATTGAGGCGAGGATGACTCATACACATCAAAAAGGACTCGTGGGTCATTCTCATAAAGGATAAACACAATCCAAATGTGTTTGGTCAGATTTCCGTAGGTTAGTTTTTGTTTTCCGTCAAAATTATGTCCATTTTAAACAAAAGAGAGACCCTTTGAGTGGTACCGGCCACAACAAGCCTCATATTCAGGAGAAGTTGAATCTTACACGTCACAAATGACCCATGGATGATTATTATAAAATATCAAGACAATACTAATGCGTTTGGTCTGATTTCTGTAAGTCAGTTGTTGTTTTCACTCAAAATTTTATCCATTTTAACCAAAAGAGAGACCCTTTGAGTGGTACTGGCCACACCGTGACTCGGATTCAGGCGGGGATGACTCGTACACGTCACAAAGGACTCATGTATTGTTCTCCTAAAGTATCAACACAATAAAAATGATTTTGGTCAGATTTCCGTATGTCAATTTTTGTTTTCACTCAAAATTGTGTTCATTTTAAACAAAAGAAAGACCCTCTGAGTGGTACCGGCCACACCGTGCCTTGGATGGAGGCGGGGATGAATCGTACATGTCACAAAAGACCCATGGATTGTTCTCCTAAAAGATCAACACAATCCAAATGTGTTTGGTTGGATTTTCATAGGTCATTTTTTGTTTTCAATTAAAATTGTGTCCATTTTAAACAAAAGAGAGGCCCTTTGAGTGGTACCAGCCACACCGTGCCTCAGATTGAGGCGGGGATGAGTCGTACACGTCACAAGGACCCATGGATCGTTCTTATAAAATATAAAGACAATACAGATGAGTTTGGTTGTATTTTCATAGGTCATTTGTTGTTTTCACTTAAAATTATGCTCATTTTAAACAAAAGAGAGACCCTTTGAGTGGTTTAGAATTCTTGAATGTTTCTGGTGCGTATCATCTATTTAAATGGGAAAATGACTCATTTTAGAAATGTTTTTTTATTTAATTACAATTAAAATTTTCCCATGAACATTTACATAAAACAATGTTTCATCTTTTGATCCCCTTATCCCCTCTCAACAATGACCACCAATTGTACATGTCCCCAAGTCAGATCTTTATTCTATTTGTGAAAAATCTGCCATCAGGTATGCAACCCAATCTTTTATGAACACATCTATATCTTCTTTTGAGTATGAGGATTTTCGGTAGTCAGAGTAGTACTGCAAAATATAAAAATAAAAAATTAATAAAAAAATTAAACGAACTTGTAGTTGTTTTTGAAAATACCTCTTTAGGGATTCTAGTCTGTTGATAAAAAACGACCTCCTTCATAAATTTACAAACATAATAAACTCAATCATTATCATTTGTTTGTTTTGGACACTAAATTTTTTTTATCATTATGATAATAAGTAACTTGTGTTGAGATGTGTTTGGATAGTGAAATTTTATTATATATACCCTGATATTTTTTCAGACATAGTACTTGCTCAAATCCTTATGCTTAAACCCTGTCCTCATTCCTTTTTTTAGATGATAATGATACACCGCCCAATCATAACAGAATCCTCAGTAAAAGATAATATAAATTATATTACTTGATGTTTCGACCTAAAACGTAGGATGTAGTGTCTTACAGATTCATAAACTCCTCCATGTGTGGTTGTTTTGATAGATATCCTTGCTTTGAATCCAAAAAAATAAATCATTATAGTATCCAAGTTCACCGCAATTAGCAACGAATGTTTCCTAAAAACACAAAAAGGAATAATTAATAAAATAAGTACAAATATAATTGACATGCTTTAATCGTAGAGTATTACCCCTGCATGGTTGGTATTAGGAATAGTCTGTCATCTGTAATCTCTCATTCAAATGTTTTCAGCAAGCCATTTACTATTTAATCCTTTTTAATGGCTCTAATTTATTTAGGTGTGCTGATGTGGTATGAGGACTGACGAGTCCAAATCGTGGCTCATGGGAAAATTCCTTCAACTGTTTTTCATAAATGCATCTGTCAACAATATAAAATGAATTTAGTCATAATTTTCACATTAGATCAACATTTAGAAAATCAATTCATGAAACTATTCCCCATATATATATTTACTACTGTGACGCCTAGCCAACCGTTTTCAAGGATCTCATTTACATTTTTACTGACAATGAAATATTGACTTTCCTCTCCGTATATATTCTTTTCGAAAACCACTCTATGAATAATACCATTTTTTAGCTTTGTATCCACATGAGTCTTCAATGCTAGTAAATGTGGATAGAGAATATGTGGTGTTATTGCGATTTCAGTAGATCCTTGGGATTGGTTGGTCGATACTTTAGATGGTTTTGAGTCGATGTTTGTCACCCCCTTCCCTTTCTCCATCTATAATAACAATAATTGGTTCAGACCCGTTTTTCATTAACTGTTAAAGGTTTAGCTTGAAAAAAAGGAAATAAATACCTCATTGTCTTCATGTACTCTTACAAGTTGTGATGGCCATGCAATGAATGTCCCAATATCCTTTTCGACCGTATGAATATCATCGTCATCAAGTGGAATAGGTAGCTTTGCATTTGGATCATGAGCTATAGTAATTTTTACTTTTAGATGATCTTTCAGATGTAGTCTATTATGCAGCATGGCATCTGGGATATTGAACACTGTATCCCTCGCTACAAGGTGATATGTGGGTGTTGACATATATAAATCACGATCATTATCACCCTGTAGAAGATTAGTATAGAAAAAGTATCAGTGTTTGACTGATTCACATTTCATGGGAACAATTATTAGAATATTGATTACCATGGCTAAGACAGTTCTTTGAGAGTAATGGCTTGCCTCAAAGATGGTGGGGGTGGGGCGGGATGTTCACACTCTAGTTGTTCCCGAGTTGTGTCTTCTCTTCTCTTCCCACCCATAGAAGTTTCTTGCAACTCTCCCTTCCATTGCAATCGTTCTTCAAGGGTTGATATTTTTTCATTCATTTGTTCCAATTTTTAATATGTATCATACATTTTTTTTCTTATCAAAATATATTTGGGGTGTCACCCCAAACCCTGCACCTCTGACACGACCGTATTTTTCAGGCTGCTTTAAATCATTCGATAATAGGTCTGCATCCGCTATCGGAGTAGCTGATTCCTATGACTGTCGGATATAGGAAAATAACTAATTATTTTTATGTAACACCAATTTAAAACAAATATTTTTATTGTCATGTCATACTTAAACATATTTAACAAACTTTTTGTGTGTTCTCATCTACTAGCTTCCCTTCCTTATTCACACATGCCTCCTTACATATCACATGATGTGGGATGGAAGTGTTTTTGGTTTTAGACTCATCAATCTATATATAAACATAGAAATATAATTATGATGTTGTTTATTGGCACATAACAATATTACTATATATTTAAAATATGTACCATTTTCTTTTATAATGAAGCGTACCCCATCCTTGCTTTATGATAGGGGTATATTGGTTTTGAGGAATGTTCCTTATTTTCAGTATAGAGTTTCTGTTTCATAAAAGAAATATTGACAATTAAAGTGATGAATACAGAAATCCTCAAACAACATATTATCACCCACAATGTACCTGAAACTTCTCATTACCACGACAGCTAATAAATGAATCCCATGCTTCTTGGGATATCAGGTGAGCGTAGACAATGGGCGGGTGCAGGTTTATTTTACCTTTGGAATCTTTCAGGTGACATCTTGTTAAAATAGTACGAAAATCTTGATGAATCATTCCTACAAGACTTAGTACATAATCATTGCATGAATCGTCTACTATAAATGTACTCTTCAAAATATTGAGAAGAGTAAGACATTGTTTCATTATTTTATTTTCTAGTAAATTAACGAAATAAATTTATAATGTTACCATATTTTCTTCCCAGATCACAGCCTTCAGCCCGAACACAACAAAGTGCCATGAATCTCTGTCAATCGGCATGCGTTGCCGAGTGACAAATCCAATTTAAATACTAAAAATATCCTTGTTGGTGTTCAAATGCTGGCCTCGTGCATTCCATCCAACATCAAATTTAATGCATTTTCTTTTCGCCTTAAGAACTTTGGCTAACACTATCAAACTACAACGCACCTATGTTTTCTACGACGTCGGTCCTTCTTTCCCGACAATTTCATTGATATCAACATCATCTATATGTTCATATGAAATGGTAGAAAAGACATGTGTTGATGGTTATTGAACCGTAACACTATTAGTATCAGGAGCCGCAGCAGTAGGAGCAGTAGTAGGAGCAGCTGGAGCCGCAGTAGGAGCAGCAGTAGGAGCAACAACAGCTATAATAGGAGCAGCAAGAGCAGCAGCAGCCGCAACAACAGCAGCTTGAGAGACTTGTTCAGCCTCAAGGTTAGGAGAACCAGAATGTGTAGAATTCATTATCTGCAAAAGTGGAAGAACAGTTAATTTAGATAACATAAATTCAGTAAAGATAATATAATAACATGAGATAACAAGAACTATATTACAAACAAAATATAACATGTTTATTGAACTCTCTTTCTTTTTTTTCAAAGTTTGAAGGGATTTTAAACCTCTATCGATTATCCAAATCCCTACATTGTGGTCTTCTCTAACATACAAAATATCATCTACATTAGGACCACTCTGAAATGATTGCGACATACCACTGAAAGGATCATCCTCAACTGGATTTTCATCGGAACCTTCAGTAGTTTTGGAAGATAACATAACAATCGACCACCTTCGGTTTTTGGGATATAGAACATAAAAAACTTGCACCGCTTGTGATTCCATTATAACATGTTCGTCTTTGTACCCTTCTTTACTAAAATCAACTTTCACAAATCCCCATTCATCTATTTTAACACCACTGTTTTTATCAACCCATTTTCATTGAAAAATCAGCCATTAGAATGTCGTATAATCCTACTCCCATATTAGTTTGATAATGCCAAAGTATGAAATATTTTCATAATTTGGATTTCTGTCCTTACAACCAGAAACATGCATCGCTTCAGCCACTAGTGTAACTCCACTATTTTGCATGGTACTATCTTCATCGTGTTCATATGAATAGAATGTATAACCATTAAGTACATAACCACTGTTAGATAATACACACACACGTGGTCCAACAACTAGCCATCGAATTCTTTCTGAAATTGAATTATGATTTTCATCCCACTGCATAAAAATATGGTCCTGAAACTATCCTATAAACTGGTGATTATGTGTATTTGATAACCATTTTTCAACCCTTGATGGATTCAACTGCCTAAGAATTTATTTTTGAGTTTCAATATATGGAGAAACCTCCCAACTATTATGAAAAACATAAAGATGGGCCTGCTCCCGATCTGTAATTCTGATTTTCACAACTTCTCTTCTAGAAATTCCCTCACCCTCAATGTATCTAGTGTGGAAATATTTCAGGAGACTAATTATTTCCACATCTTATAGTTATTCGGTACAAAAGTCAGTGGCTTCCTCAACAATATATCGCTCTACTATATAACCCTCTGGCCGACTTCGATTTTTGACATACCCTTACAAAATCATCATATACCATTCAATAGGATATATCCATCTATAGTGCATAGGACCACAAAGTCGAATCTCTCTCACCAAGTGAATCATCAAATTAACCATAATATCAAAAAATGTTGGCGGGAAGAACATTTCTAATTCACATAATATGATAAAAATTTATTTTTCCATAGCTAAAAATTTCACCAGGTCTAAAACTTTTCTACATATAGATTTGAAAAATAAACAATGTTTTCTTAACGTATGATGAACATTCTTTGGCAAAATGAAATGTAAAGCTATAGGAATTAGATATTGCATCAAAACATGGAATTCAGGTGATTTCAACACTTTTAACATCAGATCATTCATTGACACAATGTTCTTGATATTTGATGAATACCCCACTATATCCATTAAATCATTAAAGAAGTTTTAAAAATGATATCTCTCCTCCCTAGAAAGAGTATAAACAGATGGAGGAAGAAACATTCGATTTTCACCCTTCACGGGAGCCAACTCTTCTCGTATTCCCATGTCAACCATGTCCAATATTTCCTTAATTCCATCCTTTGTTTTTTCAGGGGAATTTAGCAATGTTCTGATAACACTGTCACATACATTTTTTTCAACATGCATCGCATCATGAAAATGTCTCACGTACAAAAAATTCCAGTATGATAATTAAAAAAACTGATCTATTTTTCCAACTGATTTCCGTATGGTTTTTCAAAAATGTTGTACCAAAAACATTGTTCACATCTTTTACTTTCTCAAACAGCTGATCACCTATTAGTGGAGATGGTGCTATTCATTGTTCTAAACTTCCGTTGAATGATTTCGTCCATGATCGATACTTATACCGATGAGATAGAAATCTATGATTTCCTAGAAGCACAGATTTCGATGAATGTTTCAATCTAATTTATTCTGTATCTTCTTCGCACATGGGACACCCTTGAGTTCCTTTAATTCTATAGAATGAAAAATTTCCATAAGTAGGGATATCACTTATTTCCCCAAACAACATCTCTCTCAACGTGATGTATTCACTTTTATAAGCATCATACCACATAACACCTGAATCCGACAAGAACTTCATATCCTCGATCAAAGGAGCCAGATAAAAATCAATATCGTTACCTGGTTGTTTTGGTCCTGATATAAGCATAGATAAAATGATTAATTTATTCTTCATGCATAACTAGGGTGGCATATTATAATTTACCAACATAACATGCCATGTACTATGAGTGCTGTTTTGAAAACCAAAAGGATTTACTCTATGTGTAGATAATGCAAGACGAAGGTTTCTCGGCTCTTTTCCAAATTCAGGATACTCATGATCAATTTCTTTCCATTGAGGAGAGTCGGCCGGATGACGTAATTTACAATCTTTATTTCTTTTATCTTCATGCCATGATAATTGTCTTGCAGTTTATTCACTTCCATATAGATGCCTAAACCTTGGAATGATTGGAAAGTACCATACAACTTTGGTAGGATTGGATTCATATTTCTTGTATCGAGAAGCACCACACTTTGGGCACTCTGTAAGTGATTTTTTCTCCTTGAGAAACAACATACTGTCTTTCAGGCATGCATGTGTTCTTTCAGAAATCATACCCATCGAGCGTAGCATTCGTTTAGCTTCATATGTACGGCTTGGGAGCTCATTATCTTCAGGGAGAATGTCATTCAGGAGAGAAATTATTTCCGTAAAACTGACATCACACCATCCATTGCCTGCTTTCAATTTATACAACTTCAGTACAGCTGACAATGTTGTATACTTGGTGCAACCAGAATACAATGGCGTCTTTGCACAACTTTTTAAATTCTCATACAATTTTGGGCAATCATGGAGTTAATCTTCAATTGTCTTTGTCACTTCCTTATAAAAATAGAGATTAATAGAGAATAACCATTAGTATTTACTCATCTTCATTAAATATAATTACTTTAGATTCATTATAGTTTCATCAAATCACCCTAGACCAAACACAAGAATAATCAAGAATGTTACATCTACCACTCCTAGGTCTCTTCCCTACATTCAATATCATCATGCCTAAATACCCATATATCCACACATACACATGTCACAAACACATAAAAAACCATATCCACATCAGAACCACAGTACCAATATGGATTTAAATCAGGTTACTCAACTCAAGTGGTGGTGTGTAAGAAATAATAAGAAAATATAATTAGTATATAGTCACACATAAATTTCAAACTGGTTTTAATAATCCAATAAACCCAAGGTATCATTACATCTATCAGAATACTCTAAAGGAGCCCATATGCGATAATAGTCCCAGGTGGTGAAGGTTCTTGAGGACGAAGGGGTGAACATGCACCTATCGGGGTTCGAGGTCAGGTAACCGAGGTTGAATGTGGCCCGATACTCCTACAAGGGTTAATTCCATATTTCACAAACCATGTCCTGGTACAGGGGTTCCTACAGGGGTTTCTAATGATCATTCCAAGAAGAAATGGAAACCAAGAGGTGGGAGTGGTTCAAAATACCTCAAGCGAGATGGAAAAATATGGTATTTCAGAATAGGTTAGTGGCTTTCATGTTGGCTAGACACCTATCCAATAGAATCCACAAGCGGTGATGGCCCCGACAGTTGTTGCACTAGGTGAAACTGTCACTTGAGAAGCTGAGATCATTGAGGCCATTCCCAGCCATGAACTGAACAAACTCCATGATGGCCTTTCTCTGGAATGGGATTCTAACTTTTCTTTCCTTTGGGTTGTAAATGAAATTAAAGTCACCCCCAACAAACAATGGATGGGGGCCGGGATCGAAGGTATCTTTTTGACTCCATAGTGATTACCTTTGAAGAGGTTCATAGCTTCCAAAAACAAAAGTCATAAGGAAGGAGGTGTCACCGTTGGACACCTTGGTAGTGATGAATTGATTGAAATCTTGAACAGTCTCAACAACATATTAATTGTTCTAATATACCCATTTTTGTATGTTGGAGGGGTCAGAGTGTAGAAATTCATGCAACTTAATCTTCCAGGACAATTCTATGGTTATTATAGGGTTTTTTGTTAACAGAAAACAACAACAATGACATTACACATTTTGATTTCTATGGTGAGGAAGTCTGATTTAACATGTGCAATAAGACCATGATAATTACATATGTAGATAATAATGATGGGTAGGACAGGGCTCTGGCATGGATCTAGAGCTAGTAGCCTTATTGAAGTGGGAGGATGATCTCTCATTGAGGTCCCTTGATTTTGAACATGTTGATAATCCCTTCTAGTTGGTAAGCTTCATATGAGTGGGAGATGAGGATCCAAAGGGTGAGGGGAAGGATGGGTAATGAAACTTGGGGGCTGGTGAGGGATTTATCTCTGGATCAATAAGTATTTAGAGCTGGATGACAGGCTCAAATCCAAGGGAGAAAGAACAAACATTGCCAGGAAAGGGTCTGGACACTACAGAGAAGTAGTCGGTAACCTCGGTGAGGGAGAAGGATAGAGATGGAAGTAGGGGTGGCAAGGCTAGAAAGCTTGGTGGTCTGGGCATCATGCCATACAAGTGCACTACTAGAAAAAGTCACTTAGATAACATGAAAGAAATAAGTGGGGAACCCATCGATGAAAATAGGGTTCAAGCATTGGATGACCTAGAAATGCATCAGAACTGGGCGGTGTTTCCCTTAAAGAAAAAGTTTGTCCTTCATTCATTACATTATGGTGACATGGTGTTGGATCTAAGGGAATCAATGATACCTAGGAGGAATCTAGTGAAACTGGAATCCAAGTGGGAAGGACCTTACATTTTTCATAAAATTCACTCTGATAGTGTAAACTCATTGATCGCCATTGATGATGAGCATATCCATATTTCCACTGATACTAGGTTTCTCAAGAGATATTTTACATGAATAAACTATCCCATTATCTTGAGATATATGGATTTGAACTAAAAATCCAACATCCTAGTTATAAAAAATTCCTATTATCTAGCCAGGAAGCCAATTTCCTTTCCATATGATGTGAAACTGTACAGGTTTATAATAACTATATGTGCCTTGATTTATGTCAACACAGGATATGTAGGGATGCATGGATCTTCAAATCCATTGCCTAGATACAATAAATACTAGAAACAATTTCCATCTGTGCATATAGGTTAGACCATCATATAGTGTTTCTCTTTCAAGAACTTTATTTCTATTCATTACTATCATAATAGGTTACATAGTTACACCTAGGACTCCAATTGCATGCCTAGCTACAACAATCTATAAAACACGCATCCCAAATTCATAAGAAAAAACTCACACATGCTCATTTTTTCAATATACGATCAAGATCTAAATACATATTTTCTTTCATGAAATATATCATACAGAAATTCTTTATGTCAGTTCCCAAGACCTTGAAATATGACATGAAAAAATGGAAACATCCTAATCACATGATAATAAAACTATAACACATTAACTTCTTCACCAAATAATTATTAACTACATTGAAAATAAACTTACCACATTCCATTAAACAACTCTTACCAACTACCAAACATAATGCAAAGTATTCATCACAATCATTAATAGTAAAATCCCAAAATCAAAAGGGGGTTCATAGATTTCTCAGACCATGAAAAGCGAAGATTGAAGGGTGGAGGAGGTCCGGCACGTGAAGCTAAGTGGGGAGCAGAGGATCGGAAACGCGAAGCTTGAGGGTGGAGGGGGTCCGAAAAAGAGAAGCTCAGTGGGCAGCAGAGGTCCGGCAAAGCGAACCTCGAGGGTGGCGGAGGTCTGGCAACGTGAAGCTTAGTGGGCGACAGAGGTCCAGCAACGAGAAGATCGAGGGCAGTGGAGGTCCGACAATGCATAGATCAGCTGGATGTAGAGGGGAGTCGCAAGGTTCTAGTTCCATGAGAGCTTTAGGTCGTGATAAAATGAGGGCAATGTGCGACCGAAATTATAAAAAAATGAAATACGGTTTTATCAGCGATAAAAAAGCGCTGATAAATACTACCTTTATCAGTGCTAAAATTTTAGTGTTGATAAAGATATACTTTATCAGCACTTTTTTTCCCCTAATAATGGTCCTCTTTATCAGCGCTAAAAAAATGTTGATAAATCCTTCCTATATCAGCGGTAAAATTTTAGCGCTGATAATGGTTACCCTGTATCAGCACTAAAATTTCAGTACTAATACAGGGTTACTTTATCAGGGCTTTTTTAGCACTGATAAAGGAAGTCTTTATTAGTGCTAGAAAAGCACTGATAATGAAACCCTGTATCAGCGCTTTTCTATCAATGATACCGGGTTTATTTATTAGTGGTTTTTCTAAGCGTATATATAAGGTGGAGCTGCGCTTGCCCATTTTTGTAGTAGTGCATGTTTGTCAGGGATGATATTAATGTTGTTTTCTATTCAGAGGAGAAGGAATGCATGGATTTTTTCAAAGGGAATCCATTATGGATTTTCCAAATTCATGGTGGGAACATATTTTCCAACCTCGGCTTTTCAGGTGATCGTTTCACTTGGTGAAACAACAGAAAGGTTCCTCACCACTCGTGGGGTCATTTTGAACATTTCCTAGCTAATATTCATGCCATTTCTATGTTCTCCAATGCAATGGTCCGGAACCTTGTCTGAGGACTTTCTGATCATTCCCCCTTCTGGTCTCCTTGTGTGCAGGACAACATCCACATGCTGGTTTTAGCTTTTACTGCCACTAGTGTGCCACACAATGGTATCATGATCTAGTGAGGGCTATCTGAGGAATCCTACTCATAGGAATACCTGGGTTGGATTGCACAATAAGCTAAGAGGGCTCAAGGTCAGGCGGTCAGTATGGGCCAAAGGGCTCCCCCCACCAAACTACGTGTCTGATGTAGTTGTGAAAGAGGTGGAGTGGATTGAGAATAGTCTGGAAGAAGTATGGTATACCAAGACTGTAAACTGCCTTCCAAAAATAAAAACTCCCCAGCCATTATGCTGATCAAACAAGAATAATAGGTAGGAGACCAAGACGAAGTCAAATGACTCCACTAGGGTGATAGGGACACCACATTTTTCACGCTTGCATCAACGGGAGGAGACGACCAATTAAACCTAAAATTATTCTGGATGATGGTTCTTATTCAGATGAAAAAAACCTGGGTGGAGGCTTGGCTAACTCTTTCTCCAAGGACCTCCTAGTGGGCCCTTACCCTTGCATGCCAGATGGGTACCTAGGAGGGGTATCAGATCTCCTCGATGTTCCTCTAGATCAGATCTCCATCCACGAATATGAGGGGATCAGTGTTATTCTAGTTGAAAAGGATGTCTATGGGGCCATGCAAGACCATAATACCAATAGCTCCCCAATACTAGATAGATTTTCAGGATCTTCCTATAGGGCCACATGGGAGGTGGTGAAAGAGTCTGTTTTCTTGGATTTTCAAGACATCTTCCGAGGAGGTAGTTAATTGAGGGTGGCGTGTGCAACTACCCTTGTGATCCTCCTGAAATCCAGGAACCCCACCTCTATAATGCACTATAGGCTGATGAGCATGTGCAATTTCCCGTACAAAATCTTGGTGGGTATCATTAACTCCAGGCTAGCCTCCCTCCTCCCTCGGTTGGTTTCTCTAGAGTAGCACGACTTTGTGAATAGACACTAGATCTAAGAATCCATTTCACTGGCGCATGAGATGATACGAGAAATTAACCTCAAATCTCATGATTCCAATATGGCCATCAAACTGTACATGAGAAAGGACTACGACCATGTTGGGTGGGGCTTCATCAAAAAGGTAATGTAGATAATTTTCCTTTCACCCTGAAATACTGACCTTCTTTTTAGGTGTTTCAGTTCATTATAGTTGGCGGTCAACTTCGAGGGGAGGTCCTTTGGATTTTTTAAGGCCACTCGTTGACTTTGGAAGGACTATCCCATCTTTACGAGCATCTTCATCCTCTGACAAGATTTACTCAGTTGTCTCATTCACAAGAGCATGGCTAGAGGAGAGGTTCTACCCTATTGTAGAAGGTCTAGTTCCACCCCCCATTTTACATTTGATGTTCATGGATGATACAATAATCTTCTTTAATGAAATAAAAAGTTGATCGGAGGTATCAAGGAGGTGTTGGAGGACTAATTCCACTGGAGTAGTCAAATGATCAATAAGGAAAAGAGTAACATCAACATCTCCAATAGATACTCATCATGTTGGTAAATAAGGGTTCAACACAACCATTCCATGCATAGGGGAAACTTCCCTATGGATTACATGGGTTCACGTATATCCCCCTACAGCCTTTGTATACGGGGTTTTGGTTTCCTCATATCCATGATTACATACCGAATTCACAGCTGAAAAAACTGGTTCTTTTCCTTTGGAGGGAGGATTGCTTTGATCAACAATGTTCTCCTTGCCACCCTGGTCTGAGTCCTCTCCTCTATCAGAGTCACCAAAGGCATCATCATAAAAATCGACAAGCTACTAGTCAGCTTAATCTGGGACACTAAGTCTGAGGGTAAATTCCACTGGGCCTCCTGGTGTAGGGTTGAAAGGCATTCCAGTGTTGTCGATATCAATGTTAAGAGTCTTGACGCCACCCTCCTTTGCATGCACAAAAAGCTAGCATGAGAGGTCCTGGAGCGAAACACCCTATGGGGCCTAACAATCCACAACTACCACTCTGTAACCCTGACATTTGTGACTTCTCATTCCTCTCCGTTCTATTCGATCATATTTCCTTTGATTTCTTTATTTCTTCCTCACTCGTTATGGATCATTGGGAAGGGTGACATTTCCTTTTGGCATCAGGAATGGGTCAATGCTATCCTCAACTTCTTGAGAAATCCCTCCCCCTTGATCTCTTTCGAGTAGGCTATCTCATATCTAGTCCTCATCAAGGAATTGTTGAATGAGATCCAACATGATATTTTTGACCTCGTTGATTTGAATTCAGATCCAGACAGTTGCGTTTTCACCCCTCGTCCTTAGGTGTTATATCCTCAAGAGACTTCTGGGGAATTTTTGAGGTGCATGTCTATGTCAATAGCTGGGAAGACATCCTTTGTTCCATGTTAATTCCCTCGGAACAAAATTTTCTTTTGTGGGAGATAAAGAATAGAGCTTTTCCCATAGATGAGCATATCAAATGGTGTGGGATCTGACTCGTTTCCAGATGACCATGTTGCAACAACCATCAGAAAGAAAGTGTTGTCCATCTCTTCATTGAGGGGAATGATCAAGGGTGGTATGGGGATACATTGGGGAGTTCACTTCATTTCATGATCCCAATATGGATGATCATATGTTCTTGGAAAAGTGCTTCCATGGCGTGGGTGAGCAGGGCCCCGAGAGGATGGCTCGTTCTTTTGTTTACCAAGCATACTGATGGAATATTTGGCAGGCTCTCAACAAAGCCAGGTATGAAGGGTCTCTAGCTACTAGCCATTCTCTAATACTCATAATGATGAATTTACTTATGGATCTGGTCAGGCTCCTTGACAACGAGAGAGAGGCTCCCACTCACCACCTGCTCAAGAAGTACTACCTCGATAGCCTTTCTAATTTGCGCATCGACAGTAGGAATTAGGTATACTAAAACCCCCTTCCTGGGGAATCAAAATCAACATAGATGGGTCTTGTTATATGGTGGCCCTACGTGTGGGTGGATTTTTCCGCCACCACTCGGGCTCTGTCATCATGGAATTCTCATCCTGCCTCGGTAAATGTTCCCCTGTTCAGGAAGAGGAGAATGATTTTCTTCCAGGCCTAACCTTGTGCAACCAAAGAGATTTTGTTCTCACAGAGGCTGAAAGAGACTCAAATATCCTTCACAATTCCTTTAATGGTAGGGGCTTCATCCTAGGGTCCATCAACTATATCATTGAGAAGTGAAAATTCATGAAAAATAATAACATCAATGTCATTCACACTTGGCGAGAGGGGAACCAAGTTGCCGATCATCTTTCATCTCTTGATGTCCCAGGTTTAGAGAGTGTCTACATCCACAATTGTCATTCCTAGAATCCATAATGGGTCATTTTTATTAGAGGGTATTCACTCAACCTTCACTATATCAAGCCCCCATAGGCCTTCATGTTTGTATTCTCTATGGCCCTTGTGCCTTCATATTTTAAATAAAATAAATAAATAAATGATGATGGAGTGATTAAAATAGAATATCGTTATTAAGAATGAGGTTAGTATATGGTTATAATAACGATATAAAAGAAAAGTGTATCTAAAAATTATAGATCATACACCAAGGCATGTGTATTAGAGTAACGTAATACTTGGGTGTGTCAATTAACTAGATCTATGAGGGAATAAATGAATGATTAGAATAAGGGTAAAATTTTAAAATTTTTTGATATTGGAAAAAATATAAGTTCTGAAAAAGATATAATAATAATTCATTGTTACTATGAGCATGCTTACGAGAAACTAAAATATACTTGAAAATACTTATATAATGGGATATAAAATTTCAAGCAATGCATCAATGGGTGATATTGGACCCACCCATTGTTCAACCTTACTTATTAGTTCCCATTTAAAATCATCCACTCATAACATCATAATGAACCCATGAAAATAAAATGGGGATCATATAACTTTTAGATTAAAATAATTCAATTTCTAGAGCATAAATAACCCATGTAGTGAAATTGGGTTTCATTAAACTCATCATAAATAACCCAATGAAAGAAAATGGGTTTTATAACATTTATAAATGGATCCACATAAGAAAAACCATATTAATTCATTCAATAATTAAAATATATGAAATCTAATTAAATAAATGGACAAAAAACAAAATTAAGTGTCTTTCTATGTAAATACTATTCAATCAATATAATAAAGAATATGGTATTTATACAATATAAATAAAGGGTATATGTTAATGATAATAAATTATACAATAAATTAATGAATGGACTCTTGGTAAACACCCTTCAATAAAAGAAAAGAAAGGTTATTCACAAAGGGAGTAAATTTGGTGAAAAGGTGAGATTATATATATTGGATGATTAAGAAAGACAATTATGATGATGGATCACTATTCTAAAATTGATGGAAATTAAAAAATACATATAGAGATAAATGTTGGTTGGAATCATTTTCATAATTTTCTTTGATCATGTATAAGGCATTATAGAGAAGAATTAAGTAGATGAAAAACACTTTTGTAATGTTTTAGAAAAATCACTTTGGAAATAAGAAATATTATTGATCATTGGAAAAAATTAAAATATTTTTATATAAAACTAGGATGAAAAATAATTTATTTTAGAAACAATGAAAAAATATATAAGTAATAATACAAAATTTCCTAGGGGGATAAATAATGTATTCACATATAAATGTAAAAAGGATAATCTTTTAACATTTTTATATAAATGCCCCATACAAAAAACCATAAATATTTAAATACCTTTAAAAAATTTAATTTTGTAGAAAATAACTTCAATTAATTATTAAACAAAAGTTAAAAACACATAAATGACATCCCAGGAATATATATGGAAAAAATTTCAGTTCATGGCTGAGAAGAAGATATAATAGAGGTTTCACTTATAAGATACAATTCTGAAAAATATGAGACAAGGGGAATTTAAATTTGGCGGGGACATGTAAACACCCCGAAAATCATATTAATGTAATTATGATAAGTGGAATGATTAAAAAAATTTATATTGAGTTTATTTTTGAAACAATTTAATTTTAAAAATAATTTAGAAAATCAAGACCCTTAATGTAATGACTCACTAATTCTCATTTGTTTGAGAGTAAAAAGAGCAATTACCTGACCTTAAGAGACATCCAAAAGATGACAGAGGCTGAAAATTAAAAAGGGTTCAAAATATTTGGGGGGGGGGATATTTAACATTTATGTATAAAACCATTAACCAAATATCTCCCTAAAAATGCATGAATAATTGATAGGAAACTCAATAACTTAATATATCTCAAAACCACATCAATGTGTGCAATTACAGAAGACCAAAAAACATATAAAATAAGAGATAAACAACTAAAGACTCTAAAAATACCAAAAGACTCCATTCTCTACAAGATTCAATCTCCCAGATCACCAAATAGCCAATGTGTTACAATATGGCGCTAAAAATGTGTGATACATTACCTTTTCCCATGTCCTGGAAGATGGAATCTGAAAAAGCACCAATGTGCCAAATCCAGGGTTAGTATAAAACTTACTAGGATTTACCCAATGAATTACCTACTCATAAAATTAGGATATATGAGTTGTCAACAATTTTATAAAATGGTTTATATAAAAAAATTTAAAAAAAAGTTTATAGCTAAACATAAACAAGTTTCCAAGACCATTTATAACCAAAAGAATACAAGTGAAATTTAAACCAACATACCAACATGTTATTTTTCAAAATAAATACTGGACAATTATTTAAAACCATTTCTCAATATTCAGTTTGGCATACACATTCCATTCCACACATCCACACAACCAACCATGCATGCTACACAATGACAGTTCCATAGAAATGAGTGATTTCTCATTGATCTACCAAGTCATCAGAAGGAAATTATATCCAATGTTCCATTAACCATTTTTGGCTGAGAAAAAGAACATATTTCAAACAATCCAATACATTCAACATGAAGATCCACTCAACATATTCCCAAATATCATGCCAAAACAACCCTTTAAATAAAATCACATTTTTTATTGAAAATAGTTTTTCATTAAAACCATTACAATGAAAAATCCTTTCAATAAAATGACTTCTTATTTAAAAACCCATCCTAATAAAACCATTTAGAAGTTACATAAAATCCTCCCTTTCAAATCCCTATTTTATATTCAAGAAAATAAAACCATTTGCACACCAATTTTTAAATATTTTAAAAATCTACCAATATCGATAAATCATCACTAAACAGATTTCATCCATGTACAAAACAAATATTTCACAATAAATATTATCCAAATTACTCAATTTGAAACTAATAAAATAAATTAATTTAAGGCGATATTATATAAGATCCCCTACATCAATGGTTTTGACAGAACTTGACAACTGACGAAGAATGCCCAAGAAAACCGAGGCGATTCTTCACAGAACCGCTATTGATATCTTATCCTAGCATGTTCAAGACCAAATATTAACTTATTTGGATTAAAAAGTCATTGATCTACACATAATAGTACTAGATATAATAATCTAAGAGGATATGAGAATTATATCTATGTAGATCTATAAAACTGATCAAGAACGATGAAGAACGATTACATACCTCAAGAATCCAGCTTCAAATCATCAAGTGAAGCCTTCTTATTTACTCCAAAATTCATGGGAGATGTTATCATACCTTCAAGGAATATAAATCCCAAGATAGGTATTCTTAAGAGAAAAAATGAGTTGTTTAGAGGAAAAAAGGAGTGAGATATACTTTTTTATGATCTCACTTTAACCATGCGCATGGTTAGTTTACACAGATAGACATAACATGCGCTAACTGTGCATTAAATAATTTATATACAGACCTCGGTATGAACTCCTCGCATGGTCTCCTTAACCATGAACACACCCAACCAATGCTTTTTTCCTCAAACTTTCAATTGTGCATGGTTTCTCCTAGGATTTTGGTACGGTTTGGATAAAACATGTGCAGACCGCGCGACTTTCCATTATCGCCCAAAACATATTTAGAGTATAAAAACTCTCCCAAGATTCCTATATACACATTATATCCATATAAATAGAAATAAAGGGTTATGTACTAGAATACAATGGTAATAAATTCCCCCCACCATCTGTCCTTCCAACCACGAAATGTTTTTTTCACTACCCTGAAAGTGTTCTTGCCATTTATTTTTCATTTCCTTATCACATTCCCAATTCTTTTTCTGAATATGACAATTTTTATATAAAACCCACACTAAACCAATGAATTTTCCATGAAATATATTCTAATGCCTATCCGGAATCTGTATCAGGATATGTATCAATGAAGCATCTTCCTATATGTCAACATGATCCCATCTAACCACATGGCCAGGATTATGCTGGTACCTTTTCAACTGAGCCTCGTGGAACACATTATGCACCAAATTGAATCGTGGTGGCACTGAAAACCAATATTCCACCTCTCCAAATAGTTGAAGTATCTTGAAAGGGAAAATGTATCGAGGGGATAAATTTAATACTTCCAAAAATGATGATGTCCATGCCTTGGAGAGATCCTCAAGAATACATTATCACTTGCCGAAAATGAAAACGACCGTCAATGATGATCCACATAATATTACTAATAAAACTAAGCTATCTCCACCCTCTTTCTGAATAATTTAATATTCTACATTTTCTATTGGATATGTCTTTTCCAAACTAGTGATGTTTCACCTATTTCCACTCAATATAGTGGATGAAAATAAGGACTCTCATTCAATGATTCAAATAGAGACATATATATCAATGCCTAATAGTTTTTGTTATATGAGAACTCCACTAAGGGAATGTTCTCCTCCCATGATCCACTAAAATATATTATACAAACCCGTAGAATGTCTTAAAACATTTTTATAGTCCGTTAAAATTACCCATCCGTATGAGGATGATACGCCATGATCATATTCAACTGAGTGTCAAGGGATTTCCGTAAGGATTTAAAAAAATGAGACATGAACCTCATATCTCTGTCTGACACTATTGACACTGGTACACCATGCCTCTTTCACACTTCTTGGATATATATTTTAGACACTATCTCCACCGTATGGGTTTCATGGATTGGAATGAAATGGGATGACTTGGTAAGATGATCTACTACCACCCATAAGGAATCATGTTTAGTGACCATTCTTGGAAGGCCTATAAAAAATCCGTAGTAATCTGCTCCAATTTCTGAACATGAATCTGTAAATACTACAACATACTCTCTGGTCTCTTATATGCTACTTTAACCTACTGACAAGTTAACCACTACGAGACAAACTCAGCCTCCTTTCTTTTCATTCCTCTCCACGAAAACTGCACCTTCAACACTATAAACATATTCTGTGTGTCAGGATGTATATCCCCTATCGAATGATGTTAAGCAAGAAGGATTTTATCATGAAAAGCCATAATTATAATCATTTGATCTCTAAAACACAAAATTGAACTCCCATTATGTTTCTAACCCTCAATGGTCTCCCCACTATTGAGTTTAAAACTCATAACCAGACCTTCAACAACAGATATTTGTACCTCTTTGACCATATTTACCAAAACAAAAATAAGCATAGGTAAAAATAAAATCACAAAATAGCCTTGGTCTCCGCATTCCAAAATTATGTCCTCTAGGGCTAACATCAACTACCATTCATCTGAATCCTCTTTTTCTAATCGAGCATATGAATTTATGCTATATAAATCTATCACTGAATTCCCTTCTCCTGGTGTATACATTATTTCAAATTCATACATTTGGAGATACTCCATCCATCTCCTTTGCCTCATATTGAAACCTCATTTTGAGAAAATGTGTTTCAAGATTTTCTGGTTAGTGAACATAATAAATTTCTCACCAATAACATAAGGACCCAATGTACTCAAAGCATGAATGACTACTGGTAATTCCATGTCATGTTTTGGGTAATACTTCTCATGAACTCTAAACATTATTAAACTTCAAGCCATAACATAATATCCTTTCATAAGAACACAACCCAAACCTTATCCCGAAGCATCACTATACAACACATAACCCCATACCGATTCTAGAAAAATAAAGATAGGTGATGATGTAAGATGAAATTTCAGCTCCATCAAAGACTTATGACATTACTCTCTCCATTGGAATGAACAATTATTCTTTTCAAATCTATCATTGATAAGGATATCCATGAAAATTCACACAAAATTCATAGATAATAACTAGCTAGACCAAGAAAATTTTTTATCTCAAAGACTTTATTCAGTTGTTTCAATGAGATCACAACTTCTATCATTTCAGGATGCACCAAAAAATACATTTTTTTAAATCACTTGGCCATGAAATTGTACCTTCTATATCCAAAAATCACATTAAGATAGTTTGGAATAAAAATGGTTATCCCTCAATATTTGTAACACTGTCACCATGTGTTACTCTTACTCATCCCCTGTCTTTCATTACAATAAATGTCATCTAAAAAGACCACAAAAAAGTGTCTAAATATTTCTAAAATATCTGATTCATCAAATCCATGAAGACTTCTCATGCATTAGTGAGACTAAAAGGAATTACTACATATTTTTAGTGGCCATATCTACTTTTAAAAGGAGTCTTCGGAATATCTTCTTTCCAAAAACACAATCGATGATATCCTGGTCATAGGCCAAATTTAGATAACCAAAGAGATCCCCTAAATTGATCAAATAGATCATAAATTCATGTAATTGGATACCAATTATCTATCATAACACAGTTAAGATTATGATAAACAATTCACAACCAATGATATCCACCATCTTTCTCCACATAGAAGACTGGTGCAACCCATGGGGATGTACATGGCCAAATGAAACCCTTGCTTTCTAGATTCTCCAACTGCACATTCAATTCCCTTAACTATTTTTGTGCGATCTTATATGATAGAAAAAAAATACGACTAGTCCATGGAATGAGATCAATCATAAACTCCACTTCCCTTATTGGTGGTAATCTTGAGAAGTTATCAAGAAATACATATTGAAATTGGTCCACCAACACTATAAATTTTACATCCTAGATCTCTTCCATTAATTCCAAAGACAACACTAGTAACTAGTAAGAGATCTATCCCACTGCCGGTGCCCACAATGCAGTTGGACCCTTCATCACAGCCTTATCTCCTTTAAAGAGATTCTTGACACCATCCTCAATCATGAAAGTAATTTTCCTCATATAAGAGTCAATGTGTGCCTTGAACATTATCATCCAATCCATATTTAGGATTACATCATATACATCCATCACCAACATAGAGAAGTTCCATTTCAGCTCAACTCCATCAACCATTATAGCACATGATTTACACACAAAGTCTTGACATTTTATTTCACTGAGAAGAGTTTTCAGTTTTATCACACATGGAATCTTTTCATGTTTTAAACATAGCAGGTCAGCCAAACAAGAAGCATTGAAGGAATGTGATGATCCTATATTGAACAATACTTCACGAAGGTAGAATTCAAAATAATTGTACCTCTCACCATAGATTTTCTAGTTTAATCATCCACAATAACATGCTCATCTCCATACAGTTGCTTCAACACTTCACTTAGTTATTTATTGCCTTTCTATGACCTTTGTTTCTGAGGAGTCATGGTATTCCAAGAATCGACATGGCTAGCTTTGCTTTGCTGACGACAATGATTCTTCTGGCCTCATCCTATCACAGCATACGATGCTTACGACACCTGAGAAGTGTCTTGAGCACTAGACCACGGGGAATCGCGACAAAATCACTTAAGGTGTCCCATATTTTTTCAAATAGGGCATGATCTTGGTGGTTCTATACAATCCCAATTTATGTTGTCAAAGGAACCACATTGGTAGAATCCTGCATGGCTCATTTTTTCATGGGGGAAGATTTACCGATCCAGCTATCGAATTCTTATTCGCACTCGCATAATAGAAATAGGTATCTCTCACTAACTTACTCCCAGTATTGGGTTTTATACTATTCATAGTAGGAATCATCATACTTACTCCTCCCATATCTCCTAAGATATCTCACTCAAACTCCACCTCTATGTTTACCATCTCTGTGTAATCATTAATATAGAGCACCACAATCCTCAATCAAATTTCTTTCCTTAGTTCGGACATGATGATGTGTGCCTTTAGGGACACACTCTCTACAAAGTCTAGTTAAAAGCGCACTAAATTCATGAATTTAGCGGTATATTCTATGACATAGATATTATATTTCTTCAAAATAAATAATCATGTCATCCTCTTGATCTTGAACATGTGAGGATATAATGGTTTATTAAGAAATTCCTCAAAATCTTCCCATGTAAGGCCTTGATCTGTTTTTGAATTAAATACTAGTTCCCACCATTAGCATGAAAGATCCTCAAGAATATACATCACCATCTTGACATTTCGCTCCACCGGTGTGATGACAAACTCAAAGATACAAGTTATCTTACCGAGCCAAACCTATACCTTCTCGGGTTCAGAATCACCCTAAAATATGAGTGGATTATGCTTCATGAATTGGATGGAATTGTCCACATGCCTTGGATCATCCCTCCAGTTCCCCATTTCCATATCCTGAAATGCCTAGATGATGATTTGAACTAGTTCTAAGTTCATTTATGGATTAGGTGAAACCACGTTCTCTACAGCTTCTTCTGGTTTGTTTCTATGATGCATATCAGGTTCTATTAACTAAAAAAATAACAAACTCATTATGTATCAATCTCTAGCAACTGATGTATTAGCATTTCAAATTACATCACATCAATTATCACCACACTATTTTTCAAAAACAGCCTTTTTTAATTTTAACCATTTTTCAAAAATCACTTTTAACAATGAAAATGAATCCACTTTCAAAATTCCATAACCATCTACTTTTTCCAAATCATTACTTTGAAAAAAATCTCATACTTGTAATAACAATTTTAAACAACATAATCATTACCCCAAATTATATATTCACTCCTTTTGATAATTCATTCCTCTAGTGCATGAAACTCTCGTCTCATTTTCTTAACCCATGAAAATGACATTTTGGTATCCTATAAGTGTCTCCAAAAAACATATGTACCCAACACCCTAGAAACATGAAGTTCAGAATAAATGGGTTAGCAACATCCTTTTATGCTGTACATTTACAATTCAAATAATCCCACTCTTATATATGATCAAAACCCAAGGAATAGACAAGGATGAACCAACTCCAAGACCAATAAATTTAAAACTAATTGTTAGTAAAGGAACGAACAAGATGGTACCATTTGTAATAACCCGCTAATTATCACTGGATTGAGAGTATAATAAGTCATTACATGGCCTTAACCGACAAACCCAAGACACAAATGGATGGATATAAAGTCCCAAGGGTTTCAAATGAATGTGGGGGATGATGTACCATTTATGAATAAAACCATTAACCAAACAACTCACTAAATGATGCATGAACAAATGAAATGAAAATCAAAAACATAATATATCTCACAACTACATCGAAATGTGCAACAAATAAAGACCAAATGAAAATAAGGTAAACCACAGGTAAAAAAATATAGACTCTCAAAATTCCACAAGACTCCATGCTCCATAGGCTCCAAGAATCCAGATCACCGAACATCCCTTGTATCACTAAGTGGTACTAAAAATGTTCGATATATTACCTTTTCCCCTGTCTCGGAAGATGGAATCTACAAAGCACAAAAGTGACAAATAATGGGTGATTATAGAAAAAGTAGGGTTTCCCAAATTATTTACCTACTCACTCCACTATGATATAATTGTTAGAAACAATTATATAAAATAGTTTATACAAATAAATTTCTCAAAAACTGTTTGTAATTAAATATAACAGGTTTCCAAAATAATTTATAACCAAAAGCATAAAAGTGAAATTGAAACAAATTTTCCAGATAGTTATATTTGTAGAGAAATACTAAATAAAAATTCAAACCCATTTTCAATATTCTTTTGGCATAACCAATCCATTCCACACATTTGCACAACCAACCATTCATGCTAAATGATGAAAATTCCATACTCTTGAGCAGTTTCTCATCGATCTACCAAGTCATCACAAGGTAATTGTATCCCATGTGACATTAACCCTTTGGCACCGAGTATAGGGTAATATTTCAACCAAGGCCCAAATATTAAAAATTAACACACACAACAAATAATCCCATATATCATGATGAAACAACCCAATCTATAAAATCACATTTTTTATTGAAAATAGTTTTTCAATAAAACCATTACAATGCCAACTCATTTTAATAAAACATATTTTTATCAAATACGCCTACCCAATAAAACCATTTATAATTTATAGAAAACCCACCATTTAATTTCACCATTTTAAATTCATTATACTAAAACAATCTTTACAACAATTTATCATGATTTCACAAATCTACAAAAAATGATAAATCATCACTAAATAGATTTATTCCAGGTATAAAACCAATATTTCACAATCAATATTATCAGATTGAATCAATTTAAAACTGTTAAATTCAATTATAGAAATAGGATATGGGAGAGAAGAAACCCACCTTATTGGTTTTGATGGAACTTGACAATAGACGAATAACGCTCAAGAAAACAGGGTTGATTCTTCACAAAACCACCATAGATCTCTTCTCATGGAAAGATAAAAATAAAAAATAAACTTATTTTGGAAAAGAACTCATTTATCAACTGATAACAAGTCTAGATATGTGAAACTAATAAGAAATGATAAGTAGATCTAATTATATCAATGAAATTGATCATGAACAATGATGAAAGATCACAAGCCTCAAGAATATACCTTTGAATCACCAAGGGAATCATTCATATTGACTACAAAATTATTAAGAGGGGTTATCCTAACTTTAAAAAAGATAAATCCCATGGTAGGGCCTCTTAGAAGCAAAAACAAGTATTTTAGAGGAAAAAACTTGTGAGATCCACCTATTGAGGATCTCACATTAACCATGAGAATGTTTAGACAAAATGTGCACTAACTGTGCATTAGATATTGTCTAGACATACCATTTCACGACCTCCCTTCATGGTCTCATTAATCATGGGAACACCCTACCAAATCTCTTTACCTGAAACCTGCTATTACGGATGGTTTCTCTGAGGATTTCTACCCAGTTAGGATAAACTACACGCAACCCGTCCACCATTCCTTTAGCCCCCAAAACATATGGAAAGTTCATAAAACTCTCCCAAATTTACCCCTAATATATTATATCCATAAAACCACATAGAAGGGGTTTTTTACTACAAACTGGGGGTAATACACTTACAGTTTCTATAACATTTTGATCAAAACAACTTTCAACATGGGAATCATTTGAATCAAATTCGGTTTAAAGAGAATAAAAGATATTTAATATGAAAATACATTAATATGGTAAAATAAATTTTTTATTTATTAATCAAACCATATTAGGGTTATCATGGTACATAAAATGTAAAGTGTCTCACGAATTAATATTTTAGATAAAGACCCCTTTACCTCAAATCATGCTTAGTCAGAATGGGCCATAACATATTATATTACAAAAGTAAATTTATTAATAAACCATTTCAGAACCATTTAAATATATACTACCATTTATAAACATTATTTATGATTCATATATATATGTATGTTGTTTATTTATTATTTAATTTTTATATCAGATATGGGTATATTTATAGTTCAAAACTAGTTTTGTAAAAGTTGTTTCTTTGCTCACAATTTTACCATTATTCATCATTAAAAAATTATAAATGTTATTGGAATTTATGTTTTACAATTATTTATAATGATATTATATTATTATATGGGTGTTTTAGTTTTGATCATTAATGATAAATTTGGTGATGATCATGTTTCGATGTTTCTTAGGAAATGAATTGTGTTTTCTTATATAATGAAAAAAAATTATATTACCTTTCCAGGAAAGAAAGTAATTATTTATTTATTTATATGATATATTACTTGGAAAAAAGACTCCAATATTCATACATAATATAAATTTATATCGTTTTTCAACTAGGTTATTAAAGCTACTCAAAAATAATAAACCATAATTAATGCATTATTAGGAAGTGATATTTTAGTAATATAATTATAATAGAGAAATGATGATATTATTTAATATTTATTAATGTGTTAAATATAAATGAGAATGATTTATATTATAAATATGACTTATATGAGGTAATTATATAGTACAATGAAATTAAGTTTTTCTTAGAAGGATCTTATGGCTGATTGAATTTACCAAGATTCTTTTTTAATAATATTGTAAATAGGATGTGAAATTTGTATTTAAAGAACCTTAATAATTTTATTAAAATAATATTTAGCTATTAAACTCATTCTCATGACCATACGTGTATTTTGGTGATGATAAAAAAAGGAAATTCATTGTTCTATAGAGGTGATTGTCCCCACATATACATAGATAATGATTTCATTTTACATAGAATGAGGAAAATGAGTAATATTATTTACCAATTTAGAATATATTATATTTCATAAATATCCTAGAAATATATTAAATTACTTATTATGATAATCTTGGTAAGTTAGTGAAGGAATATGAGACTAGTTACATCATGTTGGTTGTAGTCTGCAGAACACAAGAATGAAGGTTTTTATTTTCTCAATAGAGAAGGAAAAGGTTGTTAATTATTGTATCATCATTATAATAAATTGATGATATAATAAATATAATTATTATAATATATATATATATATATATTGTTAAATAGAAGTTGAGGAAGAATAAATTTACATGATGAAATAGGAATGAGAAAGAAGAGGTATGTAATTTATACATCATATATTTGATTATCTCCATTTAAATGGGGGTTAATCCTTTATGTGATGGTATTTTAAGATGAATAGAACCTATTTAAGGGTTCTAGGAATGTTCGTGAGTGTTTTTTATATTTGGGGGCTAGACTATTTTTTTTGTCAGATGGGAAGCAATGGTAGAAGTAATCCTTTTAAAAGTGAAATGGAATGTCATTTTTCTAAATATCCAAATAGCTAATAAATTTAAGTAAAACTAATGAAAAATTTCTCCATAATTAGGAAATAACAGAGTAGGTAAATGATATTTATGAGAATAACCTAAAATAACTATTATAAAAAAAAATTAATCATGTTTCTCTTCATTCCTACTTGGATAAACCCATTTTACCCAATTTGAAATCTATTGAGGTAAGTTGTTTTTACAAAATTTATTTATCCTTTAGATATAAAAAATTTACTCCTTCATATATAATTTGGACCTAATGATTATAAATTTTAAATTTATTTTCTAAATGTGATAAAAATAATTTTAAAATACTAAATGTATAATTTATCAAAAACATTGTTTTTGAAAAATATAACATAAATTCTAAAATATTAAACATATGTTTTTAAATTACATTTTTAAATTATAAATTCACATATAAAAACTTATTTTCTTTCAGAAAAATGTTTCATGATTTTAAAATTCAATCTTATATACTAAAAATTTAAATAAATCAGTTAATTTAAAAAAAATGATATTTTTCACTAATCACCTAAAAATCAATATTTTTTTTGAAAAATATTAAAAAATAATATTAAAATAGTGATGATATTTAAAATCCAAAAATAAATTTAATTTTACAAATTACTATTTCTACAAATTTTATTATAACTTTTATATAAAATTATATAATAAAATGAGGTATTTATTTATGTTAAAATAACTACTCAAAATATTGACCGTTATTATTTTTATTTTCTATAAATAACTAATAAATTAGTTCTATTATATGTTATATATATTACTCAAATAAATAAAAATAAATAAATTCAATTTCATTATCAATTAAAAATAAAATTAATTTGTTTTTGAATAAAATTTTTATGAATAAAATGATATCGTTAATGTTATCCTTGAATTAGTAAATAGAGAATATTTTTATTTCAATGTAAAAGTGAGAAATGCGTAATAAAAATGTGATAAATAACATATTACACAAATAATTACCTAATTATATCATCTTATCATATACTTACAGAGCACCTTATGATCAATATCTATGATTTAATCATAATGTAACCTCGTTAGGATTTGAGAGTGGCGATTCCATTAACATATATCTCATGGAAATTTCAATGACTTTGAACTTTTCACACATGATATTTCTTGCATAGCATACTTTTTCGTGTCTATATTGGGATATAATTAGAAAAAAACATAGAGAAACTACTGAATTCCTCAACATAGATAATTGAGCTTCATGAGGGAGACTTCTCTTACTTGATCCCATTTATTACCTTTATAGATTTTGTGACACGGTAACATTATTTTAGAAATACTAATATAATTGATATATTATAAATTATAAATTTTATTGTTTTTAGTTTCATATTTCATGTAGAATATGTTATTTACATAAATTATACTTAAGGAAAATACATAGTGAAATATGAAGTGGTTTTGGGTGGGGTTATATATGACCCTCCAATTTAGTACCTATTGTTTTATATATAATGATATAGTGATATTGAAAATGGAAATGATGTGTTTAGTTATGTTAACAAGATGGAGAATAGAACCGTTGTGACTATCCAAGTTTACAATGTTATGATTTCTAATTATTATGCTTGTGGGAAATTTATATGTTATATGTATATGTTACGATCCATGTATTTGAATTTTTTTCTATAATGACCCAAAATTTTGATACATAGATATTACATATTAGGAAATTAATATTTATTAAATAACATAACTATCCATGCCAAAATCTTTTAGGTTTATTACCTTTAGAAACATGGATACATAAATAATTGGGTCATAAGTGAACTGCATAATCTCTCACAATCTTCTTAATTAGTAGAACCATTCTTAGAAAAATCATACCAAATACATTTCTTTATAACTAAGACAATGTAAATATAAGAAATATTTGGATCATATTCTCTTTTAAGGTAAAAAATAGAGATAAAAACAATACATGAGCCATGGGATCATAACATCAACATAAGACATAGATCACTAACATGAGTGATAGAATAAATCATTGTAGTTAATAAGACATGAATCAAAGTGGAAATAGAGAACATGATCCATAAATTATTAACATTATCATAATACATACATTGTGGAATACACATACACATTAAAAATCTTATGTCATGAATACCCACTGATACATTTAAAACATCTTATGCTTAGTCTAACCACCCATTACTTACTTCAGGTAGGCCATAACGTCATATAAACCATTTTTTGGCTTTGTATAAACATATTTGTATTATATTTTTTGTTTGTGATAACCTCCCACGTACACTCTGTTTGGATTAGGATGACCCCCCTTGTACCCTTTGGGTTAATATAATATTAATCATTACCCAATTCATTGGAGAAATATATTATTCATGTATCACTAATCGCATAATAAAAATAATAAAAATATGTAACACAAGATCATAACACAATCATAATATCATAACCACTTCATTTTAATGAGTTTAATAAGAAAATTATATTAGAATAACCTACGGAAATGAATCATGTTTCACAAACATTTAATCAATTCATCAAATAATAATCCTTAGAAAAGGTACAATTTTCAAAAACATATTTTCTCCATAATTATAAAACATCTAAAATAATAATAAGTATGGAATAAATGGATAATATCCCCAATATCTATTATGTAACACTAATGGATACTATCTAAGATGGAAATTTATTTTTAAATACAACTTGATACATTTATTACGGAAAATATAACTTCCAATTAAAATAAATATTTTAAAATATAAAAACGCAAACAATATTGAAAAAAATGTTATATTTAAAAATAAACAAGAAAAATTATAAATGAATCATTAAATAATTTAGTGGTCGTGATAGTGGGAAATGTTGGCCAGGTTGTACACGTTAACTCAAAAATTCCTTTTACATTTATGGGAAAATGGTGAAAATATTATCATTTATAATATGATAAGAATATTCATTTTAATAAATTTTTAAAAAATGAAAAAAATTTAAGAATTAAATTAATCATTCATAAATTAATAATAAATATTTTAATAATTTTTTATTGAAAACATGAATATGTATGAAAAATAATTTCTGACCGGACAAATAAAATATATCAGTTTTCAAAAAAATATTCATTTGGTCTCCATAGTTCATAATTATAAGAAAATGAAATGAAAACATGTATTATCAAGAAATAAAAAAAGGAAAAGAATATTTAAGAGTTTCTTGGATGATATATCATATGATCTCATCATCATAAACATAAACATAATCAATCCTAATAAACAATTAGATTGTATCATAAAACCTTTACCACTTTTGTAACTACTGATTGGTAATCCCATGAAAGAAAAAACATTAGATACATATGAATTACAATTATTTTAGTTAAATGAATTATAAAAAACATTCAATTAAAGTATATAGACAACCCAAAAGAAAAAAGTTTTCAAGATAGAACATGCCTTAAAAATAAAATTGATATTAAAATCCATTATAACTTTGGATACTTTTTAATCATAAGGTTCATTAGTAAATAATAACAATTGAAAAATTAAATATCATAAAATGAGAATATTAATGATATAACATGAAAAGGGGGGAATTATATAAAAAATGAGTCGTGAATATGGAATATCACCCCTTGAAATAAAAGAAAAGTTATAAATACCTTACCTCGTGTCTCAACATTCATTATACATGTTAAAACCTCCCCTTCTTCAGACCACGTCCATTGGTTACCACCAAAATAAGTTTTAGGAGGGATTAATAATAAAAATAAGTAGTCAATGATGTGGGATAAAAATTAAATTATTGATATGGGAAGAGTTTGGATAGAAAAAAAAGGATCATGAAGCGTGGATATGACAGGATATTAGATTTCTTTATATAAATGGGAAATGAATCCACTTGGATACTACAGGGAATTTTTGGAATGTAATCCAAAAATTAAAGTTATTCGTAAGAAAAATTATAAAAAACAACTATAGATTGAATTGTGGGATATGATAAAGATGGAATATATCCATGAAATATTACTTTCAATGATATCACTAGAATAATTACCCTTACCTTTTTATTTATCCCCTGGTAAACCTATTTTATCTTTAACCGTAGTAATTACTTTTTACTTTTATTTATTTATTTGGAAAAAAAATTCTGTTGAAATTATTATATAATATTAATTATTTTGATTCAAAATATGGAATTGATTATTCCAAAATTAAATTAATATAATTGGTTGAATTTAAATTAAAAATGAATCAATAGATGTTATGAAAAAAGGTTTTCTATAGAAAACAATTTAAAAAGTATAATTTTTTTTATAAAAATACAACATCAAATTAATTCAATTGTACTAAATTGGATTAATGATAATATAATTAAACTAAAATTACTTAACCAATTATTTATTAAATTATAATTTTTAAATTCTTTAAATGAAATGGAATTTTTTTTAGAAAAATCATTATTTGTTTCTATTGATTAAAAAATTTAGTCTTTTTGGAATTTTTTCAAACATTCACAGTATCATAATTTTGAATTTTGATTTCAAAAATGAAATTCATTGTTTCAAATAAAATTTATCAAAATTAATAATGATTATCTTTATTATTTTTTCACCAAAATCATTGAAAACTATTTTTGTGAAAGATGTATTTTTAATGCATATAAAGGATTTACTAAAGAATAAGTACTTATAAATAAATATATTTTTATTATTGAAACGCTTAAAATATAATTTTATATATTTTTTTAATTATATTCATATTGTTGAAAAAAAGGTTAGGTTGTAATTATCTTATTAAATTATAATATTTTAATTGTATAATGGAGTACATTTAAACATAGTGTTGAATGTAATGCATGATATCAAATAATTTAAATTTATTTTAAAAAATATTTCACAAAATATAGGTGTGTTAAATTCTACCCTCCTTAAAATAATTTTCACTATTGAAATTTTTACACCTTAATATAAAAAAACATAGACACTTCTTCTTCACCATATCTTAATGGTTCCATAGAGCAAAATTTAATTAGTGGTTTCAACACAAATCATTAAGGTGGTGAGTGGTATTATTTCATCACACTTTCTCTTTATGATCCATTATATCCAAAGGTTTATCTTCAATGGAAAGATAATTATCTAGAGGTATGACCCTTGAGTTTAGTACATTAAATGAATTAGATATTTAATTCCTAAAAATAGATACACGGATCAAATTGTGGACTTGAAAGAGGATTAGTGTAAGATCCTAGTGATAAGAAATTATCCATAATAGATAAATAATATCAAAGGAGATAATATAAATGGATAAAATTTCATTTCCTTATGAATATCATAAACTTAATCCATAGATAAATTCATTAAAACACCTTATCACCAACTTCAAACTCAAAATCTTGTTGTTGATTATCAGTATAGCTTTTCTGTTGACTTTGGGCTGCCCACAAGTGTTACATAATTGATCTAACCTTATATGAATTTTTTAGATATCTCAAATCCCAATATCATTATTTTCCAACTTAATCCTAACATATTAGAGTTATAATCTTCTTTCCAAATAGGGCTTGTCAAACTCTCTATGAAATGGTTATTTTAATAATCACAAATCTTGGTTTATTTATTTCAATTTAGTCTTTTGTTCAAATTGTTCTAAATATTTGTAAATCATGTCTACATGTGTTTATCTATGTTAATTTATATTTTATGGTTGACCTGTAAGTATTCTCAATTGAACAGACACTTTGTGAAAATTCCATGTCTTGACTCACCGTTAGTTATTTTCCAAGGCACTGATGATAAACGGTCGCACCGATGATGAACGGTCGCACCGATGATGAACGGTCACATCGATGATGAACGGTCGCCCCGATGATGAACAGTCGCACCGATGATGAACGGTCTCACTGATGATGAGCGGTCGCACCGATGATGAACGGTCGCACCGATGATGAACGTTCACACCCATGATGAACGGTCGCACCGATGATTAACGGTCGCACCGATGATGACCGACCGCACCAATGACAACAGTCGCAACAATGGCTACTGAAGATCTAAATAGTTACCGATCATGAGTCACTGATACCGATGATTAATGAGCCACTGATTCAGATGCTTCCGAAACCAATGCAGATTCCAAACAACTCACCGATCTCATGACTCACCGATAGTCATGAAAACTGTTTGAATTTCTATAACTCTTATTTAATTCCAACGGTCATATTTGATGTTTTTAATGCAATTAATGATATTTAATGTTAGTTTTTGGCATGTCAGGGGACCATACATCGTATCTATGAAAAAGTAATCATTCATTTTTTCCAGATCTAAAAGCTATAAAGGGAAGGAAAAAGACCGTGCAGAATGAATCGAACGGATCGAATAGATCGAATGAAAGAGAGAGAATCAAGGAACTAAAAAAGAACACAAAGGATGAAAAAGAAAATGGCTCACCAGCATTCAAACATGGTGAATTCACACAAGGCTACATCCATACTCCAAGAACACTGTACATACACAGAGAAATTCTTTCTAGAGAACACAAGCTGCATCTTGAGTAAAGAACCTCAACAAACACTTCATGCACTCAGGCTGATACGCTGAACCTGTAACCAAGGAACAAAATGATACTCTGTTTTTCAGAACAAAAACCAAAGAAGGACTCAGAAGCTTTTTTGACCAATAAAAAGAGTCCAGAGCTACACTTCCAATCACTAAAGCTTTTCTAAACCCATTCAGACTTTCTTTAGTGATTCCTTCATTTACATTTTGAGCAGTGTGTGTACCTTGTTTATTTTACACACACACTGTATCCTGAGCTAAACTGGTGGATTTTTAATCCTCATTCCAAACTCCATGCATCATACTATATCCCACTGAGGATAGTGGTAGAGGTCAAGTATGACCTGGACAGCCTGTGAGCTGTTGTCTTTGTTTTCCCACGAAGAACTATAGTAGATGTCTTAGAACATGGATAATATTGTACTGTTGTTAACCCTGATCCAGGGTGTCGATCAAATTTTTATAAATTTTTTTAGAGTACTAAGTCTCTTCTTGAGACTTAACCTCTTGGTTATATCTACTGTTCTTGTTAGTATAAGTTTAAAGAATACAACATATATCTTTTATATTCGGCTGCTGTTACTTTGAAATACAAATCTATTTTAAAGTTACATTAATAGTTAAATTAACAAGTGTTTATACTTGTTGTGAACCAGTAGGTTAGCTTAAAAAGATAATATAATCTTGTGATTAAATTGACTGAGATCTAATCAATCATTAAGAAGCTAATTGAAAATTTACAGTCTATATAAATTCACTACAGTTTAACTTTGTTTTTAAATTGGGGTCTTTTAAGAGAATTCATTTTAACATAAATTTATATTGGAACTCAATTCACCCCCCTCTTGAGTATCCACTCTAACCAAAATATGGTATCAGATGGATTGTTTTGTTTTTCAATGTTTTCAAATACACTATTTTGCAACTGTGATTTTAGTTATATTTTAATGATCATAAATTTCTGTTTGTTCTAAATTTCATCTCTTTAAATTTATTTTCTAAACTATAGTACTCTAGTTATGGATAATATACTAGAGGGTGTTGTTACTAACAAACCACCTTTATTTAATGGTACAAATTATTCCCAGTGGAAACTGAAAATGAAAATTCATTTAGAAAGTATGGGATTTGATATCTGGACTGCTATAGAAACTGAATATAAGATTCCAGCAACTGTTAGAACTACTTGAGATGAAGCTACTAAGACAGATTACAATAATAATTATAAAGCTATGAATGACCTATATTGTGCTTTGGTAGATGAAGAGTTCAATATAATATCTTCTTGTAAAACTGCCTATGAAATATAGGATACTTTGACTATTTCTCATGAAGGATCAACTAATTTTACAGAAATGAGATTGTGTACATATACTATTAAATTTGATAATTTCAAAATGAAGACTGATGAACCTATCATTGACATGTATCTCAAGATTAATGAGATTGTCAATAAAATGAAATCTCTTAGAATAGATGTCACTACTATGGAACAAATCATGAGGATATGAAGATTTCTACCAGATCGATGGAGAGGAACTTCTATCTCAATTAGAGAATCATGTGACATAAGTAAACTAGTAGTCAATGATCTTATTGGTAAGGTTATGATGTATGGATAAGAACTCAATGTGAATAAGGAAGAAGATGATGGACCTAAAAGGAAGTCTGTAGCTTTTAAATCTACTGCTTCGAAGATCAAGGACAAAGACAAAGTACAAATACAAATTGAAAGTTCAACAATTAATGATTTATACTCTGACAGTGATGTGGAGATGGCTCAAATATTCAATAGATTTAAGAAGTTTTATAGGAATTAGAGTTTCTTTATAAAATCAAAATTCAAAAAAAGTATGACAACAAGGTTCAATGGAAAAAGGATTGGAAAAATCCTAACAAGAATGATGAAGTTGTCTGCTATGAATGAAAAAGGAAAGGTCACATTAAAGCTGACTGTCCAAAATTGATGTTCAAAAAGATATATGAATACAAAGACAATAAGTACAAGAAATACATGAAATCTACTTGGAGTGCTTCAGAATATTGCACAAGTGATTATGATGTTTCTGATTCTGAGAAGAATCGTGCCAACACGTGCTTCATGACCAATACCTAGGAGGTACCTGTTTCTCCTATGCAGAATGATTATTATTCTAAAACTGATTTTGAATCTGAGAACATGTCTAGTGAGGAAATATTTTAATATTGTAATATGGTAGAACAAACCTTTAATGAACTTAAGGATAAGTATAAAGCCTTAAAGAAACAGTATGCTCTCACTGCCAATGTTAAATCTTCCATTGATGTAGAAAAGGAAAAGAATGCTCAACTATTAAAGGAAAATACTTAACTAAAACTGTCTAATGAGCAACTTAAAAAGGACATAGAAAAGTTAAAAAATGGAAAAAACACTCTAACTCAAATGTTAGGAAAGCAAGTGGCACCAAATTATGCTACTGGAATAGGTTATCAACCTGGAAAAAGACAGTTTACTAAAAATAAATTTATTCCTATGTCTGGACAAAATTCTGCTTGTTCCAGTTCTGGAAATTCATATGCTTCAACTAGTTATTCGTATGGTTATAGATCAAATAATTTTTATTTTTCAAAATATATTGGCTCTGTAAATTATATGATACCCATAAGACAAATCTGGGTACCTAAATCTCTAATTTCTAACATATCTCGACCGAAGAAGATCTGGGTACCAAAATCATTTCCCATCTAAATCTATTTTGTAGGAAACATGTTTGAAGAGTTCTCAGAAGAAGGTATGGTACTTGGACAGTGGATGTTCGAGACACATGTCTGGAGATTATTCATGATTTAAAAGCTTAATAAAGGTTGATGGAGGCCATGTCACCTTTGGTGATAATTCTAAAGGAAAATCATCATCCTAGGCCAGATTGGTAACACTGATTCAGTTTTTATTTCTAATGTTTTATTTGGTGATGGTCTTAAGTATAACCCGTTAATTATTTCTCAATTATGTGATGATGGATTTAATGTTAAGTTTGAAAATGATTTCTGTGATGTTTTTAACTCAAAAATGTTTTAGTGTTCTCTTCCTTGAGAAATGAAAATGTTTATGCTGTTGATCTGAATTCTTTAGCTAAAAAAAATGTTACTTGTTTAAAAACATTTCATAAAGAGTCTTGGATTTGGAACAGAAGAATAGGACACTGCAATATACATTCACTTAGAATGTTGACTAGAAAGAACTTTGTTACAGACCTACCTAAACTTGAATTCCCAAATGACAAAGTTTTTAATCCCTGTCAAAAGGGAAAGAAACATAAGGTTTCTTTTAAATCCAAGAAAGAAGTTTCAACATCTCATCCTCTAGAGTTGGTTCACATGGACTTTTTTGGAACTTCTAGAGTTTATAGTTTACATGGGAAGCACTATGTCTATGTCCTAGTAGATTACTTTTCTAGATATACTTGGGTATACTTCTTGGCTCACAAAAGTAAATCTTGTTCTAACTTTATTAGATACTCCAAGTCTGTGGAAAACCTTAGTGGACTTAAGATTAGAAACCTGAGAAGTGACCCTGGCTGTGAGTTTGAAAATCATGAGTTTGAATCTTATTTCTCACACAATGACTATAGTCACAAATTTTCTACTCCTAGGACACCTCAACAGAATGGTGTAGTAGAAAGAAGGAATAGAACCCTTCAAGAAACAGCAAGAACCATGCTTAATGAGTATGACCTGCCTATTTACTTTTGGGATGAAGTTGTTAATACAAATTGTTATATTATTAATAGAGTCTTAATTAGACATGTTCTCAAGAAGACCCCTTATGAATTATGGAATAATAGAAAACCTAAAGTTAGTTACTTCAGAGTCTTTGCCTGCAAATTTTTTATTCTTAATACAAAAGATAATCTTGACAAGTTTTCTTCTAAGAGTGATGAAGGATTTTTTCATGGTTATTCATTAACTAGAAAATTATATAGAGTCTTTAACATAAGAAACAAATGTGTGGAAGAATCTGTTCACGTCAAGTTTGATGAAACTGATCCACATGAGCCTAAAACCTCTCTTGAAAATCTTGAATAAAATTTGACTGTTCTGAACCTTAATGATAAAACTAAAGAACCTGCTGTAAAAATATCCAGTTCTAGACATATTCCAGAATCTTTTTCTGTTGAACCCGAACATAGAGATGAACCTGAAATTTCTAGCCCTACCATTACTAAATTAACTAGGATTCTAAAGAATTATCCTTTAGATGTAGTTGTTGGTAATCTTGATAGAGGGACACAGACTAGAGATTCTCTAGGCAACCAGGTTGAACATCAAGCTTTTCTTTCACAGCTAGAACATAAAAATGTTAATGATGCTATCAATGATGAATTTTGGGTAATGGCTATGAAAGAAGAGTTAAATAAATTTGAATGAAAAAATGTCTGGGAATTAGTTGACATACCTAAGGATACTTTAACAATAGGCACTAAATGGGTTTTTAGATACAAACTTGATGAATTAGGAAATATAGTTAGAAAAAAAGATAGGCTAGTTGCACAAGGATATAGTCAATATGAAGGTATAGACTATGAGGAAACCTTTTCACCTGTAGCTAGATTAGAATCTATTAGAATTATACTTCCTGTACTGCTCATCTTAATTTCAAATTATATTAAATGGATGTTAAAAGTTATTTTCTAAATGGTTTTATTATTGAAGATGTTTTTGTTGAACAACCACCTGGATTTACTAATCCTCATTTTCCAAGTTGAGTTTTTAAACTTTATAAAGCTTTATATGGTTTAAAACAAGCTCCAAGAGCTTGGTATGGTAGACTTAGTAATTTTCTTATTTCAAAATGTTTTACTAAAGGGATTGATAACCTAACTCTTTTTATTAAAAGAATTTCTAAAGATGTTTTGATAGTACAAATCTATGTTGATGATATTATTTTTGGGTCTTCTAAACATTCATTATGTACTGATTTTTCAAAGAGTATGAAAAATGAAATTGAAATGAGTTTAATGGGAGAACACTAATATTTTCTTGGATTTCATGTTTTCCCAAAAAAATTGGTATTATTTTGAATCAAAGTAAATATACAAAGGATATTTTAAAACTTTTTGGTTTGGATAGTATTAAGGAAAGTGATACTCCTATGAGTATAGTCGGTAACTTTGATGCAGATAAAACTAGGAAACCAGTGGATAAAAGAAATCATAGAGGTATGATTGGAAGCTTACATTACCTTACTGCTAGTCGACCAGATATTATGTTTAGTGTGTGTATGTGTGCAAGATTTCAATCAAATAAAAAATAATCTCATTTAGTTGATGTAAAATGAATTTTTAAGTATCGTAAACACACTTTAAACTTAGGTTTGTTTTACCCAAAAAGAAAATCCTTTGAGCTAATGAGTTATTCAGATGCAAACTTTACTGGTTGCAAGATAGATAGGAAGAGCACATCTGTAACATGTCATTTATTGGGAAAATCCTTAGTATCTTGGTGTAGTATGAAATAGAACTATGTTGCATTATCTACTGCTGAATCGGAATACATTGCTGCTGGTAGCTGCTGTGCACAAATTATGTGGATTAAACACACTCTCTTGGACTATGGATATGATTTTAAGCATGTTTAAATTAACTGTGATAACACTAAGTGCAATTAACATTTCAAAGAACCATGTGTCTCACTCTAGAACCAAACACATTGATGTAAGGCACCACTTTTTGAGAGACCACTACCAAAAAGGTGATATTACTCTTGAGTTTATAGGTACTAAACATCAATTAGATGATATTTTCACCAAGCCCTTATGTTATGAAAGGTTGGACTTGATTAAAGAAGAGTTGGGTATGAGAGATCTATGAAACCGATCAGTGAAACCGATCAGTGAAACCGATCAGTGAATGTGATCAGTGAAACCGATCTGTGAAACCGATCCTTGAAACCGATCTATGAAACCGACCTGTGAAACCGATCAGTCAAACCGATCTGTCAAATCGATTAATTATACCGATTGGGTTGTACTATTTTTAAAATCATTTTTTTCAATTTAATACGACCCTTTTTTACATAATCGATATTTTATTGTTTGTAACCCTAAATGATACAAATAATTACATGCGGCTATTTCATTCTCTAAATACTATTGACCTTCCATTTCCTTCCGAACTCTCTCTTACCTTTTATGTAACCCATTCCTTTTGAATATTTCCAAGCCTCTTGATTGTCTCAAACATCAGAATTTCCAAGAAAAAGAGGTAGGGAAAGGAATATAAAGGAACTTCACCTGTGAAGAGTGCTCGAGGTGAGTCGAGCAGTACGATGCAAAGGTCTGTGCACACGGAGCTAGAAAAACTGGATGTTATAGATGAAAAAGAAATATGTTCAGAATGTGTTTTATCTAGAAAGTCTGTTCTCTTGAAAGTGTTGGAAATTCAAGGTCGGAAGAATTGGTTCTACGATAATGATAGGGTCTTTTACCCAAAGCTGGTGCATGAGTTTTATTTAAACCTGGATGTAGTATTGGATGGAGTAGAGGCTGCGAGATTGTCTTCTATAGTAAAAGGGAAAAAGATTACTTTTTCATCAAAGAAGTGGGATGAATGTCTAAGAGTACCTCACAATGGAAGATACGGGGACTATTCTGGGAATATTACTCCCACAACTGATTAATTTTCTTATGATCTAGACCTGGATTTATTGACTGGGATGTCGGAATTGCAAAGGATAACTGCTGCTAAGTTTGATGGTGAGAATCGAATCCTGTTTAAAATTATTCAACATCAAATATGTCATAGAAAAGGTGAATTTGATTCAGTAAAGTATCAGTATGTGTTTCTGTTATTCCACTTGTTGAATAGTGAGAAGATCAATCTGTGTAGATACTTTGCTGAGCATATTGTGGAGATGATAAAACCTTCAATGAAAGCTACTACTCCGTTTTATTCTACGCAGATTTCTGCCATGCTGAAATTCTTGGGCTGTGTGGATGATGGAGATGAGTGTATCTCAACAATTAGCTTCTATTTCAACAAAGTTATTTGTAAGAGGATGAAAATAATTTGGAACCCATGGAAGAATGATTGGGTTGCTGATGAAGAAAATTTATACGAGTCCTTCAATCCTACCGATCATCCAAGGAGACCAAAGGAGATAAGAGATCATAGTTTAAAACCTGTTGAGGATGTGGTTTATTCAGATGAAGAAGAGGAAGAAGTAGTTCCTAAGGAAACTGGTGAATTCAGTTAGAAGGGAAAAGAAGAAGAAGAGGCTGGTGATAATCTGAATGCCGAAGAGGAGGCTGAATCATCTCCAGATGAGAGGAGTGATCCTGATACTGTTAGCCCAAAGAAAAGAAGGATGGAATATGGTTCGGCAAGCCATCCTCTAAAATTACCAGATATTGAACCACTTTTAGATGATGATGAAGAAGATGAGACTGATGAATCAACATCTGAGTATGAATCCAGAAGTACAGATAGTTAAAGTGAGAAATCAGTTAATGATGATAATGATGTTGATGATGAAGGCAATGATATGATGAGGGTGATGCTGATGGGGATGGTGGTAGTAGTGGCGGTGATAGTGATGGTGGTGATGTTGATGATGCTGATGCTCAACCTATATAAGGTCAGAATATGATCCAAGATGATCCTCAACCCCAACCAATAGAGCAAGAAAATGTCCCTAAGGCTGAGATGACAGAATAGTTGGAGAGTGATGAGGATGAGGAAGTCCTTCTTGAAAATTCTGGACGAGTTCAGTTTGTGAAACCTATGTATCCTTCATGAAAATCTGCATGGGAAGAACATACAGGTCTTCTTTTTCTGGGATTAGATTACCCAGAGGAAGAGGAAGGTGTAGAAGTGGATCTTATAGGGGTAAATGTTTCAGTTAAGGCTCAATTAGTTGAAGAGTTTTTGCAAAGTGCAGATGTCCGACCTGATCCTTCAGTGTTTCAATCTAGTCCTGATCCTACAGTTGTTAAATCTGACTTTGATATATTTAAGGTTGAATTGATTCAAGCTGTTAGGGAGCTTGTGAAAGGTGAACTATCTCATATTCTTGCTCCTTATCTTATGACTTTATCTGAAGCTGCTATGAATGATTTGGCTCAAAGAGTGGTAAGCATTATCAATCCAAACCTGGGCAACTATAGTGAGTCGATTGGCAGGCACATTACCTCTTTGAATCAAGAACTCAAGGATTTAGGCAACAATCTAGTTTCTCTATCTGGAGAGTTAATAACAACCATCTCTGGTATGATAGAAGTTTTAAGAAATCTGATAGAACATTTGAAGAAGGCATATTTGAGGAAATTAATTACAATTAGGGAGTGATATTATTGTTATATGTATGTTATATATTAATTCAAATAATTCTCATATTTATCCATTATATTTGATAGACATAAGATAAAAGAAAACCCAATTTTATTCTTAAACCCCAAAATTTTAATTAGGGCATTTTCCCATATTTTAGTGAGGACTCCATTTTAAATACAGTTTCATGATATTTTTAAGACCTCATATGTAGAAAAATACATTATATTTTAAATAAGATCATAATATTCATGTTAGGGAAAATTGTTTTTATTTTTCTGTGAAGATTCATTTATTATTAATAATAATTAAAACTGAATTTTAGTTCAATACTACCTTTTCATCTATTTTATTTATAGGTTTAAATAAAATTTTAATTTTTATTAAATGTTTTATTATATCTCATTTTTATATATTATTTGATTTTAGTTATTTTGAACCAATTTCACAATTATATTGTTTAGAAAAACAAATAAATTTTTTGACCTTTTTTTACATTAAAAACATGGTGTGTCGTCCCGTCAGCATGATTAATTTCAAATTTATTTCTACCAATGTGTTATTGGAATTTTGAAAAATTTATTCAATAATGAAACATAAAATAATTTATAATGTATAAAAATTTCAACTTATTTTTTTACCCAAGATATTAGTGAATGTAAATAAAACTAATTAAATCGATTAAGGTAAAATTAAACTCAACTAAAGACTAAACATTAACTTCATGACCCAAAGTGACTTAGAAACTTGTAAAAAATAAATTTTACTCACATATTTCGACCCTAAACTCTCTTGGACCGAATATAGTTTATTATTGGAACCACATGAAGCATAGAAAATCATGGTGGAATTCTATCTTCAAATATTTACACGAGTGCCACTACTCCTCCACTATAAAAGGCCTTATCTCCTACCACTTCCTCAAACCTTTATAACCAATTATATTCAAACATGATATACCCAATGAACTTGGAAAAATACCTCCCTTCATCCTATAATACCCCCCGTAGGCAGAAAGTAATCTTAGGATGCCTTTTTCAATAAACCAAAATGAGATACGTTATTAAGAGGCAATGACTTCTCTCAAGATCCGTTTTATTATTTTCATTATCCACTCCATCCACTCACTTTTATCAATGATTTTAAAAAACACTAGTATATTATATATAATAAGGTGTTTTAATGAAATGGTTTTCACCTATAACTACAAAACCTCCATCTAATGGGTAATAATCATATTTATTATGTGTACTCTGAACTGCTTCCTCACAAAATGATTATTGTTAATTTTTTATTATCACCTCTCATGGGGTACATTATGATAGAAAATATATTTATATATGTTATATTTTATATTTTTTATGTATTTATTATTTTGTAAGACTTTTAAAACACATTTTAATATAAATTCCATTTTATGTAAATATGATAACTTTGTTTGAGGAAATGTGAACTACCACCCTCTAAAATCAATATGATTTGTTCCATACTACTGAAATGTATTGAGGATGGGTTTAGTGAGCATAAAATATATTATATATAATCATTTTACTAGATTAATTATATATATATACATATGTAACTTACATTTTTTCTTTCAATATAAAAATACAAACAGAATCAACTTTCACACGTACGTACAGCTTACCGTCTCCATAATGGGTGTATTAAATTTCATACATTAATATTATATATATTATTATAAAAAATATATACTGAATATAAATCAAATTTATATCATGATTTATATTATTAAAATAAATATATATGTATATGGACTAACTATATAAATAATTAAGACACATGCAATGAAAAAAGAGAATATTACTTCAAGTGAAACATTAACAACAGATTATTAATGAGAAGGTAGTATAACGTATAAATAAAAACTTATAATGAATTAGATATAAAAATATGTTACATTGATATTTTTATAGTAGAATTATATTTATTGTAAATGAGTTTTTAACATGTATGTCAATATTCAAGACACAAGGTAAGGGGATTTCATCTCAAATTTTATTTCTGGGATATACTTACTTTATTCACCACCAATCCTTTTGTGTGGTGTGTATACTAAACATGGATGTATTAAATTATTATTATACATAAATTTATGGGTATTTAAATATCCATATTAAGATAACTATTTCAAGGGTTTTATGATTCTTGAAGTACCAAATCGATAAAACAGTTTTGTCTAAATTTTCCTTCTTTGGGACTCATGTTTTGTTATGTAACTAAATTATTTTTTGAGGTGTATATACATCAAAATTATTTTATTTTCCATTAATATCAATATTATCCTCACACATGATGATTATTGTATTTTTATTTTCTTGTATGGAGAGTATGATCTTATGTAACCATGGGGTAAGAGTCAATTGAATAAATCTCAACCCTTTTTTGAGATTACCATAGATTATGATTCTTTAATTAAATATTAAGAAGGATATCTCAAAAAAACTCATGAGTTTCATTTTCATCTATCAATAATGGATAAATACATTAATTAGTTCCATTTTTTCATTCTTTGGTACGTAAGATAATTTTGAAAAAGTTTTTAATAAAATATCATATTATTTCTCACTTCAGGAAAAATTATATTATTTTCAAAAACAATGTTGTCAAAAATGTTATCCAATTTGATTTAAAATGATCTATTAAGAGAAATTTTAGGAGAAAATTAATTTAATTTTTTTATTGTTTTCAAAATATCATTATAACTTTTTAATTAATTATCAATAAAGTGTATTTCTAGACATTTTCAAGATCTCTTTATATGTATTCATTGTATTTTTAATGAAATTTCGGATAAAAAATTTATTCATTGGTGAAAATCATGCCTTTTGGGGAAATTATTCAATGTATCCAATTCATAATATTTATCTGAATTGTTTAAGTTTTGACGACATGATGTTTATGAAAACCACATCACTCCCATAAGGTATATGTTAACGTAACCCATTTCCCATTCACTGGTTATATGATTATAAAATTTTAGTCCTTTCATGGGTTAGGAATTAATGGAATCAATTATATATATATATTAATGTTTTATTTCCTCCAGCTAATGTGTCACCTCCACACCGTTCTACATCCATAAATCACAACTCTCCATGAACAATTCCATATATCCATCACCAGTCTCTACCATTCAGCACTCCTCCCCCCAAAAAACTTTCATTTCCATGACCTATGGTTTATTTTATACTATCTAGTGATCGCAATCATGCATCTTCGGTACTGCCTATGGCACTCATTAACCACCCTTCGGCTACCCATCATTCAAAATCCTAGATCCTCATCTAAATCTCCTACGGATCCCTGTCTCTGATAGTCTTCATGTCCTACCATTATCAAATCTCTTATACATCCATGAATATTCCCCCACATGTTCTTACATTAGTTCCTAAGCCTTAAGCTATCTGCTTGTTCCTTCTCAGAAACCGATGACTCCACAATTGGATCTTCCATTTCTGGGTCCTCTACTCTACCAAGGGTGCCTATACCCTCGAGCACACATTGAATTAGCCCAAGTATAAACAAATTTAAAACATATAAACATTGATTTTGAACATGATATTTAAGATATACATCTTCAACTAAATAAAATAAAGTTTATTATGATGCACATTACATACTAGAATATTATTCACCAACTTACATTCTAACATTCCCTTTTCATTTCATGACATAGCTGATAGTCCTTGATGTTGTAGTGTTTTGAATTGCTTCCATGCTTAGATTCATTGAATTATAATGGTTTCCAAATGATTTATTATATATTAATTGAATTAATATCCACTTCATGTCCTAAATTGGATGTCTTCTCTCTATATATGAATTTCATGTAGTGAAATTTTAATATCTAATATATTCAGATATCAATGTATTTTATTTTTATGGTGTTTTCATTAGACGACTAATATATATTTTTTTCAACGGATAATGGATCTCTTAATCAAAATTCTAATTAAGGAAGATAAATATTTGAATATAACATGTAGTGAAGAGTTTCAAACATAAATTTGAATTAAAAAAGAGCAGCTATATGGTATATGTTCAAATATAAAATATAGGTTCATTTCATATCTATTTGTTCATGTAGTAGGGATTGTGAGTGTGATAGAGAGAAATATTACAATGAAAATAAAATATTAAGAGTTGAAATGTATTTAAAAAATAATCAGGTTTGTTTAGAAGATGGTATTTTTGTTTCAATTTCCAGTTGGTTTGCGGTTTCTCAATATCTGTGGTATATGAATGACTACCTTCCATAAATTTTTTTGTATGATTTCATTCACACAAAGGATTATTTTTTATGAATATTCATATATATTATATGAAATGGTTTTTTCTAGGTGATGGGTTGATGTTGGGAATTCTAGTTTATTACATTTAGATTATTTAGTAGAATAATTATTACCACTTCCATGCTGTTAAATATTATTTTGTTATTATAGATCACATACACATAGATACATACATATAAGTTTAACATTTGTCTCCTATTGGAGTTATCTTCTAGATATCATTTTTAGGATAGTTTTGGACCAAACTGTGTTCAACATTAAAGGTAACGAATCCAACAACTCCATTTATGAGGATGTTATTGGGTTCGTACACAACTATGTAACAATAGACCCATACATAAGATTGTAATATCAAAAAAGTTAGTCTTGGATTAAAATTTTGGATTGTTAGATAAAACCATTCCTACATATAAATAGGGATATGTTGGGAGGAAAACTACTACTATTTGTTCCTTTACTATCACAAGACATTATATTAATTTTCACTATAGTTTCTTTATTCATTCAGTTTGATAAATATTTGTCTTATAGAGGATAAAATTCACAACATCATTTTTTTCAGGTTTATATCATTTCATGAAATCACAAATAGCATTGTTTCAACTTCTGCTATATATATATATATTCCCCATCATTCCTTCATTTTATATAATATCATTCTTCAGGATTAATATTATTTGTTGTCTTTTTTTCTGTGAAGGATTTTAAATTTACATATCATGATTTATTTCCAATTATAATTTTGTAGTCCTAATAAATTTCCATGATTTTTTATAAATCAAACACTATCAATCCTTTAATATAGATAACATGTTTAGTTTATGGTGGATACATTGTAAATACATCAGATTCTATATAAAATTTAATTATATTGTTATATATTACTTCATTTTACTTGTTATTGATTTTTTTTATACCATTACACCATCTCAATAAATTTGTATCTTTGAGTTGTTTCATTAGTTTATTAAAATATATCCAAATGCAATGTTATTCACCCTCTTAAAATTGATTCCACATTACAGGATCTTTAAAAAATCACTCAATGAGCATTCATTTCCTCTGTGATTCAGGTTTCCTTATCATTGTATCGAGTTTTTTTGATGACAAGGTAACAACGATTCATGGTAATAGAATCTCACTATTATTTCATTTCCCATTAAAATAATGTTTCAATTTTTTTATTATTCATCATAAATATTTGTATTATAAATTATTAATAATCATTATTATATTGTTTTATCATTTTATTCTTAATATTTTTAATTAATAGTGTTTAATATATTTATATCATCGTCATTGAATATTCTAAAATGTCGATGTTGTGTACTAATTTTATTTCTATTCATTTCAACTATTTTGTTTATCACTTATTTGTAACAATGTTTTCTCAATTTATTATGAATTTATATTACATTTTCAATTTTATTACATAATTTTGTTTTTCTTTTTTGGTTATTTAATTTTAAAAATTTAAAAATATCATTATAGTAACTCTTAAAATGTATTTTGTTTCCTGTCATTCCATAATTGTATATACTATCTTTCTTTGACCATAAATATCATTGTTGGATTATATTATTTTAGGAATTTAACATCTCATTTATTATTTCCAATTCTATTTTTATGGTCATAATGAATTTTATTGCATTTTTTAACTTCAAACACAATTAATTATAGTTTATTGACAACATGTTATGTTTGTTGTAGATATGTTTTAATTATATTAAAATCTATTTTGAATTTAATTATATGTTTCTATATTCATCATTATATATTTTTATCTATCATTTTATGTGTTACACTAATAAGACAGATGAATAACAATGATACGAACCACAAAAATAACCTAATTACTAACCTCAAGGAGCTCGAGACAAGCACAACCACCCAGAAAATTTCTCACCTTAAAAATTGGTATTTTAAATTTATATTTTATTGAATTTCCATAATAGAGTTTCAAACTAGTGGAAATTATGTTTTTAGGTCTTAAACAGATCTACCTATTGAATTACAAACATCTAGTTATTTTTGCATGTTCCACAATGTTTATCCTTTTGGAGCCATGATTCTTTTATTTAATAATGTTCTCATAGAAGACTATCTGTTAATTGATATCTAATAGAACTTTATGTTTTTGTTTCATATATTCACGTTTAGTTGAATCTTTATTTGATTAACCAAGATAGTGGGATAGAATTATTTATTTACTTGATTTGTTAGGATGGTATAAGTAAAATATTAATGCTTTCTGTTGATGATGCGATTCACTACTAATTTTGGAAGACTGGAAAAAGAGGATTCTAAAAGAGGATTTTCTATATAGAGTTTTTCTGCACATTTTGGTTCATATGGAAACTCCTTTTCCACATTATTTGAAGTTTTATTATAAGTCATGTTTTTATCTACATTTAATTACTTGATGGTGAAATCTCATTTCACATTATGTTATCAATGTATCTTAAAACTACCTTATTTTTTTCCATAGTATGGGTTGGAACACCAACTCATTCATTATGTCACTATGTTGTAGTCCATTGGTTTTTCTTGTATTTGTGTGTAGAGATTATTTATAATTGATTTTTTGATATCTAGAAATGCATGAATTATTCTTAATTGATTTAATAAAAATGGTACTTTAATTTAGGTCATGATTTAATCCCTAATATAAAGAACATTTCATCTATTCAATTTTGGATAAAACTAAAATTAAACTCATTATGTATTGAGATATAAATTTATCCATGAAGTAATCATTTCATTGACATCATGATGATGGAAATAATGTATGAATATGGGTGGCTTTGAAGGCCCATTCTAGTTGAATAGGTGACAATTTTATTGCAACTTATCCCCATTATTTGATAAATGGTTATTAAGATTTACTTGTTAAAGAAATAGAGACATTAAATATTTAATGTGAGGGTTTTCACTATTTGAATATAACTATAGAATATGAGAAATTATTAAATCAGATCACACACTCTTTATAACACAACATGGTGATGTTCCATACATACACATTAGTTTTATTTGGATAATATCAAGATAAAATTATCTTTATTTGAATTCATGATCTTGTGTTTCCCATTATATGTTCTATACTTTTTTGTTTTTAATATCTTAATAGTATGTTTTTTTCCTTAGATGACACAAATATTCTTTTTATTCATAAAAATTTATGTATATATAAAACTAATCATTATATCAGATGTTATTTTGATATGAATTATTTTTTTAGAGTGAAATTTATTAAATTTATTTGATGTTTTAATTTTTTTCTTATTAAATGAGATGTTTAAAGTTTATATCAATCATCACATTTTATAATTATGATTACTCAATAAATAGGATTAGGGAAATTGTTATCGTTTTAAAAAAGTGAATGTGTTTATTTCTAAAATCAATGGAAGGATTGTAATTGAGGAGGAAACCACTAGGGGATGGTAATGGGAGAAAAATCATCAGTAAAAAATTACAGTGTTGGGATGAAAGGTTTCAAACATAGTTTTATCACTGACTTTGTGTTTTTATTCCCCATACTAAAAATTATTTTTCATTCCATTAATTTATTCTTTATTACTTTCTTCTATATTAATGTTTTCTCAATAGTTTCTCGACTTGTATAAAAATTTTATTTACTGCTTATCTTCGATTTAAATATATTCCAAATTATTATTTTTATGTCGGTCTGGGTAGTGGATAAATAGAGTCTATCTACCTAAATGTATATAGGGAGGCTTGAAAACGATGCCTCTCAAATGATGCAATAAGATGCAATCACATGGGTGTTTCCATGAGACACAAATATATATATATATATTAGGTAATTAGTGGTAAAATTACATTAAACACGCACACACCACACCCACATGTCAGAATGGTAGGTCATTTCCCCCCCCCTAAGGAATATCACACACATCAAGCCTTATTTATTCACTAAACGGACAAAATTCCTGGATGGAACAAATCCCATTACATGGACTAAAGGCCTATAATCTGGATTTTAGACCCATTGAATCATCATGCCTGCATGATACATGCACCACCATCTACTTGTGTCATTCTTGCATCACTGCCTTCTTGTGCCATATTTGCATCATCCCCTACCTGCGTCATGATTGAATCCACACCTGCTAGTAGAAATTTTCTCTGACCCAGATTTAAACCTAGGTATGATGTAGAATCACGGGGCACCTCTACTACTTAGGCACAACCCAACTGCTAATTATATTCAATATTATTTCTCGTTAATCACTTTGAAAAATAGTATTTTCTTATTGAATATAAGAATTGTTTTATAGCACCATGTGACTGTGTGGGATATTACTAGTTATTATGAAACCTATTATTTTTCAAAGGTTAACATATGATTACATGTTGATTAAACACATTTCATTTCATGAGTAATGATATTATTTTTTATGATTTTCTCACACCTGTATATATGATTTCCTATGATATGGTGGGACCTATATCTCCCTTCAATGCATTTTTAAATTATTTATATCTTATGATATAGACATAGATGGAATGATAAATAGACTTGGATTAATATTACATGGTTGGAATGATAAATGAACTCGGTTCAATATTATAGGACTTGAATAAGAAATGTTCTTGGTTAAATATTCCAAGGATAGAATTATGAGTGAACTCTATTAATTAATATTGGGATGTAATGATAAATTAACATGGTTTAGTATTAACGAGATAGAATGTGGAGTGAACTCTGTTTAGTATTATTGGGAAAGAACATGGAATGAACGTGGTTCAATAAAGTAATTTTTCCACAAATATGGTCTTAGTAGAAATGCCTTGACTGATATAGAAATCATTATATGTGTTTATATGTCTACCACAATTCCATGTTTTATTCTTATGTTATTCTTCCATGGCATATTTTTTTCATTTCCTAATGATTCACATCTTGTGAACTAAAATATTTTATTCCATGTTTCAGGTCTATGATCTTCGATATATAGGGTATGATATTCTATTTTCATTATTATCTTATTGTAACCTTCTATTCATGATTATTCTTACATATCCCCCTTATTTACCCTTACTGAGAATCTAGGATCACTTATCTATGTGTTTTCTTACCCATGTTATAAACATATGTATATTGTTTGATGTCTCATAGAAGAGTTCAAGTAAAGAAGAAAACTGAGAGATAATGTTGCTCACTTATGCATCTATGTTTTTGTTTCCATGATTCCAAAGGAACTCAAAGGTAATTATGTTAATTTGTCTCATTGTATAATTATTTAAGTATTTTAATAAATTTATGTAATGTTAATGTATAAAAAGATAGTGTATAAATAGTTGTTTTCAGAGAAATGTTTTAGTTAACCTTTAAAATCATAGATCATAAAACCTTAGGGAGAACCCAACGAACATGTCTAGGGATATGTATATGGATAGTGAAAAGTATCGGAAAATATACTGTATTTCTAGTAAGGTATATAGTGAGTATATTTTTACATATACATCCCTCTAAAAATATTACATGTGTATGTGGATCTAGAACCGATGTACCTTGGGTTAACAACTCGTACATATTGTTTCAGGCTTGACTCGGGGTAATCTGGTGCATAATAACAGACCTAGCTGAAGAGTAGGTTTGACACTTCAAAGTGATATGCTTTAAGAATTCAAATAATTTTCCAAAATAATGATAAATAAATTTATTATAATTTGGCTATGAATAACCAAGGATGATCATAACATTCATAGATTAAATAAGGTGTCATGATTTAGACATCCTATATGTAATTCTTTTCATGACTATATTGTTTTTTCTATGATAAGTAATCCTTAAACTATTAATTTGATTTTAGTCAATGGAAGGAACCAGAAGGAACTTTATTAACATTGAATGTCATGGAAAATTTATTGATGAGAAGTCAAGTGGGGTGATAAATAGAGTCAAATATGTTTTGATCGTGCCTAATCAGTATTCAAGGAAGATGATTAACATTGTGTACCATGACCAACTCTCAAGCTAACCAAGGATGAGAAAGAAGTATTTCAATAAAAGATAAGGTAATGGATACCATGAAGGAACGTGGATTAAATATTCTTTGTGTAAATATAGTGGAAAGAATCACCCATGTGAATGTATTAGGAGAATAAGAATATGTTTTGTTATAGATAAGGTGGACACAATGTAGGTTACTGGAATGAAAAAAATGAATTCTAAGGTTAATGAAATGTATACCAATATTATCCTCCCTAATGAATCATCAAAGGTTGAAGTTTTATGTGTGTAATATATGGTCATTATGAAACTCAAGGTCCCATTGAGAATGTTCTTATAGAGAATTAGTAAGGTGGTATGAGTAATGGTTACACTGCTAATGGGGAAGAGGATACAGATTAAATGTGAATGGAAAGAGGAATTTCTTAATAGGATGAGGTATAATTGTGAATTGATTAAGGATGAATTAATCAAAGGTTTTGTGTATTTGGATTCAAGAATATGAATGATGAAATTTATAATGATTGTTCCACATATGTTTTTCACTAAGGATTTACAAGAACTCATTGAATGGTTATGATGGAATTAAAGTGATATAATGGAAAGGTGAAGTACATGGGAAACACAAGATTAACTGAAAGAGAACCTTTAATATGTTCTTTATGTTTTGATAACATTTTTTTGATAAATATATGTTAAATATAAGTAAATTGGATAGTGGTGATTACCTAGGAACTAATTAAGTACTTGATTACAAGTAGTTTATGCTATCATGGATGAATTTTAACACTTCAATTATTTATGAAATATATATAGTAATCTACAGAATAAGGAAAGATGCATGTTTTCTAGAAATATTCCTGGAAATTCAGTTTATTACAATGTTTCATGTGAATATATGAGGAGGGTGTTCACATATTTGGAATGTGACAACCAATAGATATTTTTTGACATACGAGGGCATCAATGATCGACTGATTTTGTGAAATTATTTCTAACATTTTGGATTTTCATCTATCATAAGGGTTAAAAGGTTGAAAATTAATGAAACATTTACGGTAAACATTAGAATAGGTATTTATACATTTATTTTGTATTTAAAACCTTGTTTCAAATTCTATTTAGTTATTAGACTTGTTTCAATTATTCCCATCATATTTTAAAAATTATATTAGCGTGGTTTCATTAAATGAGATCAACGTTTGTTTGGTGAAAACCAATCATGTCCAGTAGGACCACATGTATTAAACCCATAACCATTGGATGATATGGTTTTCATGCCTACCACTAGCCTATACAATGTCTATGATAATGTATAATTATTTTTGATAAATAATTATTTAGGATGAAATAGTTGTGTTACTTTTTTTGTTTAGAGATTATTTTATTAACCAAATTGTTTACTAATATTTAATATAGATAAATAATTATAATTTTAATTCTTTTATGGGGTTTAATATATAATAAAAATTTATTTTATTCCTTCGAGTATCAAATTTAATTTTTGGACATCCCTTTCATAATGTAATGGATGAATTCTAAATAATTTAATGTAAAACTAGAGAATTAAATTTTTTATAGAAATATATCATGTATATATATTTCCATATATTCCAAGTCAATAAAAAAATTACTCAAAGATAGGATAATGATCAAAAATATTTTTTATTTATACCTTAATTTTTGTCGAACGGGTGGCCTTATAAATCATCACAGATTTATGAATTTATTCCCCTAAACTTTTCTTTTATCATTCACTTTTTTTTGATAGATGAACTTAATAACTCCCTATAAATGTTTACACATTTATTCTAAGAGTTATCTTCACTCCCAACCTATGTTATACTATGTGGATGCCTCATTATATGTTATTGTCGTAAACCATTATGGGTCTAACATTCCATTTTATGGGACATTTTAATATCCAGAATTGCGATGTGGGTTTTTATGAATGAATTATTCACGTATTAAACCTTTGATAACCCAGAATAATTTCAAGGTAAAATTTAATTTTTAGGAGGTAGAATATAAAACCTTGAAATTTTGGGAATTATTTTTTTTTCAAATTTATTTTTTCTTTTTTATGTTTTTCATTTCACATAAAAAGGAAAACAGTTTCCTTTGTATTATAGATCTATGTTTTTATTGAATAATATGAAACAATAATTTAATCATGAACTAAATGAAACATAATATTTATCCTTCTATAAAATTAACATTGTGGTTATATAGTGTTACAAGAAATAATGAATTATTTTTATGGGTTGGGTATCACACAAAACCAAGTTTTACTAAAAATAGTATAATATTAAAATATTTTTATATTATATAAAAAGTTATAACCCAAATAATAAAATTACTTTTTATTAATATTGTTAAATAAATTATTAAATAATATGGTTTAAAAAAATATATAATGAATTCATAGGATACCAATACATTATAAATGAATATGAAAATTGATTGAATATAACAGAAAATTTTATAACTTTTATGGCCATAATGTTATTTATCTAATTAATTAATAATATTGAGTAATAATAATTTAATATATATATTATATATTCAATAAAATAAATTTTTTATTCATAAAATATATTTTATAGACATATGATAAGAATAAACATAGTTTAATACTTAAAACACTATATTTTTAAGCAGGCATTTCTTCCACCTTTTAATGGAGAACCCATTTTGAATCAAATTTTTAGAAATTTTATATATTTATTATATAAAAATAAAGACAATATATGAATGATTAATATAAAAATATGTTAGTGTAAATTTTTAATATTTATTTTTGTTTTTATGAATTTAAAAAATAATAAACGTTTTATTTTCAAATTTCATTTTCATATAATTTATTTATAGGGTTAAATTACATTTTAATTTTGGTCAAAATATTAACAATATTTTTATCTATTATTCCAATATAGGTCATTGGAACCAATTAAAAATTATAATTGAATAAATAAACATGGAAATCTTTTAATCATGTTTTCTTTATAAACCTACAGCGTCGTCCCAGTAATGAGATTAATTTTATATTAATTTCTTCTAATATTTGAGATTAATTTCGAAAAATGAATTCCATATTTTGAATCAGAATAATATATAATTTCTAATAGGGTCAAATTATTTTTTTACCAAAAAAATTAACGAATGTAAATAAAAGTAATTACATTTATTAATGTAAAATTAACCTTATATAAGGACTAAACCGTAATATGTAAGCCCTAAAAAACCTAGAAAAATGTACAAGAGACATTTTATGAACTTATTTCGACACTATCCTCCCTTTTATATCCTTTGGTTCATTAGTTAATCCACCTAGAACATGAAAAATGTGGCTTAATTCTAGGTTCAAATATCTACAAAAGTGTGAGTCCTCCTACACTCTAAAAAAGCCTCATCTCTTCTAACTTCCTCCCACCTTTCAAAAAACATAGGATCTGAAAATATTGGACCAATAAATATTCATGAATCCATAACATAATCATAGAAGAATCCCATTCATCAGAAGGAAATCCAAGGAAGCCTTTTTACACAAATCAAAAGGTGTATCCCTATTAAAAGGTAGCGATTTCTCTCAAGATACTTTCTACTTTTTCATTATCAACCCCTCCACTCTCTTTATTCCATAATTATATAATGAAATTAGTATCTTAAATTTACTACTATGTTTTTATTATATGTTTTTAACCTACACATACACACACCTTCGTCTAATGGACAACAAACATACTGTTTCTGTGTATGGAGAACTATATCCTCACAAAACGATGATTGTTCATTTTTCCTTACCGCATCTCATGGAATAATTTTGGATGGAAAATATGTTTATATATGCAATATATTATATTTATTAGGTATTTAACCTTATATAATACATTTAAAACCGCTATATTTATAATTTATATTTGGTCTAAATAAGACTATTTCGTTTGAGGAAGTTTGGACTACCATTAACTCAAAGCAATATGATTCGTTCACACACTACATAGAATGTATTAAGGATGGGTTTAGTGAAAATATATTATATATATGATATATTAATTCTAATATTATATATATATTTGTATATTACCATATGTAATATACCTTCTTTCTTTCAATACGATAAAAAAAGTAAAACAACATTCATGCGTATGTATTGTTTAACGTCTCTGTGAACAATGTAGTGTATTTTATAATCACATATTCTAGAGATTATTATACAAAAATATAATTAATAAAAATCATATTTATATATCTATTTAGATTATGGAAATCATGATATAAGTATGAGAACCAATTATATAACAAATTAAGATACATGCAGAGAACAAAGAAAATATTACCCTGAGTGAGCCTTAATATAAGATTGTTAACAATTGGGAAATATAATTTCATAATCAAAATATATAAGGTATTATATATATAATAATATGGTTTTTTAATATATTTATAGTAATCTTAAATTTATTATACAGGAGGTTTCAATGGGTATAGTGAGAGTGAAGACACAAGGTAAGGGGGTTTCATCTCACTTTTTACTTATGTGAGATTCATGCTTTATTCAACACTCATTAATTTTCAATGGTGTTTATACTAAAAATTAATGTATTAAATTATTATTATTATAAAAATATTTATGGGTATTTTCATATAAATTTAATGATATTTTTTATGGGGTATAATTTTAATAAAATTACCAAATCAGTAAAATAGTTTTGTCCATATTTTTATTCATTGAGACTCATTTTTTCTTATGAACATAAATTTTTTTGAGGACTATATATATGAATTTGTCATTTCATATAATGAATATGATTATTATAATTATATTTTATTCTTCATGTAATTTTATATTCATACATAGCGAGTATGATCCAGAGTAATCAATTGTTGAGAGTTTATTGACACAATCTCATCATTTTTTTAGATTGTAAATGATTATGATTCATTGATAAAGCATTATGATCCATCTCTAAAGAAAAATCATGAGTTTAATCATCATCTTTTTCTTCAAAATATATCCATGAATTAGTAACATTTTCCACTCTATGGTAATTATGATAATTTAGATCAAGTTTCATGAAATATTAATGTATTTGTCTCATCGGTTAGAAATATATTTTATTTCAAAAATCATGTTTTCAAATAAGGTTTCAAACATGTTTTCAAATGATATTTGAAGAAAATTTTTAAGGAAACACATTTTATTTTATTTCAATTTTTTTTAACATAATTCTATATTTTTTAAATTAATTTTCAATGATTTTTTTATAAAATTTTCATTATTTATTTTTATATTTTCAATATATTTTCTATGAAAGGTATTTCAAAATGATTTAATGATTTTATTATATGTTTTAAAATTGTTTTCAATGAAAAAGGTTTTTATAATTTTTTATTCTTATTTTATTTGAATTCAAAGAAAAAGTTTTTAAAAATATTATTAAATATTTTTTTTACATATTTTCATGTGAAATTAATTTCAGAATGATTTTGGTGCCTTATTTATATGTTTTCAAATCAATTTTGTAGAATATGCATTTCAAAAGGATTGTTTTTTTTAAAAATAATTTTTCAAAAAAAGGAAGTTTATTTTCTTTAATAAATTTCTCTAAAAGATCATTCAATATTATGTCCTGTCTAAGATGAAATTTTCTGTTGTTACTCATGCCTTTATAGGGAAATTAGTCAATGATTCCATTCATATTTTTTCTATGAATGGTTTAGGTTTTTATGGAATGATCATTATGGAACATGTTTCTCTTCTACATGTTATATGTCTATGAAAGCTGTTTCACATTCATTAGTAATATTCTTATGAAACCGTATTCCTCTCAAAAGTTATGCTTTGATAAATGATTATGAAACATGTCTTCTTCTACCAGTTAAGATACAATTACATGTTTATGACACCTATTTAATTTCATGGTTCATGATATGATTTTTATGATTCTGTGGAACATTTATATATGATTTAATTATAAAATGTGTGGGACATTTAACTCCATCAAATTCATTTAGTAATGATTTATATCTCAATATAATGTCATGATTGGAATGGGAAATGAATTTGGTTCAGTATTACAAGGCTAGAATGGGAAATGAACTCGGTACAATTTTACTAGGCTAGAATGATAAATTAATATGGTTCTGTATTATTAGGTTGGAATAAGAAGTGAACTCTATTTAGTGATATAGGTATGGAATAAAAATTGAACTCGATTCAGTTTTAAAGGGATGAAAGGAGGAGTAAACTCGGTTTAGTAATACAAGGATGGAACAGGGTGTGAATCTAGTTTAGTAAATGACTTTATTCCACTAAGACAGTCTTAGAATTAATTCCTTGACTACATTGGAAATCATTTTATTTTCTTATGAATTTAACATAATTCCATGTTTTGTTACAATGTAACTCTTTTAGGGCTTCTGTTCTTCATTTCATTATGATTCTTCTTTTTTGAACTGACATTATTTATTCCATGTTTCATTTTTATAATCATTTATATGTAGAGAATGATATTGTATTTTCATGATAATGTTCTCATACCCTTATTTTCATTATTATGCTTACATATATCCTTTGTTTGCCCTTATACAGAATATGAGATCACCCCTTTTTTTGTTTCCTTACCGGGGTTATGATGTATGTATTTTTTTAATCTGTCCAAAAAGGGTGATAGATAATAAAAAACTAGTGGGAGATAATGTAGCTCACTTATGTATCAATTTCAATGTTTCCATGTTTCCAAATGAAAGATACTAGTATGTTATTTATGTGTCTGTTTGTATAATATTTTCAGTATTCAATAAAATTAAAGTAATGTTGACGTATAAAGTGTGAGGATCACTATTACGAAAACCTATTATTGTACAAAATATTATTAGTACTACATCATATATTACATATAGAAGAAAATAAAATATGTTAAAAGATTAAAATAAGCATATATCAAACTAAATATATGATATAGAAGTCCCAATGAAAACACGTTGTTGGTTCTATGAAACCAAAACTATAAACATTGTTCATATGAGAAATTATTTTCATGAGGTGTTGACATTTTTAAACTTGAGATTTTTATAATAATATATATATTCCAAATAGATTTATTCCATATAATCTTGGGACATTCTTCTATTAATTTCACATATGTAATATTGTAAAACTAAACATATTTTTGGAATTTATAATATGATTAATTAAACATAGTTTCTCTATTGTCTTATGATTTTTCTAAAACATACACTTAAATCTCACAAATATTCATTAACATAAAATTCCTTAAATAATCGACACAAAAAATTAATATTCTATACTCTCCAACCATAAGAAATAGATAAATAACTATCTTCATGTTTTTAATATTTTCATGTTTTGGTTTATCAAGATCAAAAATAAATATTTCTTGATAGACAATTCATTTTTTAATGTATAACATAGAGTAACATAGTGCAATGTTTTTAATTAGATTCTTATATCTTAACATCAATTTCATCAAGGGAAACATCTAATTCAACCATTTTATCAAAAAAAAAATTTCATTAAATTCATCCTCATCACTAAATTCATGGATTTGAGATTCATCAATATTTTTCACCATGAATTCACTATTCTTGACTTGTAATAATCTATTTTATAAAATATATATTTATTTATTCCATAAATTTCATTTGATAAAAATTTATTTTTCATAAATAAATTCTTTCATTTATTTTAACATCACATATTACAATGATTTCATTACATATACATTAATATAATTTTACTTTTAAAATTTTACTAGATACATGGATTTATGTTATCCCATATTCTTTATCTAATGAAATGGAGTATTTTTTCCCACATGAAACAAGGTTTTTAATCTTTTAATATTATAGTAAAAAAATTAAAATTACGTCATTAACTAATTTTCCACCAAGATCATCATTAACATTGAATTCATGTATATGTTTTGTTCTTTGTTATAATGTTACACTAATTAATCCATATATTGTATTTTATAAATATGATTTGAATATTATCTAATGATTTAATTTTAAAATTCCTTTAAAAAAATAATTAAACATATAATTAAAATTATAAGTTTAAATGTAACAATTCTCACATTATAAGTTTCTTTTTCATATTCCCATTTATGATATCTGATTTCTTTTAATAGATAAAATACTAAATATACTAGTTATGTCAAATTAATATTTACTTATAGATGGATTTAACATCCTTGTCTCTAATTAATATTACATGGATCAAAATATCATGGTTAAAAATAAACTTATTTTATAAGAAGTTTTGAATATAATTACTTTAAAATTGAATTTTATTTATATTAAAGATAAAATAAAAAATGTGATTGATCATTTTACTATCATTAAAGCGGGAAAAAATAAACCTTGTTAAACCAAATTTTCTAAAATATAACTTATAAATAGCCTAAAAGGGAATATATCCTAACATGGAGAATAAATATATGTAATTATAAATATTTTTTTTAGTAAGTCGAAATTCAAATAATATTGTCCTTGTACGTGGATAGAAAAAATTATATTACTATTTGATGAATGTAAACAAATCAAAACAAAAGACACTATGTTTTTCATGGTTTAACCAATGTTGGTTACATATAATGACTATAAATAAAATTTTTAGATATAGTAACAAAATCACTAACTCTATAATTGTATAAATTTTTAGAGGATACACTGTCCAAAAATTTTTACAATACCCACAATGATATGTTGTAAATCTATCTAAATTTTTAGTACAACCAAAATTAAAACGAAAAACATTAATCACAAATATGAAGAATATTTCCTCATAATGATAGGTATAATAATGTAATATCAATATCAATATTTTAATATGTTTTAAAATGAACATTATTGACAATATCTATCTTCAGTTACCATTGATAGCCAATAACATATAAAAAAATCTCTATAATGATCCCTATATATGATTTATTACCTCTATATTCAAACACACTTCCAAAAGTAGCTATACATATTGACTCTCACAATTAAAATATATTTTAATTATCTTAATCCATAAAACAATTTTAGTACATATATTAATATTGCTAAATTTTACAATAAAATATCAATTAAATTTAATAGAAAATATCAATGCATTCCCCAATGCTTTTCATTTTCGAATGGGAATTGTATCTTCAATTCAGTATAAAATTTCGGAGATAAGATTTTTTTATCTCTATGAATGGTTATGTTTTGTTTAAGATTTATAAGAACCAAGCATGGTAATAAGATCCACTCATTCAAAAATAAAACCCATTCCCATAATTTATGAATTTCATCTCCTTCCCATCCTATAACGGTCTCTTCCTACCATGGAATTATTTCATATATTTAAATACTAGGGTTTTTTAACTCTTTGAAAACTTATTTTATTTTTATCGACTCCATGTGTTTTTTCAATGTCAAAAAGGATTCAATAATACACTATCTTTTAAAGGGATAGTGAACACTCACCCAGTTACACATACAAACCATTATGAAAAGTAATAATATAAAAAATATAACCATGGACTTTTAAAAAATGTTATTTTATACCCTGGACATTTTAGGAACCATATTTAACAATACAACCATTTGAAATTCCAACATTGGAAACATTATTTCCTTATCCTCCCATTTTATAAAAAAATACATTTAAAAATATAATTTTAAAAATGGAATGATACCTGAGTGTGGTATATATATAGGTTATAAAATGGATTTTACATTCAAAAGTAGAAAAACATGATCACTTCACACAAGTATTCCATTAATTTTGAAAAAAGCAGATGTATGTATCCATGGAATGATATATATCAATACATATTGATTATTTGTTTCATCACAAATTCTTATATTCCTTCATCTAATGTTTATCAGAATCTTTAGTATATTCTTCAATATTAACACCAATTTCTTTATCATTATTTCTAATTTTTAAAATATACTCATTGTAAAAAACATTTTAATATTTGTAACACCAAATTTTATTTTATAAATTCAATAAATATGTTCTATCATTTTATATTTCATAATCTCAAATTATATTTATTAATTAATTTTTAATTTTTAATTCTGAAATAAACCATAATTTATGAATTTTCAACTCAATTTTTAAATAAATCTTAAAAAGATAAGAAGAGAAATGTAGTATATTTTAAACCACTATTAGAGAGTAGGTTCACTCCAAATAAGAATCATAAGTGTTGAAATATATTTTTGAGTCAATATGGTTCTCCTTATGACTTTTCCATTCCTTCTTGTTTTGAAAATCACAAACAGCTTATCTTTAAGAAAAATTGCTTTTATATGAAAAATTGCTTTTATAGGAAAAATTGATTTTATAAGGAAAATTGGTTTTATAAGGAAAATCGCTTTTGTAAGAAAAATTATCCTTATCATATTTTCATCCATATTTTTCTCAAAGTATGAGATTCAGATTCATTTCTATTTTATCGAAATTGTTTTAAACATTGATATGATGTATTCTGTTTTAGGATCCGAATTCTGGACAAGAACTGTAATAAAGATTCACTCCGAAATCCAGATGAGAACTGTAATAAAGTTTCATTCCGAACTACGGATACAAACTCTAATTAAGTTCTACATCAGATTCAGGATTCGAATCCTTATGAAGTTTGACAACGAATTATCATTAGGAATTCTAATGATGAATTCTCATTACGAATTCTGATAAGGAATTCTCATTACGAATTCTGATGACGAATTCTCATTCCGAATTCTAATTCCGAATTCCTCTATTAAACAGAATCTGGTCATCTTTGTTTTATACACTCCGTATTTGTTTAGACTCTGAAAAAATATTTTTACACTCCGAACATTCATTCCGAACATTTGAGTTAAATTTTAAATGGTGTCGTACATTCTGTTACACTTGTTTTGTTATAAAACTATGTCATCTATTCTATTATAAAACTAACCGTTGGTTAAGTTACACGTGTACAGGTACATACGATTTTTAAGGAAGATATTACCGTTGGAAAGGAGGACGACCTTACCTATAAATATGAGATCATTTGAAAGAGCTCAGGGCTGAAAGGCTGACTGATCTTAGACTCGTGTGATTACATGCTTGAAGTGATTTCTAGAGAGGGAGGCTCTTATTAACTCTCAAAGCTTTGTGTGACTCTGAATGTTGGTGATTACATTTTAGGACTTCCGGTGATAGGAAGACAGAGGTTTCCAACACCTTGAAGTTGAGGGCTTCCTTGCTGAGGAAGACAAAGGTTTCCAACACCTTGAAGTTGAGGGCTTCCTTGCTGAGAAAGACAGAGGTTGCCAACTACCATGAAGTTGAGGGCTTGCAGGGATATCAAGACAGAGACTCTGATCTTCGTATCGAGGGCTTACCCTGGTGTTGGTAAGACAGACTTGCTTGAATGTATAAATCAAGGGACCTTTATCCAAGGTTGTTGGATACCCTTCTCTTTGGGTTAAAAGACTTATATCTTGTTACATGTAGTTTTACTACTTGTTTATTTCCGCAGCATTTTGTATTATAAGGAAAATATAACTTTCTTATACTTCCTTACTTGTACTCTGTTTCATTTAGACTCTATACGCTTTATGGAAGAATCTTATATTGTAATCTTTTGTTAAGTTTCAATTTCCAGAACCATATTTTTGGAACCTACTTTCGGAATCACTTTCAAAGTGTTCATTTGGTATTAGAGGTGTTGTGAATTTGCTTAAGTTTAACTTTGTTAAACTTATCCCTTTCCTTTACTTAAGGAAAACATAGTTATTCGTAACTAACTTTAAAGATTCTAAAGGAATTTTTAAAGTTTACAATTCACCCCCCCGTCTTGTAAATTGAGCATCTACATTGTTATTTCGATCCTACAATTGGTATCAGAGGAGGTCTCTGAAATACTTATACTTAAGAATATGTTTTTCTTGCTCAATTTATCATTTTTAACTTTTCCATTCCGAATGTTATTATTCTGAACTCTGTTATTACGAATCTTTTCTACTAACAAGTTTGTGTGATGAAGGTTATTTTAAGTATGGCAGGAATTAATGTTGGTTCTATCGATAATCTAAATCCTACAAGACCACCAATCTTTGATGGTAATGATTATGAGTACTGGAGAGATCGAATGAAGACTTTTGTTATCAATACTGGAGTAGACAATTTTGTTATGCTTACTGGTGATTATAAAATTCCTAATAAGGAAGTTAGAACATTTACTAACCAGGAAAAGCAAGAATATCAACTCAACTATAAGGTACGAAATACTCTACTTTGTTCAATGACCAGAAATATATGTAGCCAAATTTCTTCTTATGAAGCAACAAATTGTATCTGGAAGATGTTAGAAGTTACAAACTTTGGAACATCTAAGGTGATTGAGACTAGGAGAGCTATGCTTGGAGCTGAATATCATGGCTTCAACTTTCCTTATGGTGAACCAATCTGTAAAGTACAACAGAGATTTATGACTATCTTCAAAAGCCTACATTCTATAGAAGAGAAAGGTTTAGATGATGAAGCTCTTTTGGATAAGATAATTGATATCATGCCCAATGAGTGGGAATCCAAAAGAACTGCTATAGATGAGAACAAGAAAGTGACTCAGATTTCTCTTGATGAGCTTTTTGGAACTCTTCTCCAACATGAAACCAGAATGAAGAGAGATGCTGAAAACATCAAAAAGATAAATGGAAATGGTATTGTTTCTTTTACAACAACATTAAATCATATGAAAGCTAAGACTCCTGAGAGAGTAACCAGATCCAAGTCTAAGAAGATGGTAGTTCAGTCAGAATCTATTGAGAGTGAAATCTCTAAAAATGAATTGGAAAATCTTGCTCGAAGGATGAACAAGATAGTTGGCCAGAAAAATTTCAAATCCAAGTATAAGAAAAAGGAAAGGAAAGATAAGAAATATGGAGAAGTTACTTGTTATGAATGCAAGAGAGATGGACATATAAGACCAGATTGTCCTATGCTCAAAATGAAAGAAAGGAAAGAAAGATATTCAGACAGGAAAAGAAAGAAGTACTATAAAGCCAAAGATGAGAATGTTATGAAAGCTAATGACACCTGGAGTGCTAGTGGTGGTGACTCTTCAGATGAATATTCTGATTATGAATCTTCAGGATAGAAGAATATCGGTCTTATAGCCAGATTACCTATTGATAATCATTGTTTTATGGCTAAGGTATGAAATGATGAATCATTGACCAATGTTTCTTTAAATTATAATAATAGTAAGTATTATAACTCTTCTAATTAAGACTCTTCTTCTGATGAAGAAAATACTTTACCTACTTATGAAGAAGTCTCTAGGTTTGCTGAACTTCTCGAAATTGAGAATTCTAAACTCAATAAAATACATGATAAGGGAAACTATAGGAATTCTATTCTTACAAAAGTGATATCAGATCTTTCTAAAGATCTTGATAAGAAAAATGCTGATTTTGAATGAATTTCAAAAAATCTTGAGGAAGTATGTTCTGAGAAGAACAAATTTTCTAAATAATTATAAAAAGTAATTTCTAATAAAAATGTTTTCGAGCCTAGCTCTAGTTCTAAAACTAATGATTTTGAGAATAAAAACTTGTTTGTAAAACTCAAGTCCGAAATTTTTTCATTAAAGAAGTGTTTATCAAACTTTACCAATGGGAAATTTTTTTTGATAAAATGTATTCCCAAAGATGACCTTTAAGAAATAAATCCGAATTTAGTTATACCCATGCAAAACCAATTTTCAGTAACAATTATTTTTCTCCTCAAAGTGCCCCATTTTGTACCAAGTGTCAATGTGGTTGTCACTGGGCAAAGGATTGTTCCTTAAACAAAACCCAATCTCTAGGATTTCACAAAGCTTATTTCTCTAAGAAGATGTGGGTACCTAAGATTTTGTTATCTAGGAATCTCGGATCAAAACAAGTTTGGATTCCGAAAGTCTAATTTTCTTCTGGATTTCCGGAAAATAAAGAGAGTACCAACAAAAATACATGGTACATGGATAGTGGATGTTCCCGGCACATGACTGGTAACCAAAGCTATTTTGAAAAGATTATCAAAACAAAAGGAGGAAAAGTAAATTTCGGAGATAATGCTAAGGGTGAGATTGTTGGTATTGGTAATATTGTTTTTCTTGGTAAAACTATGATTTCAAATGTTCTTTTTATTAAGGGTCTTAAGCATAACCTCATTAGCATAAGTCAGTTATGTGATGAAGGTTACCTTGTGAATTTTAGGAATGATAAGTGCTTAGTTCACAATTATAAGGAATAATTTATTCTCTCAGCCAATAGGCAAGAGAATGTTTACACCTTAATCATAAGAAGATCTTAGAAGCCATGATTTACCTTGCCTTAGTGCAATGGAAGATCATTCCTGGTTATGGCATAGAAGACTAGGTCACTGTAACCTTAGGAACCTATGTAAACTCTCTAAGAAGAAACTAGTTAAGGATCTACCGGAGCTTAGATTTGATTCTTCTATAGTTTGTAATCCTTGTCAATATGCAAAGAAACATAAATGTAGTTTTAAATAAATAGGTGATGTCTCAACAACTAATGCATTATAATTAGTGCACATGGATCTTTTTAGTCCAACACAAACTGGAAGTATTGGAGGCAAATACTATGTATTTGTTCTAGTTGATGATTACACTAGACTTACTTGGGTCTATTTTCTAGCAAAGAAATCTGAAGCTTTTTCTTATTTAAAAAGTTTTAGAGCTCAAGTTAAAAATGAGAAAAACCTTCCTTTGAAAACTATTCATAGTGATCATGGAGGAGAATTTCAAAATTCTGATTTTGAAACTTTTTGTAGTAAAAAAGGCATTACTCACAATTTTTCAGCAGCTAGAACTCCTCAAAAAAATGGTGTAGTTGAAAGAAGAAATAGAATTCTTCAAGAAATAACTAGAACCATGTTATGTGAATATTCTATAGCTAGACATTTCTAGGCTGAAGCTGTAAGTACTGCTTGCTATACTATAAATCGAGTTTTTATTAGACCTTTTCTTAATAAAACCCCTTATGAGTTATGGAATGGTAGAAAACCAAGACTATCCAACTTCAAGGTTTTTTGTTTCAAAGTATTCATTCGGAATACTAAAGATAACTTACATAAATTCACACCAAAATCTGATGAAGGAATTTTCTTAGGTTATTCGACAACATCTATAGATTATAGAGTTTTTAATAAAAACACTTGTACTATTGAAGAAACAGTATATGTAAAATTCGATGAGTCTAATCCTTTTGTTTTTAAAACACCTCATCCTACATCCTCAGATGTGTTTTCAAAAACTGATTATCAACCTTTGATAGAAGAACCTTCTGATAAAGATATTGTTCATGAAGATATTCCGGAACGATTTACCCTAAAAGACTTTCTACCCTATATTAATGAACACGCCTTTTAAAACCCAAATTAGGTGTTTCTTAAGAATCATCCGAGTGATAGGATCATTGGTGATGTAAATCAACCTGTAAGGACTAGAAGTTCCTTAAGAAATGAAGTAGAACATCTATAATTTCTTTCCCAATTAGAACCTAAAAGCACTGATGAAGCTTTAGGTGATGATGATTGGATCAAAGCCATGCAAGAAGAACTAAATGAATTCGAATGGAATAATGTCTGGTCCTTGGTTGAAAGACCTAAAGAAACTTCTGTGATTGGAGTCAAATGGGTTTTCCGAAATAGATGTGATGAAAATGGAGTCATAGTAAGAAATAAAGCTAGACTTGTGGCTAAAGGCTATAATCAGCAAGAGGGAATAGACTATGAAGAAACCAATGCTCCAGTAGCTAGAGTTGAATCTATCCGTATTGTACTTGCCTTTGCAGCATTATTTAATTTAAAACATTTCCAAATGGATGTGAAATGTGATTTTCTTAATGGTTATTTTCAAGAGGAAGTTTTTGTTGAACAACCCCCTTGGCTTTGAAGATACAAAACATCCTGATTATGTTTTTAGACTTACCAAAGCTCTGTATGGCCTTAAACAAGCCCTACGAGCATGGTATGATAGACTCACTGGATTTTTGCTTTATAATAACTATGTTAAGGGAAATGCAGATCCAACCCTTTTTATAAAGAAACATAAGAAAAATGTTTTTATTGTTCAAATTTATGTTGATGACATCATATTTGGTTCAACTCAGCAATCATTGACCGACTCTTTTGCAAGTCTAATGAAATATGAGTTGATCTCATAATGGATTTAAACAATATAATTTTATTAAATATAGGACTCTTATTTTTACTAAATTTATTTTTTCCTCATATTTAATTTTTTCATAAAGATATAATAATTTTTAACATGTATTATATTAACTAATATTTCTATCTAATTGTATATTGATGTCTAATAATCAATAATCATGGCTCATAAATATTATTATAGTCATTAATTATCTAAATAAAATATCATTATGTTGTGTATGGTGTGATGAACTCATTTAACATACCATGATTCTTCACACGGTTTAATTTTTTATTTTTCAACACTTTCTGATCTAAAATAATTTTTATCATAACATGTTTGTTTCTAAACAAGAACCATAATCCACTCAATTTTTTCAATTCATTATATTTACATAAAATTAATATAATATGAATTAAGTGTTGTATATATAAAAAAAACATTATGTACATAAATTTGTGTTTAAACATATTTCACAAAAGGAAAAAAGATTATAATGTATAATTTCAAAATGATTTCATGTTTCCATATCAACCCACGCATGACATTGATTGAAAATATTTACCATGTGAAAAGTCAAAAAAAATATACCTATTTACCATTTTAGATTAAATATACCAGAAAGGTTAGTCAGAGGCAAATCCCCTAACCATTTATTAAATAAAGGAAATGTTCAGAAAACAAGCGCAACATAACCCAAATATAAACTACATACCATCAATGTCCAGCCCATCACCACCTCCACCTATGAAATATTCATCCACAGTCGTTGTATCCCATTCTAAGATTTCGCATTGCTTGAGGACTTTAGAATAATTTCTCCTAATATTCATCTGTTCCAAATAGAGGAGTTCATCCGTAGATTGCGTACCATTATTAAATGATCTGGTGGGAATTGTTCTTGGAATGTATGAGTAGTCCTTCTGTGGACATCTTCGCAGTGATGCAAGAATATTCTCCTGACTCCCAATGGAAACCTTCTTCCCTCCCTGAAATACATCTCTATATGATGGTCTGACCATGACACTTTCATTTTCCTTGTCGCTGTTGGATAAATCCCCCCATTTACTGAAAATTCGCATATCCTGATGAATCTCTATTCTGGTCTGATGCATCTAAAAATTGGTTTCAATCACGGCTAAACATTGTGGATTTTCCAGCACTTTAGTGCCTTCAAAAATCACTCTTTCACTACTCTTATACAATGCAACCTCCTCCTGTAGAATTATCTGGGCCTACATGTTGGAATTCCACAAGACCTCCCCTATATCCTCCTGCTCAAGTCCCTGAAACCGGTTCCCCGTGAGAAAATAGTCTAGTACACCAGCGTTTCCATTAGTCTTAATCTCCGCAATTCCAACTGGTGTCTGATCCTCAAGTACATCAGACTTCAACAGTCCCACTCCCCTAACATTCTTCTCTTCATCCCACTCAACACCCTTTTTTCCAACCCGCTGCATATTAGAACAAGGGACACCCTTACCTACACCACTGTCAACATCCTGCTTCACACCATCTTCCACCCTCAGATCGGCTTTGAGTCTCTCAAAGACTGCACTGAACAGTGTATTGGAAGGGATCACCACCTCTGCTTCCACTGCCACTGCAATTTTCTTCTCACAATCATATGTCCTGCCACCACTGGGCACCTGACTCTTCCCCTCAACCACCTTATCCATCGGAGAAAAAATCTATCTCTTCCCTTCACCATTGCACTGCGACACCAAATGCCCCAGACGATGACAATTTGAACAAAAGCTGACCCATGACTCAAACACCACGACTTGCCTCCATCTAAACTCTTTTCCAACAGTAATCCAAATCCAATCTACCTGGGGCTTCAACATGTCCACCTCAACACAGAAGCATGGATTTATGGGATGACATACAACAGAGGTTCAGACATCAGAGAATAAGAAACAGCCAACCATATTTCAATTCATGTGGATAATTTCATGATTTTGAAATGGTAAGGGGAGGTGAGGTAGACTTACCCATGTCGCGGTAGAGGGAGGGTCACTATTCATGAATAGATCGAACGACCAACGAAGGAAGAAGAACTTGCAACTGCTGTATCAACAAGGAGCATCAGACCATGCCCGAATCAGGTCATCTTCCATAGAAAACTGAATCATCGGATTTAGTGTACCAAGAAGCCCAACTATCGTGCGATCTTGCAGATCCCATTTTCCGAACACAAAGCGATCAAATTCGTCAACTGAGGGCCATCAATGATTGAATCTAGACACCAAGGTCAGATCCACAAGGATAGAAACTTCCTGGAAAACCGACTACAAAATCATAAGTTGAGGACCACCAAGATGTTGGTTTGGGAATTTTGGGCATAGCGATATCATTGGGAAATCTGGGAGGAAGTTAGGATTGGAAAACAGCGTGAAAGGCTTCCTTGCGCGTAGAGCCGATCGCAATAAATTATCCTCCCCCCCTCTCGCTGCTGAGAAGGGGGGGGGGAATGAGCTCTGAGCATCTAGGGTTTCATCACCGGGAAGGGGGGGAACTATACCACAATTCCATTAGTATATAGCCAAGTGTTTTACCTAGTAGAGTGTTATTTTTCATTATTAAATTGTAATATGAATTCTTATAACCATCAAGATCGAGAAAAAAACTATATTTACTCATATCCAATTATCAAAAATATATGTATATTTTAACTATATTTTTATTATATTTTTTTTAAAAAATAACATTAATTCCATTATCACGTTATTTTAAAAGATAAATGGGTTTTTATTTCAGACCAAACACAAATATTATATTCTTGAAATTGAAGTTACTTTTAAAATGTATATTTTCTTATTAACATTATATATCTATCAAAAATCATTTATGAATGTGAATTATTATCTCTCATTTTTTTTAATACAAATGAGAATAACTTAACCTCCCATTCGATACTATTACAAACAATGTTAACGAATCTATGATTTGTCATGTTTATGATCATTGTAAGAAAGAACAACAATAATCAATTTCTAGTATAAATTTATTTATAAGGTTATTTTTGGACCATAATTTTTTAAAGTTGATAAATAATAATATTGAGACACTCATCAACCATTTTTCATTGTTGGTTACACCTCCAACAATTTTTTATTTTGTAATTAATCAATATTTTTCAACAAAACGGTTCCTTGTAAATCTTATAGATAATTTTTCTTCACATTTTAAGAGTGTACCATTTTTCTAATGATTATATATTCATTATTAAAATACAATTTGTATTAAAAATCATATTATTTAGGCCCAAACATAGAAAAATTTTCAAATAACATGAACCCTTATAGGTTAACATGAATTATAGTATTCGTTAATAAGAAAATGTTTCCCATTATCACATTTACGATTTGATAATATTCATCTTTCTTCTAATATAAATACAATAAAAAATCTTATTAGAAGAAAAATTATATTTATTATTACAAAATTATTAATATTATGGATGTTGTAAATATAATATTCCATATAAAGATCATTATTTTAATTGAGGTTCTTTTAATAATAATCATTTTCTTAATACTTGTAATTTTCAATGACGAAAAACATATGAAATATATATTCTATTCATTATATTTTATTATAAAATTAAGAATATTTTTCTCTCTTAGTGTGAAATTAGACATTATCTACTCGATTATATGTCTTTCATGTATTGAATATTTATATGAAACCTAAATTACAATCATGTGATCTATTAGTTTTCATTTATTTTATGATTTTTTCTTCTCGATTCTATTTAGTTGGTTAAAAAATATGAAACACTTTTTAATATTGAAAAAATATCGGTTACACCATTGAAATGATTAATCAAGGTACACATATTTATTTTTCAACAAAATATTTCATTGTTATAGTTTTTAAATTAAATTTTATAAATTATGAGTTTGAATCCATCTTAATTAATTGACCTTAATTTAGTATGAAACTATATAAATCTATTTAAATATATGATTTATACACAAATACACTATATCATAATCACTGATCCTGATATCCACAATTTCTCCATTGAATGAATAATATGTTATAAAATGTATTATTAAAAATTTGAAATCTTTTAAGGGTCCTCATATATTGTATCTAGTGAAATAATAATTTATGGGATAAAGTTATTCTAATTTATAGATATATAAATTTCACAAAAAAATACTTCTAGATCATCAGGATTTTTTATTTCTCCATGGATATTTATTAATAATATGATTTTTTAATTTTTTTGATCCATACACTAAATATTATTATAATAATTTTACCATAAGGATTTACATTAATGTGTCTAAGTGATTTATTCCCTAATTATTTGTGATATATATTGATTAATGCATTCAAATTTTCTATCTAATTCCATAATGTTCCAACCATTAAAAATGATGTTTATTTTTCTTTGTCTGATGTTATTGGTGATAAATTAATATTACTATAAATTATAAATATCTTGAGAATCATTGGAAATTTATAAAATATAGAATATGATTTTTATAATTATTTTCTCATGTAAAAAAACTGAATAATATGATCTTGAAATGTCCTAGAAGAATGTAGTATTGAAAATATTTTAATGATAGAATATATAATGGAATGGAGATTCAGGTGAGATCATATAGGTAAGATCATGGGTGGAAAAAGTGTACATGGAATTTTTTAAGTTATCGAGTAGAGGGATGTATTCCAAAATTGAGTCCCAAAAGGTTATATTGGTTGAAAGGATAACATTCTACATGAGAAAGAGAATTATGGTGCAATATATGGGATTACGGTATGGTGATGTACTACATGAGATTAAAAAAATTATCGGTTAATGGTCACACCAAGTTGAGGGGAACCATATAATGGTGGGTATTTTATAAAAAAACTTTTTTATATGTTTTAAAGACCATGGTCCTTCCAAGATAACTATAGTGTAGAAAGTCGTTGTGTAATAATAAAAATTTTTTATAGAAAAATAGAATTTTTGAGTTCTATGTAGATCATATTGAAACCAATATGGTTTCTTAATGAAATATTTTTTTGAGGAAGAACCATGAAAGAATTATATATTTCATTATATAGCATGATTTGAGAAGATGGGTAATGTATTATTTGGGTTTTATTTGGGGAATGTGAGTCACACTATGAGTACAAGGGAAACATCATGATGATATAATGACAGGGAGTTATGTTGCTAGCCCTATGACTTATAATATAATGGAACATTAGGGTGGCTTAATTTAAAATTAAACCATTTCAATTAATCTTTTATATAACATGATCTCTTATTTGAGGTCATTCAACTAGGGAGAGTTACACTTTTCTTTTCCCCATATTTCATATCCATCAAAATATGGGATTTCAAAAAATTATTCTTATTTTCTTTGTGACCTATTGTAAGTAATGTCCATAGGTAAGCCTAGATTTACTTATTTATCTATTTATACTATCTATCTCTCTTTACATAATAATTGGTTTACAATAATTCCCATAATATTTGGTTATTACAAATTATGTAATTTCTTTCTATAATAGGTGAATTTGCCTTGGTTTCTCAATAAGTGGAGTTTTTATAATTCTATATTGGTGGTTCCTAGTTATTTCCTTTGTTAAAAATGTATTTATAAACCATGTAAAATGTTATAGTGGGTATGGTTATGTGGGTTATTAGAACAAAAATTATATATGGTCTATAACTAGAATATATGGTTTCCATATTGGTTATACTAAATCCATTTTATATGGAGTTCGTTAGACAGATGGATTGATAATAAATCCTTTACTATGTGACTTTCAAGGGATTGAATACTTAATATTAGCAGGTTTTACGAATATAGGTGGCGTTTTAGTGAATTTTTATGTTGTATGTTTTGTAGATCATTGATTATTGGGTGACCTAGGGTAAATATATGAATCGTGTGGTGATGACCACTAATATTTATTTGAAGGTAAATGTTTTTTTAGATTTATGGTCATTATAGGTTATTGGTGACAAGAAATAAAAATCATGCTAAGGCCACCGGGTCATGTGAAAATCAGAGAGATCATATGATGGGGTAATGGTGTTGACTATCATTTTGAAGGAATTTTATAATGTAGATCACCACCAAATTAGAGAGGTGATTGTGTTCATAGGTTGAGATAATGATGATACTAATTTATAGGGAATATGATTGGATCAATGGGTCATGAATAGTAAATGGAAATGTATATTACACCTTGTATTTCATTATGTTTTTTATTTTATAGTTGGAAATAGGGAGTTGGATAAATGTGGAACTAGTTATATGTTACATGGATGTGACTTTGAGGTTATGAATGGTTATAAACAATTTAATGGGTCATGTATGTAATTTAATTTTATATGATATGAACTAGGATTGAAATTATAGGGATCATCCAGTATGAGAAAACATAGTCACCTCCTCCGACTCTAGCACCAAATGATGTAGGCAATAACTTTCTCATATCTAGTAAAGCATTGATGGAGTGGATTGAGTGGTTTCATTAGTTTTAATAAATTTTTCATTGTATAAAATTATATATATACATATATATATATATATATTGATTTATGTTAGGGAAACTACTAGTTATGGAATACATTGTTTATTATCACCCAATATATTAGAATGTTAGGATTTATACAGAATTTATATCACACAACATAAGAATGTACAATATCGTTGCATTAGTATCACTATAGTTAGGGGGTATTGTTGATGCATTGAAACTATGTCTTTTTATGTATCTATAAGAGGTGAATTATCATTGTTAAGATGAGATTTTTTTTATAGTTATCCCTATTCGTATATGATCATCATATTCTCAATCTAGTTATGTCCAATGTGACTTGAATTATGTTTCAGTTTTTTTATTCTTACCATGTGAATATTCTATATTATTATATTAACTAGTAGTCATTTTTTATTATTATAAGATTTATATTTGATATAATTTATATCTAGAGTAAATAGTCCCAAAAATATATCTCCATAGACTCTCACATAATTTCAACATCTTATGAAATATATATGTAACCCTCTAAGTATATTGAGTCTTTGAATCAAGTGTTGTTTGTGAGATATGGGTTAGGGATGCTAAAATGTTATAATGGAGTTGATTTGTACAAATTGGTATTGATAATTTCTCTTATGTTTATTTTAGTGATGGTATATGAAGATTATTGTATTTTTAGGAAATAGGGGATGGTATCGTGTATTATTCTATAATAGCACATATATAGATAGAAGTCTATGTTTCCATGGAAACATGGATCAATTTTATAGATTTATATATTATAGACCAGTTATTTGATTTTAAAAAATTTCTATTTTATGTTATTGATTTTCTATTTTAGACTGTTTTTCTTCAAGAGGCTTGTGAAGATACTCTTCCATCATTATTGAAATATGAGTTTCACATGATAGGTGATTTCCATCATATGGAATCCATTTTTTGTTTTGGATAATAAATTGGAAGGGATTAAATGTTTATATAGTAAGTAACCACATATAATTTTTTTTGATTTGTGATATTGGTGGAAGTGTTCCCAATAAGAACGGGGATGTGATTTCCCATGAGATTATAAATATAGACTATGTGTGTGTAGTGTCTACATTGATTACCATTGGATAGGGGTCGTTGAGGTTGTGAAGTCAAATGAAAAGGGATGTTATTACCGCTAGGGAGTTGTAAGGGAAATAATAAAACAATAACTATTAAAAAATTCTATGTATTCAATAACACAAATTTCCTATGCATATTTAGTGTGGTATTTAATTCATAGTGAGATTCCACCTTGGTGGACTGGGTAAATATTTAAGTGGGAAAGATCAATTACTACTGAGGTGTAAACCAATTAGGTCACCAATGGAAGAGATGATTAAGAGACATAAACTGAGGTTTTGAGGTATATCTGTTAGCTATAAGTACTAGGAGAGTTTGGAAAATGGTTTGATGTGTATTTTACTGTGACCATATAATGGGTCATACAAAGAATTAATCACTAAGATTAGGGGTTGATTTATCCATTGGATATCAAACACATGAGTTTCGTTCACACTATCCATTATTGTTTGAGTGGTAGGGTTGACCAATTATATATAAATGTTAGATTGAGTTTGTATATTAAATCATAAATGAAATTGATACTCATATATGAAAATTTGTAAAGTTAGATACATTTATATTCTAAAACAAATTAAAAACTCATAGGATATATAATTATAGATTATTAATCATGTGGGGGTAAAAGAAAAGGATATTAATATAGGGATATTTGAGTACATATTCCCTTAAATGATGATGATGGACAGATCCCATGATTTCACCCACTTGATGAAGATAAATGATTTGTTCATGGAATATTCCATGAATTTCATAAACCTGTTGTGATTTTCACTAAATTTAAGGAAGATTATATATGCACTGTATGATTAATCCTGGATGTAATTTAATATTCTATCAATATATAGAAAAAAATATTCACATAGAAATACTTTTTAGAGGTGGTGAACTAGGTCATGTTTGTAGTGTGATGCGTCATAAAATGTTAATATAACTTATTGGGAGGAGTGATGTTTGGAGAGATAACAACTGAATCCCATGGTATAATGAAGAAGGGATATGAAGAGACTTATATGTGTACCAATATAAAGGGATAGTAATTATCAGTACACATTAGATCATCATTGATGCATTTCCAATATAGGGATACATTAAAATTTTGGATACTGTGTGATAAATATGAAAATGAGTCTCACACATGTATCTAGATGAGGAAGAAATAAATTATTTGAATAATGGTATCATATACATCCAGAAGACATGGATAATTTTCAAATAATTCATATGATATTTTAAGACGGAAAGTATTTTTATATAGTTGTTAGTGATTTTATACACACATTGGTCATGTATGTGGACATGATACCATGAAATAAGGGTAGTAGCATATATTGAATGAAGATCTATTAGGAACACTTACATCTATAAATCGGGATTTGGGTTAGCTACACATGGTCAAGATAGTTTATTCCTATAATAATGGACACCAATTTCTAGACTATGTTTTGTCTTGAGTATGATGATTTTTTTTCAATGTGATTACTGATGCATTGGGTGTATCATATGTAAATTGACTGGCCGTGTGATTGCTGGGGTATGTGCATAAAAAATGAAATGTGATAGAAATTATTGATATTTGATGGTTATATACTGATGTCCATTTTATATGAGATTTTTTATAATGGTCGATGTCGTACTATCAAAAGTTTTGGTAATTTAATTTAGATATAAATAGGTTTGTCATTTTTTTAGAGTTCCCATGGAAGGAATTAGTTGGGTTGTGTTGGTTAGTCATTGTATCTACAAATAGATAGATGTGTCTGGAATTGTTTTGATGTTTTTAGTGGTTAGTGTGAACGAATCATGGGTTTTTCATGCTTTTTGTCTGTGTTGTGGACCAATAGAGCTTGGAGATGAGTTTTCAATTGGGTAGGAGGTTCAAATGGCCAAAGAATTTATTAGAGATAATTTAGTTCAGATATCCAGTTGACCATTTTTTTAGATGTTATTGTCTTGGAATGCGTAGTGTTGTAGGATAAAAATAATGTTTTGGGTTGTCATATTGGGCATGGTTCTGAGATTCTATAGTATTTGTAATTCCATTTTGTCATGCATGTGTTTTTTTGTACCAAATATCAATGTTAAATTAAAAATGTCAGTTCATGTTGATTATTACACTGTAGCTAGGGATCCATAATAGAATGGGTGAATAAATAATAATTAATTTTTCCTTTTTTGAGGACTACACATAACTAAAGTCATTATTTCATGGATAATTAATATATATATATATAAATTTTGTTAATTGAGATTAATTTATTTTGTTGATTATGAATCTTTTTACAACCTATATAGATATGAAAAGATTTATTGTGAAAGGGTAGCATTGTTTCATAGTTTGGACACTACAAAATGTTTTTTCTGAGAAGAGGTCTATTTTACTCAATGACTGATAACATTAAGAATCATGTTTTGAGCATAAGAGTTATATTTTTTATCTCAAAAGAAGATGACAAATCATGTTGTGACATAATGGGCTATACTATGAGGTGGATTTTGTATTGTGTTAATATATGTATACTAGGAGATATGTTTTAATGGAAACATTATCATGTTTTTAGTTTTAATTATTATTTTTACATTAATTTTTATCATGAAGAGATTTATCATTTAAGGTAAATCAATCAATGAGCATCCCCATTTTTTTATCCCCTTTATTCCTATCATTATCAAGGGTGAATTTTACTATATTATTGTCATTTGTTAAGCGTTCAATCATATTTATTATCTATAGTAAATGTTTTCAATTATTATTATTTTTTGTTTTTAATCTCTCCCCATTTATTTACCATTCACCAATCCTTGTATGAATCAATGGATTTTCATAATTAGTAGATTTCCACTAATTTGATGTGAATTGGTATGAGTGTATTAGTGAGCGGAGTCATATAAACTCTATGTTGTTTGAAATTTTCTATTTATGATGTTTTAAAAGTGTAAATGTGTCATGTGAAATGATATTGTCTTGGTAATGTCATTTGGGTGACTATAACCAAAACTTATTATAGTCTTCATGGAACCAAGGGATTTTAATAAGGTTACCTATGGTTAGTACATGTTGGTATGGTCTTGGTTATGCAAAAGAAAGTGGTATTGTGGCCATTGGACCAAATAATTAATTAGGAATTCTTTTTTATAATGGGTGTATGGGATTGAATGCCTTTAATTTGAGTGGTATGTTGATATGGGGAATTAGTATGAAAAAAGTTGTAATGTCCAAAACAATTTTTTTGGTAATATAGGTTATATAGACGTGTTGTTGTTATAGTGTGTTTTTAATAAACACTCATTAGGTGTTTGAGGCTTTGGGGGTTATGGGTACACTAGATATGGCCAATAAAATAGTTACATTGCTAGTTTGTTTACACTATCATTTATATATAAGGTGTCTTAGAAGTAATAGGGTTGACTATTGTTTAAGAAGAGGGATACACCATAATATTACATTATGACAACCTCACACCCATAAACATGAGTCAATGGTTACATTAAAACATAATCTTAGAAAACAAGTGATATAGTCTAACGAGGTTGAATATATTAAGAGTATTGGTAAATTAGATAAATACATAATTCTCACATTACCTAAGAAATCGTGAAATTAAACATAATACAACATTGATTTATAAAATTTTTTATTTTACTATATCCATATAATCATTAAATGTTCATTTCAAGGTACCGCATTTATATGAAAACATAATAGTCATTGATCATAGAGTCTTAGTAAGGGAAATCATAAAATTAAGTTATCATATTATTAAAAAATATCAAAAAGATAAAAATAATTTAATATACCATATAAATAATATCGTGAAAGGGTTATATTTTAAGGTATGGTATAAAATAATTAATAATTAGGTGGATAATATTGTATTATAATCACGTAATACATAATATCAGACATAATAATATTAAAATCAAAGTATCATGTGAAGGAATAATATGTAAGACTGTAAATAATATTAAAAATAACCATCATAGTTTGTCTCATGATGCCTATGAATTCATTGAGGGGATATATAATAGAATATCCACCCATTGACAGACTTCATTCAATTAATTCATCATATGATTGAAATGATAAGCATATAATATATAATCAATATACAAATTCGTATTAAAAAACACGAAAACGATCTGTCAAAATATTCCCCAAAAATTTTTAGAATAACATGATCATAATACGTAAAATGAAATAAGGTGTATTTTTTTAGAATAGTATATCTCTAATAAAGAAAAAAAAATTCTTATCACTTTTTCAAATAGAAAAAACACCTTTATAATAATATTAAATAATCACTTTGATTTCAAGAAGACATCACTTCCAAAATATATTATAAAACTATAATATTTTCACAATAATGGGTGTAAACATTTCATTGAAATTCAATTGAAACATGAAGTTGAATAGTGTTAATGAATAAAAGAAAATGATGGTAGAAAATGACATGCATGTGATTAATTTTAAAATAAACACTCTTTTCCAACATTCATAAGATGTTAAAATAATAACTTATATAGAAAATTAAAAGAAATTTACATTAGATTTTTATGGTAATATATATATAATAGTATAAAAATAATATTATAAATCATTTAAATTTTTTTCATAGCTTCCAAAAAACAATTTTAAGAGCCTCTATATTGAGAAGAAATATTTTCAACCCAAACAAAAGATAAAATGATAGATTTTATTAAAAAAATTCTATATATGATTTTGAATAACAAAAGGATGAAAATGGAAGTTAAAAATTAATACCCATTAAATAACTTGACTAAATGAAAATATTTGTGGCTTAAGAAGAAATATCATATAATTATCGTAATATTAACATAATGATAAAAAATCTTTAATATAATTGATATGGTTAAATAAAAAATTTCCATGGAATTTAGATTGTTCTTAGAAAAAAAAATATCTTATATAATAAAATTATATGTATTATACATATATGAATAGAACCATATGAGGATTTATCTTACTATATAATAATCATAAATAATTTCTTCTAACTAATTTATTAATAAATTTTTTGAAATTCAATATTTTTGTGTTAACTATTTAATTTTTTCTGATATATTTTTTTAAATCAAAGATCTATTCATCTTGTTCATTGATTAATCATCTAAAACATCACAAATAATTTATTATTATTCTCTTTATACATTAAACTCAATTTTATAACATTCCATTAAAAATAATCATGAAAATTGAAATACATCGATTCATGGAGATAATAGTCACCACCTATCAAAAAATATTTTTTAGATAAAAAATTAATATTATAGAATCATAATCATAATATAAATATAATATTTTTATCATTAAATCAATAAATATTACCATCCATGTTGGGTGTAAAAGAAAAATGAATCACACCTTTTTTTGGAGGTGATATCCAACATGTATGCATGAGCGACACTATCAATTTCAGCGTATGGAAGGGTAAGAATGTTGATAATTTATAATATTAAAAAATCATAATAATTTCATAAATTTATTATATATTCATAAATTACAAAATTTTTAACCATATAAGTGAGTTAATGATGAATATTGGAATATATCAGTTCATGGAGGTTGTAGTCCACACATACGCACAAGCGATGTTTTTATTTCCCATAGGATTCAAAATGAGATGACAAATAATAGTACCAAAAACATAATAACAATTTTTTAAGATATTAATTCTATTATATAAAAAAATTATGATAGTTTTTAATTTGGTATAAGAATAAATAAAAACTAAATAACTCACTTTAGAGTTATACTTATTCTTTGGAAAACCTCATTTTTCTAACTCCTTAGGCCTTATTAGAATCCTATTGTCACGACCCGTCATCGGGGCCCATGTCGTGACTACCCCAAGCACGCCTTCCATATGACAGGGGCTGGCGACTAGCACCAAAGGCATAAATCCCTATACTGGGAAGGAATTTCCCTTATAAAAGTAAACAAACACTATAGAGTGCTCAACTAAAGTACGAACTAAGTAAAAACTGTATACAAGAGTAAGTGCTGAAAGGAAAGGGGCTGGGCATACAATCCCAACAGTAAAGTACAGGTACAATGGAAAGAAAATACAACTTAAAAAGACACAACAGCTAAAAAGGGTAGCTCCTGGAACTTTCGCCGAGTATCCTACCTGAAGGGTAGGTACAGTTATCCACCTCAGCACTCCATGTCTATCGGTCCGCTCTGTGTACCGTCTCGCCGTGTGTTCCACCTCCGTGTACCATCCGATCATTGCTCGCTCTTTGCATCTGTTAATGCTATATGTCGTCTGCATCCAACACAACGAGGTGTGGGCATAGCCAGTGCAGGGGTGAGTATAACGATACTCAGTAGGGACCCCGAGACCCCCGAAGGTCTCTTAGAATCCATGAAGGATAAACCACAGAAGGAAAGATATAATCACGAAGTATCAAAAAACCCTACTTAGGAATATTCCCATACATATACCTAAGTTATCAATCTCAGTTCGATTCTAACTCTCGAGCCCAAGCACAACTCAGTCCACACAAGAAGTAAAGTCAATCACATTGATGATAATGATTGAAATTCATGACTCATCTCACACAGGTATACATATTTCGTAAAGTGATAGAGATGATCAGATGTTGTCACTGATTCATCTAAGCTGTCAGACCCACATAGGATACAAGACTAGATAAGTTGTTGGACCCACCCAGGATACAAGACCAGCTACTCTATCAGACCCATACAAGATACAAGAATAGTATTCAACACATTTACTCATATAAGCTATCGAAACCACCCGCATACAAGAACAATATTCATTGCTGTTGAACCCACGTAGGATTCCGGTACAATTTCCATCATCGTCGAACCCACGGAGGATCCCAGTATGGTAGTCCTCGCTGCCGAACCCACGTAGGATTCCAATATAGTAGTCTTCATAGTCGCATCCAACTCTAGGGTTCCCGCACACTGCACTCTCGATTCCGGGAGGGTCCGCTCCTCGAGCAATGGTTTTGATGCATCAACTATCACGAAGTCCAGAGTTGATGTATCCCAAATTTTTGTCTCATCAAAAGGAAGTTAGCGCGATGGACAACGCGTCAATCGGACGCCATGTCTGAGAGTTATTGGCATTTCCGTTCAGGGGCCCGGTTGGAATTACGCTCATTTCAAACCCGACCATTTTACAAAGTCGCCCAAAAAATTCTTAGAGTATATCAAAAGGACCGTCTCGTTGAGAGGAGCCCAGGCCATAGACGGTGCAATGATCGGACGTGCTGTCAAGAAGATATTCGCATTTAAGCAAAACAGGCCCAGTCCGTCAAGCCCGGTGGGCTCGCGGGCCGGCCCGACCCAGTTTGGTGTGTCCGATCTAGTTGGGGGATGGACCTACCCGTCGAGGCGTGGCCCAACCCATCGGTTGTCGCCCGACCTGTGCGAGGGTGGCTCGACCCGCGTGGCTGGCTGCCCAGCCCACGGTTGGCCGAGCAGAGCGGGGGGCGCGGCCCCCCAATTTCCTAAAACGGTGGTGCCAAGCGACGTCGCCTCTCCTACCTTTCCGGCCAATGCCGACCAATATTCTTAGGCACGAGAAGCCAACAAAGCGGGCCTCAGTCTCTTCACAGCGCAATGCCAAGTGGCACCACGGTCTTCCCAGCCCAGCCTACCAGCTCGCCCACCGAGCGGCCCACGGAAGCAGGCCATGTCTCCTCCGCAGCGTGGTGCCAAAAGGGCGCTGCGGTTTCCTGCCTAACCGGCCATAGCTGGCCGTCTTGTCCAGAAAGCGGGCCGCGGTCTTCCCATTGCGCAGCACCATGGAGGCGTTGCGGTCCTCCAGACCGGCCGGCCGGTTCGCTTCGGCCGAGTAGCTCGCACCGTGGGCCGCGATTTCCTCATGTGGCCAGTGCACGGTTGCCACTTCCTATAGCCTTCACCTCCAGTCACCGCCTCCAAAATATTGGAGAACCAATAGAGGGTTGTCGGGCTGTGTTCGTTTGGCCCGCGCCCTCCACGTTAGGCGATAACAATAGGCTGAAGACAATCCAAGATTTTCAACAAAGAATGAGGTTCAATTTAATTCAATTAAAATTGATCATAACCCCTACCTCGATTTCAATATCGTTGCACATCGACGATCCGCAGAAGACAGGCATCATGGAAACGGGTGTCGTTCCTTCAATGTCGGAGGAAGAAAATTTGAAGACGACGTCGATTCATTGACATCGGGGTGCGTTCGTGGAAGAAGCGTAGTCGATGTTCCTCACAGGCGGTTCATACTCTTGTGGCTTGGAAGAATATAGAAGATGGTTTCATCGTTATTCGTTGGAGTTAAGGGAGTTCTTCGTTGGAGAGAATGATCTCTCCCTAATTCTCCAAAAGTTCCACCTCTAAATATTTTCCAATCCAAAAATATAAAAAGGCTCTTAGAAGATTATAATATTGCCACACATTCAAAATAATTCAAAATAATGGTTGACAGCACAAATTAATTAAAGAAGACATTAATTAATTGTGTTTTCACACTTAAAGGGAGGGAGGTGGAGAGGCTCCCCCATTAAGTGGATGTTCAAAAGTTTAAAAGTGGGGTTCATGGGAGTTAAAGGGGACGTGAAGAGTTAGGTGCTTTTGTGGGACCCACCCTTAGTTATATCCTCCAAAATGAGGTTATGTGGGGTGTGGGAACCACCTCTAACTTCCTTTTGGAGGAAATAACCACCACCCTAAATAAAACTATGTAACACATAATTTTATTTAGTTCAATAAAATTTCCAAAAAAATTAACTTCTCCTCCCGACCAAACGAAACTACGGTAAAGGTCCCCTTAAGAAAATAAGGGCACTTTGAGTTCATCGGTGCCCTCAGATTTCAATTCCGAGCATCAGTTCAAAATATAGAAAAACTTGCATGTACATTTACTGAATGTACCTGAAAAAAACTTCAGAAAATGATTTTGGGCACACTGGGCCTTGGAATCAGGTGCTGTCAAAAACTATGAACTCGTAAAATTCCAAATTATTGAAGAAAAAATTTTCCTTGAAATTTACAGGTCATTAAATTACCCCCACCTCAGAGATTTAGGTCATTATAAAGCTACAACACACACTAGGGAAAACAATGAGGGTACTGAGAACATATCTGAGCCTCCCACTCCCATGTGCTCTCTTGGAGGTTCTTGTACTACCATAAAATAAGTACTAGAGGAATAAACCTTTCACATAGGACCCAATGCTGTCACTCCTAGATCTCCACCCGGACCTCCGTGAATGTCACCCCATCAATGATGTCCAGCTCCCCATTATTGATTATGTGGGACGGGTCGTGCACGTATCTCCTCATCTGAGATATGTGGAAGATGTCGTGCACCAAGTGCAACTGAGGTGGAACGGCCAGGCGGTAAGCCACCTCACCTACTCTGCTGAGGACCTGGAAAGGTCCGATGAAATGTGGATATAACATTCCACCTTGGCCGAATCTCTATAGACCCCGTCGAGGTGAGACCTGTTGGAAGATGTGGTCGCCATCCTCGAACTCCAGTGGTATCTGTCTCCTATTAGCATTGGACTTCTGTCTGCTCTGTGTAGTCCTCATCTACTCTTGGATGATCTGAACCTTCTCCGTCGCAGCCTTCACCATCTCTGGTCCTACAAGTGCTTACTACCCTAGGTCAGTCCAGCACAGAGGTGATCTGCAAGGTCATTCATACAGTGCCTTGAAAGGTACCATCCCGATGGTGGAGTGGTAGCTGTTGTTGTATGCAAACTCCACCAAGATTACATGATCCTCACAACCGCAACTAAAGTCGATGAAACATGCATGAAGCATGTCCTTGAGAGTCTGAATGGTCCTATCAGTATGACCATCCGTCTAAGGATGGAATATGGTGCTTAAGCGAAGATTCGTGCCAAAAGCCTCCTATATCCCCTACCATAGCCGGGAAGTGAAACATGAATCTTGATCAGAGTTGATATTCTATGTCACACCACGAATCCGTACGATCTCCTGAACGGAGAGCTGTCCCAATCTATCTTCTGAGCCCTACTCTCTGATCTGTAGGGAGTGGGCCGACTTGAAGAGTCGGTCGACAATCACCTAGATAGAGTTGTTCCCTCTGGATGTACGTGGAACCCCATCATGAAATCCATGGATATCCTGTCCCACATCCACTTTGGAACCTCTAAGGGCTGAACCAAGCATGCTAGAACCTAGTGCTCCGCCTTCACTTGAAGACAAGCGAGGAATCGAGAGACAAATTGTGCAACTACTTTCTTCATACCCGGCCACCAATGTTGTCATCTCAGGTCTTGATACATATTCGCCACTCGTGATGAGAGAATATGCTACAATGTTCCACATCCCAGGAGTATAGACGATCTTGAAGTCATAGTCCTGGAGAAACTCGAGCCATCACCACTCTCTCAAGTTTAGATCCTTCTGTGAGAAGATATACCTGAGAATCTGGTGGATAGAGTAGACTGTAAAATGCTCACCCATAAGATAGTGTCACCACATATTCAAGGTGAAGACCACAGCTACTAACTCTAGGTCATGGGTAGCGTAGTTCTGCACATGCTGTCTCAACTTCCATGAACCAAAGGCAATCACTTCTCGCTCCTGCGTCAGGACACACCCGAGTCTAGTCCCTGATGTGTTGTAGTAAACTATGTACCCTATGCCCTACTGAAGAAGCCTCAAGATTTATGCACTGGTCAATCTTTGCCTCATCTCATGAAAGCTCTGTTGGCATCTATCTGACCACATGAAGGGTTTCCCCCTTCTTGGTCAAAGGTGATAGCGGTGCTGCAACTCTGGAAAAGTCTGGCACAAAGGTAAGTCTGACTGAATGTTGACTGATTGACTGCACCCTCTTATGCATGATTCTATCCTATGCTTCTGGGGTTTTTTTTTCTCCAACAAAGGAAAAACCCATCCTAATGTTGTAGAAAAACCACAACTTTTTTTCCTAATACAGTCAATATGTGTTTGAACTGTGGTTGCCTAGTCCATACCCAAATTAACTTCGTAAGGCCTCGACTCTACCATAAAGAGGTTCCAACCAAAAATCTCCCCTGAAGGGTCAAATCACACCATCAGTGTAAGTGTGATTATCGAGTCTCCTCCCAAAGGTGTCTCCAAACGTGAGGGTCAAGTCAACGGCTTAACCGGAAACTCTAGGTATGAGATAAGATTTGTGGAAGGATGGAATGATCGATACCTATGTATATTGATACGGAAGCTATTAGTAGACACAGACTGTACCTCAAATAATTCATAGAGACCTTGGGTCACACTCCTTGACCGCATAAAGCTACTCTCTTCCCCTTCCCTCCAGCTCCATGAGCCTAGTGGGGACTACAATGGCGGGTGGTTGTAACATGTCGAAATGTTCACCACCTCATGCTACCCTCTTAGGTCTGCTTCCATGTCTGTTTCCCTACAGACTCATCAGTCCTTATCACTTCCTCTTCTAGAAACATTTTACACTCTCAAGTCTCTAAGACCAACGCCAGTTTTATGCTTTCAAACTGTTAACATTCACTGTCTGTATCCTCTCAGCCAATGAACATTCCACCACAACGGTTCTCTCTAGAACCCTAACATAAGTAGGAATGCATAGAGGAAAACGTGTTGGCTCATATATTCTTAAACACACCTCGCTCAGTGGTCTATGATCTAAAGCACTGATCTAATCATATTAATCAAGTACCAGGAATGATTAATATGCCTTGATTAATACTCAGCTACTAACACATCGTCATGCTGAAGTTGTATAAGCTCTAGAAAACTCTTAGCCTCCCCCTCAAGCAAGTCCTTAGCCACCTGTGGTTCGGACTTACCTCTGAACATGAGGGATATCTGGTGCAGAAGCACATGTAAGGCACTAAGCCTACAAGTGTCCTCTACCGGTACTACCGGTAGTGTCTGTTGACCAACTGGTAGTGATATTGATGGCACACTGCCAGAAGGTACCATCTTGGAAAAAGGTCCAAGTTCTGAAACATCATCATTATTTGGACCATCCTCATGGTCACTCGCTGAAAAATATTAGTAGCTAAGATCAACATAAGCTATACTAGTGTATCAATTAGGCAGAAAAATCCAGTAATCGCCTCTCTCCAGTCCTCTGTTTCCTGGGAATCTGTCTCGCCTCGAAACCTCGGAGGCCTCTACCACTGGAACTCGTGCAACGTGCTCAGTCGACGTGCACCGTCTGCCAGTGCGGCTGGTGGAATCTGCTGCGCAACGGGTGGTGGTGGTGCTGGTACACCACCTGAAGGTACCATCATAGTAAGAGGGCCCTGCACCGGAGCCTCGTCGCTTGGTAAGACATCATCGTGTACTCTCTCTCGGGAACCCTAGCTGGTTGTCTTCACAGTGGAATCCTGATAAAGAATAGGTTCCCCATGGTCAATAAGTTATACCTGGTGAGCTGACTCAAAGAGACCACAAAGGAAACTCTTGAAACATGCACGCAATCAGTGTTTCTGTGCACTAAGTCGGAAATCAGAGGTCAGGGTCCTGGTGTTGGATACGTGTGCCGCCGCACCAACACTAGACTCTATGGACTGAAAACCACTCTCAACACTCTTTACACTAGTGCTTCACAGAAAAGAATGATCAGAGTCATATGTTCTGTGGTAGAATCGACTCCTCTAATACCAATTTCCCATGACCCGTCCTCGGGGCCCGTGTTGTGACTACCCCAAGCCCACCTTCCATAGGCCAGGGGCTGGCTACTTGCACCAAAGGCGTAAATCTCTATATTTGGAAGGTATTGCCTTTATGAAAGTAAAAAAACACTAAAGAGTACGCAACTGAAGTAAGAACTAAGTAAAAATTGTATACAAGAGTAAGTACTGAAAGGAAAGGGGCTTGGAATACAATCTTAATAGTAATGTACAGGTACAATGGAAAGAAAGTACAACTAAAAAAGGGAAAACATCTAAAAAGGGCATATTCCGGAATGTCTTCTGAGTATCCTACCTGAAGGGTAGGTACAGATGTCCACCTCAGCACTCCACGTGTATCTGTCCCCTCCGTGTACCGTCTCACTATGTGGTCCACCTTCGGGTACCGTCCGGTCCTCGCTCGCTCTCTGTCTCTATCAATGCTATCCATCGTCTGCATCCAACACAATGAGGTATGGGATTAGCCCATGCAGGGGTGAGTATAACAATACTCATTAGGGACCCTGAGACCCCCCGAAGGTCTCCCAGAATCCCCGATGGATAAACCACGGAAGGAAAGATACAATCCCGAAGTATCAAACAACCCTACTTAGGTATAGTCCCATACATATACCTAAGTTATCAATCTCAGTTCAACTCCAACTCTCGATCCCAAGCACAACTCAGTCCACACATGAAGTAAGTCAATCACATCGATGATAATGATTGAAATTCAAGACTCAGCTCACAGAGGTACACATATTTCGTATAGCTATAGAGATGATCAGATGTAGTCACTGATTCATCTATGCTATCAGGACCACACAGGATACAAGACCAGTTAAGATGTCGGACCCACATAGGATACAAGACCAGCTACTCTGTTGGACCCACACAGGATACAAGTATAGAGGTCAAACTGTCAGACCCTCACACGATACAAGAATATTAGTCATCACACTCATTCATCTAAGCTGTCAGACCCACATAGGATAGAAGACCGTCTACTCCATTGGACCCACGCATGATACAAGTACAGAGGTCAAACTTCCAGACCCACACAAGATACAAGAACACAACTCTGTCGAACCCACGGAAGATTCCTGTACAATTTCCATCATTGTCGAACCCATAGAGGATCCCAGTACAATAGTTGTTGCTACCGAACCCATGTAGGATTTCGGTATAGTAGTCGTCGTAGTCGCAGCCAGCTCTAGGGTTCCCGCACACTGCACACTCGATTCCAGGAGGGTCCACTCCTCGAGCAAAGGGGTCGATACATAAACTATCATGAAGTCTATAGTTGATGTATTCCAATGTTATGCCTCATCAAAAGGAACCCAACGCGATAGACGGCACGTCAATCAGACGCCCAGTCTGAGAGTTATTGGCTTTTTTGTTCCAGGGGCCCGGTTGGAATTATGCTCTTTCCAAACCCGGCCATTTTACAAAGTCATCCAAAAGTTTATTAGAGTATGTCAAAAGGACCTTTTCATTGTGAAGATCATATTTCCATAGACGGCGCATCGATCAGACTCACCGTCAAGAAGATATTTGTATTTAAGCGAAACGGGCCTGGCCCGTCATGCTCGGTGGGCTAGCGGGTCGGCCCGACCCAGTTTGGTGTGTCGGACCCGGTAGGGGGTCGGCCCAGCCTAGTGGGGAGCAGCCCAGACCAGCCCGTGCGAGGGCGGCCCGGCCCGCGCGGCAGGCGGCCCAACCCCCAGCTGGCCGAGCGGATTAGGGGGCGCCCCCCCTGGTTTCCTGAAACAGCGGTGCCGAGTGTCGCCGCCTCTTTTTCCCGGTAGGCCGATCCTATTTAGCGTGAACGGCCAGCACATCGGGCCTTGGTCCCTTTGCAGTGCGGCGCTAAGAGGTGCCGCCGTCTTCCTAGCCCAGTCAGCTAGTCCGCCGAGCGGCCCACGGAAGCGGGCCTCTTCTCTTCTGAAGCACGGTACCAAGAGGGTGCCACCGTTTCTTTCCAGGCCGGCCATAGCTGGCTGGCTTGTCCAGCAAGCGGCCTGCACAACGGGGAACAATCTTCTCGCAGAACCATTCCACGGAGGCGTTGCGGTTATCCATCCCGGATGACCGGCTTGCTTCATCCGAGCGGCCCGCACCTTGGACCACAGTTTCCTTCATGCAGCCGGTGCACGATCGTTGCTTCCTATTGTCTTCGTCTCCAGTCACAGCCTCAAAAATATTCAAGAACCAATGGAGGATCTTCGTTCTGGTTTCATTCGGCTTGTGCCCTCCGCGTTAGGCGATAACAATAGGTCGAATACAATCCAAGACTTTCAATGAAGAACAAGGTTTAATTTTATCCAATTAAAATTGATCATAACCCCCTACCTTAATTTCAAGAGCATTTCACATTGATGAGTAGTGGAAGATGAGCCTCGCGGAAAACGGTGTCATCCCGTCAATGTTGGAGGAAGATAATTCGAAGACGACGTCGATTTGTTGACGTCAGGGGTGTCCGAGGAAGAAGTGTAGTCGATGTTCCATGCGGGTTGTTCCACCTCTTGTGGCTTGGATGAAGATCGAAGACAGTTTCTTCATTCTTCGTTGGAGTGAAGGGAGTTCTTCGTTGGAGAGAATGCTCTCTCCCTAATTCTCCAAAAGTTCCACCTCCCAATATTTTCCAAGCCAAAAAAATTACCTTCTCCTCCCGACTAAACGCAACTATGGTAAATGTCCCCTTAAGCGAATACTAGCAATACGACGTCATCGTTGCCCTCATATATCAATTCCGAGCATTGGTTCAAAAGATATAAAAACCCACTTGTACGTTTACTTAACGTACCTGAAAAAAACATCAAATATGATTCCGGGCACACCGGGCCTCGGAATCAGGGGCCGTTAGAAACTATGGACTCATAATGTTCCATATTACTTAAGAAAAAAACTTCCTTGCAATTTCTGGGTCATTAAAACTACTTTGAGGATACCAAAACAATATGATAAGAGGAGACATTAGGAATGTATTAAAGATGATATTTTATGAGAAATAATATCCAACGTCTATGAATAATTGGGCATAGGAAGTTCATTTTTACAAGTGAGGGTAGCAAAAATCTTGTATTAATTAATAACATTTAGACATAAAAAGTATCCTAATCTAGTTCACGATTAATTTAAACAATAAAATTAAAAATATATGGTCATATGGAATTAAATAATCTCATCCAAGATGAATAAATACAAGATATCAGGACCTCATCAAAGGGGTTAGACATTAATTAACCCATTTTACACCTTTACACTGGTGCCATTTTTTTTTCAAATGTTAGTTTTCATAATGAAGAAAATAGAATTTTCAGTTTAATAATTCTGAATCTCATGATTAAAAATATGACCTACTTTTGTAATGATTAAATTTTTAGAGTATGTATAAATTAATTTTATATTAAGTTTATAAAACAAAAGGAAAAATTGTTGTTTTAGAAAAAAATATGTTTTTATTTTAAAAAATCATAATATTCTAAATTATAATATAATAATGATTAATGTGGAAAAAAATATATTATATTTAATAAATTATAATTTATGTTACATTAATATTAAATACTATAAAAAATGATACTTTAATATTAGTTGATTTAATGGAAAATAATGTCATTTTGGAAAAAAGAGGGTTTTTAATATTTAGTAAAATATAAACTTCTTCTAAAAAATCCTAAAAATTAATCACAAGTTAAATTAAAATTTATGGAATTTTTAAAAAAATCTAATTTTCTAATTAAATTTATAAAAATAATAAATTTTCATTTAAATATAAACATGAAATATTACAAAAATAAGAGGATGTGTGTTGGAAAATATTCTAATGATGTGGTATTTAATAGTTATAGGAAGATATCATGTGTTGTGGACATTGGATATTAGTTCTGGTTGAGATCACTATTTGAGAGCTATATGCTCTATGGGAAGAGGAGATTTGATGATGCTAATGTTCGAGTCTTGGTGAAGGTTAAATGTTCACCGACCCTAATGATTCATTGGGATGCCGAGGAGATGTTTTGAAATAGGATTTGGATAACAATAGTACCAGAGATCTGATATTATTATGTTACATTGAAATTTTTAATGATTAATAATGTATTTTGAGTCTAGGTTAGCTTGTAAAATTATGTGATACCAAATAGGTTTGTAGGACAAATGGTCTTCTATTTTGATAGACCATGATACCACATGCTGATTAGGAACTTTCTGATATATGTAATAGATTACTCTTGGATGGTCCATCATGTTTGGGGTAAATGAGTACTTTTATTTCTCGTCGTACTTTACACATTCCATATACCATTATTTGTTTGGATATTGTCTAGGGGCACAATTATTGGTTCCCTAATAAGTTTATACTAAAACCCTACATTGACCCTCATGGACATGAACACACTTTTTATATTATATCAATAGAAAGGGTAGGTTGTTTAGTTTTATAGATCAGTAACTTGTGGTTGAGTTGATGGAATTATTGGATTTACATAGTTGGTCCTAGACTGAGTCTTTATTCTAAATCTAGCTGGGTGATTTATGTTTTTATTTTCACATGATTATATATGATTGGCTTGTGGTAATTTCAAAACATTCACTAATACAAAAACTACTTCTGGAACAATGAGAATTCATAAAAAGGCTCATTTTGAACCATGACGGTTTTCATCAAAATGTGATTTTTAATAGTTTACTATTTGAGAAACTGAAAGGCTGAGGTATTTTTATTTCTGAGACCCCCTTCCATATTTCATCGTGATAGCAATATCTATACCTTGAGTAGAAAAAGGGGAGGATAATACTAGTACTAAAGGGTGAAGGATAGTCATGGCTATAAGGAAAAAACAATATACTTATTCATATATAAACGTTAAAAAATGTCTATTTATAAAAAATTGGGCTCTCTATCACCTTATGACTATGAGTAAGATCACTATGTGATAATGGATATTGGTTCTAGATCTAGATAGGGGGAAAATATAACAATAATTCTAGGATTTTTCCATCCACAAAGGTAATGAATAATAAAATTCAAAAAATTAAACATATCTAAAAAACCTATTGGAGACAAGGAATCCAAAAAAAGAATCATTGTAAAGAATATATAAGGACATCAACAATTGAACATGATGTTTTTTTATTTATGAGATTTTAACCCCAATAGGGAAAGTTTCATTTTCATTGTGATGAGATTAAGGATGCTCATGTTGTCATGTATAAAGACCCAGATCAGTTTCTAGAAGAGGATCCAATTGATAGTGTCCAAATTTAAGAAGGATATGAGAAATTTGACATACAAAATGGCTTGGTTCTTCTCATACACTTATAGGAATAGATTTTTTAGGAATAATTTTATATCAATATTTAAAAGGAGGTTACAAATTACATTTCTTATAGTGTTATCCATGTTGAAATCAATAATATGAAATAATTTTGGATTAGAAAACATGATTAGGTTTTGTCACATGGAAATTATGAGGTGAAAATAAATCTAGATGGGTATATTCGGACCTAGGAAAATAAATCCTATCAAATTAATTATCTCATCAAGGGTAATTTTAAGATTGAGGTAACCTCTATCGAATGATGAATATATAGGGTAAAATATTCTATATCTAGTAAAAAAATTTAATGGATTAGTGATTTATTATGAAGTCTATGATTGGTGTTGTTTAGATATTCTTTGGGTTTTGATTTTTTCGTTGGAGGAGTTATTTGAATAAAAATTTAATTTTTCAATATATTTTATAACTTTTAATTAATGATTTATATATATTTTTTCAAATTTCATTTTATGAGGTTTTTTTTCAAGTTGGTATTGCCTTCCCATTTTCACCACTTTAACCCTGAATGATATTAGGTATCTTTTGGCATATAGGGAGGTGTGTCTGAGGTCAGTGGGACTCTCTTTTGGGTATTTTTCAGGCAATTTGGGTGATGGATTCTACAAATTAATTTCTATATAGATGATAAATGTGTAATTTATATATTAATTATCTATATGGGATAAATATATATACATATAATTAATGTGTCCCATCAGTACCCTTATATTTTTAACTAAAATGAATAGTTGTAACAATATTAATTGATTGAAAATAGGCTAGGTGATAGTGTTAGAAGATAATATTATAGAATAAACATATAAGGGGGATGTTTTCCTCATAATATAGTACTGGTATATAAAATAATAAATAAATGAGTTAAATTTCTACCATAATGTATGATCTCTTAACTAATGTTATATATGACACCAACACATTTATGGCATACAACCTTATTTCATAAAAAACTACCAGTGATCAAATAAAACCCTTAAACCAATAATGTGATGAAAATAAAAATCCACGTATCCCTCAGATAGGGAATAAAGATATCCAATCTCCAATTATATATCATAATCAGGGTAAATTTTTCCTTATCCACCTCCATCATTCCCCATGATATACAAAAAATTGATATGTGTATTATATGTGAGTTTAGATATATTTATTAAGTGCAAATTCTAGCCTCCGACTAACTAACTTTATAAAATCATATTAATGCATATTTTTTTCTAAAATAAAAATCAAAAAACCTACCTAAACCCAGGTAAAATCTTGACTATAGCCTTAATATAACTCACCATAAAAATTATCTATTGTTACACGGGTATATATAATTTATATAACTCAAACCATTGAAATTCATGAAAACATGGGCCCTTGCAGATAATGAACAACACTCAAAAGTACACTCCCAACATCCAATATCATGTCACCCAACAACTATTATTTTTTAAATATTTGTCATTTTTTTATATAAATACCCACCAGTACGGTGAAGAGAAATACTTACTTAGTTGACTATCAAGTAGGACACCCAAACTTTCATGATTTTGGGAGATAAAAAATCATCCATAAATTAGATAATTATTCTTGTATTGATTGAATCATGTCCCCCACTAAAATAAAAAAATAACATGGATACACAAAAAATGTATAATCCAAATGATTTGTCACCACCAATCCCAGGGTATCTCTATAGTAAATATTATGATATATATCCAACCATAACTCTATTATATGATTATCCAAACACCTCATATTAAGAATGTACCATATGGGTATAATATAATATCCTATACAACAAAACCCTATCATATATTGTTGTATATCAATACAAGTATTCATGAAACAGTATACCAGTTGAAGATAATAACCCATCCACCCAAATACACACAAAACTGTATACCTAAAACAAAAACATCATTTGTATACTATTTTAAAAGCCTCATATCATGGGAATAAGCATAGTAAAAACCAATTAAACTAGTTCCACATAATTTGTATTAAAATTTCAGGAATACACTATCTATATATAATGAGCCCATATGTATTAATTTAGAGGCATGGATCCCCATTATTAATAGAAATACTATCTAATGGTTACCAAAAACATGAAAATAAAACACCCCTTATCCAATTGAAACTAACATCTATTAGTAAATCCCAAAAAATGATTACAATGAAATTAAAGTATATTAAATCCATGGTAATTCATAATAGAAGTTATTTTTATATATCCACAAAGGTGATGAGTAAATAAAACTCCCTAAAATATATAACACTCTTTGAAATACAAACCAATACCACCATATTCTCCACACATAACAAATTTTATACCTGGAAATCCTCAATTCCAACTCAAAGTTAAAGCCACTAAAATTTAAATCTTTTCGCCTATATAATAATAATAATAATAATATGATAATAAAATAATGGAGAATGGAAAATTAAAAATTTATACACATTAAGACCACGTATCAGACTCTTATACCAATGTATTCTTTCTAATTTCACAATTACCCTAGAAGAGAAACCAAATTAATCAAACAAAAAATAAAATCCTTCTCCTAATAATCCTATATCATAGCTATATTGTTATAAAATAATGTTTCTTCACCCACATCCTACCCTTCATAATTAATATCATTAGAACTATTAAACATATTATTATTTAATTTAAAAACATAGATACCATCATTTAATCTCCTTAAACAATGATCAAGTGAAAATATGTTGACATGCGTGAAAAAGTTACATAAAAATTGAAAAGGATAAATAAAATATGATGATAAAATATTAAATTAGGAAAATATTTTCTAAAAATAGCATTATATAATTCCAAAATTTCCATATGTTATTAAATTTCAAACAATAACAACCATTACTGCTAATTTTAATAAGGGTTTTCCTACTATGTGATATTTTTATATACTCATCTATCAACATCACAAACATCAACTTCCACTCTAACCATATTAGGATCTAACACTGATGTATCTCTAAAATCCACTAAATAAAATGATGACATGTAACCCAATGATAAAAAAATATTCCAAAATAATTGCACAAAACACAACCTCCATTGTCTATATCCTTATATCTATTTAACTATTCATCTATGGATAAAATGAATTAATCAAACATAAGTGTTTACTAAAATCATTATGTCATCATTAATATATGTATTAAGTAAAAAAAATCTCAATATCAATCATAATAGATTGTGGAACTCCATGAAATTTTACTACCTCTACCAAATAAAACCATTCAATTGAATCCAATAAAAATTACACTCTATTTGTGTAAAATTATTCAAATTTGTTAACTATTCCATAAATACTGATATATCCTCATTTTTTCTCGGTATATTAGAAATATTCATCATGAAATACATGAAGAGTCTCTCACTTCTATAATAGATTCAATAAATGGTAAAAACAACTGTTTTTAATTTTAATGTTATCTTACAAGAGTTTTAAAGTATGTCATGCCTCAAAAAATTCCACCATACTACAATTTCAAATGAAAAAAAATTAAAACATTAATACATGATATATAATTAAAATATGTTGATATATAAACACATTTTATCCATGAAACTCCTATAGTGAAATATCAAACATATAAATTATAATATGTATATATCCTCAGAACATATCCTAGTAATCCCCACCTATGATCCAGGAATCAATTGTATCATGAAAAATAATCAAATCAAATTATACATGGTATATAGATTTCTAAAATGACACTAAAGAACTTGTTTTAATAAGGAAAAATTATTTAATACTTGAAATATGGAACCATAACTTTCAATGTTATATTTACCAATATAAAATTTTGCAAAATCCATCAATATCACTCCTCATTCCACTCCAAAACCACTAAATTTAATAACTTCCCCATTAATATAATTTCATTACATGATATCATTAAATCAATATTATAAAATCAAAAAATACATATAGTTTTCCTAAAATATAATTTAATTTTCTAAAGAATCTAACAGAATCTGTCATATCCCATAAATAACATATAAAACTAAATTAGTAGATAACTCAACGAAATCCTCAATGAAAAAACACAAATACCAACATTCAATAATGTTTAATTTTTTTTATCATGATATGAATCTGAACAATACACCTCATGCGAAAAAAAACCACTTTCTAAACAATTTTTTTTCATATTAGTCAGTCTAGGCTTTGTAAAACCAAAATCTTTCTAACATTTATCTATTAAAAAAATTCACAGACTTTCATGATCAAATGTATAAAATGAGTTACAATCTAAAAAAATATTGTACAAAACACTTATAATACCCAATTAATAAATGGAATATGAAAAAAATTGAGACAATGACCATATATTTCAAAAAAAACATTTTCCTTCATTGAGTTAATAATAATACAACATTATAATAAAACAAAAAAATACTATTTCTTTTATATTACAATAAAATTTAATAACAATTATGGCCCTTTCCATCGATTATCACATTAACAATATCATCCACTAAACTTAAATTCAAATACATATCATTGATAAATACCATAAGAAACTCACCATGAAATTTTTAAAGAATATACTACATTAACTACATAAACACTCTTTTAAAAAAAATCTGGACCATAAAATAATATTAACTATACCTAAAAATAAAATCATTCTTTTAGAAATAATACTCCAAAAGCCTCCACTGATGATTTCCAAAATAAAAATAATTCTTTTAAAATTAACATGAACATGTCAATTATTCAAACATATCATAAACCCTTAATAATGGATAATTTTTTTAGTATCCCTTACTAAAACTATAGATAATTTATAAAATTTCTCAAGATAGATTTTAAAATACTAACACACAAATTAAGGGAACTCATTAATAACACACTTTCTTAATAAAATAATTTTACATAAAATCATTGACATGTTATTTCCAAAAATTAATATATATAATATAAATCACATTTCAATTTAAATGGTCCATCCTATTAACCATATGAATTACAAAAATATATTCATTATAATTCAATATTTGAAAACTATCAACATTTTTTGGGAAAATATGTACAAACTAATGGATAATAAGTTGAATATGTCCACTCAACCCTACATTACATGATGAAGATCCCTATATTTTATGATGATTTATATTTATTTTCATGATTGACAAGACTATAAATATTTATTGGGTGATGATGATGATCCACATGGATGAAGAGATAAATTTCTACTACATGTTCCATATGAACATTAGATGCTATATGAGTGAGGAATTGAGTGAAGATTGTTATAAATTTGTTAAGAGATGAATATTTTGAAAAGATAATGAGGGATAACATATCTTATATTTGAAAACTATATTTATGATCTTTTATATTTGTTAATCACCTATAGGATTTGATTATTGACTGTGAGGGGTTGAATCAATGATCTTAGTAATTTAACATTTCATTTAAGAAAAACTTCATCGCTAGTTAAAATAATGGATGTTTATTATCTACACAAGTTTCAACACACACCATATAATAGAGACTATTAACTTATAGGGTTTACCTATATTTTTTAGAAAGTTAATCCTTTCTCAAATTTGAATCTCCATGAAACCACACTACCCACAGTAACTCCACTGTGATTAAAAATGTGTAAGCTATAATCCTGAAAATCATGTTTTCATATTATCTGACCATTCCTTGGTACCTATATTACAAAATTGTATACCAAACAGTATGATTAAATATGTGAATGTTAATCCTTGTTCTAATTATAAACTCTATGAAACCACACTACCAATAGAAATTCCACTATGTTTACAAATGTGTGTTCTAATCCAAAAAATATTTTTTTTTCATATCCCTCGATAGTGCCTTGGTGTATCCCACACACAATTACAACCAAAAAATTATAATGTTCAATATTTTGACTAATAAATCATATTTTTTACTCTTCTATGAAAAGAAAATCTATTAAGTGTGATGTGTTTTTCTTCATCTTCTTCTTGTGTTCTTGTATAGTAGGAATACATCTTTTAATTTCAAAAAATATAATTGCATCAAACTACTTCCTTAGATGACATTACATCCATCGTTAAAGAGTTATAATATATATATATATATATATGAAATTATAAACTCCTTTTTCATATATATCCCTCTAATGTGAACACCATATGAAAATCTCATAATATGTTTTTCACTATTCTCATAACACGAACACTTATTCTCTTTCTCAAATTATTTATTCACTGAATCACATAAATAATATTAATTATATCCCAGATTTATTTTTAATGATCAGTATTTAATGAAAAAATTATAGTTATTTAGAATTTAAATCCATGAAAAATAGAATAAAAAATATCATGATATTGTTTCTTAATAACCCCTTATAAATATATTAGGACTTGTAAAACTATCATAATCTTCCTTCGTTATAAATATTGGAATTCATACCATTTCTATCAATTTTTTCAACATATATTATAAAATTAACATTAATATAGGATTGAGTTAGGAAGCCATGATTGGTGAACCTACTTCATGGCATGAAATGCGGGAAAAAATCATCTCATTCTCAAAAAAATTACATGAATCAAGATAAACCTTTTCATGATATTTTCTTCATTGAAGATCAACCTAATCAATATCATCATACATAATTATTTATTTAGAAAATTTATTATGGAATATTCAATAAAAAATATCAATTTCATATATATCAAAAGAATTGTGAATATCCCATATTCATGTTTATATTAATACAAATTCATATCCTTCAATGTGGAGTCTTTAGATTCTCCAACCATAGTCATATAACTTCATTTATGTTAGATGGAATCAATCTGAAGTCATAGGTTTCCATTTTTATATTTTGATATAATTCATATGAAATCCATTAAAATAAGATGATCTTCTATTGAGTTAGAAATTCATATGAGATAGTTATATGGTAACATCAACGTAATATTAAAAAGGTATATGCTCAACTGATTTATCAAATTAAAATTTCCAGTTTTGTGCCATAGAAATCAAGATTGAATCCAAATAAATACACTACTATTACAAATATCTTAAAACTACTTCTAAAAACATCTAAACTCTCTAATATGTGGTAATAGTATTTTCCAAAAATGTATCACCATATAAAACATACTTTTAAAAAATAATTTTATTTGGAAAACAAAAGAAGACATAACAATTATATCTAATTCAAAAAATTTTAATATTACTTCTATTGATAATTGGAACAACCTATAGGAATATCTTCAATCTCATAATATCTTTATCTTTCATCTTAAAAAATATTCATCTAAAAGCCTTATTTTCAAACCATAAATCAACTATAGACATAGATTGGATAATAAAAATGTTGGGGAAGTAGGAAGGTACATGAAAATCTTATTAAAACAAATGATTGTTAAACAATGATTTCATTGAATGTTCATTTCCACAAATAGTGTAGTACAATATAATTAAAAGGGACAGATGTTACCCATACTTTCATTGAGCAATAAAATTATCAAGTGATTTTGCACCATAATCACAAAATTAGTGAAAAATAACACACACTCAGAATATACATGAAACCATAAAAAGAATGGGACATATAGAATGAACATTAATTTTAAATAGTTCAAAAATTATTTATATGTCTATGAAAGAAAACTGAAAAAAATTTATATTATCATATTTATATGTCTTAAAAACACTATATTCTAGTAATATGTTATAAAATTATTTCATAATTTATCACTATCAATTATGTTTTTAGTCAAGCCAACTTATATAGAGGTTTATTGTTGGTTATGTAGGTAACACTAACTTCTGAAATTTACAATCAGCTAAGCATTGAATTCTCTATTAATATGATGCATCAAAGGACACCAAAAACCTACCTGGAACACATTCACCATGCCTAAAGACAATTCATTTCATCATTGAATTGAAATTTTACAACATTCAGAAGTATAACATGTATGCTGAGTGCTCATGCTACCACGAATCCTTCAAGGAAAATGTGAACTACTAAAACTCCAACATCTGGTGATTCAACATCTAAATGATTAGATAAATTTTTATTATCCCAAAAATATATAACATGATGATTTATTTACAGAACAACATTTGAATCATATAATAGTTTTTCCAAGTTAATTCCGTCATTTATATTCAAGATATTCTTCTCCATCCTCCTCATATTCACCTGAGTCTAAGGGAAGCACGATACTGTATTATGCATTATTAGACCAGAACCATTATGAACATTTCACGCATATTTTTCTTCCTTTTTATATTTCATATCACAATAAAAAAAATTCATATAATTGATTTGAGATGAAATTTAATTATAAGTTAATGTGATTCATTATTTATTTCAATACCATAATCTTGTTTATGGGAAAACCCTATAATTGTCACAACACAATTTTCCTCCATATAATGTATATCTAAGTTACATTGAAAGAAAATTTAAATTTATTAACTCATTTAAAACTTTTATAATTTAAAAAATACTCATACACTAATATATTAGAACATGAACCTGGATATAACCATGAAATCCAGATAATCTTGGTTCCACCAAAGGTATAAAATAAACATATTATTATTTTTTAGTATTAGAATCCATAGAAAATCCCTATCAATAAATACTAATAAAGGATAATCATTGCATAATAAAAATTTTATATCTACTAAAACATTCATGTTTAAAAATGTCCACATCATAGTTTCTCGGTATATCTTCCAGTTGACTGACATGGATCAAATTATAAAATTCACTCCAATAGAAATTTTTGGACACAATAAAACCACTTTATACATAATGGTCCCAAATACTAGAGGATATTGTGAATTTTCAATTCATAAGACCTCATCTTTAGTTGAATGTAACTATTCATTGGATTGCGTGATGTGACCGGTGAGGGGTGTTCTTACAGATTTACATTATATCATTTGAAATCATTTAATGATATTGTTGATATTTTAATTTTTAGATGAAAATAGAGTACAATATTTTAAAATAATCTCTATCCTCATCAACATGATTTTCATAGATTGGCCATGTTCTTTTATATTAAATAATATAGGCAACGTACTATTTGGATCCCCAATCCATTGAATTTTTTATCATACTAGTAACAAGACATCCTTATAGAGTAGGATAATTATTCAAGGTTCATCATTCCAAATATCTCATTAGAAATAGATATCACAATCACTCATATTAAAACATTCCTCATTTATGAGTCCATTAAACATATATATATCCACTTGTGAGGTAACTATTTCAATCCTTGTTGGCCTTACTTAAGTTTTCAATCAAGGCCCTCCTTAAATATTCTTTTAACCCCTTGGGATTATTTATTTAAATATAAACCTCAATATAACTATGTTGAAAGGTAGTATTGAATTCCATGTTCTAAAAGTATAAACCACCAGTTTCAATAATTCAATATACTATTCAAATTTCTGTTTTTTTTCTACAACTCATTTTTCATGAGAACTTTATTCCCTCATTATGTTAGAATCATTTCACCACAAAATATTTATAGTATACTTTGGTTCCATTTTCTTCTTACATCAAAAGTTATACATTTTTTATGTAATTCTTATTTCTCATTTGGTTTCCATGTTAGCTCTCATGTTCCATTGAACATTAAGGAATTCATTCCTTCCACCATTGATGACTATAACTACTTAGAGTAAGCGACAGTTATGAACACATATAGATATTCATGTTCCATGACATCCAATATAATTAATAACGTTTTTCTGAACTTTTACCCCTATAATATTAGTATATGTACATAATTTATTTTACAACATGTTTTTATATTATAAAAAAATCATTTTTATGTTATTGAGCTTCTGCAACACCTACTTCAAATCTCTATACTATATGTGATTTCACTCAGAATTTTAACATTCCTAATAATTTTGGAATCCCTAACATTGGGTGAACATCTAATGCATTAATTCTAACATGTGGTATAACAATTATTTTGTAATATTAAATTTTTCATAAGGGAAAACTTTTTATTTAGTAGTTAACATATTTTTTTGGATCTTTTGATTAAACTATGTTAGTGTTTAAAATAAATTCCTCTTATTGGAGATTTAATATCACATTATGGTGATATTTGAATGAACATTACTCAAAAATGAGCATAAAAAAATATTGTTTATATATCCAAAAAACAAGACTTGGACATTACTTCTAGATTATCCCTATTATTTTTTTAATATGGGAATAAACAATGAAACCTAATATTTTGAGGTGTGAAAATCCAGTTACATTTTTAGACAAATTTAACTTTTTCTTAATTTAAAATACTATAGAGGCTAAAATTATGATGGAAAAATATTTTATCATGTTAAACACTTTTTCATATATAGACATGAGAATACCTGATTTCAGACGCATTCCAAATTCTTTATCTACTATATTCTGACTCATCATGTCATCCAATATATCTCGTTGGGGAGTTTCATGTAATATTATTTCAATCTTGATCCCATTAATTTGACAGAAAATATGGATGATTCTAACATTTCATTCACTTCCATTATTAGATATAAAAATCATAATTTTTTTTAACATTTTTCAACTTTTCCATATAATTCCTCTAAACAATGGAATCAAAAAACATAATGTTTATTTTTGAGAAATTGAACTCAATATTTCCTCATATAGTCATCGATGAATGTGAAAATGTATCATAATTAATGATTAATGATGATCTGAAGTAGGTCTCTATACATCAATATAAACTAGCTCTATATTTTATCCATTTGGATTCTAAATATTCAGATTAAATGAGATCCTCATTTTATTTTCCACGAACACACACATTCCAACTTCAAATTAAATTATGGTTGGGCTTTAAAACTCCATTCACAATTAGAAAATTCTGAATCATAAAAATGAGGTGGACATGACTGTAATTCCAAAACTCAAAATTTTTATAGTATAATATTTCAACCATTAGAATCGCATATGAACATCTAGTTATGTAATGGATATTTTATCCAACACATAATGCCACAACCATAGTTATCTGAGTAACTTTAGAGACTCTTTTTAGTAGTTTTGAATACTTCATTATATAAAAACCACAATGATATGAGATTATTATATAGACCTAGTATGTGTCTCATTGCATTCAACTAAAGAGTACTCCGATTTTACATTTAGAGATTTATATCTCATTTTCCAACCACATCCAATGGATAATGGTCTACCAGAGAAACAATCCCCAATGATTTTTGGTACATTACTTCTTAGGGAACTACGATAATACAATGAGTTAATGTATTCACCCAAGTCAAATAACCATTAGTCTAATGGTTAATGAATATTTAGTAGTATATTGAAACCGTATTATATTACATTAACATATTTTAATCATTTGAGGGTTTTTCTTCCAGCACCTTCCTTGCAGTTTTTTTAATTCATCAAATGATGTCCCATCTTACCACAATGAAAGCAAGTAATACTTAATCAAGTTGAATACCTATGAATTTTCTCCCTTTAAATCTCTTCTATTTTTCAGTTATTATTTTGATGATGTTATTTTACCATTATTTTAACATTCATTTATCTACCTAAGGGTTCTCAAAACTCACTTTTCTTGAGCTCTTCATTAATGAAAAAAATTCTATACATCTAAAAATATAAGATTATAATTTTTATAAGATTTACATAAAAATATATGAATTCCATGAAAACATTTGGTTTATGATATAAGTATTAGAATAACCAACACATCATTTTCAAAAGATGTATTTACTGTCTCTATCAAACTTATGTTCATCATGAAATAATCACATGGGTTTCCCAATATAATAAATTCAATATAACCAATACAAATAATTACCTAATAAAACATTATTTGTTTATGGATGTTGGTTTTCCATACATCTTCAATATGGATTCTATAAGTTTAATAATGGTCCTATTCAACTAGATATTAAACTAAACATTCTATTCCAGAATCATCTTCAACAATCCAGATACATTTCTAAACAACATTTCCCATTAATATTTCCCAATCCTTTCATGTTTATCACTCAAAAAATGTTTATGATCCTTCAAGATTAGACATTTCTCTATTTAAATGTTCTAAATCCAATGTTTTTTCCATTTAATTAACATATCTGAATCTTCCCTTAATTTAATTCCTTATAATCCAATGATTGTATTAGCAACTAAAATTCAGTATGATTTAGTGTTAATAGAAAGGTTTACATTATTTAATGATTGTGTTAGAATACTTATTCCCATTTATACTATTTGTTTTAGAAGAAATAAAATTTCTTCACCCCTAACAACAACTATAGATGTTTTAACCTTGAGTTCACCAGATGTTTATATTCATTGATTGTTCATCATACGGGAATTTAAAACATTCAATTTTCCCTTTCATATTTAAAAATTTCAAACATTATTATCAAGTATCAGACTTATCACCACTTAAAAGAAAAATTGAATACACTCAAACCATATAAAAATAACACAAAGTCTATGAATGGAAAAAATGGTTTTAAATGGTTCATAATTTAATATTATGATCATGGGAGAACATAAAAAATAATTTTGTTACAAGATTCCTATATTTAGAAATAATATATCATAGTAAGAAATAGTTATCATTTTCATAATTTCATATTTTCCAATTATTAGCAAGTCCCGCCTCCTAATATAAATATTCATTTGTCGTCAAACTGGTAACAAAAATGACTAAAATTTGTGTTTATCTATCTACTGTATTTTCCATTCTTTTAAGACGTCCACTTATTCAACTGACCCTAACGATAAACATTTTAGTAGGGCGATTTACTATTTTACACCCCAGTCATCATTTTTTTAAAAATTTCTTTAATATGTCCCAAATAATGAAGGTTATAGAATTATCCATTTTTACAAATTTTAAAAAACAACTAATGATTAAACATACTCTTAATGAACATCGTATGTCTTGATGAAAAATTCATAATCCCAACACTCCCCTTTTGGAGATTATTTTAAACCATGGTTCATAAATCACTATAATATTCTATGAAATTTTGAATGAGTCACTAAACAATAATTCCTAACCTAGTAATACACACTCTTGGTAGAAAATAATTATATTTAATAAAACTATTAAATTGACCAAAAAAATAAATGATTAAAATATCAGAACCCAATTCCCTTGATGAAATTGTACCAAATTAAGAAGAATATTACATGAAAATGTTTTCAAGAAATATGTAATCATATAATCTTTAACACCCCAAGCTTCCACAGTACGTTTCCCTTTGAATAAGGTAATAGTTAGGGTTGTACGAAACTTGGAGATTTAACACACCATGACCAATCAAACGAGCCATTATGAATAGAAATACCCACTTTTTGAAAATTTATAAATTTTATATTTCAAAATGGACTTCATTCATGGATTAGGAATATCGAAATTAGCTTAGGGTGAATTTTTGGTATTTTTATGAACACATTCAATTTTTGATAAATAGTGAAAAACACTGAGTTATTGTTGAAAATTGACTTTTTATTTAAATAATTATATATTTTATTTAAATTTATTTTAGGTAAAAATAGATACATAATACCTATAAAAGTTCAATTTAATTCATTGGAGTCATTTTAAAATGAGTTTAGATATATAAAATTTTATCGAACTTTTTACTGTCTTTTACCCACCTCCTAGGAGCATTTCTAAATTTGTATTAAACATACTTTTCAAGCTTATGTGAGTTGAATTTCAAAAATTCAAGAGACATGGTTGATATCAGTAAGTAAAATGTGGATCAAGTAGATGAAAATAATTTTTTCGGAATAGTAAATTTTTAATTTTTTTACCACGATTAAAATTAAACAGGGTAAATTAAGGGTAAAAATGATATTATTATTACACAAAAACATGTACTAATTATATTGGATAAGTATATTTAGAAAAAAAAACAACCTTAGGAATAAAACATGAACTTATTTTCTCAACTTGGATTAGATTATGAAATTTATTGTTATTTTATTTAAAGAAGAGTTAAAAGAGTTAAATTCAATGTTTAATATCTAAAAGTTTTTTAATATAGGGTTACACACATTATTATTTTGACTATAAATATTCAATAGAGATATAAGAATATTTCCTAAATAATGGTATTCTATTTATATTTTTTATAAATTAAATAACTAAAAATTATTTATAACTCAATGATGATGCAGTAACAACCATATTAATGAATGATTAAAATAATTAATATTATAAATATCCAAATAAATCTTATTTGAGACTATTAATGATTTAAACTAAATATATAGGTTAATATGACATTATTGGGTTGATTAAATTTCTTTAGTTTTAAGTAATATTTTTTAGGACTTTAACCAAAATCAATTATTAAATAATATCCAAATTGACATAAATTAGTTTTTAAAACAAATAAAATATTATTCGTTGATATAATAATCCTAAAAATCTACGGTTCGGAAAAAATACATATATAATGATAGGTGTATCATTAATGAACCACATGGGGTTCTATTAGATTTTTATAGTATGTTCATTAAACATATAATATAAAAATACAACGACACGTGGTAAATGTCAAACTATTTAACTAAGAGTTAAATCTAAAAAATAAGGTTAATATAGTGACCCAAACTTGTCTAAAACATTTTGGTTGAGAGGTTTTCAACCCATAACCACATTAAAATTTAAATAATTCATTTTTTATCCATTATAAACTGAAAAATATTTTATTATAAAGCAATATTTAAATCTTTTCCTAAGGAACCCCTCACTCCTCTTACAAAAAGGTACATCCCGTTCTCTCAAATTCACACCATCAAAGCGATTTGGATTGGCCAAACACTGCCCAAATATCCTACAAAATGTCCTCCCATTCTTCTATAGGCCTTCATTTAGTCACAAATCCATCTTAATAAGCCCTTTTGATCAAATCAAAAGAAAGAACTTGAAGAATAGGTAAATATTTTATCAACTCTTCCATGTTATTTTCTTCTTCGACTTCTTCTTTATTTTTTGTTTCCATTCAAAAATAATAACTCCTATATCCTGTATATACTATGATATTATTATAAATATTGTACAACCATATTCATTATTCTATCCATCCTATAAAAGACAAAGTCACCATACGTGCGTATGTACGGATTACAGTATCCACATCGTGGTGTAGTTTGTTATTCATACACTTCATCATTTGGGTGGGTATAATAAAGAGTATAATTTATGTAAATAATAAATATAACATGGTAATGATTTTTTATATATGATATAAAATTATATTATATACGATTTTAATATCAATAGAATGATATTGTCTCTCGTGCTTATGTACGGATTACCGTCTCCACAAAGGCGATGAGATTCATTCCCTATTGTATCCATTCAAGACTAATTTTCAATGGATGGTTAAAAATAATGTTTAAAGACTTAATATAATTTTGAATATAATTATGATACATCCTATCAATAAAAAATATTAGTTACATAACAAGTCATATAAAGGAAAACGAATCAGTTAACACCGGAAACGATGATACTACTGAAATATCATTAACAAAGCAATATTAGAAGATCATATATGATATCATAATTATGTATACAATTCCGGTATAATTTAATAGAAATGATTTAACTATTATAAAAGATTTTAACGTACCATTGACCAAGGAAATGTATAAGGTAAGGGTTAAATTCACAATCTCTTTATCATTTGAGTTTATTTTTACGGAACTATCTACTGAGACCTCTTTATCATCCACATCCATGTTTCTTAAAAATGTATTCGAAAACATTTTTACTATCTACTAGACTATGGGTTAAATTAATTTATACACTTTTTTGACTTTTTATAAATTTTTTGAAAGGAACCTTTCCATCATTTTCCAAACAAGGTACCTTATGACCTTTTCGACAAAATTAGGGTAAGAATGTTTTTTTAACTTATACGGAGAGTTTGGCTATTTTCTGCTATTATAAAATTGTCTAAGCTTACCTTACAAGATTATAATAATATTATCAAAATATATGTTTTCATTTATAATTATATGACTTTTAAATGATTTCATAATATAATGAGATATTTATCTAAAAAAAGTTTTGATTTCATCAATGTCAAAATCCTTTGATGGATTTTAAGCTTATTTGATGTTGATTTATTATTATACAAAACATCCATATTGTATTGAAGATTTTTTGATATTTTTGACTATGGATGTGTTATTTTTACACCATTCATGATTTATGTATAATGTATTGACATTTGATATGCCATTTTTAATACGAATGATTATGTTATGATTAAACCTTTTCATATGAGGAATGAATTGGACTTAGTAAGTGATGAGTGGAGCCCACTATAGCTCTTAAATGCATTGGTAGGTCTCATGAGACAAAATAGTTTCTTGGAAGAAGGCTTTAAAAAAATATTATTTGTTGTCTTGGCACAAGGACTTGACTATGTGGTTATGAAGTCTTTCATTTTGCATTCCATCATTATGAAAGTGGCTATTGATATTGTATGTGATTATTTGACTAGTAGAATATCTATGTGAATAAGTAAATGGAATTATTTGATTTTATCTTCACCATATTATTCTAAAGTTAATGTTTAAAAGGTTTTGTTATAGTCTTACATTTCCTTAAATGCTTATGCTTATTTATGAATGTTTCCGCTATATTATTATCATTACTGAGAATCTGAGATCACCCCTTTCTATGTTTTGTTTTTCCCAGGGTTCGAAAAATTATATTATGACTGACCTGTAGAGATAGTCTATGGGATATGAATGTGGTTAATGAAGAAAATGTTGTTGTTGTTTTTCATTTTAGGGTGTAATGTAAAACTTATTGATGTATCTAGCACTTTCAAGGCTACTAAACTAATCGGTCTTTTGAGACCTGATCTTTTGTGACCATGCCAATGATACGTAATAATGCACTGACTCAGGGATTTGGGGGTTAGGGAACTACAATTGGTATCAGAGGAAGTTTAGTACAATCAATGGAAGCTATATTTAGAATAACTCTGATTAGAGCACATTATCCTAAGATATACTTTGAGAATTAGTATATAAGAACTTCTTAGAATTTTGGTATTGTAGAGATTTTGTGAGTTTTACAAGAAATACAACCCTGTTTGGATATGAGCAGGGAGAGGCAGCTCTGGCACAGATGTACCTAGGGGTAAAAAAACACCGCTTTGATCTAGACTCGAATGGGAACTGGTGCATGACAACTGGCCTTACTACACTCTTTGTTACGACGCTCCCAAGGGATATGTTTTGGATAAATATTATTTTCATTACAAACCGTTTTGAAGGGTTTATGAGTATATACTTCCTCAATGAAAACATTTTTTTGATTATGTATTATATCCATAAACTGTTCAATTTATGTTATCTGATATACAAGTTTGGAATTATGTAATGCGATTAATAAACTAATCTAGTGTATGCAATTTTTTAGAAATGGTGCCTGGTTGAAGGAATGGAAACTGTATCACTGCACTTAATCCATGTTGGGATTTACCTCTTACTGAAGAGATAATTATAGTGCAGCTGGTGAAGCAACTGTTGTTGGTCAGCTTATCACCATAATGGGGTAACTCACCTAGGTTATGAATAATAACCTTACCCCTATGGAGCTCCCTGATCCACAATGTGGAGGATTAATGTTAGAACACTTCATGAGGAAAAACCCCCCAATATTTAGTGGGAGTACAAATTCATTAGTAGATGAAAAATGGATATATTCATAAGAGATAATTTTTCACACTTTGGGGTGTAGCAAAAGTGGAAAAGTTGTCATTGCAGTTTATTGCGTCATGTGAGATACAGATCAATGGTGTTCATTGATTCAAAACACAAAGGAAGATGATTACGTATCAAATATAGAATAGAAGTATTTTAAAGAACTTTTCTTAGAAAAATACTTCCTTCATGACCATCGATAGGATATAGAAAAGAAATTTATGAGTCTGAGGCAAAAGGAGGATGATAATGTCGAATAGTATGAGGATAACTTTACAAGGTTATGAAGGCATAGAAGAGATTATATACATAACCCAAGGAGTATGATTGGTCGATTTTGTGATTGGTTAAAACCATTTCTCCGGTGAGAATTACTCTCAAAATCCTACTTGTCATACGAAGATATTGTATCATGTGCTATCAAGACAGAAAAGGAATTCTCTAAGTCTTACGACCTTAAATAAAAACAATAGAAGAATATATATTCTAAACACTCTGAAAATGGAAATAAGGGGAAGAAAGTAAAACCTGAATATCCATCCTATAGTAAATGTGGGAAGAAACACCCTGGTACTTGCCTGAAGGGATTGGGAGTCTGTTACAAGTGTGGTGAGAAAGGCCACCAAGATCGTGATTGCAAGGGGAATAAAAAGGCTATCAATGTTTAATGCTACAATTTTAGAGAAAGGGGGAATTATGCAAATGAATGTATTAAATTCCAAAGAAACTTACCTCAGAAAAGACCAAGGGATCAAGGCCAAGATTCTAATTTCACTACTACTGAGTTTAATGCTCTGAAAGATGCGGTGTCAGGTAATTTAATGGTTTCCTCAAGTTTAGAAAATGACTTATTTGATTCTAGATCATCACATTGTTTCATATCTTCCCAGTTTACTATGAAAATTAGATATTTTCAATTGGAATTACCAAGGGATTTGTTAGTAAAAACACTTAAAGGAAGTATCATTACAACAATGTTTTGTGAATCAGTTCCCATTAAGGAGTATAAATGTTCTTTATCTTCTGATCTCATCATCATACCCATGATTTAATTTGATATAATCATTAGTATTAATTGGATTTCAGACCATGATGCAAAAATTTATTTTGTGAAGAAGGAGGTTACAATTCTCGATTATGATAAAATGTACCTTATCATTATAGCAGAAATGTCACCAACTATTTCTTATATATATCCACACCTAGTAGATCAACTAAATTCAATTATTAGGAAGGAAGAGAATTCAATAACTGTGGGTGAGGAAAGGAATGTTCAAATAAATAATTTTGCTATTGTGAAAGAGTATATTGATGTGTCTCTAGAATATTTTCCTGGACATCCTCGAGAATGAGAAATTGAGTTTTATATTAATTTAATTCCTGGTTTTAGGCCCATATCAAAGACCCCTTATAGAATGGCCACCTTGGAATTAGTGGAACTAAAGAAACAACAAGAGGAAATTGAATAATAAGCGGTTTATTCACCATATTATTTCTCCATGGGGAGACCTGGTTCATTTTGTTAAGAATAAAGATGGATCTATGATGTTGGGCATTGACTACAGGGAGATCAATGATATAACATTGAAGAAAAACTATCCCCTACCTCGCATTATTGATTTATTCGACCAATGTAATGGAGCTCAATTTTTTTTCAATGATTGACCTTTAATCTTGATATCATCAGTTGTGGGTGAAAATAGAATACATTCTAAAAATAGCATTTAGAACCAAGTACGAACAATACAAGTTTACAGTAATGCCTTTTGGGTTGACTAATGAACCCTCTGTCTTTAGGGATCTAATAAATAGAGTTTTCAAGGAATATCTTGAGGAATTTGAAGTGGTATTTTTTGATGATATATTGGTATAATCCAAAAGCTACAAAGATCATAAAAATAACTTGTGCATCATTCTAAATAATCTTAGAAGAAATAAATTATATGGTAAATTTAGCAAGTGCGAATTCTGGCATTATGAGATTTCTTCTCTTGGACATATTGTCTCTAAGGATGTAATCATTGTTGATCATTCAAAGAACAAGGAAATACATGAATTAATAGCATTGACGAGTATAACTAAGGTACATATGTTTATTGGTTTAGAAGGTTATTATCGATGTTTCATCCAGAAGTTTTCCCAGTTGGGTGACCCATTGACAATGGTCACACTTAAATGGGTTAAACAAGCTTGGAAAAAAAGATTGTGAAGAATGACTTAAAGAATTGAAGATAATATTAGTCAATGCTTCTATCTTGTCTCTACCATCGGGGAATGATGGGTTTTTTATTTATAGTGATTTTTCAAAGAAAGGACTTGGTTGTGTCCTTTTGTAGAATGCTAGAGTTATTGCATATCAATCACGACAGCTAAAATTTAATCAGAAAAAACTATCCTACTCATGATCTTGAGTTAGCAGCTATAATATTTTCTTTGAATATATAGAGACATTATCTCTATGATGAAAAATGTGTGATTTATACTGATCATCAAAGTTTGAATTATATTTAATCACTGAAAGAACTCAACCTAAGGAAAATGAGGTGGCTTGAACTACTCAAGGATTATGATTTCCCAATAAACTACCACCTGGGGAAGGAAAATAAGGTGGAAGATGCTTTGAGAGGAAAGAATCATGGAGTTTTGAACAAGATGAGAGTTGAAAGGGATCATATTATCATATGGTAGTTTTAATACGAATGTTTATGTTATGTATAAACCTTTTCACATGTGGAATGAATTGGACTTAGTAAGTGATGGGTGGAGCCCTCTATAACTCCTTGATGCATTGGTAGGTCTCATAAGACAGAATAGTTTCATGAAATAAGACCATGACAAAATCTTATTTGTTGTATTGGAATGAGGCCTTCACTATGTGGTTATGTAGTCTCGCATTATGAATTCCATCATTATGAAAGTGGCTATTGATATTGCATGTGATTATTCGACTAGTATAATATCCATGTGAATAAGTAAATGGAATTATTTGATTTTATCTTTGCCATATTATTCTGAAAATCATATTTAAAAGGATTTAGTTCTAGTATTGCATTTCCTTAAATGTTTATTATTATTTATGAAAGTTTCTTCTATATTACTATCCTTACTAAGCATCTGAGGTCACCCCTTTCTATGTTTTAGTTTTTCCAGGATTTGAAAAAGTATATTATGACTGAACTATAGGGATATCTATGGGATATGAATGTTGTTAATGAAGAAAATGTTTTTGTTGTCTTTCATTTCATGGTGTAATGTAAAACCTATGAATGTATCTAGTACATCCATGGATACTAAACTAATCGGTCATTCGAGACATGATCTTTTGTGATCATGCCAATGATACGTAATAATGCACCAAATCTGGGCTTTGGGGTTGGGGCATTACAAAATCTATGAATTGACACATTTGTATGAAACACATAATAATCAAAACATGTTTTTCATAATCCAGATAGATATTTCCAAGATTCATTCTAAAAAATGATTATTCATATACTTTCAAAGGCTTCTATATCATTAGTAGGTTCCCATTATAGACTCTTATTAACTAATGTGATAAAATAATAATAATTTATATTTGAATCTAAAAGATAAAACAAAAAAACCCACTTCAAGGTAAAATAAATTATATAGATCTGCTGTACATATCATAATAAGCACACTCTATAATGTTAAAATGGTATATATAATGTACATAATACACACCACTAAAATCAATAAAAACACAGACCCCAAAAATCAGGGATATCATTTCAGAAATCTACTCTTTATATCCATGGTTTGACCATAAACATGCTACTAGTTATGTATTATTATTTTAATGCCTATATAATATCCAAAATGATGGGTGATGAGAATAGCCAACATAGATGACCATCAAATATGACACACACTTCCTTCATGTTAAGAAAAAAATTCACTTAATTAGGTGATGATTCATGTAGAAAAAGGCTCGTCACCCTCAATAAAATAACAAAACACACAATATGGATAAATAATAAATCAAAATACTAATTAGTTATAACCACCCACCCTTAGTATCTTCATAGTAAAATTAGGTTATAAATCCAACCATAATTGTATCATAAGAATATCACAACACCACATATTATGAGATTATGATATGAATATATGATTACAACCTAGCCACCAAAACCATCACTTATATTTGTTCATCTCAATTCAATAATTCCATAAAAACATACTAGTAGAAGAAAATACCATTTCAATACATATAAAAAACCACATTCCATTAACAAATCATACATCTATTGAAAGAATCATGGAAAGCCACATATCATTGGAAAAAAATGAACTCAACTAAAACCAAATAAATTGGATAGGATTTTTTGTTAAATAATATCTATAAATAACTATAATTATGAAACCATAACATATCTCATGAAGTTAGTATCTTTCTCATAACCCTTCAATTCAAATAAGAATCATTGGTCATGATGTTTCACTCTCTAGTACTAGCACCTGAGTCACCACATCATTCCCTTTAAAACTAGACATTGTCTTCATGTATAAATGGAACTAACTATCAAGTTAGAAACATTACAATAATTAGTTATCTATTTAATTAAAAACATATCTATCTAAAAAATTATTTTAGGTTAGAAACATATAATTATTTTGATCCATTCACTCTAAATCAACCTCTACCTTTATCTGTTGAAAATGAAAAAAAAATGTAATGAAACAAGTTAATGAACGTTCTTGTATAACTAGAAAATGATCCACTATAGCAGGTTATGTTGTACTTCTATATAAATACTAACAAGAATATCCAAACTAAAATAATATAAACTTATCCCTTGTCCGCACAATTTGAACCAACTATATAAAAATGAGTAAAATAATTCTTTTTTTGAATTTTTTATCTAAAATATTTCATGTGAAATATATAAATAAATATACATAAATTATATAAAGTAAAAACATCACTATGAACCATTCCCACATCAATACACATTTAAAAAATCTTGTTATTGAAGTCTCGTCTTCAAAATACTCTAGGAAATCATATACTAAGACTATATTCACCAATGAAACTCTCTATAAATAATCCAAAATTCCTCCCAATAGAATCCTAATAAAGGACCAACCATCAACCATAAATATGGTACTATAAAAACAACCCCACAGTACAGAACATGTTTGAAACCAAATAGTTTGCTTAATCACTAAAACTATTCAATTAATATTATCTAGATATCATTCAGACCATTTAAACTATTTTATATCCATAATTAATTAATTCTACATGAATATTTCAATATATCTGTCACATAAAAAATAATTAACACAAATTAAAATTCATTAAAATAAAACGAATAAATTAAAATATAAAATCATCAATCAATTAATATTCAAACATATTTCTAAATCAACATACAGATACTCATTTTGATTCTCAAAAGAACTATTTTATAAGAAATCCAAAACAACATATAGCACACCATCCATAAACACTAATGAAATCCATATTGACTACCTATAGAGCTCTAAATTCCACTACAGAATAGAATCATGAAACACCACTATCAATAGTCATTGAAATTTAATATCCTCGTCCACTATTTTGAAATATATACTCTAAAAAAACAGTCATATTTTTATTTCATTAATAGAAACCCTTATGTACAATTACACCAAATATAGACAATATAATGTACTAAAGAGAATAAACATCAAACAAGTAAGACCTTATAATAATATTTAAAAAAATTACCCCAATATTCTGTTAAAAATTATAGGAGATTTACCAAAAAATTAAAATAAACTCCTCAAACTCAATTGAAAATAATTCCAATTAGAAAATCCAACCAATTAATTATTATGATGTTGAAGAAATTAAAATACATGATCATAAATAAAATTTAAAATATTTTAATTCCTATTATGTTAAAATTGATAAAAATTCCATCAATATATATATATATAAATATGAATGAAAAACTAGGACAACAACATTCTACACTCCATTAAAATATTTTATCTATGATAATCCTAAAATCCAAATCAATGCGAATAAAACAATAGAAATATTCTCATCACTATATTCATAATAATAACTAAAAAATAACATAATAACTCATCATAAAATAGAAAATTAATGAAATATAGAAACTAAATTCACTTCTTGGACCATCACACCAAGACATTTTTCATAATTACACCATTCCTCTATAGAACACTAACTAATGTAATAAAATCACCATGAATATATTTCTCTAGATAATTGTAAATAATAGCTGGATACTATAAAAATTATATATATTCATCCATACATAACTCTCTTTAATTTACCCCATTATAAGGATCCAATAAATAATTTTTCAATTTAGAAACATGAAAAACAGCTTAGACTTTTTATAAATGAGGTTAAAGTTAAAATAAGTACACCAACATGCCAAATTTATATAAGAATTTAACAAGATCAATAAAACATGATTATAATATACTACCTTGGTCAAATATGTGATACTTATGCCATACCATAACTAAAACATAATCTCATGATCTTCAATATTAAACATTTATGATATTTTCTTCAATCTGAATAGAAAGTTTTATGAAAATGTGCTATTTTCATCTACTCAAAGATTAGCATAAAATATTTTGACATCTTATACCCCAAATTACGATCACACACTAATGTATCTCTGATATCCACTCAATAAAAAGATGAAAAATAAGGATTTCTAAACAGTGTTTCATGTCATTTTTCACCAACAAATAAATATTAATGTTTTTATAAGATATATCTACAAATGGTTGGCCCTCATCCCATGTGCCACTAATGTATAAATGAATTTTTCACAACACATCGCCCAATGTCAAAAAAATATTATCTAATTGTATATTTATATATGAATAAAATTATTTAATCAAACATAATTGAATTCTAAATCCGTGATATAATACTCCCCACTTCTTATAAATATAATGAATATGAATATAAAACAAAATCTATTTAATAATCAATGAAACAAAAATATCTATAAAATATATTACCATACCAAATAATACATTAAAAAATATATTCTATTGGGTGTTGAATGAGTGATTTGTTTTAACCTTTCCAGAAATACACATATATCCTCATAATCTATTGGTGTATGAGAAATGTTTATCACGAAATTGAGCATTAGTTTATTTTCCTTCTATAGTGGAATAAATAATGGGTAAAATATACCAATTACAAAGTTATTGGAATAATTATATAGTTTTAATGTAATAAATTTCTCAATAAACTCCCACATAGGCTAATGTAAACCATTCCACCCAAATTAAAACATAAAAGCATGATACGTATTTTACACACATAGATATATAACCAGATTTTATCACTTAAACACATATAATACAATATTAAAATACACTATATGACCAATAAATTTACTCAGAGCATATCATTGTGATTCCCACCATTTTCCAACCATCATGCCTATCACCAGAAATTATAGAATCATGTTATAATTAGCTATAGAGATTTCCCAACTAAGAAAAAAGAACTTGTTTCAGCAAATATGAGTCGATAAATATTTTAAAAAATAATTAATAACCATATTACAAACACACACACACACACACACAAATATATATATATATATATATATATATAACGCAACTAACTCCTTTATCATCATCCACTCACCGTTCAAGACCCAAAAAACATAATTGTGCATCTTCCCCCCAAATGTTTTTTTGGTAAATTTTATCTTTATATCATAATCATGAATCATATTAATATATATCCATTCCTAAAATATAATTCAGTTATATAAATGTTATAATTTAATATCTTGTGGTCTAGGAGGACTTTATAATAATCTATAAACTAATAGTTAATCCATATCCTCAATGAATATAAAACAATTATAACCATGAAATTAGGGGTAATACTTTTTTCATCATTATGTGAATCCTCATAATACTACTCATGGTAAAAAATACCCATTAGAGGCCTCACAATATTCACATAGTCATCGTTCAATACATGAAACAAAAAAATTTCTAGAATTCATATATTAAAAAATTCCTGACCTTTATTGATAAAATATAGCAAAAGATTTACAATAAGATAAAAATTTGGAAATAATCTCTTACAATACCCCATTAATGAACAAAAGGTATAAAACATCAAGAAATTACATGGTTATTTCTACAATAGAGTTAATACTTATTGGGGTAACTATATTACCACACTTTAATATATAATAAAAATGAAAACTAAACTTATATTACCAAAAATTGAAAATCAATAACTCCCATTGAAACTGATTCAAAAATCAACATCCTCTTACTCTAACACAGGATTCACTAAAATATAATCAATAAATACAAAAAAAAAACATACAAAAAATTGTTGAAAATTACACTACATCAATCCAAAAAACACTATTAGTGTTTTTTTAAACCAGATGACATCACCACATACCGATAATGAATTTATCGATAATAAAAATATATCATCTAAAAATATAATACCTGAATCCTTTACTGGAGATATCTAAAACCAAACCCAATTTTTAAAAATGGGCATAAAAAATGTCAATAGAGATCTCCTATACTTGATTATGGATAATGTTTTTTTCAATAACATAATCCAACTAACTATTATTTATTAAAATTATCAAGACACGATTTATATTCATAATAATAAAATTGAGTGCACCACATAGTAACACACATCCTGAAAAATTCTATTACAATAAATTCCATCAATATAATATTTCCCCCAAGAATCACATTCATTGAAATATTATTTAAATGAAAAAAAGTCATGGTAGTTCTCTAATGAATCCCAATGATGAATTCAATATCATTCCATTGTGGAATATAATGAATCTTTTCAAATAAAATATCATTTTAAAATACTGTTCCTAGTATATTATGCTGTTTTTAGTAATTATCATTAGTATGTTGATTATAAATATATGTTTCATGATGATGAATATCAACATGAATTAAGATTGAAATATCTAGTATATTTTTTATATGTTGTTGAGGTGATCGATGGAAGAGTAATTTATGAATTTTGATTGACTTATTAGAAGATATGAAGATGTTGAAATAATAATTTTTGAGGGTTAACGTACCATATATTTGACGACTATGAATATGACATTTTCATGTGTGATTACCCACTTATAGAAATTTATCCATAACTAAAATGGTGTTAAATTAGTGATCTTAGTTATTTACATGTTTCTTTCAATGAAACATTTACAACTAGTTAACATGGGTGATGTTAGTTTTTGACACAAGTTCAAACACACACTGACACAAAAAGATCATTAATTTATAATTTTCACCAATCATTGTGTAGAGGATAATCCTTGGTGTAGTTCTAAACATAATGAAACCAAACCACCCACTATAATTAATATTCATGTAAAATTAGTAAGTTATAACCCTGAAAATTGTGTTTCATATTTTTTGATTGTGCCTTGGTGTATCCTACATGCAAGTAAATCCAAAAAATTACAATATTCAACATGATGAGTGAAAATTGATACATATTTGACCAATTGAAAAAGACAAGTCATTTATGTGTGTTGAGTCCATATTCTTCATCTTCTTTTTGTATTCCTGTATAGTAGGAAGACATATTTCAATTACACATGAAGATATATATGAAACAACATATGAGTATGAAAATATATCCTTCATGAATTATTTATTAATGAAATTTATATAGAATATACGACTTCTTCTTTCCCCCTTTCTATGTTGTGAGCATAATGAAAAAATTCACATTACATTTATTAAATTTCACATGAAACACCGAATACTTCTCCTTATCTAAATTTTTTCACAAAAAAAATTATAAATAATCTTTTATATATGAGCCATTAATTTTTATTTTTCCTCTTATAATAAAAATGTTAAACATATTTTAAATTTAAAACTATGAAAAAATAGCATTCAAAAATATATTGTAGCTCATTATTCAAATATTCACCTAAATGTCAGATTTCCATTAAAAATATCATGATCCTATATCATTAAAAATCTTGTAATTATTTCACATTTTATCAACGTTTTCCAAACGTATTACAAATACACATTAATATAAGCATAAATTTAAAATACTAGATAGTGAATACTGATTCGTGGCATAAAAGGGTCAAAAATTATAATTTTTGTTTAAAAATGTATAGAATAAAGTTAAACCTTATCATTATATATGTTTAATTTAATATCTCCATACTCATAATCATCATATTAAATTATTTATATTAAATTATTTTTAGAATCTCTAACAAAAAACACAATATAGGATGACTCAAACGCATCAAAAATGATACAATGTCAAAATAATATGAATACAACGTCATAACACTCAAATAGAAGTATTTAGACACTCTAAACAAAGTTATGAATTTTCATCGATGTAAAATGAAATGAAATGGAATTCATATGGTTCTATTATTATAATTCATTAAAAGTCAAAAAATATCCAAATACATGTGTTGATGTTATATAGAGTCTTCAAGTTAAAAAATCAAGTCCTATGGTAACCTTAATGTCATAAACTAATTTTATATACTCTGGAAAATTATTTCAATTCTAAATATATCTTTGAGTATTATAAATTTATATTTAATTCAAATGATTCCTTTCCTATTCCATATATCCTCATAAAAATTAAAAATGAATTCACGCACTCTATAATATTAGAATAGAATTTACCTCAAATGAATCACCAAACAACACATGATTTTGTCCTTGAAATATAGGTGTAAAACAAAATAATACACAACCATCATATCAAATTCAATTTTTATCATTCTATTTTATCTTCATAAATCGAACCACCTATAATAACTTTATATATCTCAGAATACTTTTCTATTTAGTATTCAATGAAAAGTCAAATACAAAATATTTGTTCCTAACTATTCACCAAAAATACAATTTATAAAAAATATCATTTTTGGGGAATGAATAATATGACTGAATATATGATTCCAACAGTGGATGGATAAACCACAAATTCAAAAAAAGTTTATATCAACCGGTTGTAAAGAAAAATAGAATTTACACTACCAGATGCTACTATTCCTATCATAGTAATATGAAATTATTATATCATCAATCTCTATAATAACTAATCATAAGAAAAATAACACAAACTCAAAATATAAATTAACTAATATATTGTTTGGGAAGTAAAAAATTAACACCGGTTTTATGTGGTTTATAATTTCATCATATGTTCTTAAGAGAACTCTTCGAAATAATTATAATATAATAAGTATATGTTTTGAAAACACTACAGACATAATAATTACAAATAAATATTTACAAGTATCCAGTTTGCACCTTTTCCAACCTACTTTTATAGAGGTTAACTTTTAGGTAACTATTTGACACTGATCATCAAAATTTATGATTAGTTATCCATTAACATCTCTATTTAGCTGATGCATCCAATGACTCAACCAACTGAGACTGTACAATTTTAACAATTCTAAAAAACCAATATACACATCAAATAGTGGATGTTTTAAAAAATCTTGTATTCCAACCTATATGTTGAAGGTTACTACTAATTCTATTAGGATATGTCCATGACCAACTATTGGTGGTTGAGATTTTGATGATCAAACATCATGTAGTTTGAAAAAAACATCATGATACCAAAATCCTCCAACATAAGGATTTAACATTAGAACCTCAATGACATCCCCCAAAACAATTATCTTAAATAACTCATCATTATGAGTTTTTACAGTGTTCTCTATCATCCCCACATTGATCAGAGTCTTAGAAAGTGAATATATTGCATCATGATATCATAAAAAAAAATAGTGAACATGTATTCTTGATTTTCACTTTATGTGATATTCCCTATCTCAAACAAATTGTCCTCCAATAGACCCTAGATGAAATATGGATTTCAGAAAATGTGTTTTTTTTCTTGAGTGAATTAAAAATTATTGCAATGGTGGACAACACACAATTCTATAGAGAGTAACGATCATCCTTAAAATTTATTTTCGAGTTCCTTTTGCTAGATAAATAGCCTTATAAACATTATACTAGATTATATAAGTGTAAAATATTCTACATTACTAATAAATAAACTAAAAACATGTTATGAACAAGACTTACAGCTAATCTCTATTCCACCTATGATACAGAAAAAATATTTTTTAATTTTCTGAGTTTTGGAATCACAAGTGAAATATGTACGAATAAATAATTATAACTTTCCATCTTCCCCGAATAATGACATTATATCTACTAATCCATTATGGTATAAGATAATACACATCATAGCCTCATAGTAATCCTTCATAGGGATAGATATGAAATGACATAAAACATCAACAACAAAAGAAATATCTTGATGAATATAAACCAGTTTGAACATTTTGATTCCAATTAATAATCAATATAGATGTTATTTCAAAAATGAAACCTCTTAATTTTTTGAACTTTCATTTTACAAGGATAACATGATATTTCTAGAGAGATTAGTTCCAAAAGATTTATATCAGGTCATTTTGAAAATTTCAATGGTCTTATAAATGTATTCCTTATAAGATAGAACCTAGGTTCCATATTTTAAATCAATATCTATTTTGATCATCAGGAGTTTCTTGGAATGACAATTGTCCTTTATTTTTAATATTATAAACATATCCCTATTCAAATCCTTAATATTTTAATTTTCTTATCTATTTGGTAAAAATTCATCCAATTGGTTTGTGATATTTAAGTATCTTCAATAATTCCATAACATCTAATTGAAATAGATATCATAATCACACATTGTGAAAATTTTCTATTTTAATAAAGAATCTAACATATATTTCCTCTCTAAAGGTTCCAATTTAAATCCAGACAAACATTTATTCCCATTGAAAAGATGGCCCCAATCCAGTGGTTTTTAAATACCTTGAGATGCTTCATGTTGATATCATATTCCAACTGATCATGAAGAAAATAATTCTTCACATCCATATTATTTGAGTATAAACCATTAGTTTCAACCGTTATTAGTACTTTTATTATTTTAGATTACTTTACTAGTAGTGAAAATAATTTAAGGAAATTGATTCCTTCCTTCTATTGGAATAATTTCACAACCAACAGGTCCTTATATCTTATTTTTTCAATGATATTTTTCTATAAAATGGTTAAACCATTTTATAAATTATTTATTTTATAATGTTTAGTTAATTAATATAACTGATTCCATTGGTTCCTGGGAAAGTTATTCATTAACCCATGGTTAACACCCACTACTTCGAGAAACCGATAGTTTCTTCCATACCAGACATTCATGTTCCCTAATATATGTTGGAAATGATAAGTTCACATCAACCCCATTCCACATGATAGGTCATTTTACACTACAAAATTTTAGGAATGTTGTTTTAACATTCACTAATAATTTAGTTCATATTGGTTGTTATTTTTCTGTTGCTTCTACAAATTTATCCAGTAACCAAGCATTTTATCGGGCTTCTACAGTTCTTGATAAATATTTCACACTAACCATTGGTTGAACATATGTTTCATTCTTACTAAAATATGTTTTCATTAGTATTTATTATTTTATTTTCTTCCCACTAAAATAACATGTTCTTTAGAAGATTACCTCTTTTCCTCAAGTTTTTATTCATCCATGCTATTGTATTTCCACCTAATCTTCTTATAGAAGATTAAATCCTAAATTAAAGTGATATTACATTGAACATAAATACTAATTAGGATACTAAAATACTAATTTAAATAATTAAAATGATGAAAACATTGGAAATTTCTACCAACATATCCATATCCATAATGTCAATAAGGATAAATGTGATGAAACTGGATAAATATTTTGGGGAAAACATATAGTAGCTTATCAAACCAGAGTAATTTTTTAATAGTTTTTAATAATAAACATGGTGGTATTATATTTTAAATGTATGCTATTATGTTAATTTATTCCTCTTATATGTCCTTGGAAATAATGGAGTACCCAATAATGTAAATATACTTCTCTTTTAAATTATGATTCATTTTCTCTACCTCTCTATTTTTTAGAGTATTTGGTACTAATCACTAATTCTTGATTATAATATTTTGATAGAAATATCAATTTTATACTATAATAATCAACAAAATTATCAAATCGTAAGCTCTAAAATTTACAAAAAAATCCTAGTCCACCATGGAATACCACTATACAGGGATATAAAACAAATCAAATTATTTTTTGAGAAAATAAAAACATTCATTCAACATGGAATAAACCATGATTGTGATAGAGTTTACTAATAATCCATCAGATTAAAAAAATCATGTCCCAAATATTATATATGAGCTAGCCATAGATTCTAAGATCAAGGATTTATACATTGAGATTGAATTAGACCCTCTTTGTAATTATAATCACACAACCCTCACAACTTTCAATAATTGTATGATTGAGATTCCAAATTCGCTTTTATACTAGATAATTATAGTTTAACTCCCTAATGTGACCAAACCATTAATAAAAGGCATTCAAATTTTTGAGGTATGATGCTTTTTCCATTGTACTACTTTGTTAACATCGAGTTATATAATCGTTTTTGTCTTTACTTACTTGGGTCAAAACCATGGATCCCTATGTGATTTTCTAGATTATTTTGTTGAATGTAGTTCTGATACCTTTATTATCTTACTACCCCAATGAAATTAAATTCCAACCTAGACCTAGTATGTTTCTCAAAAAATGAAATTAAAATTTTATAATCTTATGCATCTAGAGATTTATATATTGTTTTCTAATCCCCTCCAATGTTTCATGGCCTACCAAAAAAACATTATCAATGCTTAAAAATATATATATTTTCATGAATCTACTATTAGAAGATGAGTGGAATGATTTACCAATGTCAACTACCCATAAATATAATAGATTATGAAAAGTGAGTGGTAAATTATTGTTATCATCTTTTTTAATAATGGATTTTAATATTTTGGTATTTTTTCTCCAACTACCATCCATGTTTTTTCTATACTCTTTATAATTATGTCCCTTGTTACCCAAATTCTAGCATGTAACCACTTGGAAGTTCAAATTTTCATGAATCTTCTCCATTAATTTCTATTATTTTTTTAATCATCTTAATTGGTGAGTGTCCCCTTATCTTGGTATTCATCACAGTTCCAGAACATTCATGGAACCCTCTTCTCTATTGATCTTTGAGAATAAAATTTTGAACAACTATAAACATAATATCAGACACTAAATATGACTTACATAACACTATCACCTTAGTATCTCATGATTCTGAAAAATATTAATGTAATATACTAATCTTCATATCATATATAAAAGTAATTTTCATTGAATTGAGATAAAAACCGATCTTATAGAAATAATTAACATGATCATCAATATATAATTCTTCTAATATACTCATGACAAGAAACCATTTGATTTGGAATCCATTTTTTATAGCTGTTGGTTTTATATACATCCATTATAAGTCATATATATGTGAAATCATGCTTTTCTTTTGGTTTATATTGATGTAAAAAATCATATTCCAAAATCATCATCAAGAAGTCTAATTCATTTGGTCTAATATTTTTCATTCATATTTACATATCCTTAAATAGCAAGAATTAAATGTAAATTCCTTGTTATGATGAAATTGAAGAATGGAATATAGGAACTGTACCATTTTATTTTGCAATTATTCATTTTTCTAACCCAAACTAAGTTTTGTTGAACATAATTATTTGAACAATTCTTTTATCAGTTTCTATATCATCCCTTTATAGTTTTACCAACTAAAATTAAATAATATTTATATGAAATTAAATAATTTTCCTTGGATCATGAGTGTGTTGAAATATTGATTCCCTCTAGTAACACTTTTTCAAGATGAAATAAGACTCATAGTAATTAAATACAGACCGCAAATGGTTGAACCATGGGTTTACAAGAACAACATATTCATCAGTATTTTTGCACAGTGTAATTTCATTTACTAGGTATTCATATTATATTTATAGATAACCTAAATTAGGATGTCAATAATTACCTTAATCACCACCCAGATGATTAAGAAGACACACTAAATAAACTTATGTATGAATACAAATAATAGTATCGAGAAAAATAAATATTGGTTTTATGAGGCTTATAGATTCATTCTATTTGAATGAGAAAACAAATAAAACTATTATTATTATCAGAATCACATGTTTTATAGACACTAAAAGGATGTAATATGTCATTAAAATTTTTAATAATTTAAAAGTATCCAATATACAACTGGTGCATCTTCTTTATATAGAGTTTCATAAAAATTTGTATAGGTAACAATCATCTCTAAAATTTGATACTATCCATCAGTTGATTTCTTCATTCATTTTGTGCTTTCACCGACTCAACTCACCAGATGGGTACATTATTCATTATACTAAATTAACAGTATATACAAAATTCATTATATTTTTGTGATTTTGATTAGCCTGAACCATATTTTTAAGGTTAATATTTCTTATGTTCTGATAGTTCTGGAGAAAAAAAAACAATAACAAAACATTTGGTGAGTGAAATTTCATAACTTTAAGTTAATATTATAATTAAAAAACCACTCATTTAGACTTGATTGTTAATTACTTATCATAAATCAATATAAAACTCTGAAATTTTATTAATGAGACACCAATAAATAATTCAATTGAAAAATTAGAAAATACAATGTATAATATAGGAATATTTATAAAAATTGTCTTGTAGTTCATAAAAAATTAATAAATGCTCAACAAATTCCAAACTGATTCCCCTAAAGAAATAGGACAATTTGAGGATTAATTAAAAATGAGTAATTTCATTAATAAATACATGGTGATATATTTTTGAATCAACTGTTTAGTAAGAGATAAAATAATCCTCACATCATGTTTTTCCACAACATCATAGATCTGGCTAACAATCCTATTATAATAAAAACTCATGCTTATACATTAAAAAACTATTAAAATAGATTACACAAACCTCATGATGAATTCAAAGCTAACCCCATTAAAAAAATATATCAAAATATATACTCTCATTAATGATATATATATATATATGTCTGTGTGTGGATAATACCCAAATAGAGAACTGACCTTTTTATATATAGCTATTAAATTTTCTAGATAAATATTCAGTATAATTCACAATACTATATGGAAAAATATTGTATAGGATTATATAATTTGGATACTTGATATATAATCACCTTATTTCCTGATTTATATTCAAAATATCATAAGAATTCGTTCTCACATAGTACACTTTATACGTATACCATACCAATAACCATTCATTACAACCTAGAGATAGGAAAAATAATTAATGCAAAGCTCAAATTCTCGGTGAGGGAGAATATATGATATATCAATCAATGAGAATAAGTGACAATGCTACAAGAATTATTTTATGAAATAATGATCCAGACATAGAATAATAATACTCAATTATTTAATGATCAGTAATCATAAATCAGGGAATAATGATTTTTAATTACAAAATTCATAAGTTATATGTGTTAATAATCACTAATAAAATATCATGATACATGAGGTAATATCATAAGAATAATAATATTTCATAACATTTTGGCTTATACATTGACATATAAACCATACCATATGAAATGGTTAACTAATAATAGCATCATATCATAATATATCAATCATTACAACATTCAATATCATAGAAGATTTTGAGAAATTAATATTTTCTCATACCATAGAGGATCAGGAATCTCTTTCTTTTCCCTATAGTGTATAGATTATATCAACTTGTTTCCCATCATTGTCTTTTCATATATGAGGATTTTCCCAAATATTTGGAGGTATATAATGGACCCACTAATAATATATTCGTAATCTATAATATATATGACTCAGGGTTCTAAAAATTGTATAAATTCTATCATAACATAACCCATGGAAAATAAACATAAATTCATAAATATTTCATCATTTCATTATATCATAACCCATAAAAATTAAATTATTTACATAAAAATCACATCATAACAAAACTAACCCATGGGAATGAAATGGGTTTCTTGGTATCATCCTTTAATCATTATCATCATTTTTTATATGGAGAACAAATAGATGATATCATAATATAATATTTCTACTGAATCATAAAAATACATATGGTAAGTTCATTTAGATGAAAATAATTTTAAAATAACATTATATCATTTCATTGGTAATATAAAAAAAATTATTGTATATTGATAATATTTAACTATATGTTCTTAGAATTTTGAAAAAAAATCAATTTCGTTGAAAATAATCCTGTAAATTTCTAATGGAATATTTAAGTAAAATAATGGTCTTCAAGGTAAGAAAATCCATATCATATTTATACGTTAAAAGAAAACTATCCTTTCATACTTTTGTAAAAATTCATAAATAAATTGATCAGAAAATGATTCATAAAAAATATTCATTTCAAACATTAGTATATAATTTAAAAGGTATTAGAAATATCCTTTAAATAAATTAAATATATTGTTCAAAACTTTTAATACACAATCCTAAAGAGTATTTACATGGAAATATTTTTCGACCAATAATGGAATTTGGTAAAATGTTTATTGAATACATTTTCTCAATCTTTTAAGTAAAATATGATATAAATTTAGTAATAATACATAAAAAATACAAGAATGGATATATAAAAATATAATATACTGGGATTAATTAATAATATCCATAAAGTTTCCCTCAATGTAAATTTAGCATAGATAATACAAAAAATGAAATGAGACTGTTACATAAAACCTTACCTCATAACTCGTTTTTGTTATATGTGTTAAAACCTCTTATATAATAAATATGGATTTAAATAAAATATATTAATGATCCACACACATATATATTTATATGTCATGCAACATATGATTTATTAATATCTTATTATCACCCATTTATTAACAATTCTTAATCAAAATCAATATTCTACCTTATAATTGCTTTGCTTTTTAGGCATGTTTCCATTAACCAATTCCAATACTTGATCATTGAACATGATTCCATCATATAATGAATTATAATCATGTCATAAGTATCATATTATATCATTATAAATAATTTCACAACTATTCATATAAATTTGGGTTAAAAAATGAATTATATCACCTCAATGAGACAATAATCCATACATACACATGAGTGTTACTTCCACATTTTTATGGATGGAAAAAATAATAGGTATTTAATAAATAATCATTAAAAATTATTATATCATAAATATAATATCTAAATATTACATCCATCTTAATAACTAACCATGAAACGTAGTGCTGTAAAATGTATTATATTATTATGTGGAGGTGGTAGTCCACATGTAGGAAAGATCAATACATTATTTTCAAAATTTATAGATATAATGAAAGAAAAGGTTTCTTTAATATCATAATAAAATGAAATTATTTTTATGATACTAGAGTAATAAATTTTTTATAATTAAAATTTATTTTTTGGATGTATAAGAATAGATAAATTTGGAAATAGCCATAAAAGTTGAATACCTATTATTTAAGAGACCTTATTTGGATTTCAGCTTAATCCTTCATTAGATTTAATTAGATAAAGGACATAATATATAATATTATTTCAAGTAATCATTGTTGTTATTCCATCATGTATTGGTCGATCAAGATTTCTCAATCTTTTTTAATACTAAATAATATGTGGTTCTCTTTTATAAGGGATTGAAGGATACACTTGGAATTATTTAATGCATTTATTAATATATTTATATTTATATTATAATATAGTATAGTTTAACCAAGGAACCAAAAAATATAATATAAGATGTGATAGGGTATAAATAAAATCAAATAATCAAATTTGGATAATATTTAATACATCTGAAGCATTATCTCATAGTTATGAACCGTAAAACCATTACAACCATAACTATAATAACATAACTTTTTTTCCATGATAAAATTTCTATCAGAACAAAAATATAAGTGTATCTTAAAAAATATTATACTTGATCCTTCCAAATATAAAATCCATTTTATAAGATTCAATTACTATAGGTGCAATAAATTACATTTATTATAATAATATACAATCAATACAAATAGATGTTTCAAAAAATTATATATTTTACCATAAAAATAATTTTACATTGAAATGATCTTAAAAAGTGGGTTTATATATTTTTTATTCCATGAGAAAATGATGTCTTTATGACATTTTTATCAATCCCAAACTAATTAGTTCAATTTCTCCTATGAAAATGAACTGTTTTCCAATCAAAACAGTGGATGATAAATATAATGAAATATTTAAATTTTATTTTAATTTCTCCCCCATTTAATACAATATCAAAGGATAGGATTTGAGAGTGGACTGGAAAACATACCAAAACCTTGATATGGATGATATCAAACAACCAACATTATCCTTATATTCTAAAATTCATCCTTTTTTAATTTCTTGGTTTACACATCTGCAATTTTTTGATTTGTTAAAAGTAATTTCAGATTCAATTAATTTATTTTCACAAGTTCTCTAATGAATTTATAATTTTATAAATGTTCAAGGATATTGAATGATGAACGGGATTATATAATACTTATGTCACTTTTTTTATCCAAACCCATGTGTATTGGAAACTTCACTTCAGTCTTGAGTCCTGAAAATAATTCTTTACCCACATTATATGGGTTGTGGATTGTGTAACGACCACAAATTCTTCATAAAAATGATTGATGTAACTAAATTATTCTTCTCAATGTGATGAAAAAAACTCCTATACCTAGGTATTATTTCCCTAACATATTTGGATCCTCTCTCATAAACACATCCATCCTATTCTATATCATTATAGCTAAATAGATTCAAACTTTCCTTATTATCATATTTCAATCCCAAGTCTATTTTTTGATATATCAAGAATCCATTATTTATTATATATATGGGATTATTTTGTTACAAATTAACATATGGTAAAATATATAACAATATAAACTAAATCCGAACATGAAATTATGAGATACAATAAGTTTCCAATATGTTTCTTAAACAATCTAGGATCCACTTCCGTTCATTTCTTATCATTGGAAAAAAATCCTCCACTATTATTAGAGTTTAAAATATATTTGAATTATCCATTCCAAATAATTTATGATTTTCCCTATCAAACATATATTTTAATAATAAAAAATATGTATCCTGATAAATTCTTGAGAAAATAGTGTACATTATCACACCTAGAATATAAATTTCAAAAATATTATCCATCTCCTTAGATCAATTATAAAAAACTTCTTCATTATTTTCAATAAAATATCATATCATTTATATATACTATAATAAAGATATATTTAGTTTTTCATTATTTTTAGTGTCATTTTTCCCACTCTTATCATTATGAAATTCATTTTATTCAAATAGTTTTCCATCAGAGAATACAAAGACATGGGCAATTGTTTCACCCCAAATAAATCTTTATTTATATCATAATCATGACTCTATTTTTCAATGAATATGAACTCATATGGTTACTAAATGTGTTCATCATGGTTTAAATAAAATTTGAATAAGAAAACCATGATATCCATTTAATTAATTCTATAATTATTTTTGACTGCAATAGTAATAAATTTTCTTCCAGGCTCAATACATGAAATAAGTGAAAGGGTCCAAATGATGTATACCCTATTAACATTATAATAGTATTTTCACAAAAATATTAATTTTTATAAAAATTCAATTTTCCATTTTCATTAAATTTATCTTAGAGTACCCAGTCTGTTTCAGTCATATTATCGTGAATATGTTTGAGAAATAAATATATAGTATAATTATTTTATATTTTCTATATTTAATCATTAATAGAATCAACCCACTGTTAATGATCTAATACTTCTAATATATATTTATGTTCAACTTGAATGAATAATGAAATTTTTTTTCCTTAGAGATACCCATGTTTTTACCTAGTCATTTTTATCTCCAAAAAATTTTATGGACTTGTAGATTACTTCATTTAATTTATTGAGATAACCTAGGTTGTTCTTATGTACCTTGAATGGTTGAATATTCACTTCAACCTTTATATTTTTATTAATATCATCTCTATCTAAAATTTCATCAAAATTTTTAAAAAAACAATACCATCATCACTTCCATAAAATTTTTCGTCGGGTATAATATACTCTTTGAATGTTCTAGGACCTTTATATTAAGTAAATTAACAATTAATCTATTCATTTTTATATATGAATAGTATTATATTCTATTGGGAGGATTTCAATAAAATATTTAGGTCACAACTCTTTGATCAAATATTACTTGATTCTATCCTTTTATATTGATATTATAGAGGATATCTAATTGTTTAATATACATAAAACTTGGAGTATTCATTTAATACATCTCAAATAGAGTAATATAATAATTTTTTTCATAATAAAATATGTTTTAATGTGATCTTATACTCTAATTTATTCCCAAATAATTTATTAATAGGTATCATTGTCATTTATTATAGTCCATGCAATGTATAATAATAATAATATAATTTTTATTTGTGAATAATAATTTTATTATGAATTATAAGGTATGTTTAGATTATGGTGAATATAATTCTTCATACGATAATCATCAAATTTATTTTCTTTTTACCAAACACTATTATTAGTCTAGACTTTCATTGTGGAGGAAATTGTACACCTTTTTTACACTTTATTTAAATCAATTGATCATTATAAGATCATATTATTTATGTTTATTGAAATTTTTCAAATTAATGTGAGTAAATTCATCTGTCAATTAAATGATGTAATTATACCCATCGGTTGATTTTATTTCAAATGGTTATGTATATGTGTTAAAGGATCTTTTAAAGTAGATGGGTTGATTTAACTTCAATCTTCTTATGTGTTGGATTTGAAATATTCTTCTTTTGACACATTGGTCACATAAAATTTCTCTATCTCTCTCTATTTTTTATTTATCTAATCTTTATGATCATATTCTGCATGAGTGAGGTCACTCTTAGTTTTTTTATTAAATATGACCAAGGATTCACCATAATGTCAAATTGTCTTTATTTATTTTAGATTGACATTAATTTTCATCATCCCCCACTCGATATGAGTTAAGAATACCCTTATGACCTATTTTCACCACTCTTCCATCATCAATGTTCATAACCAATATCCTTTATTTACTGAAAAAATGTATTCCCTTCATCGTAAAACTAATAGACACATAATAGGTTATGTTTCAATTCATCAATTGGAAGTGTGATTTTGGGTTTTATATTATCTCTATAATAAATATATTATCAAATCATTTATATTGTAGTGACCCATAATTTTTAAGATTCAATTGTAACAAATGTGCCCCACTAACAATAATGGAACCACAAATTATATATATATATAATGTAGGTTCTGGACTATAGGATAATCCAGTTCCTCCAGACACATGTGTTTTCCCTTCTCGAAGGCTAAACCAAATTCATAAATATATTATCAGACTATTGACTATACCTATTAGATAACATAATTTATTTCATTTTTCTTGGCACTCACTCACTCACACTCTAATATACAATCAAGTTGTTTTCCCATCCTGATACTACTCAAATGAATATCTCTTAACTATGGAGTTCTAATCAGTTAGGATTTGTAAAATAAAATATTCACCAATTTTACATTTGTAGTAATATTCATAATATTTAAAAAATTATATGATATTACATTCACTCTGTGATTTTATATAACAACATCCATGCAGTGGGCAGTACATTTAAACTGAGGTATTTTCCACTAAACTTTTAGATGGATACCTTTCTTATACATATATGAAAACTGGTCCCTACTAAAAGAAAATGATCGCTAATTTTTTCTTATGGTAGTTAGATCTTATCCCTTTAGATACCACTCATTTCCCCAAAAAAAGTATTTTACCCTTTATGAATTCCACCCATTTAATTACATCATAATTGTAATTTTTAATATCCCAATATTCCAACACAAGTTCATTCAATGTGACTTATACCCAGTCACACTCACCCTGGTAAAATCATAGATGGTCATCCATATGAAAACTACTCCAGGCCATTCCCATTTAATAGTGGATTTAAAATCAAGTAGGCCCTTGAAATGAATTGTGGAACTTATAGTAATTGGTCGTAACGTTTAAAATTTTTCAATTTTTCATTCTAGTTTATTATATCCTTAATATTTGAATAAACTCTTAAACACATTTCTTGAATTTTAACTCTCACATTACATGAGTTTTTATTTTTTATCCGAGATCCATAGACTCTCCCATTTCGATTCATTGTATATAACATCAACAACTAAATATTTTTTACTTTACATTTTATTTAATTTTTTGAGGAGTTTGAGTTTTTAAACCAATATTCTTTAAATTTTATGAGTATGATATGTTAATTTTTGTGGTGATCGAGATAATCACATCTAACATATACTTATTCAAGGGATTAAACTAATTCTGAAAATTTAGTAGACAAATATCAAGGTGTATCTAGATTTTATTCCATAGAAATGGATGAATTTAGGAGTCTTGAATCTTACTCTTAGGTTTGGGGCTATAAATAAATAAGTTTAATAAATAACATTGATAATATTTGAGGTAATCAATGATAAGCATTTAAATTTTTTTATTAGTGTTATATCTCAAAATAATCACACAAAGCTTAAATAAAATTTCGGTTTACTATATTTTATGAGTAACTAAATATGAAATTTATTTAACAACATATTTTAACATTTTACAATGATTAAATTCATCTAAACTCTCCTAGAGGCTTCCAATATGTTAAACATAGGCCCATAACCCATGTAATGGTATCATAAAAAATTGGTTTGCTCAAATGATTAGTAAATGAAAAATTATAAAAAATTTATGATGTCTCAAATCATAAAAATTTGAGAAAATATGTTTAGGGGAAATTTATTATTGAAATGAACACATAAAAATATCATTTTTCCATATATAATAATAGAAGAACATTTATTCGTATGAAAACAAACATATACCGTGGAATTTTTTTGGAATCATGACCTGATAAACATGATTTAGGTAAAATAATTATTGGCATATGAAATTATAATATAATAAGACATTGAAACATCACATCAGAAATAATATTTGAAAAAAAATAGTATATATGAATTATAACATTCTAAACATAAAAAACCACACATAATGTTGTGAGAAAATAATGTTTCCTTTCTTCTTCTTGTGAACATAGAAAATGTATACACTTATTATATTCAATATAAAAATTCAATGGGATGACATAATTTTATCAAGGAATTCAAATCATTAAAAATTTAATTTTTGGGAGATATAGGACAGGAACTTTCATTCTTCTTCACCTAAGTGTGTCATTGAAATCAATCATTATATGACAATTAACCATGGAAATAGAATGGTTATCACATCATTTATAGACAATATCATAAAAATTGACATCATGAATGTAAATAAAAAATGTAAAAATTAAAAAACACCAAGATGATATTTCATAATAAAATTTTGAGGGTTGTTCGTGAAATATAACTTCAATGAAAATAAGGATTTTGAAGATAAGGGAAAGTTGTAGTGAACTGGTAAAATATTTTATATTGTATTTTTCTATCATTGTATTGTATGAAAAAATAATGATCAAATTCAAAATTCATTTTTCAAAATTTGAATTGAAACATTTAATGAATGTTTCAAATAAAAAAATTAAATAATAAATTATATGAAATAAAATAAATAGTGGAAGATAATCAAATTAATGTCGTAAAGACAAAACCCCCTAAAATATTATGAAATAAAAAATTTCAAAACCCATAACATAAAAAGTGAAGAAAAAAATCCATTTTATAAGAGTATATGTGAAATATGATAATGGCATGATAAAATATTTTTTTTTTCAGTGTTGATTTATAATATTAAAAGTAATGAAAAATGTGTACATGTAAGGTGAATAATCATTAAATTGGGTAAATATTATTTTTAATAATGATATAAATTTTAAGGGGATTAACTTTGAAAAGGGGGGTTATTTGAATAAAAATATTCATTTTCACCACAGAGAAGTAGATATTACTTTGACCAAAAATTATTGTTAAAACCAAATCATTGATGAAATACATTCATGAAAAGGCATTATAACTCAAGGGAGTTGAGTCCTAAGAAATTTTGTATCCTTTAAATGAAAACCCATTTAAATAAATAACACTATATTGAACATAAAACTTTATTATTTACATGAATATGGTAAAATAAATCCATTAATAAGTAATAAATCCATATAAAAAATTGTGTTGTATAATTTTTAAAATATATTCTGGAGATGAAAATGTTACAAAGAAACCCTTAACTTATATCCCCGCATAGAGGATCACACATATACCTCTTGTATAAAAAGTAAAAATATGATAATATTATAATTTATAAACTTATTAGTTCACGTTATAATTTATAAAATCCATTTATGATAATTTATTATGAATATATTTGTTTTTTATTAATTATTTTTATCATCCGTTGTTAAGAAACATTAATTCATTCCCACAATATTTGTGATTTCGATCTCGGTACCCATTCTTTGATAAAATTTACATTATTAATAGATCAATTATGGTATTATAATAGATGAATTAAATTTATTTATAAAATTTTTTTCTCATTTTTCTGTACTTTATTTAAGGTGCATGAAAGTAGAACAACATATAGATTAATTCATTAATATTGATGAATGAAATGATATTTTAATAATTCGTTTACTACATAATATAACCATTCAATAAAAAAATCTTGATTATTTGATTATTGACTTATAATAATAAAACTATTTCTATTGAATTATTCAACTATGGTATAGTCTTATATCATTATTCGATTAAGTGGTTAGTTTGACCTAAACATGAACACACACTAACTAATGGTGGATTATAGTAATAAAAGTGGTTTCGTTTGTTAAAATATAATTATTATAGAATAATATTGTTATTATTTAGATTATTTTGATGTGTTGAATTTATTTTAATAGTAATATACAAATAAATAATATCATAATGAAAAAAACATAACTCATGGAGGTGGTAGTCCACACAATGCAAGATTAACATTTTCATTTACCATAAATGATATGTAAATAAGTGGGCTATAATTTAAAAATTCATAACCCATATATTTTTATTTATTTATATTTATTTATTTAATTCCAACCATATATCAAACAAACAGATTTGGTGATGGAAAATGAAAGACATCACATCATGGATGTGGTAGTCCAGATAAATATACGATTAGTGTCATTTTGTTTTCAATATATGAATAGAAAGGAATTAATAATTTTAATTTAAATAAAATTATAAAACATATTAATACTAATGATACTAAGGTAATTTTTTATTGTGGGTTTGTAGGACCTCAGACAAACACTACCGACCTTTAGTGGTCATAAAGGAATTAATTATAAACTGATATATAAATTAACTGATGTGAGCCAATTTTATTCATAAATAATCACATCATCACTGTAAAATTTTTGTTCACATAAATTTTAATTATCTTTTAGGATAATATGATTACAGATTTAAGACAAATTATTAACTAATATATCCATTTATTTTTCATCAAATGGATATTTTATTGACTATAAAATAAACTAAAAAATCAATAATAAGTCATAAAAACTCTAATTAAAATATTAAAATTGGATATTCTTCCATACATATCATGTATATTTTATTTTATTCATAACCAAGTGAAATATAAACATTAAAAGGGTATACTCCGATTCTTAATAAGGGAAATAATATATTAGTGGGTATGAAAGAATAAACATAGCATGAATAATATGGATGAATGAAATGATAATAAAATAATGCATATAAATGATCAGAATATCTGGAAATAAATCTATGCATAAAAATATAAATAATCACATTAAAAATATTTAAATTAATGTTGCTTGAATTAATAATTCGAAAAATAATTTAACATCTAGGACACAGACAAAACATAATTCTCCACATCATGGATTAAGCTAATAAATGACTATTGATATTGTTAGGTCCACTAGGCTGGATACCCTGAGAGGGGGGGTGAATCAGGGTATGGCCAATTAAAAATTAATGCCCGTTCTGATCTTGTTTCGCTGTTAAGCAAAACACTCTTCTCTCTTTTTCCTGCTGCACGATATATACAGAAAGTAAAGCAAGAACAGGACACAACAATTTTACTTGGTTCACCGCTAAGGGCTACGTCCAAGGAGCATACGCCGACAGGTTGCCGGTCGTACCAAATTCCACTAATCTTCACTAGCTGTGGATTAGAAGGTTCGGGCTAGATCACTTCTATGCCCAGGCTCACTGCCTTTACAAAATTTAGGGTCAGCTCACTGCTTTCCCAAGGGTCACTCCCTGTTTCTCTCTCCCTGGCTCACTGCCGGTGGAGAGGATCACCTTCTTCCTCTTCCTAAGTTCACTGCTCTTGGAAGGGAATCCAATCACAGTTTATAGACCTGTAGGTCTCTTCATTTCCATTAAGGAATGCATCTTTCTCTGTATGTAGATGCTCTGTTGAAGTTCAACTTTCACCCGTAGATGAATACGCCTTTGCCACTATCCACTGGGCAAACAACCTTTGGAAAGACCTTCGCAAAGCACCCTACAATGCGAGTATCCCAATTTCGCAAAGCTCAACCAAGCCTTCGCGAAGCTCCTGACTTTTCGCGAAGCTCACTCGCGAAGCTCTTTCGCGATGCTCAAGCCGTCGCAAACCAACGACCCTCGCGAAGCTAAGTAAGCCAACGCGGAGCTCGCAGGTTTCGCGGAGCTACAATAGCCGCCGCGGAGCACCTCTTTCGCGAAGCACACTGGCTCCGCGAACCACCTTTGCAAATCGAGAGCAAAGTATTTTCTCTGAAAATTCTCTCTACTTCGCTCGAAGGGGTCGGCCTCTATTTATAGGCAATTCCACCGACCCTCGAACTTTCCGCGCGAAGTCAACGCCACGTCATCTCAAATCGCGAAGCTCCAATGTTTCTGTCGGAATTCTGTCCAAATCGCGAAGCTCCACGGCAATCTTCCGTTCGCGGAGCTTGACGTAGTCGCGATGAATCACTGTCAACTTACCTTCGCGGCTCGCTCCTTCGCCGCGAAGCTCTCCAGCATCTGCCGTTCGCGAAGCTTGACGTAATCGCGAAGCATCACCGCCTCCATTCTTCTGGTCTTCGCGATTTCCAAACCATGCATCCTATCTTCGCGAAATTCATGCCTTTGCCATATTAAATTATGCTCTTCATGGAAATCCACTTTTCGCGAGGCTCACCAAACTCCAAATTGTTGGACCCCAAAAATTTGGCAAACACTGGGAAACGGCGTCACCTTGTACTGTTCTTTTTGTACCGCCTCCAGATCGTCCTTTCCTTTGTCATAGTTCTTTGTCAACATGTAATGCCAACAACTTCTCGGGAACTCGACAATTCTCCATGAAAACCTGCTTTGTCAACAAACACAATCAACCCAAAAATACTGCAATGTTACCTTAAGGGATTTTTGCCCAACAATCTCCCCCTTTGGGTTTGTTGACAACTCTTCACAATTTTGCTCAGGATGATTTTCTGCACTTTGATACCTCACTTAGTCTTCTTCCAGCCGCTACCACCATTCGCCCACTGCGATTATGATAGCGTTCAAGGATTCACTTAACACGTACTCTAAGCCCACATGAGCAATGCTCGGCGTAAGAAACAAGAGTAGTATGAGAAGTTCATCAATGAATCACTTCATTTCAGACCCCAATTGTGGATTCCACCCTGATACGAGTTCTTAAAATAAAACCAGTTGTTGAACCACACTGATACCAATTGGTGAATTCTTAAGTTGATACCAATTGTTGATAGCTGGACACCGTCTCACACCATTCCAGCACCACTGTTCTGCTTTTATCACGATCCTCAGCTGTCGTGATTTCTATGATTTGATCGATCACGTCTAGCATCGTCAGATTTAAAAATCTCTCCCCCTTTCTCATTGCTCCCCCTTTCTGGCTGCTCCACCTGTCAGCTTCTCCCCGTATCAATTAAGATTTATCAAATCTCCGCACTATTTTCTCTCTTGAACTAACACTTTTCTCCCCCTTTGTCAAGCACTTGTCAAGCACTTTTCTCCCCCTTTGTCAACGAACCCAAAGGTCGCGCCTTTGTAGTCTGTAACATAGTAGAGAACACATATCAGCGCATTAGGGAAAAACACACCATACCTCGGGGAGAGGGGGTGGGGGGGGGTCCCATATCCACACTATTTCAAGTGTGGGGAATCGACTGAACTCCCAGAGCCAGTCGATGCCTCTCAAAAGCTTCCTTGGGTATGGCCTTTGTCAGAATGTCTGCAACCTGTAGCTCTGTAGGCACATACTCCAACTTCACGATCCCCTGCTCAACTTTCTCCTTCATAAAATGATACTTTATCTCAATGTGCTTTGTCCTAGAGTGATGGACGGTATTTTTGCTGAGATTTATAGCACTTGAGTTATCGCACTGGATTCCGATCGGAGACTTCACTTCAACTCCCATATCTTCAAGCTGCTGCTTCATCTACAATAACTGTGTGCATGCTTGAGTGGCCGCAATATACTCAGCTTCTGCGGTGCTTAATGAAATGCAATCCTGCTTCTTGATTAACCAAGCAATACATAGTCCGCCAAGATAAAATGCACCACCTGACGTTGATTTTCTATCATCTGCTGAACCGGCTCAATCTGCATCAGTATATCCTAATAACTCTGTCTGAGATTTGTCGTTGTATGTCAAGACGAAGTCCACCGTGCCCTTGATATACCGAAGTATTCTTTTCACTGCAAGCATGTGACTTTCCTTGGGATTACTCTGATATCTCGCTGCTTGGCATGTGGAAAAAACAATATCAGGCCTTGTTGCGGTTAAGTACAACAGACTTCCAATGATTTGCCTGTATTCTGTGATATTAACTGCCTTGCCATCCTCATCTTTTGATAATTTCATCCGGGTAGCAACCAGAGTCTTCATTTCCTTGTAATTATCCATTCCAAACCTTCTTAGAACCTCCTTGGAATATTTGGATTGAGAAATGAAAGTTCCATTCCTTCCTTGTGTCACCTGTAGACCAAGGAAAAACGTTAGCTCTCCAATCATTGACATTTCAAACTCATTTTTCATGAATTCGGAAAACTGTCTGCACTGAGCTTCATCTGATCCGCCAAAAATTATGTCATCGACATACACTAGTACCATCATCCCTTGATTGTTGTCATTGCTGAAATAGAGGTTGTAGTCAACTCCTCCACGCTGGAAACCAAGCTTCTTCAAGTACTGATCAAGCCTTGAGTACCATGCCCTTGGTGCTTGTTTCAGCCCATACAACGCCTTCTTCAGCCTGCAAACTTTGTTCTCATCCTCATGAATGAGAAAACCATCTGGCTGCTCAATATACACCTCTTCTTCCAGAACCCCATTCAAGAATGCGGATTTGACATCCATCTGGAACACTTTGAACTTTCTTTGCACTGCTATGGCCAAAAATAATCTGATTGTCTCCAGCCTTGCAACCGGTGCAAATGTCTCATCAACATCTATTCCCTCTATCTGGGAGTATCCCTTGCAGACTAGTCGTGCTTTGTTCCGAATCACTGTGCCATCTTCGTTCATCTTGTTGCGATAGACCCATTTAGTCCCGATGACATTCTTGTCTGCTGGCCTCGAAACAATCTCCCATGTCTGGTTCTTCTCAATCTGATCAAGCTCTTCATTCATGGCCTGAACCCAGTTTTCATCTTCAGCTACATCAGAAAAACATTTCGGCTCCACTTGAGACAAAAACGATGCTTGCTGTGATGATTTCATTCTTCGAGTCTGAACTGGAGCTGTTTGATCACCAATGATATTCTGCCTATCAATTTCTGCTCGACTCTTTGGCTTTCTCACAGACACCGACTTGACACTTTCCTCTTCATCATCAGTATCTTCTTCTGAGTCAGCTTCTGCCACTTCTGCTCCCCCTGGGTTGCTTACCTCATCATCACTTTCATCCAGGAACTGTTCACTGGATCGTTGAGTATTCTGCTCATTTTCAACTATAGTGACATCATTGCTTTCAATTATTTTTCCCAGCCTTTTGTTGAAACATTTATACGCTTTGCTTTTCCCAGAATAGCCAAGGAATATCCCTTCATCTCCTCGTGCCTCAAACTTCCTATGATGTTCTTTGTTGAGAATGAAACAATTACTTCCAAAGATTCGAAAGTACTTCAACGTTGGCTTCTTTCCGTACCACAGTTCATACGGAGTCATCCCTTGCTTCGGACATAACAGGGACCGGTTTGAAACATAGACCGATGTCAAAACTGCTTCCTTCCAAAATTTCTCTGGCAGGTCCTTATCAATAAGCATTGTTCTGGCCATGTTGTTGATGATCCGATTTCTCCTTTCAACTACTCCATTCTGTTGGGGAGTTCTTACTGATGAAACTTGATGCCTTATCCCATGTTTCTCGAGATAGTTTTCAACCTGACTGTTTGTAAATTCTGTACCGTTGTCAGTACGAAACTTCAGAATTTTCTGCCCAAGCATCTTTTCTGATTCCCTCCTGTACTTCTTTATGCAACTGAACACCTCTGTCTTATGGGTAATTATGAATACCCAGGCCATTCTGCTATAGTCATCAATGAAAAGAACATAGTACCTTTGCCCATTTATAGCTCGTGGTGAGATAGGTCCACATACATCAGCATGCACCAATTCAAGCACTCTAGTTGATTTCTTTTCCTTTGGCCTGTATGTCTTTCTGATGATTTTCCCTTGTTGACAAGCATCACACGTATGAGTGTGATCATGTGATAGTTTGGGAAGGTCTCTAGCAGCATCACATTTAACGAGATCCTCCATAGATGGTTGGCATAGATGACCGAGTCGCTTATGCCACAGCTGGTTTTCTTCCTCTCTGGATAAAAGACAAGTATCTTCTTCCCCACCTACAAGATAGAGATTTCCCTTTGACCTTTTTCCCTGCAGAACAGCTGCTCCATCTTTTCCTTTCACAACACACATCTTCTTGGTAAATTGGATAGAGTTCCCAGAGTCACATAGTTGACTGACACTGAGTAGATTATGACTGAGACCCTCTACTACCAAGACATCAGCACGTCTCATCTCTTTGCCCCCAAACTTGGCTTTCTCTGAGCCAACAATCTTCAGGCCTTCATCATTTCCAAATTTGACAACTCCTTCTTTGTCATATTTGATGCCTGTAACAAGATCCTTATTACCCGTCATGTGGGATGTGCAACCACTATCAAGGATCCAAACACCAGATCGATCTGATGCTTTAAGGGCAATCTCCGCCACCACAGCCTTCTCATTTTTCTTCTTCTTGGTCCATACTTTTTCTTTCACACTCGGCATGGATTGAGGCTTCTGTTCTTTCTCAGAGTATGATGGACCACCCTCATCTTGCAGAGCTGCAAATCTGTTCTGAACTTTTAACTCACTTGTTGGTTTATTGATCTGCTGCTTGCGAACATTTTGATTATTCTTTGACACATTTCTCTGAATGATTGATGTGCAATACCTAGCCATGTGTCCAAATCCTCCGCACCAAAAACAGTGTCCTTCAAAATGTGTTCTGGAAAACCGTTCTCTGTTTGGCTGCCGTCTCTGCTCATGTTCCCTTCTGTATCTCTTGGCTATGGAACACACAAACTGTGAATGTCCCATTTTCCCACAGCAATAACACCTGATATAGGATGCATTCCCTTGTGATATTTCAGCACTGTGATTTCCCCTTTGGTATCTCTGAATATTCTGATTCTGTTTTGTTCCCAAATCAACCTTCACTTTCGGGATGAGTGCTTGCGGTCTGACTGCAATTGTCGCCAATTTTTGTTCTTGACTAAGCCCAGAAACGACCTTAACATCTGAGCTCAATTGCTGTTTCTTTCCTACTGAACTGCTAGGCTCCGCTTTCATCTTCTCTATCTTCTGAATAGCCTTCTTTTCAGATATCACATTGGGGGTCAAGAGTTTATCTTGATCCTTGAGTTTTTGTCGCAGACTGACCACTTCTTCTTCAAGCTCTTTGATACATCTAACCTGCTCATTTCCTGTGTTTGTCAGACAATCAATTTCCTTCTTTTGTTCCTCAATTTTAAGCTTATACTCAACAATATTTTCTGAGCTCTCTGGTGTTGAGGATTTTAGTCTTTCAATTTCTTCTAACAGCTCAGACTTTTCTTCATCCTGTTGTTACATGTAGAGTTTGGCATCACGAACCACTTTATTGGCTTTCTTCGTTTTGGCTCTCCAAACATCTATCTCCTCAAGAGCTGCTTCCAATTCGGCTTCCATATCAATTCTCCTTCAATTTCTTCTTCTTCTTTAGCATCAGCTTCTTCTCCCTTTTGAGAACTACCAACAATTTCCACTAAGGCATTTACCCCACGATCTCTGCAATTTTCTATTTCCTCAACTTCTTCATCCTCAGACTCATCTGAACTTTCAAATTCTTGTGAGAGAAGATTCTTTTTCTTGAAGAAATTTCTCTTGAATTGTTTCTTCCCTTTCACAAAAGCTGAAGACTTCTTTTTGGGAATTTCAGCGTCATCATCATCATCATCATCTTGAAACTTCGTGGGGCATCTTGCCGCAAGATGACCAACCTTTCCACATCTAAAGCATGCTAGTGGAAGTTTACCTTTAAACTTTCCTCTTCCTCTTTGTAGATTCGAAGAAAGGAATGACATCACCTCATCTGTCTCTTCTTCTTCATTAGAATCTTCAATGGTGAGCTTCTTCATGGCCTTAAATGCCACCTCTTTAGACTTCCCCTTTTCCACAGCCTCATTATCATCGTTCCTCATTTCATATGCAACCAAGGTACTGTGCAAATTGTCCAATGTCAGCTCTTTTGGATCTTTATCTTCTAGTACTGAAACTTTCGGATTGAACCGCGGTGGATGTTTCCTCAAGATGCGCTTTACAATCTTTATGTCTTCAATGACTTCTCCAAGACCTCGCATATCTTCCAAAACAATGTTTACCCTATCAAAGAATGCGTCAACAGACTCATTTGGGTTCATTTTCAGATCTTCATATTTGTTCCACAACACCTGCAGCTTTGCCTCTCTGACTTTTGTGTCCCCTTCATATATATTCAAAAGCTTTTCCCACATGGAATGTGACGTTTTGCATGACATCACCTTTGTGTAGATGGGATTGGAAAGGGCTCCCCCTAAGGCATTGATTGCTTTGGAATCAGCATCCAACTCTCTATGCTCAGCTTTTGATAAGGCACCACTATTAATATCAGCTGTGATACCATGCATAGCTGCTGAAAACACATCCATTCCCAAGGATCGGAAATAGTGTTGCATCCGATTCTTCCATATCTGAAAATTATATCCGTCGAAGATCGGAATCCCTTTATGATTGGTTACCTCCATTGAGAGAAGAACAACATTCAACCTTTCCCTCTGATACAACTTGTTTGGTCCACTAGGCTGGATACCCTGAGAGGGGGGGGGGTGAATCAGGGTATGGCCAATTAAAAATTAATGCCCGTTCTGATCTTGTTTCGCTGTTAAGAAAAACACTCTTCTCTCTTTTTCCTGCTGCACGATATATACAGAAAGTAAAGCAAGCACAGGACACAGCAATTTTACTTGGTTCACCGCTAAGGGCTACGTCCAAGGAGCATACGCCGACAGGTTGCCGGTCGTACCAAATTCCACTAATCTTCACTAGCTGTGGATTACAAGTTTCGGGCTAGATCACTTCTATGCCCAGGCTCACTGCCTTTACAAAATTTAGGGTCAGCTCACTACTTTCCCAAGGGTCACTCCCTATTTCTCTCTCCCTGGCTCACTGTCGGTGGAGAGGATCACCTTCTTCCTTTTCCTACGCTCACTGCTCTTGGAAGGGAATCCAATCACAGTTTATAGACCTGTAGGTCTCTTCATTTCCATTAAGGAATGCATCTTTCTCTGTATGTAGATGCTCTGTTGAAGTTCAACTTTCACCCGTAGATGAATAACCCTTTGCCACTATCCACTGGGCAAACAACCTTTGGAAAGACCTTCGCAAATCACCCTACAATGCGAGGATCCCAATTTCGCAAAGCTCAACCAAGCCTTCGCGAAGCTCCTGACTTTTCGCGAAGCTCACTCGCGAAGCTCTTTCGCGATGCTCAAGCCGTCGCAAAGCAACGTCCCTCGCGAAGCTAAGTAAGCCAACGCGGAGCTCGCAGGTTTCGCGGAGCTACAATAGCCGCCGCGAAGCACCTCTTTCGCGAAGCACACTGGCTCCGCGAACCACCTTCGCAAATCGAGAGCAAAGTATTTTCTCTGAAAATTCTCTCTACTTCGCTCGAAGGGGTCGGCCTCTATTTATAGGCAATTCCACCGACCCTCGAACTTTCCGCGCGAAGTCAACACCACGTCATCTCAAATCGCGAAGCTCCAATGTTTCTGTCGGAATTCTGTCCAAATCGCGAAGCTCCACGGCAATCTTCCATTCGCGGAGCTTGACGTAGTCGCGATGAATCACCGTCAACTTACCTTCGCGGCTCGCTCCTTTGCCGCGAAGCTCTCCAGCATCTGTCGTTCGCGAAGCTTGACGTAATCGCGAAGCATCACCGCCTCCATTCTTCTAGTCTTCACGATTTCCAAACCATGCATCCTATCTTCGCGAAATTCATACCTTTGCCATATTAAATTATGCTCTTCATGGAAATCCACTTTTCGCGAGGCTCACCAAACTCCAAATTGTTGGACCCCAAAAATTTGGCAAACACTGGGAAACGGCGTCACCTTGTACTGTTCTTTTTGTACCGCCTCCAGATCGTCCTTTCCTTTGTCATAGTTCTTTGTCAACATGTAATGCCAACAACTTCTCGGGAACTCGACAATTCTCCATGAAAACCTGCTTTGTCAACAAAAACAATCAACCCAAAAATACTGCAATGTTACCTTAAGGGATTTTTGCCCAACAGATATCATGGTCGTAACCATGAAATTGTGATTTCTTTGGTTAAGAATACAAAAAATACCCAAATATTTTGTCTATGGAGACCAACAAATTATTATATGGGGTGTTAATAACTTGGACCCCATCACATCATAATTCATATTCATTAATTATTTCATAAAATGAATAAACAATACATAATAAAATTTTAAAATAATCAACCTAATTGGTATAAACATATATGGAATTTAAATACTTTTCAACATGTGAATAGATGTTATAACTTGATTATAAACCATCTCGAAATATAAAGTTGATGATTAAAAAATACATGGTCAAAGTTATAAAGTAATCAATTGAAGTATATATTAAATAACAAATATATGAATATTCAATAGTTTTCCACTCAACAAAACTAAATAGAGGTGTATATATTTATTACTCGAAATGATAATGCATATAGAAATGGATATATAGTAATGTTAATAATTTCACCAATCAATCAAATTATGTTATCTTGGTGGATTCCCTTAATTAGAATGAAGTAAGTATTGTGTTTTAAAAGGAAAAGGTATTGTATAGAAAATAATTCTGATAACAAGAGATGATTTATATCTAAAAATGGAGTGCTTTATTATTTATCTTAAAGTATTTTAGAGATGATTTTTTATTTAGAACATAAATAAATAATTAATTTCTAATTTATTAAATGGTTAAAAATTATTGTTGAATATTAATTTGAGAAGCATGATGAAAATGATATTTTTTCCATAAAAACCCCTTAAAAGAAAATTTAAAGAATAATGGAAAAATTGTATAGTCTATAAAACAATGAAAAAAGGAAAAGTAGTAGAAAACTGACTCCCAATATATTCTTGTGAATACGAATTAAAATAAGGTTTATTTTTATTAAACATTAAATTTTATAAAATATCAAATAATGAAAATTGAGAAAATATATTTTGGATGTTTAGAGAAACTACGTTGTTGGGGATAAGATTGTCAATTTTGAAAAAATGGGAAACCTATTTTAAAAATTTACTTAATTACAATTATTAAAAAAAATTGTATTATATTTTCTTTCTAAAAATATGTAAATATAATTATGAGGATCATAGAATATAATCCATTATACAATTACTAAAAATATTGTAGAATTTTCGTGTAAAGGAAGATATAGTAATAGTGGAATAGATGAAAAGTAAACAATGAGAGTTATTCCCTAAATTGATATTTTATGATCATATAAGTTATTTCATCAAACAAGATAATAAAAAGTGAAAATCCCATATGATAAATGAATTGGGTGGATAAAAGAGTATTATAATATCATAATTTTGTAGATAATCTATCACCATAGGTGAAATAATTTGAGTCAAGAAAAGAATTATCAATTGATGTACATATAAATAAAACCCCCTTGAAGGAGAGAGAGAATTAAGTTGAAAAAAAATTAGTGATAAATACTTTTTTGTTTTAAGGAAACAATAGTTAGTACAAATACCATATAAATAAATTTATGCACAAATGTGTCTCATAGAAAAGATTATGAGATAATAAACCCTTATATATTTTTTAATTTTTGGTGTCAAAACATTTTGTGTGATAGAAAATGGAATTTCTCATTGAATATTATGAAATATAATATAATCTTAAAAAAATTAACTGTTCATTAGAAAAACCATTCCCATGAAAACTTAGTGTTTTAAAAAAAATATGTCTCAAGGGATGAAAATTGGTATAAGAAACTCTTACCCTATTCTTGAATCATTCTATGTATGCCTCTGACATCCTATATTTGCATGATAATCGAAACATGTATAATAATCTAATTTTTTTTATTATAATGTTATTTCTTATATTTGCGTGATAATTGAATCATTTTCATCTTATTTGGGAAATTTAAATTATTGAAAATGATATTTTAATAATAACATAAATACATAGTATAACATTTATAGATCCATCAAACAATCATAGTTTTATTATAAACAAATAAAAATTTATTAAATTGTTTTACCATGTCATCCATGATAGAGTTTTAATTCATTGTTACAGTATATGGTTATTCGAACCCCAAAAATTATTACAGTATATGTCGATGGGTATTTATTGTAATAGATTTTTTTAATATCATTATAAAAATATTGATATTTTTTTATTTTGATGAATCAACTTTATGTTTTTAGATAAATAAATAAAATCATGGTGAAATTTGGGAAAAAAACATCACGGAGGTTGTAGCCCACACACCAAACAGTTACCTATTTATTTTCATTATATGGGGATGGAAAGGAATTAATAATCATATTGTAATTACTATAATAAAAAATAAAAAAACATATTATAATTTTGACATTATATAACTTTGTTTAATATAATTTTGGAAGGGAACTAATAATAATAAATAGATAAGGATTATGTAATGATAACATTGGGACCATGACCATTCTAATGGATATCACCTTAGAAATGGAGGAATTTAGTAAATTAAATTACTCTAGAGAATTATGAACATTACATAGGGTTCTAAGATGATAAATTTTTTAGATTTATCTCCATAAATAATATGGATTGGGTATGAAATGAAGGGGTGGAAGTTTTCCAATTTATAATTGATGAAAAAATGAATTCTATGAACATATGTTACATTTGAATAATGTGGTGACCATATTCAAGGATCAATGGTTCCAGAATATTGAAATAATAGGCTTTAGGGTGGTTAAGTTTTTATAAGTCCTCAAAAGTTTTTTGACACGCACGTTTTAAATATGATGGGAGTATATTTTTCTTATATTTTTTGTTTTACTTTTTTTTTGTTTTTACTAGGGTAACCGGTTTTAACCCATGTTTCATCAGTTTTATTGCATATAAAATATAACTCATTACACCATTTTTAGAGTTCTAAACATAAATATAGCTTGAAATAATCTAATTAAACTTATAATTCATATAAAATTTTCTTTTAAATTAAAACATTTTATATATAGAAAACTTTATTGGAAGAAAAATATATTTTTAGCATTATGTGTTCTTAATCTCATTTAATATTGATTAACAATTGAATAATTGATAATTTATTAAAATAAGGTCTTATAAATTATATTAAATAAAAAAATATAGACAATATTTTGTTTTTTAGATAAAAATTATATTTTATAAAAATATTAGAAAATAATAGTTTAACAATTATCACATTACAAAATTTTAAAATTAGTACTCATAACTATTTTACCAAAAATAAAATTTATGTTATTATATAATATTGCCTTTATGACCTAAAATTTAAAATATATTATGTTTGATTTAAATTCTGTAGGTGATGAAAACTAAATGCTTAATATAAGTGAATGAATCTTTTTTGTGTGTAAATTATTACTTATGTATCAAAAATAATATACACGGGTTTTATAAATACAACATTTCAATGTTCAGTGGTATATTTTAGTTAAATAAATATATATATATATATATATAATTGATTAAACAAATATTGTGTCATTATTGTGTTATAAAATTTAAATTATTATGAAAATTGAAATTTATTACTATTCACATAACCTTAAATAATCCTAGAAAAATATCAAAAAAATAATATATACATAATTTTGTTATTACATGTACAAAGATGATATTTATTTTTTAAATTTAAATTATAGAATTTATAATTATATTTTTAAAATAAAATATATATATATAATTTGTGTTTATAGAAAAATATACTTTATTTTTATTTTAGAAGTCGAAATTCCAAATGTATAAAACGAATTATATAAATAAATTATTAAATTAATAATAACATAATTGTATCCTTATAATTTTTACATACATAGAAACTTAGGATATCTATGTAAGACCTAAGAATTTGGTATGATTTGATTGATGTTGAGGGTTTTGATTCAACTAGCGTAGATCTCACTGATATTTCTATGGGCTATATTTCTATCACATATGATTAATCTTATACCATAGTTATTTAATTTTTACATTGGATTAGTCTAAGAGAGCCCTAGTGAATATAATTCATTTTGTAGTTTAAAAATTGATCCTTATAAGGGAGGCTTCCACTACCTAATTCTAGTTCACTCCATTTTCATTCTATATTTAACAATATAATTACATCCTTTAACAATCACTAATTTAACAATATTATTAAAATGATTAAATTTTAATTAAATATATAATTTATTGGTTTTCATTGGTTCTGTGATCTAAAAGAGCATTTATCAAATTATTTATTTAAGTAAAATACATAGTGAGCTTTTTTGTGGTCACATTCTCCCCACATAAATTAATTCCGTCCAAGAAATTTTAGTGATCCCAAACTATGGAAAGTAGGTTAGGGTACTATTGACATGTTAATAATTAGGGATTAGAATTATAACAATTAATTCACCTTACCAATGTGGTCTATATAATGTTACTTATCTTTCTTTAGACAATATTAACCATTCATAAAATCATATACCCATTTATTTATATACCCCAATCATATATTCCACATAAAATAATTATAAAGAAACAATATGAAACTCCATGACCATAAATAACATTGAGATTATATATTCCTTCCGTAACATACTCTATCATTACCGCTAAAATGAGTCAATACACTTTTTATAATTTAACATACTAATGAATATATGTAATAATCTTCTATATGAGGTAAACCTTACCAAAAATATCATGGATCATTTTTCTATTAAATAAATAATCTTTTATTAGAATATCTATATACCGAAATCACTCATGTTAATTTCATTCAACCTATTATTTCGTTATCATAAAACATATATTAAGTATTAGAGTTATCCATACCTCTATCATATTGTTTTCAATAGTGATATCAAAAATATAACATTATTTTAAAAATGATATTTCATTGTTATTAAAACAATTTATCATATAATACAAATATGTTAATGTGGAAATACTAAATAAAATCATTATATGTTTCAATTATTCCACATAATTCTATAATATAAAATAATATCATCAATAAATACCATTTACTAATGAAATTATATAAGAGTTTCAAGATTTAATTTTTCAAAAAATATGACTCTTACTACCATAAATAATACTTTTAATATAAATCTTTCTATCAAAAATTTGAATAAAATAAAAATAAAATTCATTTATCTATGGTATCTTTTTTAGTTACAAGACATAGTGGTTTCTAAATACGTACATTTCCGATATTTTTTTCCACGATTATGTTTCAACCAAATTGGAAATCCGAAATTTTTATGATAATAATAAAAATATAAATATGAAATCATCAATATAATGTTTCCCTCTCCTATGACACCACTCTTAACACATGACACTCTTGGTTCAAGCCATTACACTCTTTATTAAATCTTAATTCAAACAAAGGAATTTTGTATATGGTTTTCTTACCTAGTCCTTTTACATCATAACCAAATCCTTTATAATATTTTTTAACGTGAAAGTGATTTAACAAATAATATCCCCATGGGGATCCAAAATAGATGTGGAGTTAAGCATATTTATGATGAACTAGGAGATGATCAGGTTAATAATTAAACATTTATTTCGAAAGTTATTATTTGTATGCATATTTATTCCATAACAAACATCCACTTTTCTTATCTATACTGGGGTTTAATTTCATAAAAAAACATAATATATCTACTTTACCTAATTTTTGATATGTTATCATAAAATTACCTATATCCCTTAAATATATCCCTATAGGTTTCACTTATGTAATCATATCTCAATACCTAAAATATCTAGTCACACATAACCCATGATAAATGGTTAAATATTCATTTGATATTTGGATCAACCATAATTTATCAAAACATAATGATATTTTTAACTCTCAAATTATCATTAACTGATATAATCCTATTATATAAAGATATTTAAACCCTAATTTGATCCAAACTATTATTCCCTTAACCCCTGATCCTAGGATCTAATGTGAATGAAAACTTACTTCACATGGTGGTTTTAATGTTAATAGATCTTGCTCAATTATAACAATTAATAATAAAAATACATATAATTAATATGGTGTCATTGGTATTTAAATGACCAACATGGTTTATAACATTATTGATGTTTGAAAAAAAATATAATAGTAAATCCCATGTTGTTATTATCAAATAGATATATTTTACATAGTATAAGAAACTAAATAATATATAATAAGTCTTTGACATCTCCCAAAATATTATATATGCATGCTACTCTTATAGACAAATCTCTGGTCAGACTATTCATCATGACCAATGAAAATGGAGTGATAATAAGGATGATATGAAAGACCCAGTAAGGGAAAATGTTTAACATAAGATATCAAGTCATATTGATGGAATTAATTATATGTATGAAAAAATTCATAAATAAATAATTTTATATAAATGATAACACCCATGGTAAAAAATATAAAAACCAGATTAACCATAATAACTGAATTCAGGGTCAAGGAAGAAATAATTTTAAAAACATCTCACCATTAATTCCATAAAAATAAACTCTTATTGATGTCAATGATTCAAACAAGATATAATTCATTTCATCTAGGTTATTTCTAATAATTAATTTATTTATTGGATATGCACAAACAAAATACATAAAATCTATCTCAAGAGACCCATTGATGCATCAATGGGCTATCCATGCCCCAACAATGTCAACTTAATTCCAATTTCATAAATATATGATAAATGAATAAAAAATAACTAATACACAATTCTAATATTTTAAAATATTGTAATAACAATTTATTGAATATAAATACTTTTACCCTTGTTAATAAATAGGATAACATGATAATAACCTATTCGTAGATAGATGGTTGATAGTTATATAATACCTAGTGAAATTGATCGAGTAACAAATTAATTCATGTATATGCATAAAAAATATATTGACTTTATAAAATTCTATAATTAGTAAAATTAATATCTTTTAGAGGAATAATCCCACAAACATATAGTATATGTAGAATGTTGTATAATGTTATGTCAAAAACATTTATTAATCATTAAACATAGAGATTCTATGTAAACACACTTAATTCAAAGGAAATAAATATTGAGTGTTCATAAATGGATGGCTTTTGAAAGAAAATTTATGGCTTTAATAGTTTATTTTTTTGGAAGAAAAATGTATTTACTGATAATTTTCCTTAGAGAGTATTAACATTGGTCATTTTTTAAAATATAGTTAAAGGATAAATGTGTAATTGTAAAATACTTTGAGAATAATAGTAGAATTTTACATTAAAATCATGTTTAGAATAACACTTTTCCCTAAAAAAAACTATCTAATTTAAATCTTATAGTAATTAAAAAATACATTACATTATAAAATAAGGATACATGGGAAAGTGGTTTCAATGAGATGGGAAATCAAATATTTTTAAAATAATTTATCAATATGATACTTTTTGTATTTTTATAACTAATGTTCAAGAACCAAATACACAAGTTCTATTTGAAATTCCATTATCAAAATGTTTGGAGAGAATAATTTTGAGATATATTAAAACATTAATTTTTATGAAATATTTAATAAATAAGTATTGAAAATCATATAATGGTTTTATAGAGAAAAATAGTTTTTCATGATAAAACTGTTTATTTTAAAATAATGGATTGACTTATTTTTAATATTTTGAAATACCATTTTTGAAATCATATATCATAAATGTTATTTAGGTTTTCATTTTAAAATAGTTAAAGAGAAATACGAAGAGCATCAGAAATAATATCTATCATTATTCACAAAAAGGGGGAACATTTTTAGTATAAAATCATGGACATAGAGGATAATATATATTGGAAATAGTGGGTATAAGGAATAAACCTTTTATCATTAAATATTCATTAATTTGAAGAAAATAATTAAAATTCTTGTATTCCTTATGTCTATTTCATTTTTAGAGTTTATGAAAAAATATATATAAATATTATATAACAAATACAGACTTTTAAAAGTGGAAACATCCTATCTATGTTCATATTTACCAAAATATAAAAATGTTAAAATGGAATAAGTTTTCTTTTCATGAAAAATCATCATGACTTAAAGTTTTATTTTTCTTTGTATCTAATCATCATTAAACCCAAGGGAAAAAATATAGTATGAGAAACAAAATTCGTGCACGGGGTGTAACGAATAAAATATTGTTAGTTTAGTGAAAAAAACCCATAATTTTTAATTTTTCCACATTATTCATTATGCATATAAAATAAGTCATATCAATAAGGGGAAAATTTTCTTCAAATAAAATATTAAAAATATATAGTAATAAAATTTTAACCCTTATAATAATTTCAAAACATTATATTCAGAACCATTCTTCACTCATGTTAGAAATAAACTGATTCTAGTTAAATAAATAGGGTAAAACACCCAACATGACACCTTCCTTAATGATTTTAATGATAATGTATCTTAGTCAATATTTTTTAATATTAATTGGGATTTCTGAGTATATAAGATTTATTAGGACCACTCGTTATCATATATAATGTTGAATTAAATTATATTGAATAAAAAATTTATAATATTTCACTTTTCCATTATTTTACCCTTGAAAAATTCAATTGAAAACATCACCAATGAACAATTAGTTTTTTCATTAAAATGTGTGTAAATATCTCTTCCTATATTAAATTTTGGGGTTAAATTTTACATAAAGATAATGAATTGGATTTTTTAAAAACCATCTTATCTTTTAGATAAATCTTGGTTACTGATAATGTCTTGTGGTGGTGGGAAATTGTTTTCGAAAAAGGCCTTTAACAACCATTGAAGAATTAATAAAAATATTTTTTAAACTTTAAAAATAACATGGATATAGACGAGAAATATTATTAAAAACTTTTAACCGTATTTTAAAATATAATCCCTTACCTTAGGTCTTTTATTTATTTATACGTAATCTGTATCCAAAATAATAAAATTATATTAATTTTATAATTCATTTATAAAATTTCCCATGTTCAATTAATTTTTATTATTCAATTAATTTCATTAATTTCTAGGTTTTATTGATTTTATAATATTTTTATACTCATGTCAGACATTTTAGTGCATTTCTGTTTAAAAACTCACAACTAAAGTGCTTCATTGAGAGTTTTCAAAGGGGTTATGTTTCCATTATCTCAAAAATCTTAAAAGAGATATATTTATCATATTTATAAATCATATAAACTTTTAAAAATAACCATGTATGGTTTCCATAATAAATGAACCATGTTCTTTCATACAGATGATAGTTCGTACATACACATTATTAATATTTTAGTTTTATGTAGTGTATGGAAAAATAACTAAAAAATATTTTTCACATAAAAAATTATTTTTTTTTATAAATTTCATATTTATTAATTACTTCTATCTTCATTATCATCCTTATAATATGATGATTTAAAATTAATCATATCACTTCACATAAGTGGTATTTCATATGTACAGTCAAATGATGTAATCATTTTTTAATGGATGGAAAGTTAAAAAAATAGATGATATGTTATATTTAAAGAATTATAGTTCTATCATAAATGTAAAATATTTTACTTTTCGCAACACATTTAAGTATCCATATAATTTGGTGATGATAAAAACTCATCTCTTCGTGGTTTTGGTACTCCACACGTATGCGTGAAAGTTGTCTCCATTTTCAATAAGATGGAAAAATTGATAAAAAGGGTCATTAAATAATTATAATAGAATTTTAGTATATGGGATGGACTATTGTTATTATATGACATCATTTTTTAGCTTTCCAATGTTGTAACATAATAAATAAAAAATAAAACACTTGGAAAAAAACGATAACCCCTCTTCAGAAACCCTCCTTAGGTTAATACATAATGAATTTTTAGGGAAGTATTATGATAAAAATATGAAAACTAAAACATGGGTATGGATGTTATGAATTTAATTAAATAGGTATTGATAATTCTTAGAGGATCTTGATGTATGGACAAGATATGGGACTAGTTTTCATTTTATAAGTGAGGGTGTGGACAATATTTGAATTTTTTAAAATATTAAAATTTATTAATGTCTTTCTCCGGATTAATGGTCAAAAAATGACTAAAATTAAAATTCAATATGCAGTATTATAATTAATAAATGTTTTGAAAATAAAATTACCTTCATAATGAATAATTTTCTATTTAAATAATGTAGTTATAAAAAACACATGCACTATATTTCATTTTTATTTTTTTACCGATATCAAATATAACCATAAATTGTATGTTAGTCTCAATAGTCTATAAAAACATGACCATTTAAAAAAATTCAATATTGACTTCTATGATTATTATATATTAATATTTATAATAAAATATAATCAAAACTTGAAGAAGATTGACGGAAATTTACCATTAATATTTTTCCTTATAAATCCTCTTTATCAGATTTTCTAGGGGAGATCGTGTCACTCAAATTTTCACTTCCAAAAACCCTAGAAGATATTAAAAAACTAAAACATCATATAAATCCTTTATATATGATGTTTAATATTATGGAGATCATCTTCCAAACCATGTTCATCAAACTACTCGAATAAAGTACAACTTTTGCACACCTAACCGTTAGGGTGCACTCCAGTACAATAAGGGGATTTGTATCTAGAACCAAGTAGAATGAAATTATATATATTTTTAATAAAATAATTATTATATTTATCTAATTTCAATATTAAATATTTTTTTATATTATTATATATGATTTGGTAATGATTTGATTTTCGTACGAAGACACCTAAACATTTTTTCAGGAAAATATAACATTTCAATTATGAAATGATAAATTTTTGAAAAATGAAAAAAATATTAATGAAATAATATTCCTAAATAATATTTTATAAATTTAATTTATATTATGTTTTCATTAAGTGCCATTTTATTTATATGAGGATCAAAATATTTATTTGGATTGGAAAATTAATATTATCTAAATAAATAATAATTTTTATTTAAAATTTTTAATTCAAATAATTAAAAAGTTATTATGATAATATAAATATCATTTTTGAATTAAAAACATCATAATTATCTAAAGTTTAATTTTTCTTAAATTTGTGACAAAGAAAAGTTTTTAGGTAAGCATTAAATATTCTATATGCAATATATTATGAAATCAGAATAGTTAAAAAGTGATGCAACAAATACTATAAAAGGAGTAAACTATAAAAAATATATTTCAACTTTAATATATTTTTATGTAATTTTATTACTTTTAGAAACCTATTATTTTCATGACCCATCCCCCGGGGCCTGTGTCGTGACTATGCCAAGCCCGACCTCCATAGGCTAGGGGCTGGTGACTAGCACCGAAGGCATATTCCCTAAAAATGGGAAGGCATTGCCATTATAACCTATAACACACACAACCAAACACACAACATGATACAAACTCAAGTAAACTGAATAGTAAATAGTGTGAGTACAGTAAATAAAATGGGCCAGAATACAAGCCCAAATGGAAAGTAAAAGGAAAACTGGAAAGTACAAGACGACTTATTGGTGAAATGATACTCCATGATTGTCCACCACAAATCCTACCTGAAGGGTAGATACAACTCAAGAATGGACGTCTCTGCGGTTCTCCTTGTCTAATGTCTACCTCTGAGCTACCTCCATGTCTCGTACTTTCTCCCACAGTTAGTTTTGTCCGTTGTCTGCACCAAAAACATTAGGGTGTGGGCGTATCCCATGATGGAGTAAGTATAATGATACTCAGTAGGGACCCCGAGACCCTCTAGGTCTCACAAAATCCACAAAGGATAAACCATAAAGGAAAGAAACAATTGTTAACCCTACTTAGGAATATGCCCATACATATAACTAAGTTATCAAGTAAACCCATATCAATCATGAAGAAAACACAGAGTCTAACTCCAATGTCCCAAGCTCAGTTGTCCCAAATAGTAAGAAGTACTATGAAGAAATGTACCACATAGTTATTCTGCATAGAGTAATACCACCAAGGTACTACTATGAAGGAAAGTACCACACGGGTACATACTAATCTCAAACCAGGTATAACTAAGATATAGTAGTAGAGATAATTATATGTAACTACTGAAACATCTTACTCTGTTAAGAGAAAGAGCCATGAAGGATCACTAATCATCATCAGACCCACATAGGAACTCTAGGTGCTGACCCACAGAGGATCGCATGGTGGTGACCCAAACAAGATCGCTCGGTGTTAACCCACAGAAGATCACTCGGTGCAGACCCACATAGGATCTCTAGGTGATGAACCACATAAGATCGCTAGGTTTTGACCCACACAATATTTCACGGGTAGTCCCACATGGAATCCTAGAGCAGTTCCATGTGGGACCCTCAATCACTGACCCATGAAGGATCTCTTCCTCAAGTAACAACCAACTAATGGGTTCCCACGCTAAGATTGCTCGTCTCTGGGAGGGTCCTCTCCTCAAGGAAATTTTCAATACACTATATTCAATATAGTACCATGAAGAAGTATCCCAAACGACCGCCACTTCATAAGGGTCTCAACGTAACAAATAGTGCATCAATCGGACGCCCAGTCTGTTAGTTATTAGCAATTTAGTCCCATGAGCCTGGTTGAATTCGTGCTCGATCCAACCCGACCGTATCACAAAATTATCCAAATCTCGAGTGGGGGTATTCCAAAGGTTCCATGTCACTCCATGGTTTACAACATCATTGACGGTTTGTCAAACAAACGCATGGTGCCAAAGTTATGGCCAAAAGAGTGTAAAAGCGTCATAGTGGGTCTGGGTCCGGTTGGACCTAGTTAGATAGACCCACCCCAACCCGGCCTGGGCTGCCCCAGTTTGGGTCTTCTCGACCCACTGGGTGGCCCCAACCCATGTTTCAGCCCGACCCACGGGGCGGCGGGGTTGCGGTGGAGGTCGCGGGTGGCCGTAGGAGCCACGGGGTGGCGCGAGGCTGCGGGAGCCGCGGGGCAGTAGAGGCCGCAGGAGACACGAGGTAGCAGAGGCCATGGGTTCCACGGGGCGGTGGAGGCCATGGGCGGCAGAGCACCATGGGGCACGGAGGCCGCGGGTGCTGCAGGGCACGGAGGCCGCAGGGCGGCGTGACGTCGTGAGTTCACCGATAGCCGGCTTGACCGGGCACTCTTCGTTTGTTGCCTTCATCGCAATTCTATAGTTCCACTGATGTGAAACACTGACACTGGTCGTCGACATCATCACAAAGAACTCACCAATAATGAAGAATAACGGAGGGTTTGGGACACATTTTTTTGGCCCGCACCCTCCGTGTTTGGGCGGTAGCAAGCGTCTTGAAAAAATCATGAATCAAGAATGTAAAACTCTACAATTTTATACGGATCATGGATCAACTCATTTTGGTTGATCCGACTTCACCATGCTTTCCATGAATTAGGAATTTAATTGAGAAATTTCATGAATTCAATAACAAATCGTACCTTGATTGCTCGTGGACATCAAATAGGATGGAAGAACAGACATCAGTAGCCTTGGCATTTCTTTGATCATCGGTTAGTAGTCATCGAAGAAGTTCTACATTTCTTACCTCTGCAAGGTGCTTCAGATCAGGCTCAGGGTCGGATTCCTTATTCTACGATCTCTAGTGGTTGTTCATTATTGGGTGGTGATGTTCTTTGTTTGAGATGAATTTCTCCAAGCTCTCCCAATAACTTTTCCAACCCTTTTCCTACCAAAAGAATATCCAACATAATATAATATGGTGTCTATTTAGTTTGTTATCATAATTTTAAATTGGATTAATTAATTAATTGAGTTCTTATAATTAATTAAGGGGGTAGCACAAATAAAGTGGGGGAGTTCAAGAGGTTTTTCTCCCATAACGTGGGGAGTTTAACTGTGTTTTAATCTTGGGTGGTCCCCACCACTATAACCCACATGGGAGGTTAATTCTGGTAGTCCCCACCTCTATAACCTCACATGGGAGGATTAGTTCTAGTGGTCCCCACCTCTCAAAATCCACATGGGAGTTCCAAATAAAATAAAATGTTACAAAATTTTATTTTATTTTATTCTTTCATGAAAAACCAAAATTATATCTTTCACCCTCAAATAACTATGGTCGAGGTGAAGGTCCCATTAAGCGAATATCGATGATGTGAGTTCAATGATACCATAGGATTTCAATTCTGAGCAACAGTTCAAAAGATACAAAAACTTGCTCCTACTTTTACTGAACGTACCCGAAAAAAAGTTCAGAAATTCATTTTCAGCACACTGGGCCTTGGAATCACGCATGGTCAATTTTCGTAGACTCGTAAAATTCCCATTTAATTGGAAAAAACTACATGGATTTTCTGGGTCATTAAAATTATAAATCCTCCAAAAAAATATTATATTTTAATGTAATAAAGGTGATTTTTAGGAACGTGACTCACTTCCACGTCATTAATGGAACTATATTAATGATTTAGGTTCTTACCTAAAAAATTATTTAAAACAAGTCATTCATTGAGGATACCATGTGTAAAAAATGGTAATGGGTGTGTTTTGGATTACTGGATTATTTAGAATCAAAACCCCATTATTAGAAATAAATAAATAATTTGGCTTTCTTTTTTTGGAATATCAACCCAACATCACATACCCTTTAACTAAAAACCCATTTATCCATAATTTAAGCTTACTAACCCTATATAATTAATTCCTATGTTATTTCAAATCATGAAATAATCACCATGATATAATTTAAATGAAAATTCTCATGTAAGATAGTTATTTCCCATTATTTTTTATTCATGTAATTTTTTTACAATGCCATTGTATTTCAAATTTTTTATACTACGATACATTTAAAAAAATTATTGTCTTTAAGATGAAGAAATATAAAGTTATCACATTTCAATATAATTAATCCCATAAAATAAATACTATTTATACATATTATATGAAAAAAATTGTAATACCCGGATATTTTTAAGAAATTTTTCTCTATTAATAATTTTATAGCTTGCGTTTTTTTAGCACATAGTTTAAACAAACAACGAGACACTATAAGTATAACATTACCAATGAAACCTAGCCATTAAATTTGGAGGAATAAATATGAATTTATAATTTATGAAATAAATATACGGTTCTTACTTAATACCAATGTATTAGTATGTTATTTTAAAATAAACACACCATTTTTATTAATGTCACATTGTTTTTCAAAAAAAAATGTTTTCATCAGAATTTCATTTTTCATATTTTTATAAATGATTTTAGTTATTTTAGAAGATATAATAATTGGTTTGGAAAAATTAATTTCATTTCTTAATTCATTGTCTCCAAATTATCTAATAAATATTTTTTTGTAATTTTCAATGAATATTTATTTTAAAGAATAATAAAAAATAGATTATCATTGAAAACTATATTTTCATTTAAATTATTTACTAAATAGAATTACAATTTTGATTATATATAATATTTAACTAGTTAATTTTATTATAAAATAATCCAATTATAATTTTTTAAAGGATACTATACATGAATTTAATATATTAGAAAGTTATATTTTAAAAAGGTCATTTTATCGAAAAAAACATTCATTGTATTTTTTCAATTTTATTTCAAAATATTTTCTACAACATAATTGTTTTTAATTTTTTAAAAATTAGATTTTAAATTAGTATTTAGAACATCCAAATTAATTGAATACATTTTTTTTTATTTTTGGCCAATATGAATAATAACCTTGTTAAATTTTATTACCACAATAAAGGATAAATTAGGTTTTTTAGGTTAAAAAGAAAATGATAAAGCCTATATAATGACATCATAACATTAAAAAATGTATCCTATGATGGTAATTCGACCCTCGACACATACAGGTCAAAATTAAGTGGTTTAATGGACACATTCCGCTAAAAATCACTTATATAATATTTAAATCAATTAAGGTAATAAAATTTCACTTTCATTGTAATCAATATCTTTTATGTGTCAAAATGTGGACAATGGTATGTTAAGAATGAATTAAAATGATATAATTTTACATATAAGACATAATTTTATGATTTTAATTTATTTTTGACTTTTTGGACAATATTGATGAGATTATGATAATTATAATATTTTATTTAAAAAAATGAATATGTCACATTCGTGTTTTAAATAATATATAATTACTAATATATTTATAAAAAAAATATTTGACTTCAAGTGGTGTCCTATAATAAAGAATATTTATCTTCATCATGTTATTTTATTTTAAAATTTTAGTAAATATATTAGTCTATTAAATAATTATAAAACTCAAATATGATAATTATTTATTTAAAATAAATATCAATTTAATGATAATAAAAAATAAAATAAATATCATTTTGTAAAATTAATGTGATTAAAGAATTTTTAATATTCACTTTACTTATTAGGGGTATAGTAATAAAAATTCTATCATTTAATATTTATCTTTATATTTTTAAATTTCTAATTAATGAATATTGAAAATATTGAATCTAATTATATTTAATTAAAAGAATATATAATTTAATTAATAAAAAATAAAAAAACAACTTTAAAATTATAGAAAATAAATAATATGGTATAGAATGTTATTAGTTGTTCATTTATGGTTTAATATAAACCAAATAAGTAACAATTTCATCCTTCTAATATTGTAAAATTTCAACCTTATTCAAAATTAAAATACGTAAACCAAGGGTTAATAAAATGATAAGGTTTAAAATAATACAAAAAATAACACTAAAATATATTGGTTGGATATTTATTAACTTTATGTCATCTTAGGATCATATAAATTTCATTTTTAATGTATTTTTATTTATAATAAATTTAGTATAAATTAATATTATTAGATATTCCAAAAAGTTACCCTCGCCTCAATTATAAAAGTGTACCTCCTCCCTCAATTCATAACATCACATTATGCCTTAATTCTTGAATATTCCATAAAAATTCAATTCAAAAATATTATATACACATTCAATAGGTGTCGGTATTCTCAAAATATCATCCCTATAATTCATTAGATGACATCTAAAGGAAGTTCGCTAAGAAAGAGATAGTCATCTTTAACAACTCTTTCAAGATTATTTATTCCTCTACTTTAACTTAATGTTTGTTTTAACTCTAATGTAATATATCCAGTATCACCTAGCTTATTTTTTGTTATCATGTTAATGGAAAACCCATATTCCACCATTTATCTATCTTATGATAAACAAAAGCATCACATGTGTGTATATATGGACTATTGTGTTGATGGCATGGTGTAGTATATTTTTTCATCACCACATTATTTGTATGGGTAAAATGATAGAAATAATATATATATATATATATGAATATTATAAAATTATAATGATTTTATAAATATAATATTCTATCCACTTCCTGACCATTTCACTATTAATGGAATGATACCATCGGTCGTGCGTTTGAAAGGCCTACCCTCACCGTGATGCGATGTGATTCATTTTCCATGTTCACCATTAAAAATTTATTATTAAAATGTTATAACAAATAAATATGATATATAATACCTTAATATCATTTTAAATATGATAGAATTATTTTCTATTCACGCTAATTGGGCTTATATTACAATAAATTCATAAGAAAATGAAGTAGTTAGCACCTCAAAGAAGGGTAATAATGTAATATTAATAACAAATGTGTGATAAAATGATATTAGAGAACCATTTATTATACCATTTATTTTAATATTATTTCATTATATATTAATAAATTTATTTAAACCATTATACAAGAGTTTTAGATACATAAAATGGAAATTAGACGTAATGTAAGTGTAAATTTTACATTCTCATAATTATTTGGGATTATTTATACATATGTATCTGTAGGGGAATATTTATCTTCCATTTCAATATTTCTATAAAAAACTACTTAACATTTTTAAAAATATTCTACAAGTTTTTACATTCATTTTCAAATAGGTGCCACATTTTTAAAAATTGTTTTGAATGAATCATTTAGTCATTTTCAAAATGAGGTTATTCATGGATTTTCCAAAATAACTATATAAGTAATAATTTTTTAACAAATATTGAATGAATTTATTTTAATTCTTTAATGAAAACATAATCTATTGAAGCATCAATTATTTTTTATATTTAAATTTTCATTGAAATTTTTTTCCTTTATGATAGTGAATCAATAATGTTTTTTAGAATGGAAACGATATTTTCCTGTAGGATTATTTAATGTGGTTTTCCAAAATCATTTTCCACATATAACATAATAATTTGATTTCACATATGGTTTATGAAGGATATGATCCAATGATACCATTCATATTATTTCTATGAATGATTTATATTTATGAAGAATTGATACATTGATATTTTTATATTTTTTATGGTTCATATTATGATGAAATTTCCTTGAAACCCATTTTCTTTCACAGGTTATGATATAATGAATTATTTGTATTAATCTTGTACAAATATGGATGGTTTTTATTATGTAAAGTGGTTGGATTTATATATATATCCAATACATTCACTAATGATTTATATCTTATAATATAGAAATTAATGGAATTGAATGTGAACCTAGTTTAGCAATGCAGGATTTGTATAGGAAGTAAACCTAGTTTAGTAATATAGGACTAGAATGTAATGACCCAACCACCATTACCCAGGGTCGTTTCCTTATTTTAATACATTGGCATTATTATATATAATAAAGTCCCGAATGATCGATTGGTTTAGCAATCTTGGAAAATAGATTACATATATAAACGTTACATTAAAATTTCTAAATTAAAACACAACAAAATTAAACCTTTTAGAACAACATTATTTACATATCTTAACCCTACATATCAATCATAATATAGTTTTTTTCATCCTAGGAAAAATAAAACATAATAAATGGGTGAGCTCAAATGATCAGTAAGGATAATAATATAACAAAAACTATCTCAAATAAGAATAAAAATTTAATGTAATGTATATGACGAAAAACAAATCCATTTAAACCTAAATTTCTTAATAATATGGAAAAGATAAATAAAATAACTCCATTTACATATTCACATAGATATTTTACTAGTTGAATAGTAACATGTAATATCATTAGCTAATTTATTAATGATGGAATGCATAATGTTAGACATCATAACCACATAATCAAGGCCTCGTGCCAAGACTAGAAATCGGATTTTGTCAAGGCCTTGTGCCAAGACAGTAGTTTGTCCCATGAGTCATACTGATGCCTTGAGAAGATAGAGAGGGATCCAACCATCACTTACTAATTCCAATGTATTCCTCATATGAAAAAGGTTGAAACATAAAAAAAATTCATATTAAAAATATCATACGAAAAGTTAATACTTTAACCATAAAAAATAAATGGAATACAAATAGAACATCCACAGTCAGACATATTATAACTCAATAAGTACAATATGGAAGATTATATTATAGTAAATCAACCTCAATCAAAAATAATGTCCAATAAATGATGTTGACATAGTTGAAAATAATCAGTTAAACTCTTTGAGAGAATACCCATTTTTAAGAAATCATATAAAAGTCGTAAAATTAATAAAGGAACTAATTTAAAAGAGATTTCAAAATCAAAGTGTCCCATACCACTTTGAAACTTTTGACTTAAATTAACACTTTAAAACAATCATTTCAATATAAATAAATAATTAAAATAATGATAAGAACATTGACATTAATTAAAATATTTAGATAAATAAATCTTTAAAAACATTTAAAATGACAGTATAGTTAAATAGTCCATTACATTAAAACTAAATGTATACCTTTTTAAAACATTTTAATGATTCATGGACATTCGATCCTTTAGGAAATAACCCTTAATTTATACATTCCTTTGGTCGAGGGTTTGTTTAACCTCTTGTATAATGATCATACTATGTTATTAAATTATAACAGAACCATATTCATATTTATGATATCATATTTTATTCTTTTATGGATTTATATTACCCATTTAGTAATAATTTCTCTATTAAAATAATATTTCAGGTAACAATCGCTTTCTCTATCCTACATGTTTTAACATGTCATTCTTGATCGTATCACTTATATCACGATTTAATTGCATACAGTATATTGAAAATTATTTATGTATCATACATATTCATAATATAAATTTATATAATATATAGATATATGGAATGGAAAACACCTTTTATGGAGACAGTAGACTGTACGTACACAGAAAATATGTTTCCATTTTCATATCGTATTGAACAGAATTAAGTGAATGAGATATATGTAAATACATATAAATATAAATATATAATTTCAGTAGCATTATTATTTAATATATTACATACTTATTGATAATATATATTTTTATAATCATCTTTCATTGGTGAACGTGGAAACGATTATCATCATGTCATGGAGATGGTAACCCATACGCACGCACGAGAAACAATGTCATTGTATTGATTATGGAATCGTATATAATTGGATTTTATAACATATATACAGAAAAATCAACATTTTATATTTATTATTTACATCAATTATACTCATTATTATACATATCCAAATAATTAAGTTGAATAACAACTACACCCCAACGTTGAGACAGAAAGCTGTATGTATGCTTGTATGTTGACTTTGTCATTCAAGGATGGATAGAATAATGAATTTGGTTTTAACATATTTATAATAACGTCAAAATATGTATATGTTATTGAGTTATTATTTTGGTATGAGGACAACAAATAAAGATGATGTGGAAGAAGAAAATAACATTGAAAGTGGTGATGAAATGATTACATCTTCTTCAAGTGCTTCCTTATGATATGATAAAAAGGACTCCATAGGTCAGATTTCTAGCCAAAGTATGTCCTATATATTGAAGTGAGGGTAGTTGGAAATATATTTGGGTTGGTTTTAACCAAGCCAATGGATTTGGAGGTGTTATTTTGAGATAAGGGAATTTACCCTTTTTCAAGAGAGGTGAGGGTCACTTTAGGAAAAGCTTGAAATATTTTTTATTATATAATTATATTCAGTTATAATGGCTCAAAAATGATTTATTTCGAGGATACAGTGGGGTAAGATAAAAAAACACTCAACCAATAGGTTTTAGACATATTTAGGTCACCCTATTAACCATATCTTTTATATTTAACATTTAGTTAAATAGTTTACAATTTACAATGTCTTATTTTATTTTTATAGTACATGGTTAATAAACAAACTATAAAATGACATGGGAACCCCCACCCCAAATGTCCTGAAGGCCTTCATTTTTATTGACATTTGATAACCCCACTTTCAAGGGATGAGGGGGATCCCTTACAAGGCCCGTAGGATCAGAGATTACACGGCCCATAGGCTTATGAGATTACATGACCCAAAGGTCTTAGGGAATTCAACCAGAATATTTACAATGAACTGCCCCTCCCCAGAATCTGCATCATTATAGTATCTCTCCACCATCGTATGGTCATCTCGCTAGGCTTCCCGGGCAATCACAGGTTGGTTCTGATGGCATATCCATACCCTACCATTCTGACAAATCCATTTGGTTCTGCTCTGGTGAGTGCACTTGCTCTGAATCCTCTTGTAGGGCTGCTCCTTTTTTGTAGTGTGTCTGGGGAAACTGCTTGTGGCCTGAAGGCCTTGAGGTATCCCAAAGGCTATAAAGGTGTCCCAAAAGTCATACTAACGTGAAGGCATGGGTGGCACGAATTTTTTAAGGACTCCAAGCCCAAACCAGTGGCCCAAGGTGAATAGTTCCAGTAGCTATAGTACTGAACAGTACCTGCTACAGTAACTGCTACAGTGCCTACTACAGTACTGCACAGTGCACAATTCTGCTATAGTACTGCTATAGTGCCTGCTATAGTACTATTACAGTACCTCAGAAATATGCATTTTCCGGGTTTTGAACCTGGATTTTGTGGATGCACTTAAGGATACCTCGCCAACTGGACTGAGGCTCATGTGCGACACGTGAACCTCAAGTGGTTAATTAATGAAAGATCTATCATTATGTAATTCCTTTGGATGATCTTAGATTTTTAGGAATATTATATCATCTAATAGAATAGTATTTTTTAAAAAAACTCATTTTTGTCAATTTTGACAGTATGTAGTATTTGGTTATTGTAAAAGTCATCAAAACATGATTACTTAGAAAAATAAATGAAATCAATATTAACATGTCATATTAACCTAGAAATTTTTTTTAATTCAAAAATTATGTCTATTTTACCAAACTAAAAACATATAATTTCTATTAATTAATTTAAAATTAATTTCTGTTGTCAAAACCAGAAAGTGAGTTTTTTAGACAAAAACACTATTAAATGATTGATATGTGTTTATGTTGTATTTAAATAGAAAAGTACTTCCAATGACCAAAATTGGATTAAATGATAAAAAACTAATCTAATTATACTTCAAAACCATTCAAATGTGTAATTTAACACTATAATTTATTTTTATTAATTTTTTTACTATTCATCAAAATATGAATGTTATCTGAAAAACACCAAAAATTAATCGAAACTAAATTTTTATGTCCATATTATAAAGAAGAATTTTATTTTTTCAAATTTAATATGTAAAAGTTTCAAATGTTGAATTTAAAAAGGGTTCTCCTTTAGAAGGGGGTAAAATGTTATTTTTTAAAAAATACTTCTTTTATCTAAAAAATTGAATTTGTTCTTATATTATATCTAATAAATACATAATATGGTTGTTAAAATTATATAAAGTTTTTAAAATTGAAAATAAAAATAATAATCTTCATAACATCTTTTTTAATGGCTAGTTTGGTAAGTCGTGGTGTGCTCGAACTTGGTGTTGCGTGTAGCGCAAGATATTGAATTACTTTAAAGAGAAAACATATTATAAAATCTTGAGGTGTTACATTCTCTCATTCTACAATAAATTTCATCCTCTCAATTTGAAAATTTTCATCAAAAATAAGAATTTTGAAATAGAAAATACCTTTGTGGAAAACCCAGATCGAATATAGGGTTAATAAAATTTAATCTTAATAAGAAGGAAATGGAAATGAAAAAGTCACCACAAAATATGGGTTTAGTGTAAGAGAGAATTGGTGGTAATTATAGACATATAATTATTGGAGAAATGTAAATTTTTATATGGAGTTATTGAGGTCATAAATCACAAACAAGTAAACAAGAAACAGAAAATTGAGGGCTTCAAAGGCATAAATTTATGATGAGTTATAATATAATTAGTTTAAAAAACATAAGGTATTAGTATAATTCATTTTAGGTTTTGAGATCCTTTCCCTAATGTTTAAGAATTAATTTATTCATAGAATAAGAAACAAATACTTGACAAGTAGAGTTCCATCCTTAAACTAACTTCTATAAAAAACTCATCTTTCACTCCAAAAGATAACGGAACTCAAAAATATTTAATTTATCCAAATTGTATAGGGTTACAAAAAAATTAATTTAAAATTAATCTATCGGACCTTTTAAAAATAAATACATTATACTATCCACGACATCACATAGGCCAGTGGTAGGTGATTCACCCTTGTCTACCTTCACTTGTCAGTTCAAGTCTCACAGCCTTACCAGATGTGATGGGTTGTCACCCGACCTCCGGGATATCCTTTTTATAACAATCCAAAAATAATCTTAAGTAATTATTTAACTATAACAATAGTATCCAATGTCAAACATAATACCTTCCATCCTTTTGACATATCCACAAAACTTCTCTCTGAACTCACAGTCCAAAATTCTTTTGCATTGTAAACATAGTGAAGATCTCTTTTTCCATGTAATAACATGTGAATACCTTCATAATTTATTCTCTTAAAATATAGAAATAAAATAAATTACCATAAAATCATATTTGAATAGATATGTACTTCCTTATTCTTTCTATAAAACATAGAATATTGTATATACACCATAAATACAAAAATGTTGTAATCTCCAATAATGATGGAATAAATCAACCATTAATCAGTTCTATGGTATTCAATAATATCCTATATAATTTATCCATGTCATTCATCTCTTATTACAAAATAAATAGCTTAGTATCAGGACCATTTTAATGTTTATCTTTCCTTCAGCCATGTATTTTACAAAAATCTTATCTTGCTATTGAGTCACTTTTATTGGTACCCCACAATATCTAATCATTAATGAAATAGTATTTTATTATAATCCTTATATACTCCATAATTCTTATAACTAGTATATCTTTGATACAAAACTCAGAGCACATAATTATTTAATTACAACATAACAACACTAGTCATTCTTCTTCATCTGTGGTAGCATCATAAATTGATTATTATATAATAGCATCAATTATGGTATACTATGATGATTGGGATATTGATTAGTGTAGTGTCCCAACTCCTTGTAGATGAAGAATTTTACCTTTGAAACTGTTTTTCCCTTTAAATCATGTATTTGGTGTCCTTCTTCTCCATATGTATAAGAAAATCCCATTCTCTTCAAGCATTTACCAAAGTGATTCTTTCCACAATTATCACATATGGGAAAATCCTTCTTTCCATTCTTCCATTTATCCATCACTCTCTATATCATCCTTTTCTTATCTCTCTTCCCATAAAATCCATAGGATTCATAAAAGTCATTATTTATATTATTAGCACATGATACTATTTCTTTATATGATGAGAAAATGTGGTTGACAATTTCCACTCTAAATGTTTGCTTAAGACCATGAAAGATATGATCATTCTTACTCTTTGGATCATGCCTATTGTTGATGTTCTCATTCCTTCTACTGGAAAAATTTCAAAATAATGGTATACACTAGGATAGTTTATGAATTGCAATGAATAATTCCAAATTTATAAAATACCTAACATAAATTGAAGAGTTTGTGCATATAATCTATAATCAAATAAATTTTTTTTATTAAGGAGGTATTTACTCATAAATCCTTCATAATGGATTGTAAAGAAAAATTGAATTATCATTAGAATATCCCTTGAGAGTGTCATAACGAAGAGTGAAACAAGGCTCATTGTCATGTACAGGATACCCCAGGTCAAGCCCAAAACTCATTATTGGAGTTTTTCCTCATAGGTACATCTGTGTGCTAGAGCTACCTCTACATTCTCATATCCAGATAGGGATGTAATTCTTGGAAAATTTACAAAATATCTACATTAACAAAATTCATAGATGTTCTTCTATACTAAACCCCAAAATCTATCTTAGGGTAATGTTTCAATATCAGAGTTTATCTAAATCTATTTTCGTGGTTGTTTATAACCATTCTCTAATACAAACTGTAATTCCCTGACCTAAATTACCTAGAGTATGTGCATTATTTTAATACATTTCCATCATTATAAGCAGTCATGTCTCGAAGGACCGATCAGTTTAATAGTCTTGGAAAATAGATTACATATATGAACATTACATTATAATTTTTAAAATAAATAACAATATATATAATCCTTTGAGAACACCATTATTCTCCTAGATTGGCCCTGCATATCAATCATAATGCACTTATTCAAATCTTGGTAAAAATAAATCTTAAGAAAGAGGTGAGATTAGATGCTCAGCAGGGATAATAGTTTGGAAAAAATATCATAAATTAGCATAAAAATTTAAGGCAATCTATAAGACTAAAACGAAAACCTTTTAAAATTATACTTCAATATAATATGGAAAAGATAAATCAAATAATTCTATTTTCTTATTCACATGGATATTATACTAGTTGAATAATCACATGTTATTTCAATGGATAATTTTATAATGATGGAATGCATAATACGGGACATCATAACCACGTAGTCAATGCCTCAGGCCAAGAATAAAAATAAGATTTTTTCAAGGCCTTCTGGAAAGACACTGGTTTGTCTCATTATACCTATAAATTAATCGAGGAGCTATAGAAGTATCTACAAGTAACTTACTAAGTCAAATAAATTACTCATATGAAAATGTTGAAACATAACATAAAAATTTATATTAAAACTAGCATACAATATGTTAATACATTAACCATAAATCATGAATGGTATAAAAATAACACATCCATAGTCAAACAAATCATAACACATTCAATAACATATGGAAGATTTTATTATAGTAAATAATGCTCAATCAAAAATAATATCCAATAAAGGATGTGAACATAGTTAAAAATAATCGACAAAGCTCTTTGAGAGAAATACCCCTTTTCAAGAAATAATTTAAAAGACACATAATTTATAAAGGAAGTTATTTAAAATAGATTTTCCAATCAAAGTTTAATATATAACTTTTAAAATATTGAAATAAATTAACATTTTAATGTAATCATGTCTATATAAATAAATACTTAAAATCATTTTAAATTCATGAACATTAATTAAAAGATTTATAAAAATAAATATTTAAAAAAATTTAAAGTGATGATCTAGTTAAAGAGACATTTTCTTAAAAACCTAAAATTTTCATTTTTAAACATTTAAATGAAACATAGAAATATATTATAAATATGTCCTAGTAGATACTTATAGATAACCAATCATGGATAATAATGAGATTGGGGAAATAACACTTACCTTGTACTCTCCTTTGGTCGATGGTACAATTAACCATGTATATAATGACCATAGTATGTAATTAAATTATAAAAAACCATATTAATATTTATATTATCATAATTTATTCATTTATGTCTTTATAATACCCATTTAATAATAATTTCTATGTTAAAATAATATTTTGGGTAATAATCGCTTTCTCTATCGTACATGTTTTAACTTGTTATTCTTGATCGTATCACTTATATCGTGATTTAATTTCTTAAAAAATATAAAACATTATTTTGGAATCATATATATTAAGAATATAGATACGTAGAATAGATAGATATATGAAATTGAAAAAATCATTTATAGAGATAGTAGTCCATACGTATACATAAATGTTGCTTCCATTTTCATATCATTTTTAAGGGAAGTAAGTGAATGGGTTATATGTAAATACATATACAAATATATACATACATATATATATATGTATATTAATATGAATTATTATGTCACATATTAAATAATTATTAATAATATATATTTTTATAATCATCGTTGAATGCTGAACGTGGAAATGAACCACATCGCGTCGTGGAGACAGTAAGTCGTATGTACGCATGAGTGACGATATCATTCTATTGATGGTGAAATAATATGTAGCTGGATGGTATATAATATATAAAGAATCATTAACATTTTATATTTTCTATTTACATCAATTATACTAATTATTATACCCATCCAAATAATGATGTGTTTAATAACATCAACACCATGACATTGAGATGGTAAGTTGTACGTATGCACGTATAATGACTTTGTCATTCATCGGATGGATAGAATAATGAATATGGTTATACCATATTTATAAAAACATCATTGTATGTCTAACGTACTAGATTTATTATTTATTTATGGAAATGAGAATGAAAGAGGATGTGGAGGAAGAAAAGAACTTTGAAAGCAATGATAAAATTATTACCTCTTCTTCTGGTGCTTCATGTAGATTTTATCAAAAAGGCTCCATTGATTGGCTTTATGATCAATGTATGTCCTCTAGAATGATTTGTGTGTATTTTAAATGGAATTTTGGTAGGGGTTGGCCGAGCCCAATGGCATTGGAGGAGTGATATAGTGAGAAGTGGAAGTGGACTTTTATAAGAGAGGTGATGGTCATTTTAGGAAAACCAAGAAATGTTATTTTATTATACAATCATATTCTATTTATAATGGCTCCAAAAGAATTTATTTCTAAGATAAGGTGGAGATGGGTCTAAAAACATTCAACCAATAGGTTTTATATAGGATTATGTTACCATAAAAACCTTATCTTTTAGATTTAGCTCTTAGTTAAATAGTTTAATTTTTACAATGTCTTCTTGTATTTTCATATTAAATAATTAATAAACTTACTATAAACTTCCAAGAAAGCCCCAAGTGGTTAATTAATGACATATATATCATTTTATAAATCCTTTGTATGAACCTTATATTTTTAAGAATATCATATCCACTAATAATATAGTATTTATTTTAAAAACTCAATTATGACAATTTTAACACAATTTAGTGTTTGGTTTTTTTGAATGTCAAAAAAAGACTATCCTACTTCAGAAAAAATAAAATAATTCAATTTTAAAATCACATATTAACCTACAAATTAATTTTAATGCATCAAAAGTATCAATTTACATTTATTAGGATATTTATATTATCAATTATTTTAATCATTCATTAATAAGGTAATTACTGCATCATCATTGTTTCATCAAAAAAATTTGTTTATTTAATGACTAAAAATTATAAATAAAATACCATTATGTAGAAAATTATTATAAATTTATAATTAATATTTATAGTCGAATTTATCTAATGTATAACCCTATATTAAAAAAAATTTAGTTATAAAAAATTTGGTTTTAACACTTTTAACTATTATTTAAATAAAATAAAAATAAATGTCATAATCTAATTAATGTGGATAAAAGAGGATCATATTTTAGTCATATTGTTATTTTGGTTGAAAAACTCTTATCCAGCAGAATTAGGACATCTGTTAGGGTCACTATAATATCATTTTTACCTTTAATTATCCTATTTACTTTTAACCGTGGTAAATAATATCCAAAGTTATTATTCCCCAAAAATTATATTAATCATATTGATCCACATTTTACTTACTAAAATCAATTTTCTCTCTCAGATTTTTGAAATAAAATTCACTGAAGCGACAAAATTAGTTTTTATGAAAATTTGAAAATGTGCCTAGAAGGTGGGTAGAAGTCGTTAAAATTTTCAATAAAATTTTATACAACTATTTTACTATAAAATGAATCTAAATAATTACATTGAACATATATAGGCATTATGTATATATTTTGAATAAAAATATATATAATTAAAATAAATAATTATTTAAATGAAAAGATTGTTTTAAACAATAATGTAGTGTTTTTCAATATTTTTAAAAAATTTAATGTTTTTAGAAAAATACCAAAAATTCACCATAAGAAAATATTGATATTAAAAATTCAAAAATTATGACTATTTTACCAAATTTAAGAAAATATAAATTGCATTAATTAAATTAAAATTAATTCTAATTGTCAAAACTAGAATGATGGTTTTTGAGAAGTAATAACTGTCAAAAGATTGATATGTGTTTATGTCCAATTTTATTGTAAAATTACTTCAAATGAAAAACATTGGTTTAAATTGTAAAAATATAATCTATTTATACTTCAAAACCATTCAAATGCATAATTTAACACTATAGTTTATTTTGATTAAAAAATTGGTTATCGATTAACATTTCTTACTTACGAAACTAATTTTTTTTGTTCATATTTAAAATAATAAGTTCATTTTGTCAAATGGAATATATAAAAGTGTAAAATATTGGACTTAAAAAGGGTTTTCCATTTATATGTGGTAAAATTGTTTTTTTAATACTTCCATTATCTGAAAATTTTAATTTTTTCTTATATTATATCTAAGAAACACATAATATGGATGTTAAAAATAAATGGTGTATGTAAATTTTAAAATAATGTTAATACTATTGAATACCACTTTTTGAATGGCAAGTTTGGTTAGTCATGCTGCGCTTGAACTAAATATTTTATATAATGAAAGCTATTTAATTAAATTAAAGAGATAATGTACTACAAAATCTTGGGGTGTTACATGGATTGAGGAGTGGAATCTATTTAGTAAATCACTTTGTCCACTATGATGGTCTTTGCAGTAATCCCAGACTAAATATGAAAATGATTTTCTATTCTTATATGTATACATCTATTTGATTTATTATGTCATACTCCCATAAAAGATGTTATTGGACTATTTTTATAATTCACAACTAATAAACCTCTATGATTTATTCTCTGACTCAATACCCTGATCCCTGATATGATAAATATATTTTTCAAAAGTTATTTTCAGATTCTTATGAACTTTTACTCATGTTATCTCCCATCTATACCATTATTGAGCATCTAAGGTCGGCCTTTTCTTATATTTCTTTTCCCTAGAATATGAAGAATGGTAATATGTATGATGTATAAAAAGGGTACTTGTTATGATGGAATAAGTAGGAGATGATGTAAATGTTTTATGAATCATTTGTTTATCTTTCCATGTTTCAAAATACACTAATCCTATATGTTTATGGATTTTTTTATTCTGTTATGTAATAAATATTCTTTTATTTAGATGTAATATCTATATATAAAAATTATGGGATGTTATTGGTGGTACCATAGAAAGGTGTAGTTAAAAATTTGAAATTAGGATTAGAAAACCATAGTAAGAACCCTAATGATACATCTAAGTATATGATACAATCTAATAGTTTTTTTCATGATAATAAATAACAAAGATTATAACCTAATTTGTTCTATATTGATAATTTCTAGGTAATTCCCTTCTGATTTTGTGTTTTTTCCATTATTATAAGTGTTTCTCAAACTATACTTTTTGGTTTTTTTCAATGGAGGGAACCTGAAAGAACCTCATTAATGATGAATTCTATGAGAAACGCAACAAATTCCCTATTGATAAACTGAATGTTATTAGAGATAGAGTGAAAAATATTATTGTTATGCTAAGAAAATATTCTCAAGCTATGAATCAGGAAAGACATCCAAATGGGAAATGTGGTGAAAAATATTTTATTGAGTCATGCATGAGGCATTGTCAAATTTCTTTTAGTTTGTCATCTGATCCATTAGTGGATGACAAAGTATCAGTACCCCAAAAAATACATTTTATGTTCTCCAATGGTCAGAACATGAGAAAGTCATTTTAGATGACTATCATTGAGATGGTGAATCACAGAAATGGTAGAATAGTATTAGGAATACGAGGTAATGATATTAAATTGACTCCATTGAATTGGAGTAGATCAAGAACATAATTTTCAATATGTAATATCCTCGTATTCTGCCTACAACGATAAAGAATGAGTTTCTTGATAGAAATAAAAAGGATTATCATCTTATTAGTACCTATGGGGAAAATTTTATTACACATTCAAGTTATTATTTTGGAATTATCATCAAACAAAATATTAAGGTAGATTGGTTATTCAATAAACTAAAACCAAGACATTGAATGGTATTATCTATAAGTTACTTCAGTAACAATGATGAAATCATTCGATGTACTCTCATGGTTGACATGGATCTTTGAGTTACCCATTAATTTTGTAGGTTCAATAATAACAAAAAAATAATTCAAGGTAAAACATATAAACTATAGTGAAAATATTATAAGCATTAATTTATTCACAAAGTGTGAAAGGAAACATAGATGAAACTATCATAATTAGACATGTAAATATTTTATCTGCTTGAAACAATGTCATTGGAAAATTTATTTCCAAAGTAATGGGAAGAAGATATCAAATTATTCACATAGAAAAAAGTTTTGACAAAATTAACCTCACACGAATCAATGCTTAATATGTAAGAAAAATTGCAATTATTCTAAAAAATACCCAAATAAGTGGGTTAATGATGATGATTCATGTCAGTAACCTCTAATGGAAATATAAAAATCAAACAACATTCTATCACTATTGGAAATGTGGAGTGCCAAAATGAAGTGGTGAAAGGTACAATTACCATCTTATTTATTTAATTTAATGTTCTATTTGATTTTATATCCACCCCCTATTTCATTGGGAATGAATTTTATATTGGTATCACTATATTACCTCAACAATTAGATGTTGAGTTATTTGTGAAATCTATTAATAGTATATAGATAGCACTTCAAATTTATAATAATTCTTCTATTGATATTTGTGGGAATTTTCTTTCTGAAATCTTGCGGTCCTTCCATTAGTTGAACTCTATAAAATTCATGGAATTGATTGGATTTATATATATAGAGCTCATATCAATTTTTGAGAAGGGAGGTCACATTTTATTTTCTTGAATGAATATATTATTATATATCGATGGAAGGATGAATATGAACTTCTAGTGGTAATTAAAACCATCTTGTGGGTCTTAATTCTGATAAATGAATTTTACCAAGCTTAGATGGATTGGGAAAATCACCATTAAAATATTTCTATTATACGAGTGTTTGTTGATTTCTTCCTAGAAAAATTTCATGGTATTACATTGAATAATGATGTTGAGTTTTCAATAGAACTCATAGTAGTTTCCATGGCAATTTCAATGACTCCTAATTGAATTTCTCCATTAAGTTGCAAGATTTGAAGAACAAACTCTAAGAGATTATTTAAAATGGATTCATATTCCCTATTATTTCACCATTTGGTACACATGTACAATTTATTTTGAATAAAGAATAATAATTTATACTATTCATTTATTATCGGGAACATAACAAGGTCTCTATAAATAACAAATATCCTATTATATATATTGATGACTTATTTGTTCAACTACATGGATTTCAATACTTTTCTATGATTGATCTTAATTTTAGATATCATAAATATAAGGTTAATAAGGATTATATACCAAAGGCTTCATCTCAAACAAGGAATAAACAAAATAAGTTTATAGTTATGCCTTTTGTAATAAAAATTCTCCCACTATCATCATAGATTAAATAAATATATTATTAGATACAATATTGATCTATTTATATGTAGTATTTATAATGGATATCATTATTTATTCAGATATCATGGAAGAACATTGATAACACTTGAGGATTGTACTAAATACCTTGATATATAAGAATATAAATGAAAAATTAACTATGTTTGAATTTTGTCTTGATAATGATTAATTTTGGGTCTCATAATCTCAACCGAGGGTATATCTGTGGATCCAACAATGACGAAAGTTATTGAACGTTGGTCTTGACTAACAACAGTAACTGTTATTTGATGTTTCATTGGTTTTTATGAATATTATAGGAATTTTGTGAATTATTTATATGGATTATATAATCCACTAACCATGTTTTCTAAAAAGGATTTAAGTTCTTATGGGTGGAAGAATGAGAATGGAATTTCACGGTGTGAAAAAGAAAGTTTGTTTGTGAACTTATTCTCACTCCAACAAATAGTAGAGAAAGGTTTGTGATCTATAGTGATAGATACGAAAAGGGGCTTGGATGTGTTCGTATAAGAAGTGATATAATGAAATATTATGCAACACAAAAATTAAAAATACTTGAGAAAAATTACCTAAATCATGATTAATATTTACATATGGAAATGTTTCATTAAATATATAGATTCATTAGGTTTATGAATTATTTTGTGACATATATAGTAATCATAAAATATTGAAGAATATTTTTACTCAAAGGAGTTGAATTTGTTCAAAAAAATATGGTCAGTGTTGATTAAAGATTATGAATAATCAATACATAACCACCATGAGAATGTTTACACTGTGGTTGATTCAATTATTCAAAAGGAAAATGTTATACTCTTTATTATGGGGATCACAAAAGAACAAATATTTATGTATTCTCAGTGGGTGAATTTAGAAATCCTAAAGGAATAGAAGAAAATTTTTCTTTCTCAAATGAATGTTCAAATATCTATTCAAATAAATATTAAGGATTCACAAAACGGTGATATAGAAATAAAAAATAAGGTGATAAATATTCTTGATTTCAACATTTATATTGATGGTATAATAAGGTTCGCGTACTATTTTTGTGTCCCTACCGTAAAATATTTAAAGAAAAGGTGGTTGGATGAGGGTTATTAGTCATCATTATCTATTCATCACAGAACATCCATGATATATGGAGACCTGATAGAGTATTTCTAGTGGGATAGAATAAGTTGTGATAATGTAGATTATGTTTCTCAATTCCTAGTTTTTTAGAAAGTTATGTCTATATGTTATAATTATAATTGGACGTTACAACCATTAACTATACCAGAATGGGAGTGGGAGAAATTGCCATGGATTTATCATCTGACTACCCAAAAAATTAAAAACAAGAATTATATATGGTTTATAATTGATATCCTTATGAAGTCAGTAAAATAAATTTATATTAAATAATATTTCAATATTGATCATATTTCTATAATATTAATTAATAATGTGGTGATATTTCATGGTGTACCACTTTTCATTATATATGATCAGGACTCGGAGTTTACCTCGATGATTAAGATAAGTCTTTAGTATGGTTTAGATAGAGAGTTGTGTTTCATCACTATTTATAATCCTCATATAGATGGTCAATCAGAGAAGAAAATTGAAACACTATAATATATGTTTAGATTTTTCTCCAGGGATTTTAAATGTGGTTGGGATAGATATTTCACATTTGTATTTTTTTTTACAAAAATAGATTTCACTCAATTATTTAGATTTATCTTTATGAGGATCTCTTTAGTAAGAAGAGTTGTACCCCAACATGCTAGAATGATTTTGGAGAATGAAATCCACTGGGACTTGATATATTTGAGAAAATGGAGGAGAAGTTGACATCTATTCAACAACACATAATAGTTGCTTAGTGTAAAAAAAGTGATGCTAACTATCATAGAAAATACATAGTGTTTGAGGTGAGTGACAAAGAATTTATATGAATATCTCCCTAGAAGATAGTAATGATATTTGGAAATAAGTGAATTCTATTTTCTAGTTATTTAAATAATTTTTAAATTGTCTATGGGGTTGGGAAGTTATTTTATAGATTGGTGCTTCCACTAAATTTCTCTCATGATCAAGATGTGGTCCATGTACCTATCTAAATAATGTACATATTTAATCATTCACATGTTATAAACTCAGAATTATTACACATGGAGAATTATATTTCTTATTATGAAAAACCTACTGATATTTTGTAACATATAAGAAATTTTCTATTAAAAAATACCTTTATCTTGGTAAATGTTTTATGGCAGAACAATGAATTTGAAAAAACTACATTGGAACCAAAGGATGTGTTGAGGTGGAGGAATACACATCCATTTGTATCAAGAAGAATAATTTTGTGGAAAAATTCTTTTTAAGTGGGGAGGAATATGACACTCATATATTTTAATGAGATTTTTCTCTTTAAATAATTTTATATCTTCTATTGCACACAACATTGACATTAAATAAATCATGGGACACTATTTCATAAAACCACTATTATTACCATGCCATAAAATAAAAAGGAATTAATACGAATAACTAATTTATGAAATCAATATAATTACCGAAATGTATATAAACGTAACGGTATGTTTTTAAAAAATAATTTCAACATTTTTAGTAATGTCACTTTTTTTCAATAAATATGATTTCATAAAAAATAAGTATTTTCTATTTTTATGACTGAATATTAATTTATTTGAACGTATATAAAATTTATTTTAGAAAATGAATTTCATTTATTAATTCATCATTTCAAAACTATCTTAAACTAATTAATTAATAATTTTCTTAAAACAGTTATTTATGGAATAATTAATGTACTTAGTTTTATTAAAAAATATATATTCTTCTAATGACATTATTTGGAAAAATTATGTTTTGGATTAGTTTTCAATTTTAATTAGTTAATATTAATTTAATATAATACAATTAACATTCTTTAAAACGATTTTAAATATTATTTTGTTATAATAAATAATCTATTAAAATTATTTTTTTCCAGAATAACATTTTTCTAGGAGTTTAACCATTATTATTTTATATTAAACTGTAAAAATTCGATTTTTTGTAATTTTTTAAAAATTAATTCCTTATTTTCATTCATATAGTACAAATTGAGTGAATATGACTTATTTATTTTTGGAAAATATCACCAGTAAACATGAAAATTTTTGTTACCATGGTAAAGAGTAAATTTAGTAATATAGGTTAAAAAATATGATAAGGACTATAAAATGACCCAAACTCATGCCCAATTTTTATTTTGTTAATATAATTCATATCATCGGACCTAAGCATATAATTTAAGTTGATTAGTGGAAACATGCCCCTGAAAATGACTTATATAATATTTAAATCAAATAAAGCCACAAAATATAAATTTATTCTCTGAAATAAAGCTTTTGAGTCTACATGGAGAAAAAGGTATGTTATGAATAAATATAAATGTTAATTTTTAACATTATATATATATATTAATGACATATATTTATTTTTGACTTTTTGACCCACTTAAAGGAGATTAATTTATTTCTAATATTTTATTTATTAAAAATTCAATGATATCACATTCGTGTTTTAAATAATATTTCATTTTTAATATAGGATAACAAAAAATTTATATTTTACTATATAAATTATTCTAAAATATAGAACATTTTTCTTAATCATTTTATATTATTTTTAATTTTTAATAAATAATAAAATGTAATAAATAATTATACAACCCTACAGTGGTAATTATTTTATTAATTGAAATATCAAATAAATTTTATTAAAATATTAAAATAAATTTAATTAATTAAAATTAATGTGATAAAATAATTTTATATATTACTTTGAAATCATAAAGATATAATATTTTATTGAATTTAACGTATTATCATTATATTTTAGAAAGAGCATGTAATGAATATTTTAAAAATTGACACTAATGATATTTTATTAAAATAATGTTTTATTAAATTATGTAAAAAAATAAAAATATTTAAAAATACAGAATAATTTTAATATGGTCTAAAATGTTATATATCATTCATTTATGTTCTTATTGTCATCAAATAAATAAAAAAACATTTAATATTGAATCTATTGTCACATTTATTAAATTTAAAATAGGTTAACGTAGGGTTAATCAGTATGATAAGGTTTACAATAATAAAAAAACTTGTCTAAAATATATTGGTTGATAAAATTGATAACTTATATCATTTATATTCTAATATATTGTCTTTTATAGCTATTTTGAATGATAGTTAATTTATTATAAATTATTTTTCATGAAATTGAAAAAGTGCCCCTCGCCTCATTTTTTAAAGGGTACCTCCTCCCTCCAATATTCACATGTCATTTAGCATTCAAGATCTATCTTAACCTCCCAATTTCTCAAATAAAAATACTTAAAAAATTATAGTGTGGTTGGTATTTTCAAAATACCAACCGTAGTGTTTATATCAGTATATAAAAATGAAGTTCTCCAAGGAAGTTGTAATTTTCTTTACCGAATCAATCAACATTATTCCTTCTTCTACATACAATTCAAGTGGTGTTTCAACTATAAAGTAATTAATCCAGTATTAAATATATTCTATGATGTTATTATGAATATGTAAAAACCATATTCTTCTTTTTTTTCATACTATGAAAAACAAAATCATCATGTGTTCATATGTATTGCTTACCGTTTCCACGCTATGGTGTAATCTATTTTTCATCTCCATGACGTGATGTGATTAATTTTCCATGCTCACCATTCAATATTCTTATATACATGTATATAATGAAAAAATATTATAAAAATTTCCTCAATATCATTTTGTAGATGATAGAACTATATCTTATTCACAATAATTAGGAATTATATGACAAATCATGAATATGAAAATGATGCAATTAATATCCAAAAGATTGTTAATAATAAAATATTGTTAAAAAATAGGTGATATGATGATATAAGAGGTTCATATATGATATCATAAATACTAATATGGTATATAAAAAAATTAATTACATTATATAAACCATTATAAATGTGTTTCAGATATGTATTATTGAAATAATACCTATGGCATGGGTAAATTTCAAAATCTCATTTTTATTCAAAATTGTTTATAACTATGTATATTCTGTAGAATATTTTTCTTGCATGACCATGTTTTGGTATAAAATTAAAAAATGTTTTTACTATTCTTATACAATTGTTTAAATTCAATTTTTCAGAATTGTGAAATTTTACACATTGGTTTTAATGGAATCATTAAGTCATTTTCCATACAGGGTTCTTTTTTAATTTTCAAAATAAAGTATGAAAGGAATATTTTTTACTTATACAACATGAGAACATTTTTTTATTTCCAGAGACTATAATTTATTAAACCTTCTTTAAAATATAACAGGTTTGTTCATTTAATATGTTTTCTTTTGAAATTTCATGGCTTTAAATATTTTCCATAATATAAATGTTATTTTATCCATGAATTATTTCATGTTATCTTTCCAAATAATTTTCCCTATACAAAATTTTTATTTGATGATACTTATTTCATTCTAGGGATATGATCCAATATTACAATTATAACTCTTTCTTTGAATGTCTTATGTTTATGATGGATTGATACTTATGAATTATATTTCATTTCTATGGGTTATGTTATGATAAAATGTATATTAAACTCATTTCTTTTCTTGGTATTTGATATGATGAGTGATTTATGTTCTTGTGGTAGACAATTTTATGTTTTTAATTTTGTGATTGGTGGACCAGTATCTCCATCCAATTTATTGGTTAATTATTAATAACTGATGAGATATATAAGATTGGAACATGAGGTGAAAAAATTTCAGAAATATAGGACATGAATGGGATGTAAACCATATTTAGTAAAACAAGGCTGTAGCGGGGAGTTAACATAATTCAGTAAGGGCATTTTTGTAGTTTAATGATCTCTATAGTTATCCTTAACGAGATGTAAAAATGAATTTCTATACATATGTGTATTCCATAATTTCATGACTTATGTTATACTCCCATGAAATATGTTCTTTTATTTTTTTAATACTTCATGTCCAAAGAACATCTATGATTTATTCCATGAATCAATATCAAGATAATTGATATGTAAGATATAATTTTAAAAATTTATTTTAATTTTATTATGCCTTTATTATTTTTTTAACTTACTTGATTACCCTTACTGATCATTTTAGATCACCATTTGTGAATGTTTATTTTCATCATGAAAAGGAGAATGAAATTCAAAAATAAATGTAAACAAGGAATCTAGTTTTAATGGAATAATTAGGAGATTATGTATATGTTTTTTAAATTATTTATATATGTTTAAAAGTTTCAAATGAATCTAAAACTATATTGATCCTATGTGATTTTTTTATGTTATGTAATTAATATTCTAATTTTTTGTATAATATCTATGTATGATATTTATTTTTTGTTATTGAAATTATCCCTTCATTTTCCATTCTAATGATTTTTATTGTAAATAACCATCCCCATTACAACTCAATTGTATTCATCTATATTTAAAAATCCTTAATTTATTGAGGTAAATCATATATGTGAAGGAAACTTCCTAGTCATGTGATTAATAATGAAAAAATACATTCCTATGTTGTATTATTTATGTGGAAATATAATACATGTACATGATATAGATGTTATGGAAAAGCCTAAAATTTAACGCCCTTCAAATGAATTGGGTAATGTTTTCATATAATGAGATATGATGTATGGTGCATGAGTGGTTACCCTAAGATAAGTTTGTTATTATGTATTATGTTAGCATTGAATTATGATTATTATATCATCTTTTTTTTCATCATGATTCTATCATCTTATATCATGCATCAATTTTATGACCATCCCTCTTATATTTTTATGTCACCATGTTTTGTGTTTGAATCATATGTACTACCATACTCCATTCCATGCTTTTATTACTCCATTAATCATATTTATATCTCACCACCTTTTTTATATACATAACAATGATATAATATGAAGTATTAAAAGATAAATGGAATTTAAGGGAATCTTATGGAGTTATTGAATAATATATGTGTATCCCTACATCATTTTATTATGATATGTATCTAATTACCGAAATACCATATGCCTCTCAATCATTTGCTATTTTATTATATATACCCACTACCAGAAAACTGTTTTTCCACAATGCCACCCATTAATAGTGCTAAATAAAATGTAGAAAAAGGGGTTCCATTATTAATTCCAAAAAAGAAATGATAAAGGGTACATTTAACACTACTAAACAACATTGTTAAAAGTGGCCCTTTAGGATTTCTTTTTTTAGAGTTGTAAAAGGGACCCCCTTAATCAGCGCTTTTTTTTAGTATTGCTCAAAAGGGGGGTTTTATCATTGCATTTTTTAATAGCGCTGATAAAGGTTATATTTAAAAAAATTAAATTTCATAGAAATAATATATCAGTATATCAATATTGCTATAAATATAATATATAATTTTCATACACGTTTTAGATAAGTATAAATAAATACTATCACTTAATATATATGATATGTATTCACTATGGCATATAAATTATCTTAAAAATTATTAATTAATATTTTCCTAATTATCATGAACTAATAACCATTTAATAACAATATAAAGAAACAGAAAATAAAAAAATCAATAAAAGATATAAAATAAGTTGAAAACGTAACTCAAACATCAAACAACCATAAATTTTGATTCAGGTGTCTATTTGAACTCTATAGCATATCAATTCAAAGTATGCGATCAACTATATGTGCTAATGTCTAAAGGGAACAATCTGTCACATTTTTGAAGGCCAAAAGGCCTAGAAGGCCTCCACAACTGAGTTTTTAGTCCGGATACCCAAATTTTTTAACATTCAAAAGAATTTCAGCCTCATTTAAGGGGATCTTTTAATCTTTTTCACTAGGAACTAAATTTATTCTAATGGGTTACATTTATATTGATATTATGGCTCTGAAATTTTATAATTTTTCACAATTTATGGTTATTTATAATCAATTATATCAAAATATATACATATTTTTTATATATTCATCCATAAAAAATTAATTTTATAAATAAATAATTTAATATATTTACATATAATGTATTTCTCTCAATAAATAAGTCTTATATAAATAAAAAATTAAAATCTATTTTATTTACAATAAACATATGTTAATATTTATATACCTATATGATGTGTGTGGGTGTGTTTGTGTGTGTCTGTATTAACAAACTGATATATATTAACTATATATACTAGACATATGTATATGTATATATTAATACGTAATATTTGTAATTATATATAAGTATTTTTTATTATACTTACAAATATACATATAACTTGTGTGTGGGTGTTGTATATATGTATTTATTTATTTATAAACACACATAGAAAAGAATATTTTATAAATATATTTAAAACTGATCTTATAAAAAAACATATATTAATATACAGATAAATATACAGATAAACAATATAAATATATATAAATAAATAGATATAAATATATTTTAATATACAAATAAATATAAAAATTAATAAATATAACTATATGTGTATATATATGAATATATATGTATATATATAGGTATATATATATATTAATATATGTATATATATATTTATATTTATATAACTAATTATGTATATAAATATATATATATATATGACAATATAAAGATATATTAATATATGAGTACATATAACTAAATATATATATAGAAAAAGATTTATATTATTAAATGGAGATAAAGGTAATATGGTGGAGTGGTAAAATCTTAGGTTCCCAGGAAATAGGTCTTAAGACCGAATATAGGGGGAGGCAGGCGCATGCGTGGGTGGAATAGCTTCTAATGCTGTAAAAGGGGGTGGGGTTGCGGCTTGGCCTTGTGGGGTGGGGGTTGCTAGGTGTATAGGTTGGTGGTGGGGGAAGTGTTAAAGGGGCCTTCAAGCGCTGTAGAAGCCACTCCCTAATATGAATTTTTTTTCTATTTTTTATCATTTATGAGCGCTTTTAAAAAATAGATGATAGAAGGGGTCCTTTAATAGTGTTAAAAGTTGCTTATGAAGGAAACATTTATAAGATCTTTTTTTGTGATGATAAAATGGGACTTTATCACCACTTTTTTAGCGATGTTAAAGGGGACCCCCCATTATGTTCGCCTCAATTATTAGTGCTTTTTTAGCACTATAAATGTGCTTTTCTAGCACTGATAACTGACATTTTTCTGTAATGAACCATTTGTAATAAATCATGAAATAAATTGTCTCTATGATATGTGATTTCATATATAATGATGTAATATGATGAACAAATAGGTTTAGAAAAGTATTTAGGTTAATTTTACCCTTTTAATATTAGTTTTAGCCCTTTTAACATGTTTCTACTCTTACCACAGTAAGAGATGTTTTTACCAATGTTACTTTCCATAATGTCAAAAAAAGAAATATGACTCATTAATAAATAATAATTTTATTATTCCAAATATTGAGTATGTTTTATCAAATAAAATATTTATAATTGGTAGAAATTCATTTTAAAAGAAAACTAAAAAATTAGATAAAATTTTATTTCCTATAAAAATGATTTTTAACGTATTAAAACATTTTTTATGAAAAAAATAAAGTGTAATTTTTATTCCAATGAAAATGATTGGATGATGATTAATCAAATGAAAATATTTAAAATTTAAAATAATTACAAAATAGAATTCTCTTCTGTAAATACATGACAGAAAACAAAATTTTCCTACAAATTGATATTTTGTACGCTATAGTAAAAAATTAATCATATTAAATTAACTCTAAAATAATTTCACATAAAATATTTTGACAATTTGAAATATACAATTAATTAATTTTTCCATATTCTAAATGTAAAATTTATAAATTAAGATTTTAAATAGAACCATATATTACATCATAATAAATTTATTATTACTATTTCTTCCATATTAAATGTTTATGTAATATTATTATAATGAATATAACTTTATAAAATTAAATAAATATTAGTACAGCATAAAATTTATTTACTATTAAAATTAAGAAGGGTGTTACTGTGTGAGTTACTCTCTCTATAATAATACATTTTAGAGATGGTATTTGATCATGTAATATGGTGAAAAGATAAAATACCATATAGAGATTGAATTGGGGGAATAAAAGTTACATACAATATCATTATCATGTTGAGAATTTATCACTTATAGAGAAATAATTGGATTCCTGAAAGCTATTACGAGTCATGTATCATATAAATTAAAACCTCCATTAATGATATTGAGCATGAAATTAATCATATAAAACATTTTTTGAATAATATTTCATGTTTTAATGAATCAATAGTCCTCATATACACCACATAATAAAAATTAAGTAATAATAAACTGTGATAAAGGGGGTTTGAGACAACAAATCATTACATGTTCGGTAATTTTATGATTAAAATCATCTTGAGTGAAATAATATAGAGTTAAAAATTAAATAAGTATAAATATAGGATCAAAATAATTGAAAATTTTAAAGGGGTAGTATAAATTCAATTCTATAAAAAATATGGGGTATGATAAGAAATATATCTCAAAGGGTGAAAGTTCAGATTAAAACCCCTAACTAGGTTTTGAATTCCTTCAACACATAAGCATAAATTCGGAATTAATCAATTCATGTATATTATGTACATTATTGATAAATTTATTAATCTAAATTTATTTTTATATTGACAATTAATTATCAAACCTCATTTTTTTATACTATCACTTTTTTAATTTTCCTTAAAATTAAATCTATAATGTATAATTTTGATAATTAAATCGATTGAGGATTATATTATTGTCGGTAAGATAAATAAAAAATATAACAATTATAAATCAATTAAAAAATAAACAAATGTTTATTATCGTATAATAACATTCTTATTTATGTTTCCATAATCATCTACGATATATTTTTAAAATATTGTTCTAGTTTTTCGTGAAACCATTCCAAAACCTAAACATAGTATATCATGTTCGTTGATTATAGTTTAGGAAGTGTATAATATCATTATAATATATAAATAATTATATTAGTAATATTTATTCAATTTTTTGAATTTTAGTTTAAATTTATTTTAATTAGAATGAAAATAAAAATGAAAAATGAAAAAATAATAATTGCAGAGGCGGTTCTCTTCACAAATTGCAGTTAATGTTTAATGTTTGTATATGATTAAAGAACTGAGTAAATTAATTTTATGTAATAAATATAGTCACACATAATTACAATAATTATTTTATTTTCATTGTATAAATATGGTTGATATAGGTTTATAAGCTAATGAACAATTAGAAAAAAGATGGATTAACTAATACACACTTTGGGAGCTTGAAATTTCTCTTAGAAGTCTCCTTGGAAATGTAGGAATTATCCAATATAATTGAGACAATGAATTAATAAGAATTTTCTAGAATTATATTATGATAAAATTTTATGAGTATTAGTATGATACTCTTGGTAAGGTTTGTGACATGATGGGGATGAAGTTTCTCCTTTTATAAGTGAAGAAAATTTCAATTTTGTGATCAACATTTATTTATCATAATGGAATGACATAATTCAAGGGAAAATAGTTCCAAATCTGTGAAATAATTATTTATTAAGTAATATTGGGTTGATTAATCCTAATTATTGTATCATTAAACATATTTTAATATTTTTTGATCTATTTGTTCTTATATTTTTCCATTGACCCTTTTCTTCTTTTTTATTGGGTAACTAAATTTTACCCAAGTAAATTATGTTTTACTAAAGATATGAAAATAAATTCTAAGATTTTTTGGGATTGGTGAAAGTATATTAATTTTTTTAATATAATAAAATTTTTAGTTATCAAATAATTAACCTTTAAACTATAACATTTTATATATAAAATAATTTTGTAAAATATATATTTTTACCTAGTAAATATTATTAACCATATTTACTATTGATTTATAATTTAATGAGTTATAATTTATTTAAATATAATAATAATATTATTATTAATTTATTTTTTTAGTTTATGTTAATTTATTTTTTTATATTAAAGATACACATTATTAATAAACCAAATTTTTTAAAATAACAGTTTGACAACTATCATGGCCATTAAAATTGATGTTCATAATAAAAATTTAATGATAAAAAATGAAATAAATATAATTATTTAATACGATCATGTGAATATAAAATATTTACTTCATTTTATTTTATAGAATTTCTACATGTTATAGAAACTATTTTTTTAATATAATAGAATAAATCATTATTTTGAGTAGAATATTACTAGTGTTTCCAAAATGATATAAGTTGGTTTATAAAACAAAAAAATTATGTTAAATTATTTTACTGAATTATAAATATTTATATATATATATATATACACAATTATATATAAATGTTTCAAAAACAAATAGAATAATGATATTTTCATTAAAGAGACAATATAAGAAAAATTTGTATTTTTTACTATTCACATATTAATCAATTTTTAAAAAAAACTCAAAAATCCGTATTAAGATAATTTTTTATTCTATATCTAAAAATATTACAATTTTTAAATTTAATTTAAAAAATTATTAATCTTACATTTTGAATATAAAAATTTACAAAAAAAATTATGTATAAAAATAAACTTATTTTTTTATTTAAAACCAAAAGTGATAAATTTGTAAAAATCTTCTTCTAAATAGATAATTAAATTGAAATAAAATGATTATATCAACCTAAGTTAATTATAAATAACCCCTAATTATGATCAAGTAATATATAATTATAATTTATTCTTTGGTAGTTGTCAATGGTGTTGATTTTAAAAATGTAGAACTCACTGTAATTTCCTTGAGTTGGAATTTCACTCACATACGATTTCACTAAAACTATAGTTATTCTTATTGGGGTTGGGTTGGAGAAATTGGGGCCATAATTCTTCTAATATTATTCTCATAATAGATGAATGACCTTCATATGAAAAATTAATTTTCCCAATTCTACTTCATTCTGTTTTCTTTAAATATTTTGTTATATGGTTACGTCTATTCTTACCAACTAATTTAATATTTATATATATAATAGTGATTGAATATTATTTTATCATATTAATTTTATTATTATTTTAGTAAAATTTGGTAATTTAATTAAAATAATACTTATTTATGGAAAATATATAGTGAAAATTTGGGTGGCTATATGCTAGAAATTTTTGGAAGATAGATATTAAGAATAAAATGATAACAATAATGTAATACACACTTTGGGACCATGAACGTTCTCAAGGAAGTATTTTAGGGAAGACATTTCATATGTTAAAAAATTAATACCATAGTATTATGTAATAGAGTGATGGTTTAATAAGGATATTACTAAGATATTTTAAAAATGATATTCTAAGGTATTAATATGGCATTAAGTAGTTGATGTTTCCCCTTTTATAAGTGAAGAAAATGAATATTTTATGATCACCTGTTATTTTTAAATAATAAAATTAAACTATTAAATTATAAATAGTAAAAAAATTAATAATTAATATATTTTATGGTATGAAAAAGTTTATAAAGTATATACTACTCCCTTTAACACACATTTTCTACATAATTCATGTCATTTACATTTAGATATTAGTATTTAATCATTTTCATTTTTTCATAGGTTACTACTTATTTAACCCATTATTATATGATTTAAAAAATATTAAAATAACTTCTCATAAAAAAGGAGTGTTTGAAACCCAAATATGATAAATTTTTATTCTCTTTTAATTTCTACAAAAATTAAAAAAATTAAATTAAAAAAATTAATATATGAGAAAACAATTTTGTATAAAAATGTTGTTTTCCCTATTAAGAGTTCTCAATCTTATTTACTATATCTAACCAATGGAATTATTTGTAATATATTTTTATATATTTTTATAAATTAAATTCTTCTCATTATAATAAGGATATATTAAATAATTTTCAATAAAAATTACACATTATTAATAAAACTATTTTATAAAATTAAATGGTTTACCCATATCATGGTCATTAAATTTATTATCAGTAAAAATAATTTTTTTTAAAAACGAAATTTAACCAAATAAATATAAGAAAAAGGATAATATAAAATTTTGAAAACATTTTTAATTAATATATACCAATTACGAAATTTTTTTTGAATAAAATAAAATAAAAATATTATAGACTAAAATTTTTCTTATGTTTCCAAGAGAATGAAAATGGGTTTTATAAATTAAATATATTATTTAAAATGTTATATAGTATTTTATAAAAAATCAATTTATAGATAATAGGTTTTAAAAACATTAATTTCTTTAATGTCTCAATAAAACATCCTAATAAAGACATCATTATAAAAAATATCAATTTTTAACTACACATTTTAACATCAATTCTCATAGAAAAAACATCACAAATTATCTTTATGAAAATTCTTACAATTTTAATTCCAAAATTAATTAAATTTTAATTAATTTTAATTGTAGAATTTATAAATTTATCTTTTCAATAAAATATATATATATATATAGACACAAAAATCACAATTATTTAAAAATTCCTTTTCAAATCAATAAGATTTTTCAATATCTTTTTTAATTTTATAATGTATTGAAGTCTTTTTAAATTTTCTAAAGGTTTCATTTTTATCAAATATTCATTATAATATTCATGAAATTTGTATTCACTCAATTTAGTTCAGTGTTTCTTATGAATTAAGGAATAAAAAATGGTAATAATTTATGGAAAATTATATCCCATAATCATATGGGGTTATATTCAAACCCATTTAGAAATTTTGACTCTAAAATTTTAATTATCACTTACTCATAAAAATATATTTTTGTATCTAAATGATAATAATAAATCATGATAAGATTCTCAAAAGATACAACTCTTTCTTTTTTAGGTTATACTAGGTAATATATATATTCCATAAATATAGGTATATATTTATATTCTAAACCATTCATTGCAAATATGCCACGATAACCATGTCTTATGAGTTTTTAGAGATATACCATCCATATTAACATATCAAATATACTATTTTTGAAAATACAAATACCAAAATGTTTATGATAACATAAAAAAATATTAATATGAAAACAAAAATATGAAGATGTATTCATCTATGAAAATATCATTTTAAACAATGGCACTTTTAGTTCAACCTACTACCATATTTTTCAAGCCATGGTTATCCATGACCATTCTCATTTTAGGTTCTCTAATATAATTATTTAACATCATAATCTAATAAATCATAACTTTTCAGTAGATATAATGTCAATTAAATATTACATATTCTTATAGAGTGTAAAACCAAGTGCACACTTTGGACCCCTAGTCATGCCCTTAGTGATGATTGTGTAAAAACACAGTAGAAAATGTTTAATATTATTACCAAAAGGTACATCTTATCCATTTCATGCATCCACTTATATTTTTCATATCGAGAGATAATTTCTATGAGATCAACATAGTCCCCACTTTACCAAAATTACGTAATGTTATGCAATACATATGATTATAAATTATTGTTATACTAAAGTTTTTTGTAATGATATTATAATCTAATAATAAAAAAATAAATTATTCCCCAAAAATAACTAAACACTATTTTGATATTGACTGAGGAACCCCAAACCAACACTCTTCATTCAAATGTAAAAAACAAAATCTTTTAAAAATTACCTTTGATAACAAGTGAAATTATTGAAGATAAATGTGAAAAAATTTCACACTATAAATACATATCAATAATACTCACACAACATGCCAAACATTTTAGTTTAATATATTTGATGTCTAGATATAAGTTTATTTTATCAAACATGTGAAAATAACCCTATAATGAATATCCTTTATAATCTTTTCAAAATTTTCTATAAATTATTCATTTCTTTAATATAGATGAAAAGGAAACATAATAAAGTAGTCAGCTCAAACACTACTAATGTAAAAACATATCAACATGTCATTAAGATTTAGATCATAATTTTTATTAAAAACTAGGGCAAGGTATAACATTATTCTAAAAAAGAAGATAGGTCAATTATATTTATCTATAAATCATAACATATAGACATGTATTCTCAGATAAACACTCATATACAATTGTAAAATAGTGTCATATCATGAGATGATAAAGATGATGTATTAATCATAATCATAGTCGTGGGATATGAAAATACACCATGAACATGGGACTTATAAAAACATCCAAATATTGAAATTATAAAATTATGAACAAAAAATTTTCATGTTACATATTTTGAATGAAAATATTTCCATTCTACCTATTGTGTATTAAAAAATTTCCTTGATTCCTATTGAGATCAGGAAACTTACAATGCATAACAACATTATCTTATTTTATTTAAAACCATAACCAATTAACTAGAGGAACATATTTGACCCTAACCATTAATAATCTGTAAAAATGAATAGAAATTGAAATCAGTCATTATATCTTAATATACTTTTGGAAATAAAATGTTGTCCATAATATTTTAAGATGTATCACGAAAATTGAGCTCATGAATACCAATTTTTAATTTCCAAAACTCAATCACTGAAAATATTTATATCACAACAATAAATCAATGGTGGTTAATGATAAATAATTTCAAATGAAATATTTTATTTATATATTAATAGAAAATTTTAAGTTAAATAATAAATACTTTGTTAATTTGTTTTCAAAAAGGAAGACGTTACATATCAATTTAAATATAAATTTTCAAAATATAATTTTAAAACATTGTAATAAAATTAATTTTAAATAGAAACAAAAAAATATTTCATTTAAAATGAAAAAATATATTCAATAGAAATGTGTAGTTGAACGTAAAACATTTTATTTTCAAATGATTAAAAAAAAGTTTTAATGTTTTGAAATTTTATTTTAAAAACCCATAATCATATAAATGGTAAAATAATTTTTTCATAAAAGGGGATACGATCAAATTTAATTTCAAAGGATTTAAAAAATAACATGGTATCGATGTTTAAAGGATAACATAGGTGTTAAAGGAAAATATAAACAATGAGGGGAAGCTATAGTTAAGTAGGATAAGAATGATTCTCAAAAATGATTTTATTATTATGGGGGTTAAATTCCTTAGGAATTAATATTTTAATAGAAATATTTTTTTTCTATTAAGATTGTTATATGTAAAAAATATATAAAATATTACAGTGGAAGCATCCAATCATTGAAGAATGATGTTCAATAAAAATAATTATAATTCAATTAATGGGGTTATGTCAATAAAAACATTCTACTATTTGAATTGATATAGAATTTAAAGAAAGAAACATATATGGATCTCAAAAACACATATATTTATTTAATATGTTAAAATTAATCCATTAGGTTGTAATAAAAACATATACATTAAATGATGGTTCACAACATCAAACATATCCCATGGAGTTTAAAATGAGGCAAGGAATCAATTAACATACATTACCTCATAGTAAAAAAACTCTATCATATTGTATTAAAAACATAAATATAACAATATAATAAATAATAACATTATGAATAAACATTTAATTTTATAAAAAAATTTATTTTCATTTATTATTGATATATTAGTTAGGTATATTTTATTATTGTGATTCAGTGTTAGTAATATTAATTATTTTTTGCTTACTTTATGATATCGATTTCTCTATAGAATAATTGATACTAATATCATCATCTTTATATAATTTAATATACTATATAAGATAGATTAAATTTATTTATAAATTTTTTAACACTGACCATAATTGTTTCAGTTTTGTTTTGTGAAAGTACATTCAATGTTTGATAATTTCAGAAATTTTAGTAGCTGAATGAGATATTTTAAAAATAAGTTAATTAAGTTATATAACCTTCCCATAACCATAATCCAAATATTATTTAATTATAAAAATTTAATAACATTATTTTTTATATTCCCAGAGTCATGTATTTTTGTAACATTTTTCATTTAGGTGTTTATAGGGACCTAAACACGAATATACCAAACAAACTTTATTATTTTTGATATAAAAGTAGTTTCTTTTGTAATAAAAAAATTTAATTAAATTATGATGATATTAATTAGATTATTATGTAGTTATATCATATTTTAATATGATTAAATATGTAAAACCAAAAACATTATTCATGCAGTTGTTCACACAACACACATTTAACATTGCTTTATATTTCTATATACATTGAGGAAAATAAATAATGGTTTTACATTTTCTATAATGACACTTAATTATACTAAAAATAATGTGTTACATGTAATACTATAGTTATGATAGGTTTATATGATCTTGATTAATAATAAATGGATATTTAATATGAAATACCCAATTTTGGACCTTGAATTTTCTCTAAAATGCCACCATAGAAATGAAGGGATTATGATTACTATTTGAGAAAAATATGAGAAAGATTTATAGGAGGATAAAAATAGAATTGTTTTATGATTAAATTAAAAGGTTTAAGTTTGGAAGGAAAAAATATAATTGTCCCCCTATCATAAGTGAATAAAAGGGGACTTTTTTGAGTACCCATTATTATTTAAAAATTGTAACATATAATACTTTAGAAACACAAATACAATAGTTATATTACATTATTCGTACAAATAAAAAATATTTAATGGGATAAATCATATTATTTTAATTTAATACTAGATAAAAAAATATTACATGTTAATATATTAGATACAACATGGACACATTATGTCAATATAAGTAGACCTTCAATCATATCCTTGAAAAATACACATATGTATCCTCTATTATTATTGGGGAAAATAAAAAAGGATGGATTAGATGATTAGGGTGTGTATTCATATATTAATATAAATAAAAAAAATATTACATAAGTGATATGTATGGAATAAATGATCAGTTTTCTATCATAATTAGCCCAAACATAAGGCACACTATATCTGTGATGATATGTGAATATAAGGATAAAAACATCTTTTATCACATAATGATATAATTCATAATTATAGAGATCAGAACAAGATTCCCGAACCATGTTACAATAAAATATTATATTATGGGATGTTCTATAAAAAACCCAACATGTATTGTCTTGAGAGACTGGTTAATGCATTGATGGGAAAAATAATTTCAAGTCACACTTATCACATGATTATGTACAATGAATTCACCAATGCACTCATTAAGACCTTCAATAATATTCCCTATGGAAACTTTTAATGAAAATACATGGATATCCTTGTAATGAGAAATAATCATATAAAATATATCAATATTAAAAATAATAATATGGATGTCAATAAGAATATTCCTTAATCAACCTATAATAATTGTGGTATTTCCCAAATAATAGGTAGTACCCTTATAAATTAAAAATTGTTCATAGGATACATTAAATGTGTTGTGTTATACATGGATGATAGAAATTAGTTTCAAAAGTATTCATTTGTAAGAGACCAGTTCAATTTTAGGAATAATCCTTCAACATAGATCATTATGAGTGTGTCAATATTAAATATAAAATCGAACGACATTGCCTCTCAATGTTTGTAGCCTTAGGCTCCCATGTCTTCCATTAAGAGGATTTGTATTTCAATGCTCACACAACCCATTTCAAGGTGATTAAAAATATTTTTATATGTGCCACAACTATATCTACATGACCCAATCTAGAAAGAACACGTTTTCTATTTAAATATAAACACATTTACAGTACCAAAACAAAGGATGGTTTTTTACCATAGAAAAAAATTCTTTTTTTGCAACGATTTTGGTAGAAAGTAAATAAAATGTTTATGAGGGAGGGGTAAAAAATTAAAAATTTAAAATCATTGAATTTAATATGTAATATATAAGAAATAAAAAAGTTAAATTTATGAAAAACATGAATGAAAATATTTGGTGAATATTACATGAGTCACATAGAATAAAAAGTGAAATGCAAAACCCCACACATATGTTTCATCTAACAATTCAATTAATACCCGTAAAAGGTATGAAATAAAATATATCATGAAATTTCACTAATAAATTAAATTTACGATATAACATTTCAAATTTATAGTATATACACCACATAATGGAAATTAGGTGCATAATGAAGAACATGTTTCATAAATCATAATTTTATACTAAAACCCATTACCTCATATTCTATCTTCAGCAATCTTAATTTAACCTCATGAACAAAAAATAGATATATTAATTACCTCACTAAAAAAATTGATCAAATGGACTTTCTTATATACAATTCATACATTTTCAATCTCTATATGAATTATAACAATTTTCACATCAACTTTTATAGTTTTAATTGTTTTTAAAGTATTGTACTAGTGTTATGTATATTCATTCCATATTAAAATTTTATTATTACTATGTTATTAAATTTATTATTAGGTAAAATGTATAATAATTTTTCATTTTTCAAAATCAATTAATTAGTTGTTGTTCATTATCGTTGAAGATGAAATGGATTACAATCATGTTTCATTTATTCATATCGATCGAAATGGGGTTTCCTAATAGATAAAAAAATATAGAAAAAACATATCCAAATTAATGAATATATTATTCGAAAATTTAAATAATAAGATAATAATAATTATGTTAAAATACTAATTCATGAAATAAATTCATTGTATTGGTCATATAGTTTGTTAAACTGAACAAAAAATAATAATACAATTATTAAAATAATGTTTATGAGGTGAGTTTGTTGTGATATCATTATAAAAAACAAAATAATATTATTTATTGTCTATCACATTCGTATATCATAATTTTAGTGGTTTATAATAATAATTAATGTATATATAAATAGTATATCATATAAATACAATTTTATCCTTTGGTGTTCATGTTTTGGATGATTAAATTAACGTAATTGTTTATCGATAATTTCATTAAAAATTTGTCTATTTGTTCATCTAACAAATTATATTCATTCATAAACATTATAATTTTATTATAACAAATCTTTGTTCCATAATTGTTTGATTGTGATGGAAAATGAAACATGTCATGTCATGGAGGTGATAGTCCATAAAACACATGAATGCCGTTTTTTTGTCGGGGAATGTGGAAGGAAGTTTTATATTAATTTACAAAATATTAAAAAAAAATTCAAATAATATAAAAACATAATTCATTAAATACTATTAGGATAAATAAAATTTTGTTGAAGGATACTTGTAACAGATGTTTGAAAAAATATTGAACATATAGTAAGAACATAGGGTTTCTCTTAGTGGATTCAAAATAAAATAAGGGATTCATATAATCTATTATGATCATAATATTATGACATTTAAATACTATTATAGGGGATGTAATTTTGGAATATGTTTTATATTAAAAAAATATTTGGAATGTCTTGACGAGGTGGTGAGATTCCTATTTTATATGTAGTGAGAGTTGAATTTCTAAAAAATTGAAACTTAATATTATGGGATCACTTGATAAAAATTTCATGTTTCTTAAGAAAATAATAAAATATTGAGTGTATATTATATAAGGTCAATATTATATCAAAAAATTAGTTATAGTCATGTTTTTTTTATTTTTATCTATTTACCCCTTGAATTATTACTTTTAGTATTTTAAATTTTATTATGGTCACTAATTGTTTCTAATGGTTAAATTATATTTGTTAATAGAAACTAATATTTCCTTATTAAATAATTTTTAACTAATAATTTAGAATTTCAAATTGTTATTTCTAAATTAAAATATATAACATTGAATAAATAATTATAATTTAATAAATTTATGATATATTTTAAAAAAAGTTGAAAAGTATTACAAGAGTTCTCAAATATCAATATTATGTTCATAATATATAATTATTATTTTTAATTTTTAATTTCAATAATAATATAAATATTTTATATGAAATTTTTTTCATATATTTGGAATACAATTTTATATACAAATAATCACATAAAATAGATATCATTAGAGGACAAATAAATTGTTTTTCTTCATATATGATTTTTTAAATGTTTTTCGTAATATTATATCTTCATGAAGTATTAAAAAAGAAGCTAATATGGATAAAAAAAATTACATTAATTAATTAATCTCATAAATATACTCATGAATACATGATCTCTTGTGTGTGCATCACATGAAATTTTAGGATATGGTGTTTACGTGCTATGACAAGGTCTCCAGTATTACATTCTATCCCATAAATAATTCCATTCCCACAATTAAGAGGTATATAAGATATTTAAAAAATGTTATTATTCCACCAGTGTTTCTATATCTGGATATTGGGATGTCTCTTCTATTTTCGGATTTTTTAAAGGATTTCAACGAATCAAATAGATTGTTTTCTCAACAAATGATCTCTAATGTCTAGATTAGGGAGTGGTTCATCATTATAAGATAATATAAGACCAAACTATATTACCTCAGGTGTGATAATAAGCATTAGATATATAAGTTGTTTCCTTAGTAAGTAAACATTAATGATTTCATTTATTTTAAAAATACTTGGAGGCATAGCTAATCACTAAGTTATAACCCCAAATTTTTCTATCATTTTCAAATCCCTAATGTACCTTGAACATCAAAAACCTTTTTAAAAAATATTTCTAATCCCTTCCAAGTTGAAGCCTTCAAGAATACATGATTTCCAACTTGAAAACCAAAGCATTTACTTCGATTATTAGTGTAGAAAATTTTTTCTCGAGGATTAATCTATTTGATCTTGATTTGATCATACGTTAATAGTCATATCCTTTAAATTATCCATTGAAACTCTCTTTATTTCTTGAAATTATTCTAAATAAGAGGTAGTATTTAACCTTATCACACAAAATGATTTATATGGTGTCATTTAGATGCACAATGGGAAGTTATTATTGTATTAAAATCACACTAAATGATTATTTTTATACCATGTTATTTGGATCATAATGAAACATGGCATCATCATGTCATCAAAAGTATAGAGTTTCTTTTCATACTACCTGTCATTATGAGGATAATAGGTTCTTATAAATGTATATCAGTATCCATATCCCTTTGAATACTCTTCCAAAATTTTTATGTAATATGTGGTTCATGATGATGTACAATAGAGATACATTCAAAATTAAGCATTAGGATTTTATTAATTAATATATTTTCAAAGTGTAGAATGGGAAAACATAACTTATCACAATGAAATAAAAATCCTTGATAATAAAATCAACAATTACCCATAAAAAATTCAACTTCCTTATAGTATTTAGGCGTCTACTAATAATGTCTATTTGAAAATTTTTATTCTTCCATATATGTATAGGTAAAGGATTCATGAATCTATTAGGATGTTGTATTTTATTCTTTTTCTAATAGAATACTAAGCATCTTGACACATATTCTGCAATTTTATCTTTCATTCCATTCCCCCTAAATTATTCTCCTAAAACCATGTATATTCTTGTGAAACCAATGTGTAGAGTAAAATTTTAAGTATGTTCAACATATAAAATTTATCTTTTTAACTCTAGAATGGTTTTAAAACATACTACCTTCTAAATATTGTACACTCCACCATATTAGATGAAGTCTATCATTTTTTTCATAATTTAATTATATAATTTTCCTTTGTAAATTGTCTTAATTCTACTAATAACTCTCTAAATTATATAGGTAGGATGGTTTTACAATTTCTTAAAAAAGGAAATTTGGATACCCTTTCCTAACAATCACCATTTTCAACTATAATGAATCTTTATATATAATGCCTTTGTTAATAGTTAGCATTGTAAGAAACCCATGGACATTCCTACTAAAAGAACCAATCATCTTTCTTTCCTTCCAAACATGGTAGTGTATCATGAAATAATAGTCCATGGGTAGTTACAATGATCATCATTAGATATTGGTGAGCTATTTATGAGATATAATATACTTCAAACTCATGTTTTCCATATATATATATATATATCACATCATAACCCATATATGTAATTTCTTTATATTTTCAAATAAAATATTATGTATTAAATCATAGGATAATGAGTTGGATATTTTTCTTCATAGAATTTCAATTTCATTAATGCAAGGATAATCACCCTATCATTACTCCTTAGGATAAAACCTTGTTTTGTATTCCATGAATCACAATATATTAAGAATATTTCCATAACTAATGGTAATGTTAAAATTAGTAAATTAATTATTATCATTTCATCAGAAAAAAATTATTCCCCACATTTAATTTACCATGTTAATTTAAACCATTTAGGTGTTAACATGGTTAACATCTTTTCATGGACACAAAAATCAGGAAAACCCCACTAATAGTAACCCACTAAACCAAGGAAACTTTAGAAATCCATTATTTGTGTTGGTGTATGTCATTAATTTACTTCCATTTCCTTGAAAGATCAATGTATATTCTTTTACATGAGACAACATGGCCAAGAAAAGGTATATCAATGATCCAAAAATCACAGTTACTATATTCTAAATAAAATTCATTTCTCATCCGGTCTATAGAATTATTTTAATATGAATCATATTCTCTTCATAACTCGTAGATTATATAAAGATATTTTTAAATAATACCACAATATAGTTATCAAAATAATTATTGAATACTCTATTAATTATATACATAAATATAGAAGGCTTATTAGTCAATCCAAAATTCGTAACCATAAATTCATAATGTCTATAGATTCTTCCAAATATCATATTTGGTATATCATCCTTATTCACACTTAACTAATGATAATATACAAAAATATTGATCTATTAAATGTATAGGGATCCTTGATGTAGACAAATTAATTAATCAATTCTTGGTAAATGGTACATATTATTATTAGTAATGGAACTTATCCCCCTAAAATCGATGAACAATCTCATATATTTATTCTTCTTTTTTATAAATAGACTAGGGGATCCCACTCTAAAACACAAAAATTATTTAAAAAATTATATCTAAATTTTACATATATTTAATTAATTGTAAAAAATCTTATCATTAGATACTATAAAAATATTAGATAAAATTACTATGATAAGAATTATTTAATTGCATAGCTTAAATTCATTCTCTCTTGGATGGCCCTGTAATTATCTTAGAGAGACATCAATGAATTTTTATTACCACAAGTATGTCATATATTTTTAGGATATCTTCCATATCCATGGATGAAAAATAAAAATCCTCTATAAAATAAATATCATTAATGATACCTATAGGGGTCGGATGAGGACATGATTTACTTTATATATTTTACCCTTTAAATTCAAGAGATCATACCTCACCATCGTAAATTATAATGTCCCACTCTTGGAAATAAATTAATGAACTATAATTTGAAATAAAATCAATACTAAGGATTATATCAAAGCAATACATATGTATAACAACCATTTATGAAAATAAGGTATTCCCAAGCATTATAATTTGAATCTTATAAAACATATTTTTTCAAATAATTTTTCAAAATAGTGTATCAATTGATAACTCCATTAATATATTAAATGGGTGATATATAATGATTTTTAAAAACATAAAGGATTTAAAATAATGTGAAGATTTCTTATCTAATGAAACATTATCTGACATTTAATCTATGATCAAAGTACCTTCCACCATGTCATCTGGAACATCAAATTTATCCGTGATAATTGTATATGATTGGCCTTGATCCATTAGAATTTTTAAAGAAATACTACTGTAATTTTTGAGGAATTAATTATTATATTTCCCCTTATATATATATATATATATCATTGAAAATCAATAAATTTTCCCTTTCAACTTCATTCATGCTCCGTATGGCCTTTTTCTCCACACATGTAATAAAATATAATTCCATTCCTATAAGCACTGATGTGTTTCTTCATAATATTATCACATGAAGGAAATATCACTCTATAATTCATCCCATTTTATACATTATTCTACTCCTGAATCTAGGTTTAATTAATATTTCCAAAATTTCCCATGAATATATAAGTTTGAGAGAACACTTTTTATATTTTTAATGTTAATGAGACTATATCATTATATAATGACAGGTTCTGAGAGACCAATTTCCTTTAAAGGCTGAACATTAATCCATTAATGAAATTATAAATATTAATTTTTAGTGTACGTACATAGTACAAAAAATCCCATGAATACCTTTTAATGTTATTCTAGTACTGCACAACATTTTGTTCATCTTTTTTTATAAGATCGAGAGACATCCTTTCTATTTTTTCACTTTTCTAATGAGGATGTAATATTTCATACAATACCTCCATGAAATTCCCCCATTCATGTTGATTTATCTCATCATCCTCATTAGTTTTTTGAATAATAAACCACTATTACTTTGCATCTTATTTTAAATAATAGACCGACATGATGTCTTTTTCCTTATCACTATTTCTAAATAATAGAAAAATATTTTCCTAGGACTTGATACAATATTCATCCACTAATGGATTAGGAAATACACTAAATTATTAAGGTTGTTCTTTTAGGAAGAAATATAATATTGTTTAACCATATTTTACACCATTATGAATATCTATTTGGTGAAGCTCATTTTTAAATACATGATATTTTATTAAAATCATTACAAATAAAATTATATTAATGAACTTGAAGGATATTTTTAGGTTTTGTGATATGAAAATTGGAACATAATACATTTAAAATACATAAAAATAAAGATGAAAATTATTTTAATCCACCTATTATACATCATCATATGTTCTTCCTTGGTTACTTATACTATATTTCATATCATTGTGACATACATAAAAGAAATGGGTGAGCATAAATACTAGTTAGGTAACAAATAAAGAAAACACATAGAACATGAGATAGAGACATATAAATAAGGAAACAAATTATTATGATTCCTATAATAATATAAAGAACACGAATCATAACATGAAAAAGTGGATACAATATAAAAAATACATTTGGAACCATTTTTTCATGGTTTATCACTAATGTGTCATAAATCATCAATACCAAGGTTATTCTCCAAGGTATCAAAAGTATGTCTTCTCTAAAGATTAATTATTTACCTAATTCATTAGATTTATATCAGGGATAACACTTCATATATAAAAAATTATTTGATGAACATTTAACATACAAAAAATTATTTCATCAATAATCCATTTAAATAAATAATAAGTTACATAACAAAATCATGGTGTAAAAATTTTATAATGTCTTGAAAAAAAATCATTTTAACCCACTTATAGGTAATATGGGTTGTATATATGTAAATTATAGAATAAATAAAATTTTTAGATTTATTTAAATACCCATGTAATATAATTATGTATTCATATTATGAGAATTTATCACTTATGAAAGATAAATTTCGAGAAATGAGTTGGGGAGAATGACGATAAAAATTATGACTTATGAAAATGAAATAATGCGAGGGAGTAAATGTATAATATTACTTAAAAATTATTTTTTCAGTAGAGGGAAGAAAATATATGTGAATATAAGACACTGAATAATAACGTACTTGAATAAAAAGGACTGGAGAAAAAATCTCTTACATCCTCATTGTAATATTTTAGGAATATTTTATGATGAGAGGGGACAAATGATCTACCATACATATGAGGTCAATTATAATATAAAGTGATGTGTATAAATATAGAACAACATATAAAATGAATATTTAAAATTATTAATATATAGAATAATATTGAATGGAATTGAAGAGGGAGGGACACCTTAATATGTTTTGGATGTAAAATTGTATAAAACAATGACAATGAAAGGACATAATGGTATGGAATTAAGTTATCCATTTTATAAAAGACTACATTGGAAGTAGATGTAAGGTATAAATTTCATGAAATAAAATATACGTTAAAATTATGAAAACTCAAAAAAAGGATCCACTCGAATGAGAAAAAGGAAGATAAGAATCTCCCTTACCATTAAGCATTTCTTCCTAAGTCATGGAGGGGGAAACCATATGATAATGGAGACATATTTTGAACACCACTGAAGACATTTAATCAGGTTAAATGGGATTAAATTCAAATAAAATCAATTTTCTATATTATTTGGGGAAATATTTGTATTTATACGTGAGGATGGGTAGGTTTTTGTGATTAAATATTGGTTATTTTACTATATAAGCCAAACCAGTTGTGATACCAATCAATTCCAACCATATTTTTGGGATATATATGTGTGAGATATGGATTTCAGATGTTCAATTCCTTCCATGACCTAAATATACATTCTAACGAACCCAATAATTTTTATGAAATAAAAAATAAATTTTATCATTAAAATTAAAATTATTTGTTTTAATAGTAAAAGTATAGGTTCAAAAATTAAAATAAATATTTTTATAATATTTTTATTGGAATGAAAAACTTATTTTAATTAAATATAATGTCATTTGATCTTTCTGATCAAGATTACAAATTAATGAATTCACAAAATTTTAGCAATTTTTAAAATGGAAATATTAACAATTTCACTAAAAAATTAACTTTGTTCGAAACATTCCAAAAATAAATCAATATTTTTTTAATGTTTTGAGTAAAAAAATATAGATTATTTAATGAAAAAAATTCTGAATTTTTTATAATTTTAATAATTGAATAAATTATTTTATTAATAATAATTAACAATTTGGTAGAAAAATCAACATTCAGACAATTATAAAAATTTCCTTTGGATTCATTAAAATAATTTCAAACTTCTAAATCATTTCCGAATTTTATTTAATAAGATATTTTTATTTATTTATTAATAATATATATAAAAATATTTTCATTAAATGTGAGTTATTTTCTTCGTAAATAATGTTGATTGATTATATGATTAAACAAACATGATGATGCATTAAAATGAATCTTCATAAAAAATAAAATAATAATAAACTATTTTATTGACTAATGAACGTAATTTACACCAACCGTATTAGATGAAACATATAAATTCAAATGATCATATTTACCAATAAATACTACATCATTCTCTAACATCATCATTCACTTCGATTTTATCAGGTTTCTATATCATTTATATAATGAATATTGAATTGTTAACACATTATTTATTTATTATTGCACTATTCTTGAGTAGAGTGATTCCATCAAATCAAGGCACCACATAATTTTTTATTTAAATTTATGTCTTCTATTTTTCTAATAACATTTTCATATATTTAAAAATAATATGTTTTTTATTTAATATAACATTTTTAAAGAAAGGAATAAGGTATTATTAATTTTCTAATTATTTTTTACATTACTTAAACTATTATAAGTTTTAATAGTTTATATAAACCTATGATATAAATATTTCCCAATAAATTTAACATTCATCCCATATGATTTTATTCGAAAAAATATTAAAAGGTTATTGGGATACAAGTGATATATTAATAAAACAGTATCATTTTTGGGTTGTTACATCCTTCCCCACCTAATGAAATAGGGTACCTAAAATTTTTACTCATTAATCAATAACATTAGTTAAAATTATATAGGTCTTACGTAACATTTATGATATTAATTTCTTCATTTTTATGATATTTGAAACTTTAAAAAAGAAACGGAAAATCACTTCGTTTTTCCCATGCTCAAATAGATTATAAAATTGAGACATTGAAATTATATCCCAAAAATATCATGATAGTAGAAAATAAATGGATTCAGATAGACCAAAAAAATTATTGCACGTGAGTTGAATATTATTAAGAATTTTAAAATCGTTAAAAATAGTCTTTACTATAATATTCATGATTAAATAATTTTTAAGGGATAAGAATGTTGTACATGATATCAGTCCAACTATTTAATTTGTGTCGTATTGAACTAAGATGGATAACTCACAAAATAAATTATCTGTAAATAAATTATTATATATTTTTAAAAAATATTCAAATTTATATTATTTTACAGTAATGATTAATTTATATAACTATAAGTATACATTTGTTAATAAAAATTTCTATTAATAATGTAAAATAATATTTATAAGAATACATTCCAGTAATCATAAACACATTACAAAATATTGGGATACTTTATTTCCCTATATTGATGCCCATTCCAAAATCCATGACTTATACTATCATGTGGCCAAAAGTTTGAAAATGAATTACCCTCTAATCTTTATCATCAAAGTACCCCATTTTATATTCCATCTAAATGTTAACCTTGTTTCTTATATTACTCTTTTTATGTTAACTGTACTAATCTATTAGTGTTTTATAAATGGGAGACTTCAATTCCCTCATGTTATTCCTTTTAATCGTAAATCTTATGTACCATCATAGATCTGATATTTAGTAAAGAAATTATCCTCTGATCCCTTTTTAATTCATGTACTATTATTTTTTGAATCTTATAAATGTCAAATAATCTTAATTTATATGAAATTTTTATTTACCCTATACTAAAAACTACTATTTTACCAATGGTAGAGGTTCATTCTCTCTCAATTTTCTTTTCCTATAATCTATTTTATATAACATTATAATATAGAAATAATTTCATGGATTTTCTCATTTTCCTGATATTTTATCATATTATGAATACCCAAACATATTCCATTACTCTAAGTATTCACCTTAATGTAAATATATATTATTGATTTAGGGATTTCTAAATATGAAACACATATCCCCTTTTCCCAGGTTAAATATTATTATATGTTTAATACATTGAGAATATTGTACATAATGACTTCAATATGAAACAAATTATTTATTTTCAAAGGTTATTGATGAAATTTTTCCTTTAAGTTGAATGTAGATCACATGAATTAATATGTATTAAGGGTTTCTTCAGATAGTAATATATGTAATTGTGTAATGAAATAATCTATAATTATGATATGCTCGCAATAACTTGGTGAATAAACTCAATAATTAAGATTTATGACACCTTTTTGATAAAATATGGTGGTTTTCTTATGAATGTACCATTTTTATGTTATAGACGCATTTTTGTGCAATAATTCATGTTATTTCTATTATTATATACCTCAGTATCTTTTGATCATGGCAAATTTATATGCCTATTACTCACATGTATGATTTTAATTGTATTATTCCTTAACTGGGCTTTATGCTCACCCATTTCATTGATGTATGACCCCAGGATATTAGATTCAATATAAGGGTCCTAAGAGGAATCTATGAATAAGTTTATAGGGTGTTTTAGATGAATGTTTATGTTCACATAATTTATAGTCAAGGTTATTTTATAAGTCTAACATAGTTTAATCGGTTTTTCCCCTAGACCACTGTATTAGTTAATTTTTACCCCCATTACTATCATAGTGTAATAGTATCACTCCCCAAACCATTATATTTTTCATGTTTCACTCCCTATATGATCATAGATGAATGTGTTCACTCCCCAAACAATTGTATTAGTAATGTTTCACTCCCAAGACATTGAAAGTGGGGTGGGTTCACTCACCAATTCATCTTATTAGTTAGGGTTCAATCCTAAGACTATCATAGTGTAATTGGTTCACTCCCCAAGCCATTTTTTTATTGACATTTCAACCTGAAGACTATCAAAATGGAATTGGATCACTCATGAAACCATCATATTAGTTGGGTTTCATTTATGTTATTATCATAGTGGAATGGGTTCACTCCATAAACCTTTTTATTAGTCTACATCAACTCCAAATAATATTATTGTATTAGAAATGAATTTCATATCAAGACCATTACATACAATGTTCTTAAAATTTTAAACATAACATCAATTTTATCCTTTGAAAAATAAATACATGTTTCATATTTGTAAGTAACCAAATCAATAATAATTTATTAAATATAGAATAATATGTATTGAAAAGATTCTGGTATTCCTAATATGAGAATTTATCCTATATAATGTGGTAATTTAATGAAATGAATTCAAAAGCATGATGGTATATATTCTATCTTAAGAAAATAGAATAATGTGATAGAATGAAAGTATTACCTCATTAAAACACAATTTTTTCAATAGATGAAATATCAAAATTTCATTAAAAAATTAATCTTGGAAATTATAAATAATCAAAAAAGTTGATTAATTTAATGAAAAAGGGATCAGTGGATTATTCCCCTACATTGGTATCATAACAGCAAAAGGATATGTTATAATGGGAGGGTATAAATGATTTATCATCCCTAGAAAATAAATAGATAAATTTATATTTATAAAAACATTAAAAAATATCCAATTGTGATGACAAAGGATACATAGAAAATAGGAATCTTTATTGGAAATGAAGTGGTGGAGAAACCTTACTATATTTTGGCAATATAACGGTACATAACATTGACTATGAAATGAAAAAATGAGAGGGAATCAAGGAATCTGTTTGATAAATATTAATGTTAATTAATGTCAATATTAAAATAGTATGATAAAAATTTTATTTAGATTTATAATTTATACCTAAAATGGGTGTATGGATAAAAAATTAGTCGAGGATAATTCCATTACTAAATGATGGATGAATAAAAATATTAGCATTAACTAAGAAGAGGAATAATGGGATGTAATTGAGGTCTAACATTTATAAAAAACTACATGGTTTTTACATTTTGCAAAAAAAATGTGTAAGATATGAAATTTTATTCTACTTCATATGGAACAAACAAAAGGTGTACATGGATGAAAATTAAATGAATAAAATTCCTTGACTAAATTTAGATAGCATTATAGTACATAATATTAATTAAAAAATGCATTATGGAATATAATTAAGGCAAAATATTAATGAAACACCAATTTTGAAGAATTTTTAATATTAAAATATCATAATAGAAATATTTATTTACATTTATATTGTATAAACAAAAGGGGTACTTAGATGAAAAATGTAAAGATGAGTATTATCGTCCTAAAATTTGGCATCATAGTGGTACAAAACATTGACTAAGATATAGAATAATGTAAGGGAATTGAGATATACCACTTATAAAACACTTCATGGGAAGTAAATTTAACATAAAAAGAGTAATATATGAGTATTAATTTACATTTAGAAGGTATACGCAAAAAGAGAACTTGGTTGAAAAATAAAGAAGTAGAATTCCCTTACTATATATCCACAAAATAATAGTACATAAAATTGAATAAGAAAAGGAATAATATGTGGAAAATGAGTTCTAGAAGTTATAAAACAGTAAAATATTAGAAGAGGAAATACAAAAAGATCATGAAAATGAATGATTATTGAAAATATGTAAATTCCCAATAATGGGTAACTTGAACACATAAAAAGTTGTGTGAATTACCCTTAGCGTGGAGAGATAATTCTTAAATTGTGAATTGGGAAACCTTATGACCAAGGAGAAACCTAGGGGAAACCATGTACTATATTTTGAGATGGTTAATGGGCATAAATTCATGGATTATAAATTTGGAGTTAAGGTGAGTAGGGAATGGTTGGTTCTTATACATTAGGTGGGGATGGTATTGAGTGATTAAACATAGATGAATTTTCTATATAATTCACCCAATTATTAGATAAATAAATTAAATGAATCTTTATAGACTATATAAGATTGGGATAGGCTTTTATGAAATTTCAATGCTCTTTAAACGAAATATACCTTCCAAACCACCCAATTAATGCCTAGAAGTCAAAAAATGAAAATTTTCATTAAAATTACAATATCATTGTTAAAAATGCATATTAAAAATCTATGCCCTAAATTTTATATTATTGAAATAATATTTATACTTATTAAATTATATTTTTATTGTAAAAATTTATAAAAATATTATTCTTGTTTAAATAATAATGGTGTCATAATATCATATATATTTCTAAAGAGTTAATTTTTTAATATTCCCAGAAAAGATAACTATGTCTACAAATTACCGAATAAATGTCACTAAAAATATATATATGATGTCTAAAAATATATATTATTTCATAAAAATTATTTAATATCTTTGGGAATTTAATTTTTAAATTAATCATTATTTTAAGGAAATTTTACAATTTAATAGAAAAATCATCATTTGATCCATTATAAAAAATACATTGTGATTAATTAAAATATATTATTGTTTAAATATTATTTTATAATATTATTTAACTAAATAAATTTTTATTTAATTTTTAAATAAAACATATTTTAATTAAATGAGTTATTAATCTCTAAAAATAATACTGTTTTGATTAATCATTAAATAATCTAGATGTTCTTCTAAAAGAGTATTTGTATCTAACAAATTAATTACCAATAGTTTTATTAACTAATGACCATAAGATCAAAAAACTATATTATTTGAAAAAATAATGCTTGTATATCATATATAGATATATATACACTATCATATTTATAATTCATTATTCACTTTAATTTTATCAATGTTCTATATCATTTCTAGAATTAATTTTGTTTTACTAACTCTATGTTTCTTTTCTAAAACACATTTAATGGGTGTAAAAATTTTAGGGGATCATTCTTGCCCATGTTTTTATATATTACATATTTGTTTCTCTGTTAGCATTCTAATTTTAACATTTGGAAAAATAATATGAATTTTTTATAATGGATGTAATATTCTAAAATAATAGAATACGTTGTTCGAAATTCATATTATGTATTTTATTTTACTGTTTAAATATACACTAATTATTATCAACATATTATGCTCAATTATCATTATTGAAATTAAATGTACTTATATGTGTTTAAAATAAAAAAGCATTTAAAATATAAGAGTTTCATTAATAGCATAAAATAATTTTCAGAGCATTAAATTATTCCCCCAATAAGGAAATTTCATCCACCAAATATTATTCTTATTGATTGTCAGCCTTATTTAAAATGATCAAGGTGTTTCCAAAATTTTCCTCCAACTGCATCTTGTTTTTTATGCTTTAAAATTCAATTATATTTTAGTTTTCAATCATAATACATGGACAATGGATTGGTGTAATCATGAGATGTCTTACTTCAAATATGCCTATTATAGAATGGTCATCATCACATTATTTGTTGGATATGCTATTTTCAGAAGTCCTTAAATTTACATGGATTTGATTTTCTAGAAATAGAAAACCTACAGGATAAATTGTTTACTATCAAAAATAATTAAATTACAATTCTAAAAGAACACTTAATTTTAGTATTTTATAATATCATAATTAAGTTTATTTATACGTCAATCACATAAAAAGTATTACATTATATTTATATCATTCAAAATGGTTTCTACAATCTTGCGGAAAATAAATGTATTTCCCCTAAGAGTTTTAGTCTCAGTGTGCATAAATGATCATGGTCATTCACCTATTCCAAATTTATTCCATATAAATATGGTGTTTTCATTGTTTAACCTAGGTTCATCAATTCCAAATACAAATACACATGTCATATCCAGATAGGGATGTAATTTTTTGGAAACAATATACTTAATACTCATAAAAATACCATAATTTTTTTCATATATTTTGACTTAATGTTTTTTATTTTACTAGTGTTTTCTTATCATACATTTTGTAAATATCTAAACCATCCTCGGATACAAACCATGGATACCCTCCTTTCTAAATACATTACTTTTACATAAATACTTCACAAAAAATTTCATTAATGATCATGAAGGGTCTTTTTACCTTTAGTGACTTTGAAATTAGGTATATATTACATGTAATAAATATTGATAACATAATCAAATGTAATACTCAATTATTTTAGGTGACTTATTTTTTATTCCATAAAAATTCCTCTCACTATATGTAATTTCCTGGGGACATACAAAAAAAGAAATGGGTGAGCATAAAGACCCATTAAAGGAAATAAACAAATAAAACAGTTAGACTATGACTGAGAGACATATGAATAAGTCACTATCATATAAATATGTGGAATAACACAATATATAGAAGAAGAATAATAAAATTGAAAACTGGGAAGAATATTAGAACAAGACATTCATAAGCCAATGAAATAAATCATTACAGTTAATACGAAATGAATCATAAAAAACAAGATTCATGAGAGAACAATATGTTAATAATAAAAGTAATTTTGGAATAAATATAACCATAAAAAGTCATTTCCATAGTATTTAATATTAATTTCCAAGACTATCATATTGGAATGGTTTCTCTCCCTAAACCATTGTATTAGTCAGGCTTCACACCCAAGATTATCATAGTGGAATGAGATTACCCCCAAACCATTTTATTATTGAATATTAACTTCAAAGACTATAATAGTTGAATTCATTCACTCCCCAAACAGTAATATTAGTAAATGTTCACTCCTATTACTATCATAGTAAAATAGGTTCACTCCTCAAACCATTGTATTATTAAAGGATCAATTCCAAGACATTCATGGTCGAATGGGTTCACTCCACAAATTATTGTATTATTCAGTGTTTAAACCTAATATACTCATTGTGAAATGGGTTCACTCCCAATAATATAGTATTGATCATGATTTACTCATAAGAAAATCATTATGGAGTGGTTTCAATTTCCAAATAATCACGACAATAACAATTTTAATATCAAAACCATTAGGTATAAATTGTTTAAATACTAAAACATAAAATCATTTTTAACCCATGAAAAAATAGAATGGGGTTAAAATATGTAAATATATTAATCAAATAATTTTTTTAAAATTGTGTGAATACCCATAGAAATGATTTTGGTACTAATAATATGATCATTTCTCATCAAAATTGTGAAATTTCATGAAATGAATTCGGCAACATGACATTATACATTGTGGACTATGAAAATGGATTAATGAGTTGGAATGAATGTATCCTATCATTTAAAAAAATATTATTTAAGATAAGGTAATGTAAAAATTGCATAAGAATTAAGAATATTTGAAATTTAGAAGTCTCACAATGGTGGAGTATGTGAATGAAAAAGGGGGAATAAGAGAATTCCCATACTTCGGCTTCGTAAGAACATAAGAATATGTTATAATGAGATGAGATGAATTATATATCCTAAATTTAAAATAAAGTGGACTATAAAGGTATATTTATAGTGAGATAACATAATATAAAATTTATAATAAGAAGAAAAAATACAAAGAATAAACATGATAGGAAAATAATATAGGGAGATACCTTACTAAATTTTTACAGCATAATAGTATATAACATTGGCTAAGAAAAAAAATGTAAAGAAATATAGGGATGACATTCATAAGAAACTACATGATAAGTAACTATAACATAAAAATTTTCTGATAATAAAATTTTCGATCATTTAGAATATATACACAAAAGGGGTACATTGATGAAAATTGAAAAGTGGAGAACTCTCTTACAAAATCTTGGCAGCACAATAGTACATAATATTGACTATGAAAGGCATATTTGGAGGTAATATAGGTATCCCATTTATAAAACACTACTTTTTAACTAATTATAACACATAATTAAAAATATTATATATATGATATTGATATTTTGAAGGTACACACAAAATGGGTACTTGTATGATAAAGGTGAAGAGGAAAATTACATCAATAAATTTTGACAACATAATAGTAAATAAAATTGACTAATAAAATCAATAGTGGGAGGTAATTGAGGTATCACATTTATAACATACTAATTTAGTAGTTATTTTAACATAAAATGAGTTTGATAATAAATTGGATTCACATTTATAAGGTACACCTGAAATTTTACTTAGATGAAAAATTAGAAGATGAGAATTCCCTTACTAAATTTTAGAAGCATAATGATATATATCATTGACTACTAAAATGATTAATGTGTGGTAATTTACTCAAACCATTGATAAAAAACTAATTCGGCTGAATGGTTAACATAAAAAATTAAGATAATAAATTTTATTGACATGTAGAAATGTATAACCAAATGGATTACTTGGATGAAATAGAAGGAGAGAATTCCATTACTAAATTTCAGTAGAATAAGGGTACATAATATTGAAATAAAAAATTCATAATTTGTGGGAATTGAGGTCTAACATTGGTAAAAACAAAATATTTTAGTAGGTTTAATATATAACATCAATGAAATGATAGAATATTCTATATTATGTAAACTCACAAAAGGAGGCAGTTGATTGAAACAAGAAGAGATGATAATTTCCCCATCCATGAAAAGTCACTTCATAAATTGTGTCAGGGGGTTAACCTTAGGAACAAGGATAAACATGGAGGATTCCATGGAGGATATATAAAGAGGGTAAATTGGCCGAACACCATATATTATCAATTTGGAGTGGAGATGATTTGGGAAAGGGTGTAATTTTTACATGTGGATGGTGGGTTTTCATTGAATAGATGTTGATTAATACACTATATAAGCCAAAAACATTAGTCATAAATCTATTAAAACCATATTCATAGACTATTAATGCATGGGATAAGATTTTTAGACATTAATGGGAAACATAAACTGAAATATACCTTCCAAACTATTCAAATTATTTTACTTAAATGGAAAATAATTTTTTGTCATTAAAATTCAAATTTTTGTATTCACGATTCATGTTATAAATTTCTAAATTAAAATTAATATTTTTTAATTAATTTTTATACATATTAAATTATTTTAAAAAAGATATTTTTTCGGAATTATGACATATTTAGGTCATCATAATATCATAGTGCTTTCCAAAGAAGTAATTTTATCATCAAAAAACAATATTGTTGGAAAATTTCAAAAAAATGTTTCCCTAAGATAATTTATTCATTCTACATCCAGAAATGATTCTAATTTAATAAAATAATTTTCTATGTATGAGAATTATAATTTTTTAATATATTATTATTGTAATGGAAATTTAAAAAGTTGTAAAAATAACATTTAGACTATTATAGATATAAAATTAGGATTCATTAAAATTTAATAACATTATAAAAAATGTTTTTTATAATTTTACATTAAATAAATATTTATTTAATAATTACAGAAATAAAATATATTAATATAATGGGTTATTAATCTCCAAAAACAATTTAGTTTATATTATATAATTAAATAATATTGATGTTCGTTTAAAATCATCTATATGACCAAAAAACTAATGTCCAACTATTTTTTACTAATGATCATAACTTTAATCATGCTTATTATTTTATAAAAATAATCATATCTGTACATATTTTCTATAAATACACTATATTGTATACAATTATTCACTCACATCAATTCTACCATGGTTCTACAGGGTTTCCCAAATGAGTTTTAGATTACTAACTCTCGATTTCTAGGCTATAGTTCTGTTCATGGGTGTGATGATTCTAGGGGATCTTGGCGACCCAACTTTTTAAATTAAAATTTATTTATTATTTTTTTTGGATTTCTGTATTAATATTTGGATTAATAATTATTCTTATAAAATGAATTTAATATTTTTAAACAATGAAATAATTGGTATTTGGTTTAAATTATGTGTATCCATTTGATGTTCCAGGATGTACTACTTCATATCAACATTTGATGTTCTATATTCATTATAGAGAATAATATTATTTCAATGTGTTTATAATAAAACAATAATCATAAAATATTTTTTCTATTAACAACATAAAAGAATTATTGGGGAGTTACAATATATGATCGTAGGATTATTTTTTATATCCCATGTCATCTTCCCTAATAGGGTTGTGAACATATAATCCAAAACTCCATCTTCATTAAATTATTGAATGTGAACATATAAATAATAAATATGGATGTTTCTATGGTTCTAATTCTTCCAGTTATTGTCTATCTTTATAAAATAGAATAGATATTATTATCTTGTGATATTAAATTGTAAAACCAAATTCCTATTATGTTTTCTTGAGTGTTACCTAGAAATATTGATGTCTTTTCTTGAATAATATGTTATCAAAAAAATTTCCATTAAAAATTATCCCCAATGTTTCTACTGAAAATTCTTTTATATCGAATGAAATATCTCAAACTATATAAATCCATATCAAGTAATTATATTATATTAATGGTAATGAATATAATAGTTACCAACTGATAAAAAAAGTTATTAGCATATGAATAATTAATGCACATAGAAATTAAATTTTAAAAAATAAGAGAGTAAATGAAAACATTTTGAGAATATAAGTATAAATCCATAGTTTATTGGAATATTAGAGAAGTAACCCTCGTGGATTCTTGGGGAATGGATAAAAATAAGGTGATCCCAAAAAATTAGTATGAAGTAACATGAAATGTAATTCATCATAACATAAACCACAAAAAGTGATACGGTAGGAATAAATAAAAAAAATAAACCCATAATCAACTAAAAATGAGGGAATTCAATATCCATGAAAATAAATAAAAACATATATAAAAAATAATTGATCAAATTATATGGAAATACAAAATGGTAGAAATTAATCTGTTATATCAAAGACTTTTCTATGATATATTGTTATTAAGTTTGGAGGTATACTACAAAACCCAACATTATTTGTCTCTTATGGCATATCAATGCACCATAGAGCTATAAAAATATGGTCCCTACAGGTTTCCTGATTAATTCAAATTCATTCGCAATAAAAGAGCTAAATACCTTTCATAAAATTTGATAAGGAACAACTTATTGAGTAAATACATTGTTATAATTATAATGAAAAATATATAAATCAATTACACCCCCATTGAATTGATTAATTTATATGTCTAGGAGAATATCCCTTAATCAACTCTGAAACATGGGGTATTTTCAATGAAATAGTATCCTTATTAATGAAATATAGGTGTTAGAGAATATTCAAGGGGTTGTGTTATCCAGATAAGATAGTAATTTGTTTTAGTTGGTTTCATTGGTTAGAGACTAAAAAATATAGGAAAAATCAATCTTCATGGTTCATTTTTTATAAAGGTGTGGAAAGAATATTTATTAAATTTAAAATGAAAACATGGAAGAGTAGAGAAATGGGGTCAAACAAGACATATTGACCTAATTCAATAATAGAAAAATGAAAAGGACATTAGTAATAACATTCAAGAGGATTATTATCATCATAATCCAAATAAGAGTTATCTTCCAAGGGGCTGAAAGAATTAGCTCAAGCCTTTATACCAATAGATATGTATCTAATCATTATGTTAAGATTTAAATGTGATGAGTTTTTCCATGACCTTTACATCTTTAATTGTTCATTAAAAAAGATTTAATATTTCAATTGATATACCTTACTGGTGTCCCTCCAAGTGCGTAGTCATAGACTAACTCATCATGTATCAGTGTGATGATAGATTCAATGCTCGACCAACTATTATAAGTTTGATTACCCCATGGTGAATTTATTCCATATAAGAATGCACTTACCAGTATCCTAAAAAGGATCTATTTTTTGGATAATTATACACACATTTACTTCACCAAAATGGTATATATTTTTTATACGATGAAATTAAGTTATTTTGAAATTAGTTTTAGTAACTCCTTGATAAATTGAATATGTGATAGGGATAACATTATGGATGTTAAAAAAACTTAAATTGACTTATTAATATGGAAAAATTCTTTCATGGTATTTTATTTATTAGACAAATGAAAATAGGTTTTGAATATTACACGAGTCACAAATAATGAAATAAGACATGGATAAAACCCACATATGTCTTGGTAGAAATAAAATAAAAACCTATTAATATATCGATATGAATATTTATTTATAATATTATTGAATAATTAAATTTAGTTATTTAATATTTCAAATATGTTGTATATACACAACATAAATTAAATTACTTCAATCACAGAAAACATATCTAAAACAGTGTAACATAGGAGGGAATCCCCTTATCATTTTTCTTGTCATCTAGAAACATAATTTAATATCATATATCTTTAAAAATATATAATAAAAAATCAATTAATAACCATACCCAAATAAATTTTCATTTATAATCTCGATAAACTATCAATCACTATTTGAATTATTCTTATTTTTTACATTGGTACTTCATTCTGTTATCATTTGTTCTAGTTTCATAATAATGATATTTCAATTTATTTATCCCAAAATATGGATTATTACTAGTTAAATAAATGTAAATTTATGGATTATTTATAATTTTTTTATATTTTCAAATTTTCATTACTAATTGTATAAATCATTATCATTGCCAATGCAATTGAAAACAAGCATTTTTATTTGATTATTTTGATTAATGGGTGATTTCATAATTGAATAATAAAATATTTATGTAACATATATTAGAAAACTATATTTAAAAATGTATATTATATTATTCTATTATTTTTTCCCATATTAATTCAATATATAAATTCATGGAATTGTTCAGGTGTATAGTTAAACTGACCCAAACATAAACATACAAAGATTTAATGAATTATTTTAATGTGGATTGGTTTTAATATAATTATAATAAATAATTAATGAAATTATTCAGATTTTTTAATTTTTTAATATCATAATAATATGATATTATAATAATTAATAATGGATGTGAAAATATTATTCAATTTGAATAAATGATTATCCTCTTAGTTGGAATATATTTAAATGATTAAATTAATGATGATCATTTGTCAATCATATCATTAAAAGGTTATGTAATTATTATATAATAAATTTAATGATATAATTAAAATTATATTCATTAATTAATCCAACCCTCACATCCAGCCTTGTATGGTGGTGAAGGAAAATTAAATGCATGTTATTATGGAGGTAAAAGTTTGCACAATCCATGAATAATGATTTCATTTTTTTGGGAATGGGGAAATTTGGAAGAAGTATATTTCAACAATATAAAGAATTTTTTTAATTATAAATAATTATTTAATCATATAATATTTGGAAAATTATTTTTCAAATTGAAATAAAAAAGGAAAACATGTTTTGGAAATCATTGAACTTAGATTGTCAACTATGGTTTCTCATGGTGGATTCCCTAGAAAGTAAGGGTTTAGGATAATCGCTACTGAAAAGAATCATATGGGATTTAAATGGAATATAATTAATGTAAATATGAAATATTTTCAGAAGGAAAATAAATTTTAATTGTTTTTTTGGAATGGTTTTGAGTATCCCCTTTTATAAGAGGTGAGAATGGATTTTATAAATATTTTAACTTATTATAAATGGAGAACATGTAAAACAAGACATGTGGCCCTAGAAATATGAAATAATTGAGTGAAGGGTGATATGTGGTTTGTAACCACTCATATACTAAATTATAGATATTTTTATGATCACTTTTTATTTCATATACCATATTAATTATATCTTTTACCATTTTAGCTTTTACCGTTACAACAAGTTTTTACATAATGTTAGATAATCATTATTCAAAAAATAATGTTTTCATTATTAGATTATTTGGAACTAAATATTCTACATCGGAAATAATTTTTATTTGATTCAGTTTCTTTAATTGTTAAAAATTATTTTTAATATAATTAATATTTTATATATTAAATTAAATTTTCAAAAAAATATTACATGAGTTATAAAATATCAATAATAGGTTTATATATTATTTTCAATATTTTAAATATTATAATAAAAATTATTAATTACATTATTATGTGTAAAAGTGTTTCAAAAATTTCATTTTCATACGTTTATATTATTAATTTCACAAACGTCCCTATATTTATAAAAACAATAAATTTCACAATTCAACTAAAATTCAATTTTTTAAACCCAAACATTGACCTTAAACTTATATCCTTATAAATAATAAAAAATTTAATATTATTTTAAAAATTGAAATTCATAAATTGGAAAATTAGTCATTCAAATATACACATTAATAAATTCTCCTCACACAATGCATCATAGGACAATTCAGGATATGGTTTTTATCTTCCAAATTAATTTCTAAGGTATTACAATATTGAAACACTGATATTCCACTTTCAATGGATTATAATGTGAAAAATAATGGTTTTTTGGGTGATATATGGTTTTGAGTTCCTATACGATTAATTTTCGCACATTTATAAACATTTTCGCACCTATTAACTATAAGGTTTTAACATTTTACCATTTTTTTCTAGGTAATTATCTTTTAACTATTAGATAAATTTTTTATATAAATAAAAAAAGAAAAATATTACCAGATTTATATGTGATAAACATAAATTTAAACTAAATTTATATAATTTTTTTCTAAATTATAAGAAAATAACTTTTGAATTAAAATATTTAATATATAAAACAATATGGTATAAAAATTTTGTTTTCATAATTATGTTTTCTTAATCATATTTAGTATTGATTTACAATTGAATGAGTGGAAATATATTTTTATATTGGATTCAACATTATAACAAACACATTTTTGAGAATATGTTATTTTAATTTTTTAAGTAATAGTTACATAATATTCATATTTTTTTAAATAATAGTTTTTCCATTATTATGTTCATTAACATTTAATCTCAAAAATCAAGAAATTATTCCAAAAATATGAAATATATAATGTTTCATATTCATAACATGATAATCTAAAATATTAAATAAATTTTTTTATTTTTAATAACAGATCAGGTATTGTTAATAGTTAATTAATTTCATACCTTTTTAATATTCATGAATTAGATTTTATATAGTTATATTCATTATAATAATATTGTGTAATTTTTCTATCAAAAAGGAACAATATTTATTCGATCTAAAATTTATTTATATGTATTATATGGTTTTCTTTAGAAGCTTGATTTAAAAAATTTATAATTTTAACACATTATAAATTTAAATTTTTTTAATTTCACTAATTCAAAATTATCATAATGTTATTTTTTGGGAATTTTTTCAAAAAAATTATTGTTTAGTGATTTTTATAAAATATTGATTTTTAAGAAAATTGTATATTCCATTCATGAATTTACGAAGTCACGTGAAATTTTAGATTGGTCTTAAAATTAAATTAGAGCCTTTAGATTTAACAGAATCTTGTAAAATTAATTGAAATAAACATTACACATGATTTTGGAATAAAATAATTTTAATACATATAAATAAATTTTTAGGAAAATTCATTTCTAATGCATTGATTGAGTTAATTTTTTAAAAAAATTGTTCCAATTATTCAAGTTTAAATAGATAAAGTGGACTAAATATTTAGAATTATAATATCAGGATTTTTTAATTATTCCAATTTCATTTTTGGTCATTATTAATAGTAGTTTTTAAAAATTTTACTAACCATGGTTAGAGTTAAAATATGCTAAAATGGTTTAAATTGAAATTATAATTGTTATAAAGCCCTAAAACATGTATAAATCATACTGGATGGAATTATATAGAGAATATATTATATTTTTTTTGATATGTGTCATTTCTAAGACATTTTAAACCGTTAAAATATTAATATATTTTAATCACTTAGAAGACATCATATTTTCCGTCTCCCCCTCTTATAAAATGAAATCATCTGTCCTCTCTTATCTATAAATCAAGAGCCACATATCTTGAAAACCCCATAAAAATACCTTAATAGCATCTCACACCACATTTTATAGGTCTCTTTGGATCATGATACAATCCAATGGAGTATTAAAGTGAAAAAATTTCTGAGGTTTTAATAAGAGGATGTATAGTTATAACCAATCATTTTATTTATTTATTATTATACCTCCTTCAAATAGTAAAAAACCTTGATTAAATAGTAACATTATTATATACCAGATAAAATAATTTTCTTATGTTTATGGTATAACACTTTAATATATATAACCATCTAATGAAAAATATAAACATTTATCATATGTACGTGCAGACTACTGACTTATGCGATGATGAATTTCTTTTTCATCACCATCATTTATTGTTGGTAATAAAAAAGTATTCAAATAAAACAATAAGATGGGTATTATATAAATTTCATTTTGAATAGTAAATTAATATTCCCCTATAATTATTCATTACCACTCAATGAAAAATAAAAAACATTGCTCATATATATGTGCAGACTACCGCCTCATGATACAATGTATTTTATTATCATCACCTCCTAAAATGAATTATATATATTTTTAGAAATAAAATAATAATATTAAATTCATGATATAATAATAATTATTTAAATAAAAAATATCATATACCTTCCTTCCCAAATGTTCACTAAAAAATACAAATTTCACTCATGTGTACATATGACCTATCATCTCAAGGATTATAACTTAATTTCTTTTTCATAACTATATTACATAGTTTATTTTAAAAGTATAATAAATTTTTAAAAATCATATTTTTCGAATTATTAATATTCTATAATTTAAATATTCATGAACCATTTTGTCATAGTCATCATATAGAAGTCATTTCTTATTTACTAATTGAACACCCTCAAAATAATTGAAGTAAACTTAATAAATAAGTTTTGTACTTTAAACATGGATATAAGTAAAATAAATGTAATAATAAAATTATGAATATTACTAATCATGTGAATAATTAAAATAAATATATTATTAAAGAATAAAAATTATTTATGTGACAATTCATATTCAAGTTGAAGAAAACTTTACTTAAAATAATTTTTTAAATAGTTTAAAATTCTATTTTGAAATTCTATTTTTCTCCATGTAAATATTATAAAACATATTTTATGGATGTAGTTATTTTGAAATTAATATATTATAAACAATATTTTATACCTCATTTTAATTTCATTCAACGGTTTTATAAGGGAATATTTTTAGATATTTTATATAGATTGGTTTGACAAAAGGAAAAAATGAATGATCAAATTTAATATATACCATGTAGATTCTATTTCCTTCCACTATAAGAATTTTTTTATGAATTGATCAAAATATATGATTCCATGTATTCTTTAAATAGATACCCTCATTCTAATCATTTTGGGTATTCTTGTTTTGATAACGTGGTTTTAATGGAATGTGATATATCAATAACTAAGAGTTATTTTATTATGGTTTTAAAAGTATACGTTTTATAAATTCATTATGTAAATGAATTATTTCAGGGGATTTAGGTATATTATACTTCATGAACATTGATAATAATGATAAATGATCCTTTTATAGTTTTCTAATTCATTAGGAAATGATTATGTTATCTGTAGAATTATATATAAATTAACTGGGTAGGTTATTCAGTTTTTAGGGGTTACTATAAAGGTTATTATAAATGTTCTATGAAGATGATGTCTCAAGGAAGCTACATGAAATTTCTATTCTTGATAAAAATTTTCCATGAAAATATTTGGATTTTATAATGTAATATAAATATATTTTATTTAAATGAATTATTATTCCCATTAAGGGTAGAAAGGTAGTTGTTAAGAAAAACATTCAAGTTCTCACATAATTTATTAGAAACATCCTGATTATGATTTTACCATTATACATTCTTATAAAGATTTTTAGGAAAAAAAATCGGTAGTAAATCAAAAAAAATCTAAGTAAATGATTATTTTATCTCAATGTTCATTACATCCAATGAATATTGTTTTATATGAAATGCAAGTTCTAAAATAAATTAACTCGTTTATATTGTACATTTTTAAATGACACTTACAGAGAATTTTTTTCTTATCCCACATTTTAAAATGTTTTTATAGGGTTTGAGGATAATTTGTAATAAATTCATCTTCAAGTTAAGGATCCTGATGGATTTTCAAGAAAAGAAAACATGTTCCATTTTAAAAGTTTTTCATAGTGAAAAAATGGATAATAAGTGGAATTTTCCAACTTATAAAGTAAGAATCTGTTACACAAGATTTATTCACAAATTTACTAAATCAATAACCCTAAAAGTATCATTTTTAATTGAGAAAAAATAAATTCTTAACAAAATATGAAAATTTCTACTGGGTAAATATCGGGTCCTTTAATTTTTACAATCGATGAAAATAATTCTTTTTAATAAAACTGAATAAAAATTATATAAAAATATTACCAATTTATTTATTTTACTTTATTAAAATATATTTATATAGATAAATAATTTCAATAAATTTTTTAAATTATTTTATTGGGATAACTTTATAAAAGTGGCTTTATAATAAAAATTAAAAAAATTCACTATTCATATAAAATATTATTTAAGAAAAGTCTAAAAAATTATACCCTAAAATAATTTTTAAATAATAATTTCAAAAATCATGTTCATTTTAAAATCATTAAAAATAAAAATTTATAAATTTATATTTTAAAGGAAAATCAAAAAAATTGTTTAAAAAACATTTTATTGAAAAATTCCATTATAAAACATAATGTTTTCGTAATCATATTTTGTAAAAAAATATTACTGATTACAATAATTTTTAATTTCTAGAGGTTTCAATATTCTTAATTTTATTATTAATATTCATCTAAAATGTCAGAGATCATTTAAATTTTCTATTGCGTGTGATGTAATCTACCGAACATATTATTAATTTTGAAAAAAAAATATATTCTATAATATAAGGATATTCCATGAATAACCCCAAAAAATATGATTCCTAGGACATATAGGAAAATATTTAAATTACTAGTCATGACAAGGCATATTATTTCATTCCCAAATCCATCATAAAAGAAACTTAATCCATAAATAGAATACTTATCCTAGTTGTGCATAATTTATGCTATTCCATTCAAAATTATTTTGCACACAAATATTGAATCATTAATTCAAAAAATATATTAAATAATAGTATATTATTTTTTATATTATATTTCTTATCATTATTTTCTTCGTCACAAATTGTAGATGTTTTTAGCTTGATGTTAGTGTTCCCAAAATTTCAATGTTCTTATGTATCACTAGATCAAGAAAGAAAACATTTTATTGATAAATATAATATTATTCATTGATTGTTGAATAATATTTTCAACTATATTCCCACCATTAGAAGATGATAATTGGTGGAATTTTAAAACAAATTAGTTCTAAATATATTCTCATTCTTCTGAAATTAATTTTTGAAACTGTATCTATAATTTTTCAATTCCAGTTTTCTTTAAAACAAATTATGGTTAATATAGTCACACTAAATTTACTTTTCTATCACAACTTTTCTCAAACTTATGCTAACAATATAATATTCATCAAGAATAATATTATTATAAAAAAATATTTCATAATCTGATTCTTTCATTTATAAAAAGATATTTTTTTATTGGATGACTGATCTTCCTTCAATATACTTTTAAGTCATTATTAAATATAGAGATAATTTTTAGATACTATATTAATTAATTCTTCATTAAGATCTCCATGTTTATATCGTATAATTAAATTTTAAAATATCTTTTTCTAGATGAATCATTTTCATAATTTAATTTTGTAATCACTAATTTTTCTCTATCTTCATCATAAAAAGTCTCAATATCCTATTTTGATTTTTTTTATTAACATTCTATTTAAAAAGATTATTATTATAAATTTATAAAATTTATGAGCCTTATCATTTGAATAAAAAAAATTCTTTTTCTCTTTATTCTTATATAATAATCTATGATTAACCTCTTCCTCATTAAATTCTTCTTTAGCATTATATTCTATGAAAATTTATAAAAATATTCCCAATAACATCACAGTTGAATAAATTCTGGAGGGAGGCCTCGTACATTCATCTCCGTCATATAATATTTCTAGATACAAGGGATAAAAATTCATAAAAAATCACTAAAATAGATTCATTAAAATTTGAACAACATAATTATTCATTAACAATATCCTCCTTCTTCAAATTCCCTGGTTTAATTATTTTGGTGGAAATATTACCACTATCCTTTCTCTATTTCTTATTAGAATTATATTTATTATTTTCTAAATTTATTATAATACTGTGTTACCAAACATGGAAGATGTCCCATGGATAATTTATTCAAATTAGATACTTTCACTTAAAACATGTTAGGTAAGATACACAATATTTTCTCTACTATAATATTTTTTCTAGTATCTAAACATAGCTATCTTTTGTGCTCACAAAGTGATTTACCAACCCTAACAAGATAAAATTTATACTTTTAATACATAGATATATATATATATTCAAATTTACTAATTATAAACTGAATATTTTATCACTATAATTTTATTTCTTCATCCATACATTTTCTCTATTTTGACCCAATTATCTTTTGTAGTTATTATTGCTTTTAAATATAAATAATCCACTCTCTAAAATATAATAGAAAAAAATTCTTTGAAGAACCGTTATTCTATTAACCATATTTTTACTCAGGTATGGGTCCATTAAATTATGGTCTAATTTTAATTTTGCACCTTATGAGGATGACTTATGAGTTAGTAAAGGTCTCATGGGTGTCTCGTGTGAGGACTCATTTTTTCATGAATATATGGATCGTTTTTTTCGATTTTTAAGATTTTTTAATCATGGTAATTGTATACTATAACCTAAGGATGGTCCCATGAGAATCCATGAAATCTTCATAGCATGGAGATCTGTAAAATGGGATAACAAACGAGGACATGAGGATTGTTTAACCCTTTAATCTAAGGTCTCACAATATGTTTTAAACACATGGTTGTAGAAAATGGACCCATGTTTGCTGCATGGTCTGTCAGAAATTGCACAACTAGAGGCACATGACCATGAATTGATTTACGGTTTTTGTTAATGGGATTTCACTTTGTTTAGACATGTATTTATACCATGTTCCAAAACCGTCTTCCCCATAGTTTTGGTTGAAAATTCAAAATTACCCATATTTTAATCAAAAGATAATTTATTATTTTCTTTTACTCACTCCAATGGGCCAACCTTTTTTTCTTCACCATTGATCTCAATAATAGCTCAGTCTAGGAATCAAAGAAACTCTCTTGAACGAACACCAATAATTTTTCTATGGAATGAATTATATCTACCTCAGTATGCTCTAATAGTCCCTCCCTTATTATTTCATTTTTCCTATGAATCCATCACAATATTTAGGTGCATTCTCATTTGACCTATTATTCGGGAATTTAAAAATTTCTCATATATCCTCCAACCTAATCCAAATCTATGGATGATATCGAGAAACGAGTATTCTACTACCTTGGGGTAGGTGGTCACATCATTTTACCATTTAGTTTAAATGCATCATATCCACACCATTGTGTCGCTTGATGAATTTTGATGAATGTACCTTTATAATTGAGTTCAACATATAAAATTTATTTGTGCACCAAAATACATGAACAATGATATTTATTTGTCATTTTAGAGGTTTTATACCCATTACATGGTCTCCATTTATGTGTTCCAAATGGAATTGGCCATTATGGTTAATTTATTTAATTTCCCTTAACACCATTTATCCTTTTGTTTCTAGACCTAAAATGTTATTTTCCACAATATATGTATGTTTAAAGGACCCAAATTACCTCTGTGGTATTCAGATAACCATATATTTCAAATTTCCTAGGTAGGCGGTTACATTATTTGACTATTTCACCTCCAAAATGTCCAATTAAACATTATAAATTGATTTTTTTTGTTTCAATTGTTTAATTGGAATGAGAATGGTGATATTAATTATTCATGATGGTTTCCCTCCTTAAAATAATTTAGATGATAAATAGAATTAAATATATGGGTACTCTGTCCACACATATTCATGTATAGTCAAATGTAATGAATTTTATAGTGAATACTTGTTTACTTTTAACTTGATAATGGGATTCATGGGATGTAATACCATGTTCCTATATTTATAAAAATTAACATACCATATATATTAATATGGGCTTGGTGAATATGAAATGGGTTGTTTTCCACATAATTTATATTATAAATGGATATTATTTGATAGAGGTTGTGATATGATGGTAAGTTATTTTTGGGGATGGAGTTATAATTCTCCCTTCCATAGAGTATTAAATATGACGACTCGCACCACTAACACTTGTTGGATGTGGGAATTCACCCACCACATCCACGTTTTTAGTGATTAAGTGATGGATTACTCACAATAACGAGTGATGAGAGTGATGTCTGCCCCACTTTAGTACTATTTAGAAAATTTACCCAATTTATTGTTCTTATAGGCTCGTTAAACTAGTTATATACGTCTGAGTTACACCTCGGTCATGACATAAAATTGTATTCTAGGTATATGGACACTTACATGTGCTCATAATTAGGTCATATTTGTGGCTGAAATACACATTTAAAAATATATATATATTATTAATATATATATTATAAGATTAGATATCTGATTTGGAAATGAGAAAATCTGGGTAAACACACTAGGTTCCCTATATAAATCTAAGTGGGATAGTTATTTATTCCATCATTTCTTTCCATTTTTATTACCTTTACATTTCTTAGTTACATGAACTACTAGGATTATATATAGACACCATTGGTGGTGACATACTGAGGTTTATACATCACACATTAATAATAATTCCATCGGTATCTGAGAAAAATATCTTTATATCGGTGAGGATATGGTCAAGTGACATTATATAGGTTGTTGATATGATTTTTCTTATAGATGGAGCTAAAGAGGAAAGGACAATGCATTTACTAGAGATGCAAGTGGAGTAGTTTCTATTCTTTGGTAGTTTGCATAGCATGCCTATATCTTTCTGACCCATATTTCCATTTTATTTTTATTATTCCATGCAACCATGTCTTAGATACTTTTTAGTGTCTTTTGAGATATTTATTTTGTGGTACTATTTATTTATTCTTATGAAAATGTTAATTATATCAGTTGTATTTATTCTTTCACTACATTTTCATTTTGTATGTAAATATTTTTCATTTACTCTTTATTTTATTATATTGTTTCAATATTTCATCTCTGATATGATGTTATAGTCTCATAATTTTATCACCTTTACACCCTCACCACTATTCAGTAACCTCTGGTATATGGGGAGGTGTTCCTAAGGCCATGTGATCCACTAGTTCAGAGAATGAGTTATGTGGACCCTAGGTTGAGGTGTTACAATGTAGTATCCAAGGATATATTTCATTTATCTTACTAATTGTGTATTATATTGGTTACTATGAGATAAAAGAATATAAAATTTACCCTTTTTTCTAGACATAGATAGCCCATGTGTAGGAAGAAATAAAATTACCAAGGATGTGAACTTTTCATTATTGATTTCAAATATTATTCTTGATACCACTATAATATTGGGTGAAACACATATTTTATGATGTTATTGATAATTAAATAATGGAAAGGTTAATTCATTGTTATTACCTGGGGAAATGAGGGTCTTGTTTTAGTACATACATAATTATTATGAATGAAAGAATAAATATTCCATTCATTTTCCAGGTCACATTTATTTTTAGAATTCATATTACTTATTTATATTGATTGTTCCCTAAATATTTATTGAACAATGATAAAACATTTTCAAGGGATTGGAAAAATATAATTGATAATTAAAGTGTCTTCCTTAACCTAATATTGTATTATTGAATAAGTTAATTTATTCACCTTTTTTAAGTCAATTATCTCTCGTTGAGATATATACCATTGATCAAATTGGATAGAACCTATTATGGTGTTGAATAAATGGATAACATAATGTGGATCATTAGGCATATGGGCCATTGTGAATCAAAAATGGTAATCCACTAAATTATAACCATTTAAATTTGTTAATATATTTAAATGAGAACAATGTTACAATGAATATTAATTCAAAATTGATGTTTCCATCTTGTATAAACATCTAATATTGAGATTTGGACGTGATATCAGCCCTAGTAGTCAGTTTTGGGAGATCTCTTGTTTTCTTATGTCCTGTTATGGCCTTTCTCTATTACCCAATCTTGGTTTTTGGAATAAGAAGAAGGGTATGATCATTCCATAGGAAGGCTTCATTGATTTATTGGATTTCAATCTATGATTGTTAAAATTTATAAAATCTATAATGAGATGTGTGCTTGGCATCAAAGTGTCATGTCACTATGACTTCCTATGCATGTATGCTCAGAAGGTGATGAAGATCATGCTCCTGAGGTTATGGTCCCAAAGACTTGTGAATACTCATATAGTGCCACATGTTCAACCTCTTCCTACTCTATATATGGGTATTAATTCCACATTATGAGTGGTTTGTAAACATATGTTGAATTCTATATAAGTATTTGTGTGACATTCCCTTAGTATTGTAGAGTGGAATCACTAATTCCAGCAATAACATCCTCCATCCTTTTAGGTGGGTAGTGGACCAAATGATGTTGAGTTTTGGATCATGGAAATCATTTAAATACTAGATAATCTTAAGATTCCAATATATAGTATGGTTATGATGGATTCCTATATGAAACATGATTCTGCTGGATAGTGGTATGATGTAATAACCTAGGTAGATAAAAATAAAGATATGGACTAGAAAACATCTAGATGATCTTTTATGACTACTTATTTCTCCAGAAATTGAGGGCTAAAAGTGATAAAGAATTTCTAAATATTCATAAGTGGAGTATTTCAGTTATGGAATACTCTTCTAATTTCAAATAGTAGTTGTGGTTTGACCCTTCTCTAACAAATGAAGATATGATGATCACTAGGTGATTCATGGATGGGATGGTAAAAACCATCCTATTGAAACAAAACTTGTTCATGTGGACTAACATTTCAGAAAATTAAAACCAATAAATTATTATAGAGTAGAAAATGAGGATAAAAAATGGTGTGATTTAAGTTAGTTCAGAATCTATAGCTAGTATTACTTATTGTGGGAGAAAGAGACACTTTGAGTATACTCAGTGAGGTAGCAGAAGTAAGGCCCCATGTGCAGAATGTTTCATGATATATAACCAATGAAATAAGATATGGAATACTAATCCTCATTACCAGCATGATCTGGTAGATTCTTGTGGTTTTAGAAGGATGTGGTATATCCATCATTTCTGAAGGAATTTACCTGCAGTTCCTAGGGATTAAAGATTTTTTCCAACTCCTCCTTCAGGAGTTAAACCAGTAGTATGAATATAAGAATGTAGCTAGAAAACAAATAGTTGATCATGAAATAGTGGTTTTTAATGTAGAGGCAATCATATTTATGATTTTTGTGCCACCAGAGCGAGCATTCCTAGGGAGATCAGGTATTGAATCCAAGACAATGAACTAGATAATTACATATAGTTCAGTCTACATTTGATGAGAATAGTTCCACAACATATACATTATATGGTAATAGTATAGTAACATCTACCTTATTTTCAACATTTTTTGATATACTTTCATCTCATTCATTTGTATCTGAGGGAATTACTATGATTATGGGGCTTGAGATAGAGGTACTCTGAGCGGCGAGTTTCTCCTTCTATGGGAATCTAGGGTTTTTTCATGAGACCCATATCCTTCCCTCATCTGGCATGGCACAACGGCTTAGCATGGACATCAATTGGATCTCATTTCAGAGGTGGTTTGGCACAGGTCGTCTTTGGTGTTCCTTGACATTGTGTTTTTAGTGTGTCTCAGAGGCCTCGATGTGGCACGATGGCTTCAACGCGGTGTAGATTGGGGTTTCTCTGGCATGATTTGGAAATGGTTCTATTGAGGTATTTTGGTGTGGCTCATCATTGTCTCTGGAGTAGTTCAGAGGGGGGGGGGTATTTTCTGCAGGCATTTTAGTGCACTTTTCTAGGATTTTTAATTGGGTTCTTTTGAATGGCATTGAAATTGGTTATTTCATCGATGTGATTTGTGGTGTCGCATCGCTGGTATCCCTCCTTACTGGACTCTCCTTTCTTTATGTGGTTTTCATGAACTAGAATCCATTAAGGGTGCATTTGAGGTTCAAATATGAGTGTATCCAATCCCAGAGAGGTGTTTTTGGTTATTGGTGGCCCAGATCCCTTTATAGGTGATGTTCCCAGAGTGTGTTATAGGTTCATCCAATCCTAGGTGATGATGGCCCAACCGTGTGCTCCTTGGATCATCTTCTGGTTTCTTCTGCAGCTATTGTGGTTGTGGGAATATGGTAGGGTTTGATGCTACCATCAGTGGAGGAAAAATTTGTTATGAAGGATTCTTTTTGACTGGTATATAAAGGTTTGATGTAGGATGGTGATGAGGTGGGGGATTTATCCTTCTATTGGGCTTCACTTTGAGCAGCTGGGTTGGTTTATTGCTAGACTTGACCATATGGAATATCCCCAAAGGAGGATTCAGAGTGGATCTTTCATCTTTACATGGATTTTTAGATTTGGTTGTTTGAGAGAGTATTGTGTTAGCTGTCGAATTGGTCATGTTCTTTGACCTAGGACACTTTCTTGCTGATCTGCTTTGAAATGGTGGAGGGATTCGTCATGATCATTTTCTATGGTGGGGATGCTTCATGTTGTTGTCCAGTTATTAATTTCTTTGACCTTGGAGTCACGTGATGTCCTCTATCCATGAATTTTGGGTTCCCCATTATTCTGTTAAAAGGGGTCTTATATTCAAATAAAATAAAAAAATTGTTGGCCTTCGGGCCGTTTAGTGGTTAGATAGGCCTTGAGATTGAGTAGTATCTTGTGTTAGGAAATATACACCCCATTGTGTATTCTTTATAAGGGAGATCATGGTTGTATGTATTTTCCACTTCATACAGATTCTTACCTTTACATATGATATATTTAAATATTCAACATGTCTGGATATGATGTAATTATTGAGATAGACTAGTTAGCTCCCTAGAAAACCAATATTAATTGTTATCATTATAGGGTGATGTTTACATCAATATAGGGTATTATAAACATACCAATTGGATACTGGGATGTCATTGGGAAACAATTATGGCCTGAGAAGTAGATTTTGGGTAGTGTGATAGCTAAGATCACTAGTGTTTTCTTCGATGAACTAGGGATACGATACATTTCTTTTTCTCTTGGTGTGGAGTGTTTTTTGATATGTATTTTCTGATGACTTATGTAGTTTTTCTCTAGTGTGAGAGGTAGAGTTTAATATTTATCATACACCACCAGAAGATCTAGTGAACATTCCTCCTAATATGATGGAACCTATGGAGATTCTTTAGATCAAGAAGTAGTTAGAGGATTTGGATGATAAAGAATTTATTCTCCCCAACCATTATCTTTAGGGTTCTCTGGTGGATAGTATACTCAGGATCTCCATGGAATAAATTCATTTAAATAAGATCATAATCTAGAATTAGTATCCACTGCCTAGAATATATGATGTCTTTGATCATTTCTAAGGAGTGAAAATGTTTTAATATATTGAAATGAGGTCAGGATAAAATCAAGTTCAGGTTAAGACACTGATCATGCCTCAAAAAGATTTCATGAGTATGTATGGTCTATCTGAGTACTTGGTTACGCAGTTTGAACTCACAAACCCACCTGTAGTCTTTATAAATCTTATTAATTGGGATTTCCAACGATATCTAGATTCATTTTTTGGTATATTTATTTATGATATCTAGGTGTGTTCATGCACTTGACACAACCATATAACCCATCTTGAGAAAATTATAAGTACACTGAGAGATCTTCAGTTAAATGTTATGCTTAGTAAATTGCTCTTTTGGATAAACAATGACCAGTTCCTAGGCTATATCATCTCGAAGACTTGATTTTTAGAAGATCTAGAGAATGTAAGATATGTAGTTTCTTTTGAGAAACCCCGGAACTACATTCACATTATGATTTTATTGGAACTGTTTAGATAAAAAGGATTTTTTATCTTTGATTTCTCACACCTAGTAATGCTGTTTACGATCTTGACCCAGAACGGTGTGAAATTTATATGGTGAGAAGCTTGTGAAAAATCCCATCAGAAGTTTAAGAGTCATTTGACCTCAACATCAATGTTGATTATTCATAATCTGGGTAGGTTATATGCTATATATTTTGATGCATCAGGTATCAATAATAGAGCTTCCCTAATGTTGGATTACGGATTCATCTCATATGAGTCTCATTAGTTGAGGCCACATGAATAGAATTACTTGGTGTGTGACCTCAAACTCACTATTGTTGTACGTTCCTTAAAATTTTTTAATGATTATCAACATGGATAATGTTTTGTGGTATTAACTGATTAAAAATCCAAGAATACATCTTCATATAGTAATATCTCAATCTCGAATAGCATAGGTGGGGGGAGGACCAACATTCGTTTTATTTCAAACATACCGACATACTTGGTAAGGGAAATTACTTGGCTAATTTTCTATGTCAGAAGGCTCAGACATAGGCGGTTACAGAATCTATTTGTGAATAGAACCATATGTAATTATTCACATATATATTCATCAATTTTTAGAAGGACCGCATCCAGACTATCATGTAAACCTTATCGATGAATTATATAATTTTGGAATCTGTATGAATGATGAATATATATTATCTCTATGAACTTATCCTCAAAAAAATAATTTCATAAGATGAAACATAATCAGTTTGGACTATGGATAAGTATGGAACTCTATTGTTCCATGAGAATTTATGGGTCCTAGCATACATTAAGGAAAAGCTAATGTGGGAATTTCATGCCTCAACATGGGAAATTCCCCATGGTGTCACAATATGCTTTGAGATTTATAGCGCCAATATTGGAGGCATAGTATGAAAGGTGATATTTACATCTTTATTAATTAGTAATCCACCTTTCATTATGTTAATGTGGAACATCTATGACCGAGAGTGAATTTCTATCCATTTTCCATTCCTATGTGGAAATGGGATGATGTTTTGATACATTTTTGTGATTGGTTTACTAGGGTAACCTCATTATAATGTTGCAGGGTGGGTTGTTTTGGATTTACTGATGAAGGTCTCACTCATATTACCTATACTTGATACCATCTCAATTTATTGTCTGGAATGTTTGTAAATTCATGATGTTATACATCTTTATAGAGCACATCGTTCTATTATTTTAGACAAAAATGTTTGTTTCAAGTCATTATTCTTGAAGGGATTGAAAAAGGCCTCATGTACAAGGGTGCTTATTAGAATTTCTTATCACCTAACAACTGATGGATATATGGATTGTGAGAATTGGGAGATAGAGGACATACTTTATGCTTATTTCCATGACATTGTAGATTCCTGAGTGAAACAATTTCCTTTTATTGGGTTTTTTTATAATATGAAAATTTAGGATACCATTGATATGTATCCTTATGAAGCCATATATGGGAGGACTCTCCACCCACCTCTATGTTATTTAGAGGCATGAGGGAGATTTTCATGGACCACATCTTTTGTAGGAGACAATAGAGGTGGTCCAATTGGTTAGGAAGCCGATGATGATAGCTTAGTCTAGATAAAGGTCATATGAAAACAAATGTTAGTGACCTCTTGAGTTTTAGGTTAGAGACTATGTTATATTGTGAGTTTTTTTTTCAGGATGTGCCATAAACATATTCTAGTGTATGTTATGCTCCTGTCAAGGATCGTTCGAACCTTAATGGTTTTGGAATGGAATAGACGAGTGCCTTACTAGTTGGAACGTACTCAAAGATATCGGTCAATGCATGATGTCTTTAATTTATCTCAACTCTGTCAATATCATCTAAACTCGCCACATTTTATTCATCCTGATGAGTTTTAATTGGTTTTGGAAGCCTCTTTTGAGGAGTATCGAATGCGTATTGTGGATAAAAATGATAAGACACTTAGAGGAGGGTTTATACCTTTAGTATGGGTGTTATGGATGACCATCCAAGTACATGATGAGAAATAGGAATGGGAATATAATATACATGCATAGTTTTCATTACTCATTGATTATATTACCTATTTACCCTAAGAAGTCCAACTTGGAAATGAGTTTCCTTAAGGATGGTAGTTTTTAACAAATAGACTTTTCATTATAGTATAACTTTATTTTTCAATTTGAACCCTTTTCATAATCATGGTAAAGATGTATTACTACCTATAGAAAGTCCCATGATCAATCAGGGCTTCTTCAAATCCTAGAATTCTGGGAAATGGGTTAAGTAACTACATCTCATAACCTATTTAAGCCTTTAAAATCATGACTTATGATTAGTATTAACCCTTCCGTTGTTGATAATAAGAACTTATAGGAATTCTGATTCATCTGAAATAATGTGACCTAAGGCCGATTGCCTTGCAAGAACTGTCAGTTTTCACAATGTGGGTATTCACACAGTTTTTACATGGTTTTAAAACACAGAACCTAAATCGTACACCCCATAATTTTGGGTGAAAATTAAAAATTTCCCCTCTTAAAATTTGAATGATAATTTAAACATTAACCTTGCTCACTTCAACAGACCAGTATTTTTTCATCACCCGTGATCTCAATAATCCCTCATGTGAGGCATCCAAGTAACTATCATGTATAGACTTTGATCCATGATCCTTCAGATGCATTGGATCCATATCAGTAATCTCATCTATCCTCTCCCTTCAGATTTTTGTTTTCCATCAAATTTTTCATGTTTTTTAGGTGAAATATCAATTTCCATTTTTTTATGGAATTGAACTGTTTCTCATATATCATTCGACCTATTCCGAATCTAATGTTGATATCGAGTGAGGAGCCATTATGACCTTGAGGTTAGTGGTAATGTCATTTTCCCTTTGTGTTTCATTTCTTCTTATCCATTCCATTGTGTTTTACACCAGATTTGGCTGATCTTCCCTTTATAATTTCATTCCTCGTATCAATATGATCCTTACACCATCGTACAAGCCTAATGATATCTGTTTATTTGTTAATAGGTTGTATACCCCTTATACAGTCACCCCTTGTGTGTGAGAAATGAAAATTTTCATTATAGTTTTAACGAACTAAACTGTTTAAAAAAAATTCCCCCCTCTAATTTAATTATATATATTATGGTTATAAGAAACACATGCACTTATTTTATTTTATTATATCCAATTGGAGTTAAATTAACACTATGTATCTTTAACATTAATAATATACTCCTGGAAAAGTGACCACTTGACTAATATAAATATATGGTTTTAAGAAAACCTTTTGACACAGATAAAGGATGTGACAGTCATGACTAGTAGGATAATACACTATGAATCACATTTAAAAGAGCTTCATAGGGAGATAGAATTTCTTGGATTTTCCCTAGACCAAGTCCAATCTGAGATCAAACAATATAAGCATCAGTGAAACTATTTATATAATAAATTTAAGATCATTGAGATCATGACCCATGCCATGTTCACAGAATGACCCCATGAAATCCCCATTACCGTACACCTTATACTTAAGTTATATGATGGTGTAATAAGGGGATATGTACCATGAACCTATAAATAGAAATAGAAATATATATTGTTATTCATTATGTAAAAAATACATTTTCATCTTGTGGTTGTTACATTGTAAATGATTTTTAAGTCATAAGTATTATTTTTTAGTTCATATTCAAATACAATTAAGAAATATATTTTTATGATTTATTTAATTTTTTAAATAAATAATATATTAATGGAATATTATTATTAATTAATATTTATCGAATAAAAATGATCATATAATTTTAATGATGAAAATGTAATTTTTATAAGTGTTCGAAATGACTATTATTTATCAAAAACCCCATATTTTTCAATTAGTGTCTGTTATAATATAAAAAGTGAAAATTCCCATATTTAGAAAATCATTGAGATAAAAGAAATATTAATTTTGTAATCTGAATGTCAAGATTATCTAATGCTGAATTTTTCATTATATTCTGAGACCGTCGATTTTTTTGGAAAAAATTATATACCATTTAAATTTACAGTGTATTTCATGACATCATAAATGTGTAATAGTGATGTATTAAATACTATAAAATGTATATTCTCCCAAATATATGTTTTTTAATGTGATTCAATAATAATTTGACCTATTTAATAAATCCTTAGTGAATACTCAAGGGCATATAATATATTTTATGATTTTAAAATCATTTCCTTGAAAGTGTGACTCACCTCCACATAAGCAAGGGAAATATTTAATTATCATGGGCCATTGGTCTTATAAAATAATCTAATATTCTTCCCATTTTTAGAAACCATGTTCAAAAATAATTTTATGGTTTGGTGTTTTGAATATTTTATTATCTAGTGTACAAAACCAAAATAATAAAGTAATCTCCCTCTTTTCCTTTATAATCCCATGAAATATCACATTTATCTTCCCTAAAACTCTATGAATGACATCAAAAATATTCCCTCTACTACCAAGATTCCTCTCAAGGCTCCCCAATGATTGAAAAAATCTCCTCCTAGTCTTTTGGAGTCACAAATTCATGTAATGGATTCTCTCTCCTCTTTTTATAAAGAATTTCGTTTATGTTATTCCTTTTCATTTATATTTTCTTAAGTTGGGATACATTCTTACCTATCCCAAAAATGTTATATTTTTTTAAATTATTCCACCCCCTTTCACTCTCATTTATCTGTCTTGTTAACCCTTATGTACAACCATTAATATGTAGATATTTATAAAGAAATATTCCACCCTCCTCTTTTAATAGGCACTCCTTTTAATGTTATGTCATTTAATTTCAATTTTCATTGGTTGGTATGGATTATTCCGTATACCTCATATTGTCCATTTCATGTCTAAATTATGTGTTACCCATTTATCTCTCATCATTTTGTTTTTTGAGTTTCTATAATATTTTTTTATGCTGCCAAAAATTGCACTGTGATTTTCTAGGCCAAAACATTATGTAGGGAATTCCATAAAAATTTCTCTATGAAGGGTGTTCACATTTACACGCATATACTTATTTATTAGGGACTTATATGTACTTATTCAACAATCCTAGACTATGGAATAAATAATGAGGTTGAATGAATCCATGTTATATGATCTATGAGTCATACTAATGCTCGAGAATGAAATGATTAATAGGGATGATCCCTAATAATGCACTAATTCATTGGGTAATGTTTAGTTTCCTGATACGTCATATTGGGATTGGAGGATTACCTTATTCTTTTAGGAGTCTTTTTCCCCCATGAGGCCTTGGATGATTTATCCTTGACCTATGTTTATGATTTAGGGTTTTATGTTGTTTCCACATTTCCCATGTTATGATTATCATGTTATATCATGATTCATTATTCATAATTATTTGATGCTCCATTTATATGGCTATCGTATAAAATGTATCATATTCTTCATGTTATTCCATTTTTACTCCATTACTAGTTTTTATATATCACCCCTTTCATATTTCTGTCCTGAGGTAATCATGTCCAGTGTAATGTATGAATGAAATTTTTGGTCACGTTAAAGAATATTTCAATAAAGATGTTCTATTTCACGTTTTATGTTTTTTAATGTACAAATATTTTTAAAAACTAGACCTCTCAAAATTTTGAGTTGTATTAAGTGAAATTTTATATAATAAATCATGTTTAAATATGAAATAAAGGGAAGGGTTGTTATATTTGGTATCAAAGGATAGGTTTAGCTCCTTTTGGAATTAGGATTATAATTTCTTTGTGAAACCCCTTAAAAATAAGACTAAGTGTACCGAAAAAATGTAAATTTTGGTATGTATAGAGAATTTGGATTGTCAATTAAATTTATCTATTCCTACATACTGTATGTTGATGTAGTTATGTCACACATTTATCTAGGAGTAAGAACTTTAAAAAGGTGTTCTAGGCCAAACTCAAGGTAACCTTGTATAGGACAATGATCCTTTCTATGCACCTAGTTTGACACTCCCAAGAAATATGATTTGGTAAATACTTAAGATAATAAGAAACCATAATTAATGGAATAAATAAATGACCTTTTGAATTTATGTTAGGACGTAGATCATGGATAACATAGACTAAATCCTATAATGTCATAAGTTAGCGAGATAAATGTAATATATATTTTATCCCTTTAATGTCATTGGATTCTCCACTCTCTGTTTAAAATTTTAAAATACTCAACCCTAATTTTTTCTTTTAATCTAGCCAATGGATTTAAATAGAATTAATCATGCTAAAAACCTATGTGTATGGATGTGTGAGGATTTTCCCCAACAAGATGCCCAATCTTATGGGAGCGGGGATCGAAAACATCATAACAATAAACTCTCAGCAAAATGATGTTCTGAATAGGTACATGGATGATTAAGAGCTCCCAAACCCCCAGTAGAGAGAGAAACCCATAATCAATAGCTTCATGTGGTAAAGGAATCATTATTTTAAAAGATCATATGATCATTTAATCACAGAGCAATGGATCAACACCAACGAAATGATCTTCTCCATCCTTCAATATACCGAACAAGAGAATGTTTTTCTAGTTGTTTATAATAATAAGGGTAAAGCAGATCAGTGGTGGAAGTTGACCAAAAATAATAATATAGTATTATATATCAATGTGATAGAGTGGATTTAATTCCAAATTTTATTTTGTTATATATTTTTTCTATACCCTCTATCTTAAAATGGAATGATATTTCATTGAACTCAATCAAAAGGATAAAGATTTTTTTTGAGCATATGAGGCAAGCAACAAAAGACTTGAAAGTTATGCCTCTGGTTTTTTCATTACCCATAAATGTAATGTTGACAACTTATTTGGTCTGCTAAAGACTATCATTTGAAATTTCATGGAAATATGCTTTATGGAATTATGTTTTTGATTTATTCAATTGCAGATGGATCTTAACTGACTCTATTTCTTCGTTTTTCAAAAATTTCATTAGACATGAAGCTTCTTCACAGGTTAAAAATATTTTTCTTGCGCATGTGGCGGAACTCCTGCATGAGATCTGGTACGCTAGAAATGATCTCATTCATAATAATCGCTCATTTAGTCTTAATGCAGGAAAATATAGGCTTCTTATTACTATCCATGAAGCCGCCTCAATTCAAAAAGACTATTGCAACAACTCGGTTGGTGACTTTGAGATACTTCATTATCTCCGTGTTCCTGGAATCTACCCTGCACCCAAACGCTCCTTTGAAGTTTTTTGGCAATCGCCGATACCAGGATGGATCAAAGGGAACGTTGCTGGTGCTTCTAAAGGAAATCTAGGACCTTCCAGTTGTGGTGCTATCTTCAGAGACTCAGCAGGACAATGTCAGGGTTGATTCTATGTTGGATGAGGTCAGTCTTCATCTCTGGATGCGGAAATTCTTGGAGTCATTCATGCTCTTGAGTTTGCACTTCAAAAAGGATGGAGAAAGCTTTGGATTGAAAGTGATTCTACCACCATCATTCATGCCATCTACAATGGAATCATTCATCTGGCATGGCCTCTCACTACACACTGGATAAATTTCTTGAAGACACTCCATGGGATTGATTACATTGCTACTCATGCCTACCGTGAGCAAATGTTGTTGCTGGTTCTCTTGCTAACAAAGGAGTCCATCAAAACCTGACTTGGTATGACACTCTTCCAACTGATTTATCTTATCTTTTCGACAGAGATTGTCAAAAAATCTCATCTTTTTGTCTCTTGTAACTTTTTTATTTTATATATTGTGCTTTGACCTTTTAAAAAAACCTACACAATGATTGAAAATATGAGAAACTGACCATTGTGATAGAGGAAAGGAATTCTCTAGGAAACCCTCAATGTGGGGTTCACTAATTCAACTAAAATAACCCATGAACCATTGAAAACAATTTCACTATGACAAGGATTTTAGAGGCAACCAACAACCTCCATGGAAGCAAGGGTGACATTTTTCCATCACTACCACCAATGTGAATCCAGATAATGATGTGGTGACTAGTACACAAGTTATTCATTCAAGAATACTGAAATTGATTTTTTATTCATTTTACTCTCATTTAATTATGTCATGAATGTATATTAGAACATTTCACACACCACCACAAAGCATGGAAGTAGATATATTGGTGAAAATGTGGAATGGGGTAATTTTTTCATCTCAAGAATAATACTCATCTTCTTTCAACGTTTTTTGGATGAACATCTTGGATAACCTTTTCATACTTCACTTTGTGAAATTTGATGTAGTTTTGGGAATGGATTGAATTTCCCTATATAGATCCATCATTAATTAATGTGAGAGGGAAATCACTCTCCATACAGATAATCTACCCCCAGTTCAATATAAGTTCAGGGAGGAGGAAAAATATTCTTTAAAACCATATTCACAAGAATGAATATTATGTCCTTACGAGTAATCATATCTTAATCAGATTATTTATTGTATGAAATGAACTATTCTTGAAGACATGCCTATTGTGAGGGAATACTCTGATGTGTTTCCTGAGGAATTGACTGGTCTTCCTCCTAGGAGATAGGAAGAATTTTTAATCAAAATTATAGTTGGGGAGTTGCAAATATCCAATAATTCGAATAGGATGGATATTTATTCACATGAAGAACTAATGAAAAATAACTATAGGATTACATGGATAAGGTATTAATACACCCAAGTGAATCACCATAGGGTCCCCCGATCCTCTGTGTCAAGAATAAGGATGGGTCCATGTGCCTTTTCATTTACTATCATTGGATCAAAAATATCATGATTACGAACAAGTATCCTCTTCCACAAATTGATGACTTGTTTTATCCGATATTTGGAGGATAATAAATCTTCAAGGTGGATCTATGGTCGGGTTATTACCAATTTAGGGTGAATATGGATGATATCCCCAAGACTTTTTTTCGTACAATTTACAATCATTATGAGTTTATAGTGATTCCTTTTGGAGTCAATAATTATCTATAAATATTAATTTAAATGAGGAATAGTGACTTTATTGAATACCATGAAAAAATATTTGTTGTAATTATAGAAAATATTATAATATAATACAAAAATAAGGAGGAGAATGATGAGTATCTGACCACAGTATTAAAGACCATGAAAAAGGATAATCTCTGTGAAAAGTAAAACATGTGTCAGTTTTGGTTTAAATAAAACACATTCATGGAGAATATCATCACAAATAATGGGATATATATGGTCTCTTAAAATAAAAATTAATGTTAAGGATGGTCTAGGATGTCAAATGTGATAGATATCCATAGTTTCCTTGGGTTATATAGATATTATCACTAAATTTTAATATATATTTCACAATTGTCAAACCCTCTGACCAAGCTTACACACAAGGAAGTAAATTATTTTTTGGAATGTTGAACGTGTATAATGCTTAATGGAGTTGAAAAAGAGGCTTATCACTGAACATGTTCTCACATGTACCACAATTGGATAACATTTCATAATTTTTAGTGATTATTAAAAAAATTAATTGGGTTGTGTTTTGATGAAAAATATTAAATTCATTGCCTATACCTCAAGGTAGTTGAAAATTCATGAAAAAACGATCCCACACATTATTTGGACTTGGAAGAAGTTATCATTGCTTTGAAAATTTGGCTACATTATCTCTTTGGGAAGAAGTGTAAAACATATATGGATCAAAAAATCCTTAATATTTATTCACACAAAAAGAGATGAATATGTGCCAATGAATATGGTTGGATCTCATCAAGGATTACAACTGCTCAATCCACTGCCATCTTTCGAAAAATATAAAAGGGGAGGATTCTTTAAGAAGAAATGTTCACAAAATTCTATAATGAATATGAATTAGTAAGGATATAATCATATTATATTTGAAGAGGATGGTCATGGGAATAATAATGAAAGGAACACCATCAATACATTAAAAAATTATTTCTCAACCATATCATTTATAATGGTTAAATTACGTTCAAAAGGATGGTTTAGGGATTTGAATAAAAGTGGAAGCTATAAGAAATGGGAAATCCTAATATTTTATTATTAATGAAGAAGAATTGAAATATTTTGGTCAAGATTATGTGTTCCATCAAATACAGAATTAAAGAGGGAATTATTGATGATGCCCATATTTTGACTTTATCCATTCAAATAGGAAACACGAATATGTATAGAGACCTCCAAGAGCACTATTTGTGGGACTACAAAGAGAATGAGATCAGTAATTATAAATCTATGTACCTAGTAAAATAGAAGATGAAGGCTGGAAGGCTGCATTTTATGGGTATGATACAACCATTACCAATAAAAACATGAAAATTGGAAAACATCACCATGGAGTTTTTCATCGAAAATCCAAATACATCAAATTGAAGAAATGATAACTGTGTTATTATGGATGGTCTTATAAAGACTGCACCCTTCCTTGAGATTCGATAATATTTCTTAGTTCATCAAATAGAATTGAAATACATTAGAGAAGTCGTAAGGCTCAGTGTAGTACCACTATCTATTTTACCTGATCAAGATCCCTGATTCACCTCAATGTTTTGGGAAAATATCTAGCATTCTTTAATCGATTTTATGAACCTCATAAAGCTTAACAACCTCCAATAGTTGGCCAATATGACTGGGATTCCATAAAATTTGAGGACATATTGAGAGTTGCCTCAATGGAAATCAATGGTGTGGGGACTAATAACTTCCTTTTCATGAGTTCTAATATAACAACAATTTCCAATAAATAATAAAAATGGCTCCCTATAAATCCTTTTATGGGAAGTGGTGCAGAACACCAGCATGATGGGATGAATTTGGGGAACAGAAACTTCTAGGTCCTAAATGGTTGAGGAAATGGTGGAGAATTTTAAAACCATTCAACAGAACATAAAAGTTTCTCAGAGTCAACAAAATATATATGCTGATAATCATTAACATAACCTAGAGTTTGATGTTTGAGATAGGGTATTCCTCTGCATATCTCTATGGACGAGTGTTATGAGATTTGGGAATAATATAAAACTTAGTGCAAGGTACATCATCCCTTTTGAGAACATTGATAACATCATAGTTTTGGTCTATCGACTAGAACTCCCACCAAACATATATCAAGTACAATATGTGTTTCATCTATCCAATACTAATATTTTAAATACCTAACCCATCAGTTATACTAAATATAGAGTTGGACCATTGGGGAATGAACTTTATTATAAGGAGCAGTTGGAGAAGATCTTAGATCGTAGAGGAAAAGTAATTAAAAATAAGACAATTTACCTCATCAAATTAATTTTGAGAAACAACATGTTTAATGAAGAAAAGAGGAAATCAACTTTTGTGATGATGTAGATTCACACTCATTAGTTTTAGTTGTGTGAAAAAAAATTTCATGGGAGAAATTTCCAATGTTTGGAATACTGTTACGAACCGCACTATTATGAATAAAATTTCCATTTATTGATTTCATAAAATGACTCTAGTTATAGAAAACATTTGAACTTATTTTGTTATATTATATAAAATTGGATTTAAATGACCATTATGTATTATTAAAATTGATAATATATCATTTGAATAGAGATCACATGACTAGTATAAATATATATTTTTAATAAATCTTTCTGATAAAGACAACATATTTGATGGCCTCGACTAGTAGGATAGGACCATATAAAGCCCATATATCAAATCTTAAAAGGTTGTTATCATTTATGGTCTTTGATCTTGAACAAGACCTAGCTATGATACCAAAACATAATCATATTTTAAACCCTTTATAAAAGAAGTTCCAGCTCCATGAGATCACGACCCAAACCATGTTCATTAAACCACCCCCTAAAAGCCCCACCATCACAGACCTGACTCTTAGGTTTTATGTTTGTGTAATAAAGGGTTATGTATCAAGACCCTAGAAATAAGAAAATGTATATTTATTTAATGTAAGGAATATATTTTCATCTTATTATTGTAACTTTTTAAATTACAATTAATGCACAAACTGTATTTTTTGTAAATATTCAAATTCAATTAAGAAATATATATTTTATGAGTAATTGGATATTTTATATAAATAAATTTTTAATGTAATATTATTATTGAATAATATTTATCAAATATAAGTGATCACATCATTTTTCTCACGTAAATTTTAATTTTTATAAGGTTTCAAAAAAAACATTCCAAACCCTGTCATATTAAATAAAATGATAGTTCTTATTTTAAAAATAAAAATACACATATTCAGAAAATTATTTTGATGAAATGAATTTTTTAAAAAAGGATTTTTACATTAACTGATGGTGAATTTCTTATAATTTTCATAGGTAGTCGATTTCTTGGGTATAAATTAAATACTGTATAAATGTACATTTTACATTACGATATAAAAATGGTCAAATTTTTATGTAATAAATAATTAAAATAGTAAATTCCGATAGATATAGTTTTTCCTTTACAATATTATTGTTATATGTTTATTTGATTTATTTTATAAAGCCTTAGTGAGTCCCCAAAGGCATATAATATATTTTAAGATTTTAATATCATTTATTTGAAAGAATGAATCTCTTTCACATAAGTAAGGACAATAATTTACTATCTACACCCATTGAACAAATAAAATAAAATATACCACTCGACTTTATAAAAACCATAGGAATAACCCTAGTATGGTTGGTGGTTTCGAATATATTTTTTTAAGTAGTGTCCAGAACATAAATAATAAAAAAATCTAACTTCTTTCCAATATAAACCCACCCATGGTCACATTTATCTTTACTCATATTACTTGATTCCCATCCACACACTACCCACTACTCTATAATATCCTCCCATGGTTTCCTCATGCTCCCAAAAGACTCTCTATTTGGAAATAATCCCTAAAAAACGTTGACGCATTTTTGGGTTGATTCTCTTTGTTAGAAAATAGAGTTTAATTGGTGATCTCAAAATATATATAACATTAGAGCTCTAGTTTCACAAGTAGTATAATGTGGTGTGAAAGTAGATAGTTTCATAAAAAAATTCATTCTAGAAGTGATTTTTATGCATGTAGATATTTGGTTACAAAAAGGGTGTGTCATGCAAGTATTGAATTGTACAAAAGTTTGTTTTCCATGAAAAATATGACACTTGTGTTCCATGAATTAGTGTTGCACACAATTCAATCCTATTTTGGAAAAGAATAATTCATTTTTTGAGGAAATTGATAAATAAATAGAGAATATACTTATAGTGGAGGTCGCATTAATTAGAGATAATTAAGGACCCAAAAGTCCATAAACTGTGTGTGGATCCCTCCCACGAGCAGTGATTGAGGAAGAGGAATATAGTGATCCTTTCCACCGGTAGTGAGCTAGAAAAAAATGCAAAGAAAGTTACACTTGGTAAAATTGTTAGTATATGTAACGCCCCGACCCCAGTTACCCAGAGTCGGTGCATTATTGCGTAACATTGGAATGATCACAAAAGATAAAGTCTCGAAAGACCGATTAGTTTAATAGCCTTGGAAAAAATAGATACATTCATAAATGGTACATTACATCATAAAGTGAAAACCTACAATAACATAGTCTCCATAGTCCACTCCCATATCCCCTTCAGACTATCCCTGATGGTCAGTTATAAAATATTTCTTCACATCCTGGGAAAAATAAAACATTGAAAGGGGTGAGCACAGATGCTCAGTAAGGATAACAATATAGCGGAAGCTTTCATAAATAAACATAAACATTTAAGGCAATGTATAACTAAAACAAAAGCCTTTTAAACATGAACTACAACATAATATGGCAAAAGTAAAATTAGATAATTACATTTACTTATTCACATGGATATTATACTGGTCGAATAATAACATGCAATATCAATAACCACTTTCATAATGATGGAATACATAATGCTAGACTATCAAAACCACGTAGCCAAGGCCTCGTGCCAAAACTACAAATAAGATTTTTTCAAGGCCTCATGCTAAGACACTAGTTTGTCTCATGAGACCTACTGATGCATCGAGGAGCTATAGCGGTCTCCACCCGTCACTTATTAAGTCCAATGCATTCCTCATATGAACTGGTTTGAACATATCATAAACCATAAAAATTCGTATCACATAAAACATGCATAAAGGAAACATAACATTTCCACATTTCAATCACAAGATATCAATACAACACAATGATATAATAAAAAAACACATTCAAAACCATTTTCAATACCAAAATAACAGAAAATTAAAACTTTGTATTTATTTTTCATTTAAAAAAGTTATGGCTTGTAGAGGAAGACAAAACTCAAATAATGGTCACGGCAGCGGAGAAGTCATTCTAACCGCATACGTATGACAAAAAAACATTCCCTTTTGTCGTATCGTAAAATGCTTCATATAAAAAATATTCCTTTTGAATAAATGTAAAAGTTAATGGGGTTTATACACTGTATAAAATAAAGTTCTGTATAAAATAAAATATGCCTCAATGAAAGGAGATTGAGACTAAGTACCTTACAAAGATCATGTTTTTTTAAAAAATAGATCTATTATGTATATTCACTATATGTACACATAATTAAAGTAAAAATACAAGGTAGAACATAATAATATCATGACATAATTTGAAAGTATGAGATTAACCCAAAGAACGAAAATCAGGTTAAGAAGTTCCATTACAAAGATCATTTTTAAATAAAATAGTTCTATTATGTGTATTCACTATATTTACCCAGAAATAAACTATAAATACAAGATAGAACATAATAATATCATGACAAAATTTGAAATTAAGAGATTAACCCACAGAACGGAAATTGGGTTAAGAAGTTCCCTTACCTCATGCCCGTCTTGACTCGACCGTTCTTTAACCTCCTGAATAATAAACTAGAGTTAATTTATAATTTATTAAAAACCAATTTAAAGTTTATTATTCCTTTTATATCACTTATTACTATGTTGTGAACATTATTTAATTATTTATGTTAATAACTATCATTTTTTCGATCTTTGGTACTTGAGTCAAAAATAAACTCCTTATAACTACAAGTTGTTCATGTGGTGAAATATCGATTATATCCAGAATTATATTCATGATTTTGATATCATATATATCATATATATTCAGTATATACATGAATTTATAATATTACATAACATTTAGAGGTATGAATTGAAATACACCGTTCATGGAGACGGTAAGCCGTACGTACGAATGAACGCTACTTTCATTTCTATTTCATATTTAATGGAATGAAATTATAATTATATAATGGTATAAAATAATTCCATTATAATATAATGTATAATATTATTTACTCCATCCTTTATACATCCCACATATGTCATTAACGATTCAAATCACTTTGAGGGGACGGTAGTCCACACTTCCTAAAATGAAATCATTGTGTTTACCCATAATGGAAATCATAAATGTGTGACATAACTGAAAAATACATAAGCATAAGGAAAACATAAACATAATATATATCATATATAAAAAATATTCTCATCATAATGGCCACCATGAGAGGTGTTAAAATAAGATTGAACAGTCATCATTTCGTGAGGGGGTAATTCTCCACCCACAGAAACAGTATGTTCTTTAACCATTATACAAAGGTGTGTGTAAGTGTAAATAAAATAATTCTCATAACAAAATCCTAGAATATTGAATATACGGGTTTTGTTACAAAAGAAGGAATAATAAGAGTTTAAGGGGTTGGAGAAGCAAAATAAAACAAAAGAACATAAGAGAATACATTACCTTAAAATCGGGTAACTCTTTTTTATTTGAGCCAAAGGCTTCCTCGGGAAGACATCTACCCAAAGTGAGGATTCTAGGAGTAAGAGAGGGAAGTTGAGAGAGTATTTTGGCAGTGGTTGGCAGAAAAAAATGGCTTGATGGTGTGAATAAGGTGGTAGAGGTGTGGGCCTTTTATAAGAGGAGAGGAGGGGCACTCTTGGAAACTCATGAAATGTGACATTATTATGAAGTGATTTTCGGATTTCAAAGGACCCAAAATTATATATTTAGAGGATAATGCGATAAGTGTTATAAATCTAATCATCCAATAGGTTTTCGAAAAGTTTAACTCTTATATGTTACTTTATCGTTTCATTTTATTTAAATCGTTAATTAATGAGGTAATCGATGCATCATCATGGTGTCATAGAAATTTTAATTTATTTAATATCTAAAATTATATAAAAACTATCATGATGTAGGAAATATTTTTATATTCCCAATTAATATTTATATTCAAAAGTTTAACTTAAATAACCCCATGTAATAATTATTTTAGTAAAACAACACATGATTGTGATAATTTTATTTTTACTTTCAATAAAAAGTTATTAAAGTCATTTTCTTACCCAAGTTGCTCCATGGGGTCCCCAAGTTGACCCATGGATTGTCTTGGTCGGCCATGACTCATCCAATAAGGTTAAGACAAGTTTAAAGGTATTTTCATATTTTTATAATATCATTTTTACCTTATATTTCACTAATTGCCTTTAATCGCGATTAATAAAACTTAAAAGTTACTATTCACCAAAAAAATTATTTTAATCCCATTGAACCAAATTTTACTTCATAATTAAAACCATGTATTTCGGATTTTTGAAAATAAAATCACAGAAGTGGTAATGTTTCATTTAAACGAAAAATCAGTTTTTAACTATCACTTAGTGGTTTCACTATTCAGCAAAAATTGATGTTTTTCAGAACAATGCCAAAATTCCACCATAAGCTATAATTGTTATTCTGAATTAAAAATTGATGTCTATTTTACAAAAATAAAAAAATATAAGTTCCATTAATTAATTTTATAATTAATTCCTATTTTCACAACAAATAGCGTGTTTTTAAGAAACAATATATATTAAAAGATTGACAATTGTTTATGTCCAATTTCAAAGTAAAATTAATTCTAATGACCACCATTGGATAAAATGGTAAAAATATATTATAATTTTACTTTAAAACCACTCAATAGTATAATTTATAACTATAAATTATTTTGATTAAAATAGTTGTTTTTAAGTATTTTTCACTATTCATAAAAAATTGGAAGTTCCCAAAAAAATACCAAAAATTCAACATAGGCTAATTTCGATAATCCGAATTCAAAAATGAAGTCCATTTTGAAATATAAAATATATATAATATAAAAATTGAGTATTACTATTAATAATGGCTATTTTGATTGGTCGTTGTGTGTTAGAATCTTGGACATGCGTGCAATGCAAGCTATTGCATTATTGAAAGAGAAGCGTGTCGTGGAAGATCGGGGTGATACAGTCTCCCATCCTTCAATAAATTGTGTCCTCACAATTAGAAAATTGTCTTTGAAAATAAAAGGTTGAAATTATAAAATATCTTTGTGGAAAACCCACATCATAAATAAGGTTAATTAAATTTATCCTTAATAAGAGGGAAATGGAAATGAAAAAGTCACCACCAAATTATGATCTCGATAAGAAGAACATTGGTGGAAATTGGAGACATATAATTGGAGGAAAAACATAAATATTTGTAGGGATTGATTGAGGTCATAAATCACAAACAAGTGTAAAATTGAGGGCCTCAAATCCTTCAATCTATGTTGATTTAAAATATTATCAGTTCAACAAGACATAAGGTATTAGGATAACACATTTTTTGTTTTAATTTTCCTTTACTATAGTTTAAAAACTAATTTAGTCATAGAATGAGATATAGGTATATATATATTTATGCTTGACAAGTAGAGTTTCAACCTTCAACTAATTTCTACCACAAACTCCTCTTTCACTCAAAAAGATAATGGAACTCAAAAATATTTTATTTATCCTAATCGTACAAGGTTCAAAACATTAACACATACCATTTAGATTAAGAAAACTATTTTGTAATTACCACGGACTTCTTGTAGGCTAGTGGTAGATAATAAAGGCCTGTCACACTATGGTTGTGGGTTCGATTCCTGCATCTTTTTCTGATGCGACGAGTTATCCCCCAACCTGCAGGTTGTCCTTTTCCTAAAACGATAATATTATAATATTCCAAAAATACTCTTCAGAAATTTTTTAACCATAAACAATACTATCGAAAGTTAAACTTAGTCCATTCCAAACTTTATAGTTATCCAAAATACTTCTATCTAACTCACAGTCCAAATTTTATAAAGAAGGTAAACATAATGAAGATCCTTTTTTCTATGTAACAACATGTGAACACCTTCATCTTGTATTCTTTTAAAACACTACAACATCTTGAATTACCATAAATCCTTATTGATTACATTCATGATCCCTTAATCCTTATAGAATACTAGATATACTTCTTGTATCAAAAAATGTATACAAATCATTAATTAGTTTCAAGGAAGTTAAGAATATCCAATATAATTTATCCAAATCAAACATGTATTATTTCAAAATCACTATATAGGTATTAGAACCATATTATGGTTTATCTTTCTCTGAACTATATATTTTCCAAAAATTTAACCTGTTGTCGAGTCACTTTTCTTGTTTCCACACAATCTCAAGTTTTTGGATGAAATAGTACTGCAGTACAATCCGTATATACTCCATAATTATTATAACCATTACATCATTGATACAAAACTAAAATGAAAAAATTCTTTAATAACAACATAAGAACTTTAATCATTACTCCTCATCTTTTGTAGTATCATAACTTGATTATTATCTAAAAACATCATTTGGGGCATACTCTGGTGATTTGGACATTGTTTTGCGTAGTGTCCCCACTCCTTGCAGATGAAGAATTGTACATTTGAAACATTTTTCTTAACCATTCAGTCTTGAACATGGTGTCCTTTTTCTCCACACTTGTAACAAACTCCCATTCCCTTCAGGCAAGTTCCAAGGTGTTTTTTCCAACAGTTATCACATATTGGGAAATTATTCTTTTCCATCGTCCCTTTATCCATCATTCTCTCTTCTATCCTTTTCTTATCTTTCTCCCCTTCAAATCCATATGACTCAGAGAATTATTTACTTATCTTATTAACACATGATACTATTTCTTCATATGTTGAGAACATATGTGAGACTATTTACCTTCTAAATGTTAGCTTAATATCATGAAAGATATGATCCTTCTTACTCTTTGGATATTACATATTGATGGAGTTCACATTCCTTCTACTGGGCTCCATTTCTATACAATGTCATAAACTAGATTAGTTTATGAATAGAAATACATAATTCCATACTTGTAAAACACATAACATAAATTGAACAGTTTATGGATATAATCCATAATCATAAAAATATTTTTCATTTAGAAAGTATATACTCATAAACCCTTTATAATGGTTTGTAAAAAAATTAAAATTTTACTAAGCATATCCCCCAGGAGTGTCGTAACCAAGAGTGCAGCAAGGCCCATTGTCGTGCATCGGTTCCCATTTGAGTCTATCTCAAAGCGGTGTTTTCGAGTTTTACCCCTAGGTACATCTGTTCCAGAGCCACCTCTACCTGCTCGTTTCCAGACCGGGATGTAGTGCTCGGAAAACTCCCAATACCTCTATAATACAAAAATTCAAGGAAGTTATTCTATACTAATCCTAAAAGTCTATCTTAGGGATATATGCTCTAATCAGTGTTTATCTAAATCTAGCTTACAAGGTTATTAATAAACTGCCTTTGATACCAACTGTAATGCCCCAACCCCAGTTACCCAGAGTTGGTGCATTATTGCGTAACATTGGCATGATCACCAAAGATCAAGTCTCGGAAGTCTGTTTTGTTTAGTAGCCTTGGAAACACTAGATACATTCATAAACGGTATATTACATCATAAAGTGAAAAACTAATATAAAATAGTCTCCATATTCCACTCCCATATCCCCTTCAGACTATCCCTATAGGTCAGTCATAAAATATTTCGTCACATCCTGGAAAAAATAAATCATTGAAAGAGGTGAGCTCAGATACTCAGTAAGGATAACAATATAGCAGAAGCTTTCATAAATAAACATAAACATCTGAGGCAATGTATAACTAATACAAAAGCCTTTTAAACTTGAACATCAACATAATATGGAAAAATTAAAATGAGATAATTCCATTTACTTATTCACATGGATATTCTACTGGTCGAATAATCACATGAAATATCAATAACCACTTTCATAATGATGGAATGTATAATGCCAGACTATCATAACCACATAGCCAAGGCCTCATGTCAAAACTACAAATATGATTTTGTCAAGGCCTCGTGCCAAGACACTAGATTGTCTCATGAGACCTGCCGATGCATCGAGGAGCTATAGCGGGCTCCACCTATCACTTATTATGTCCAATGCATTCCTCATATTAACAGGTTTAAACATATCATAAACCATAACATAATCGTATCACATAAAAAATTCATAAAGGAACCATAACATTTCCACATTTCAATCACAAGATATCAATACAACACAATGATATAATAAAAAAACACTTTCAAAACCATTTTCAATACCAAAATAAAAGAAAATTAAAACTTTGTATTTATTTTTCATTTCAAAAAGTTATGGCTTGTAGAGGAAGACGAAATTCAAATAATGGTCACGGCAGCAGAGAAGTCATTGTCTCCACTTGCGTACGACAAAAAAACATTCCCTTTTTTCTTTTAGTAAAATGCTTCGTATAAAAAAAGATTCCTTTTGAATAAACATAAAAGTTCAAGGGGTTTATACACCGTATAAATGAAAGTTGTGTATAAAATAAAATATTCCTCAATGAAAGGAGATTGAGATGAAGTCCCTTACAAAGCTCATTTTTTAAATAAAATAGACTTATTTTGTATATTCACTATAAGTACAGATAAATAAAGTAAAAATAAAAGATATAACATAATAATATCATGACATAATTTGAAAGTAGGATATTAACCCATAGAACGGAAATCGGGTTAAGAAGTTCCCATAAAAAGATAATTTTTAAATAAAATAGATCTATTATGTGTATTCACTATATTTACACAGAAATTAAGTATAAATACATGATATTACATAATAATATCATGACATAATTTGAAATTAGGATATTAACATAAAGAACGGAAATTGGGTTAAGAAGTTCCCTTACCTTGTGTCCGTCTTGACTCGAACGTTCTTTATCCTCCTGAATAATAAACTATAGTTAATTTATAATTTCTTAGGAACCATTTTCAATTTTATTATTCCTATTATATCACTTATTACCATGTTATGAACATTATGTAATTATTTATGTTAATAACAGTCATTTTGTCGATCTTTGGTACTTGAGTCAAAAATAAACTTCTTATAATTACAAGATGTTCTTGTGGTGAAATATCCATTATATCCAGAATTGTATTCATTATTTAGATATCATATATATAATATATATCCAGTATATACATGCATTTATAATATTACATAACATTTAGAGGTAAGAAATGAAATGCACCGTTCTTGGAGACGGTAAGCCATACGTACGCATGAACGCTACTTTCATTTCTATTTCACATTTAATGGAATGAAATTATAATTATATAAAGGTATACTATAATTCCATTATAATATCATGTATAATATTATTTACTCCATCCTTTATACATCCCACATATGGCATTAACGATTCAAATCACTTTGAGGGGGCGGTAGTCCGCACTTCCTAAAATGAAATCATCGCGTTTACCCATTATGGAAATAATAAAGGAGTGCCATAAATGAAAAATAAAGAAGAATAAGTAAAACATAAACATAATATATATCATATATAAAGATTAGTTTAATCATAATGGACACCATGAGAGGTTTCAAAAGAATATTGAACAATCATCGTTTTGTGAGGCAGTAATTTTTCACCCACAGAAACAATATGTTCTTTTACCATTAGACGAAGGAGTGTATAAGTATAAATAAAATAATTCTCATAACAAAATCATATAATATTGAATATACTGGTGTTGTTACAAAATAAAGGAATAAAAAGAGTTTAAGGGGTTGGAGAAGCAAAAAAAAAAAAGAACATAACAGAAGACATTACCTTAAGATCGGGTAACTCTTTTTGATTTGAGCCAAAGGCTTCCTTGGGAAGACTTCTGCCCAAATTGAGGCTTCTAAGAGTAATAGAGGGAAGTTTAGAGAGTATTGTTTTCAGAGTTTGTCCGAGCCAAATGTCTTTATGGTGTGAATAAGGTGGTAGAGGTGGGGGCCTTTTATAAGAGGAGAGGAGGGGCACTCTTGGAAACTCCTGAAATGTTACATTATTATGAAGTGTTTTTCGAATTTCAAAGGTCCCAAAATTATATATTTCTAGGATAAGGTGATAAGGGTCCGAAATATACTCATAAAATAGGTTTTGGACAAGTGTAACTCTTATATTTTACATTATCTTTTCATTTTATTTACATCGTTAATTAATTAGTTAATCGCTGCATCATTATGGTGTCATAAAAATTTTAATTTATTTAATGTCTAAAAATTATATAGAAAATATAATAATGAAGTAAATTTTTCTATATTTCCAATGAATATTTATAGTCAAATAGTTATCTTATATAACACCATGTAATAATTGTTTTTGTAAAACAACACATGTTTGTGACAATTTTATTTTTTCTTTAAATAAAAGGTTATTAATGTCATTTTCTTACCCAAGTGGCTCCATGGGGTCCCCAAGTTGACCCATGGATTTTATTGGTCCTCCATGACTCATAAAATAAGGTTATGACACATTTAAATGTATTTTAATATTTTTATAATATCATTTTACCTTAAATTTCACCAATTACCTTTAATCGCGATTAATAAATCTTAAAAGTTACTATTCACCAAACAATTATTTTAATACCATTGAACAAAATTTTACTTCATGATGATGACCATGTATGTCGGATTTTTGAAAATCAAATCACAGAAGTGGTAAAGATTCATTTAAACAAAAAATCAGTTTTCAACTATCACTTAGTGGTTTCACAATTCACCAAAAATTGAAGTTTTTCAGAACAATGCCAAAATTTCACCCTAATCTATAATTGATATTCAGAATTAAAGCAATATTTCTATTATAAAAAATTACAAACATATATGTTTCATTAATTAATTTTATAATTAATTCCCACTGTCACAACATATAGCGTGTTTTTAAGAAACAATATATATCAAAAGATTGACAATTGTTTATGTCCAATTTCAAAGTGAAATTAATTCTAATCACCACCATTGGATAAAATGGTGAAAATATATTCTAATTATACTTTAAAACCACTAAATATTATAATTTATCACTATAAATTATTTTGATTTAAAAATTTGTTTTTAAGTATTTTTCACTATTCACAATAAAATTGGATGTTCTCAAAAAAATACCAAAAATTAAACATAGGCTAATTTCGATATTCCAAATCAAATATTTAAGTCCATTTTGAAATATAAAATATATATAATTTCAAAAAGTGGGTATTACTATTCATAATGGCTATTTTGATGGGTCGCGGTGTGTTAGAATCTTGAACTTGCGTACAACGCAAGCTATTGCATTATTGAAAGAGAAGTGTATCGTGGAAGCTCGGGGTGTTAAAGTATACCCTAAATCGTATAAATGTAGAAATCCCTATCCTATAAGTGATCAATCATGAATCTTTTAATTGGGACTGAGATTTTGTGGATTTGGTACATCATCACGTTGTTGTTGTATTCTCCTTTGATGTAGCCTAGTGAGGGTGATCTACGTAAAAATATGTGTTCCTGTGTGTTTTTATACCTAAATTAAATTTAAAACATCATCATTAGATTAAGAAGAATACAATAATATCAACATTTACTGTTAAGTGAAAAATCAATGTGACCCTTATAATAAAGAGGTCAAGATCATGTGGGGTAAAAATATTTTTTTAAATAAGAATTTATACCCTAATTTACCCCTAGGTATCTAGTATCCTTTTACACCTAAAAATCATGCAATAATTTGGAGTCACATATTCAATTAATTTATTTTCTCTCACATCCTTTCGTCAAAAATTTCATTCGATATATGTATTTTATTAAGTTGGAATACATACATTCATAACCCCTTACATTCCATTTGATTATTAAATGATAATAGCCCCTTTAAATGTATTTTATACCTCTTATTTCCCTTATGTACACTCGTTACTATGACGAAATTCGATAAATAATCATCCACCTTAATCTTCTATCAAGAAATTCTAATAATGTTATGTCATTTAATTACCATTTTTATATATTTGTATATATTTTATTCTATATACCTCTTAATGTCTATGTAATATCTAATTGATTAGAGAACCCTTTATCTCTCATCAACCCATTTTATGAATTTTTACATGATGCCATTATGTTGTCGAAATTACACCATGCTTTTCCATGACAAATAATTTTGTAGTAAATTCCATACCCATTTCCATATCTTGGGTATTCACCTTTATGTAGATATACATATTCATTGCATACATACATGTATGTATAACACATTCCTTGATCATTTCATAAATTTTGATGTTAAATGAATCCATGTTATATAATCTATGTGGCACACTTAAGAATGATAATGAAATGATTATGAAGGGTGTGCCCTGATAGAACTCCAATGCATTGGGTAATTTTAAGTATCATGATATGTAATGTTATTATAGGAGGTTTTCCAAATTCCTTTATTGTACTTTTTTAAACCATGATATATTGGTGGATTTAGCGTTAAGCTATGTTTATGATGTAGTTTTTTTATGTTGTTTCAACATTTACAATGTTAGGATTACAATGATATATCTTGCTTTATTATTCTTGTTCCATTAATTATACATTGATATACCTATTTTATAACATGTATCATCATCCTCATGTTATGATATGTTTATTCCCTTTCTGTGATTTCTATCCCACCCATTTCTTGCATATGTACTCAAGTTATCCCACGAATTTTTACGTACGAAGGAACCATGTGGTCATGTTAAAGATAATATCAACAAAGATGTTTCATTTAATGTATCATGTTTTTATATAATGTACCTAATTTCATAGAGACACTATAACACTATATCTTATCAGTCATATGAATGTGATTTTTTTAATAAATTATGATTAAATGTGACAAAGGTATGGGGTTTTTATAGTGGTTCATTGATTTAATTTCTTGGAAGACGATTTTGGTTTCATCCAAGAAATAAAATTGAAACGGACCTAATATAGGAATGTTTATAGGACAAAATGCAGATAATATTTATTTTGGTGAAACTATATTTTGAATTTACAAGTTATAATGTTTCATCATTTTACCTTGTCACCTTATATGATACCCACTAGACTTTATAAATTGAATTTTCCATATCTATATATACAAACTTGTTTAACATGACATGATATTTGTTCATTATTTCTTATATTTTAAATGAATAAACCTTGATAGCGGACATGATACAATAGTATGATTTTTTTTAGCTTGGTTGAATCATAGACCCTTACATATGGTGTTAATCATGATTGTTAACAACTTTTACACCAGTTGGATATTGGGATTTATGCACCAAGACCCTATTTCGAGTGATGACTTGACTGATCAGTCAACATCTTGAGTGAAAAGAAAGACATCTCCCACTATTTATTTGGATGTAGGTAATGTACTCTATGTCATAGGATTATAGGATTGTTATAATATCCATGGATGTCCAAGTTACATCCCGGTCTAGCCAACAACTTGTATTCCATGTGTATGGCCAATTACATCTGCAAATACAATGTTCATATAGGTGGATGAACTCAATATATAAATTACATATATTATTTCTATATATAGTAACTGATCATAATATATCCATAATATAAAGAAGGAAGACCTACCAGGTGTCCTATAGGAACCTGAGGGGGTTATTAATTAATTTCAACATTTATTTCCTTTTTTATTGCCGTCAAACTAATTTTTAAGTTAATTTTTTGGATTAATCATTGACACCATTGGTGGTGGTCTATTTAGATTTATATCTCACACTCTACTAAGTCTACATTTGGTGCCCAATAAGGATATCTTCTTATAGGTATGGATACAAGAAAGAACACTTATATAGGATGTTGATATTGATTTTTATATATGTATCTTTGGAGAAAAGGATCATGTATTAGATTGAGATTCTATGGGAGTAGTATTTGTTCATTGGTAGCTTGTATAGGATTCTTTTATCTCCCTGAACCATGTTCCCCTTTTATTATTATAAATTTCTATGAAAAAAATTTATGAGACACTTCCTAGTGTATTTTGAGATGATTAATTAATTGTTCTGATAATTTATTACACCACACTTATCAATTATATTAGTTATATTTATTCTACATTGGTATTATTTCTGTTCATATATTTATTCCATGGTTGATTATATCTGATGCTATATATTTTCCCACTCTGATAGGTGATAATTTCTCCACACTAATCTAATTTTTTACCATTACATCTAGTCGGCAGCCTCTGGGGTATAGGTAGTTTCACCTAAGACTTGTCACCCACTAGTATGGGGCATGGGTTAAATGGACCCTGGGATAGGATGTCACATTTGGGGCTTTTTTAGATCATGGAAACCCATCTAGTGGAGGTTTATGGCTGGAATAATGGTTATAGAAAAACATATGATGTAAGATACATTTTTTGTTTTAATTCTATGAAGTAAGATAGGGAGCAGAAGGAGAGAACATGGTTTGACCAAAACATGTGATTTTGGTCGAATAACCACGAAAATGCTACAATAAAATTAAAGATGTATTTTCCATGGCTTCTATATCTGTAAGGAATACCTATACAGTATTATCTTCCGTATAACTACCATTGCAGGGTTTACACTTGTTTTTGCTAAACCATCTGAGAAAACTATGTAGATTCCAAATTTAAGGAAAATTAATGGTTTTACCTTAAAAATATAATTAAATGAAACCATCCTCTAATTTCACTCTAGTAGAAAACAACCCCCAATTCTCTGATTTTATGCTCCTTTTAATTCATTTTTTCGGATTTCATATTTATTTCCATTTTGATGTCTTATTAGACTGTTGTTCATATCATTAGATATACATAGGTAGATTTTAGGTTCCTTTTTAACCAATAATCATTATTCTTTAAATAATTTATTCTATTTATATTTCTTCTTATATTCCCCAATTATAGGGCAATGATATGTTACTCAGACATCTTCCAATCTATGCCAATCTAGATGTTGTTACTGGATGTGGAGATTCATATGAGTATTAGGTAGGTGGTCTATAACTCAATCCTCATGATTCGTCATTTTATTAATTGTTGTGTGATCACCCTAATTTCATCAAGAGCCATCAATCTACATAATACTCCTTTCTTATAGTGGTTAGTAATGTGACCCATACTATATAATGTATTCAACATTTGTTATTACTTCTACAACATCAACCACCCTATGTTGGGTGATTTCCATGTTTGTGCCTTTATTGGACAATTATACATCAATGGATGGATTTGACAGGTTTGTGCCACCATTAAGGTGTGCTTGAGCTTTAACATTTTATTGGTTATCATTTCTATATTAAATTACTATTGAGTTTTTTATTTTTTAGCCTTATATGTTTTATGTCACTTGACTACCTAATATAAGTTCCTCAATGTAATTAATAAATTTTAATTGTATTGGAAATTATATAGTATGTTCATGGCATGACCAAATGGAATGAATGTTTAGTTTCATGACTATAACACCACATTCCACTTGTGATGGAATTTAGAAGCATGATACTAAGGAAATAATATGGCTTAAATTGATTAATTAAATGGTTTCATGCTTAATTAGCTTATCACACAAATGATAGTAAATTACTTGAACCTTATGATAAATTAAATAGATTGAGTATTAAATGGATAATTAATAAAAATAAAAATATTTAGGTTCTTAATTATATATATAGACCTTCGAATCATAATAGGGGTGGTCAGACATGAGTTACTGTAACATCCTAGGTAAATAAAGAATATAAAATTTTCATATTTATTGAAATTTGTGAATTAAATATTAATTTTATTTTAAAAGGGATGATATGTTTGATGGAGTACCTGATACGCAACAATGAGTTTCATTGAAATCATATGTTTCACACAATGCTGAGTCATACTGAAAAATAATAATATAATATTATTTTAAATGGTATTTAACGCCTAGTCGTTGTATTGGAAGGAATGGACAAGAACTAACTACAATATTAATATACATGTTTGTTAAATTATTTTACATTTACCCAATAAATTATAGAGTCTTAAAATAAGAAGGAAAATTATTTTAAGCATAAATACTCTAACATTCATTAAAATGTCGATTTACCAAATTTTGATGTAGAAATCTATTTATAACTAGTTTTGGCCACTTTTATATGTCCTTTTTTACAAAATAAAATTCTTTATTAGAATCGGGACATAAAAATTTACTTTGGGTAAATTTTTGGTATTTTTGTAATAAAATTCATTTTTTAATGAATAGTGAAAATAATGTATTTTAATTCAAAACTTCCATTTAATATAATTTATTTATAAGGTTATATTAACTTTTTTTAATTGGTTTTAAAGTTTAATTATAATATGTCTTTACCATTTAATTCGATTTTGATCATTGGAAGTACTTTTACTGTGAACTTGGACATAAATAAGTGTCAATGTTTTGATAGTTATTATTTCTTAATAACACATTTTTCTTTGGACTGCTAGAATTAATTTTAAATTAATATCTTCTACTTATATATTTTGAATTTGTAAAATTTTATTCCAAATTTATAATCTGGTGGTCCAAAACTTTTAAATATAAAACATTAATTTGTATACATTATGAATATTTATTTTAGAAAAAAAAATACCACGGTTAAAAGGTAATATGGTAAATAAGGGTAAAAAAATATTATTATTATAATATTTAATTACACTAACATGTTTCCTAATTCTATTATTTGATATATTTCCGACCATTGGCATCTTTTAGGTCAATTTTGGGACCCCATGGAGCCACATAAGAGTGATAATGTCACTTTATATTAATTAATTTAATGTAGAGGCAAATATGACATAAATAAATATATTTTAGTAAATAATTTTTTACATGGGGTTATATAAGTTATCTCTTCAACTATAAATATTCATTTTAAAGCAAAAAATATTTCTGACATCATCATTTTTTTAGTTTTTAGACATCAAATAAATAAAATTATTTATGACATAATAATGATGTTGTGTTATCTCAACAATGAATGATTAAAATAAATATGGTGATAAAGATTTAAAAAATATACCAAAACTATCAAATTCTTATTTTATGATTTTATTTCGAACAAGAGTCTTCTTATATTCAACTTTAATGTGTTATGGACCTTTAGAAACCAAAAATCATTATATAATAAAATAATATTTTCATACTTTCTTAAACAGCACCTACCCACCCCTTATAAGAATCCTTCACTTCTAACCAATTACACACACTTCTCAAGCCCCTTGTCTAATACCACATATGCCTAATTAAGTTTCATACATCCCTATACTCCTCTTAGAAGCCTTCCCCTAGGTAGAAGGAAATTCAATTATTCATTTTGGTTCAAACCAAAGGGAGATACCCAATTTAAAGGTAACGTCTTCTCTTAAGTTATTTTATTTTATTTTACTTATCCAACCCCCTAACCTCTTTTATTACTTTATTTTATAACAACACGAGTATCATAAATATACTAGGTTGTTTTTTTGAAAAGTATTTGAACCACACTCACACACACCTCCATCTAATGGGTAAAGAATATAATGTTTTTGTGGATGGCGAACTACTACCTCATGAAATGATGATTGTTCTATATTCTTCTACAACCTATAATGGTGGCCATTATGATGGAAATTTATTTATATATGATATATATTATGATTATGTTTTTAATATTCTTCTTTAATTTTTATTTACAAGCATTCCTTTTTTCTTTCCAATATGTCTAAATACGATAATTTCATTTGAGGAAGTGAGGACTACTGCCCCCTCAAAGGGATATGATTCATTCCTGACATACATGGAATTTATAAATTATGGTGTTAATAAAATTATGTAAAATATATATCATATGATATTATACAGGAATTATAATATAACTATGTATCATTATGTTTTCATTCGGTTAAATGTGAAAGAGAAATGAAAGTAACGTTAATGCATACGTACGACTTACCGTCTCCATGAACGGTGCATTTTATTTCTTATCTCAAAATGTTATGTAATATTATAAATAAATAAAATACTAGATATATATGATATCTAAATCATGAATATAATTCTGGAGATAATGGAAATTTGACCACATGATCAACATGTAATTATTAAAAGTTCATTTTTGACTTAAGTATCAAATATTGACAAAACAACCATTATTAATGTAAATAATTTAATAATGTTTTTTAAATCGTAATAATTGATATATAAGAAATAATAAATATGAAAAATGTTCTTAAGAATTTATAAATAAAATTTAGTTTATTATTTGTGAAATTAAAGAATGAGCGGTTCAAATAGGTCAAGTGGAAAGGGGTTTCTTATCTCATTTTTAATTCCGTGAGATTTGCATTGACTGCCACTTATTTATTGCATGTGGTGTATTGAGTACAGAAATTAGATATATATTATCATTATTCTTTTTATATTTATGTTATTCTATTATTCATTTGGAGGTTACAAAAATTTCATCTTACAACACGATTAAATAAAACTTGGTAAGGGGTTTCTTATCTCACTATTAATTCCTTGAGATTTTCTTTGTTCGCAACTTATTTATTGAATGTGGTGTATTGTGTGATGAAATTTGTAATATATTATCATCATTTTATTTATATTCATGGTTTTATATGATTCATTTGGTGGTTATTAACTTTTTTTCATACGACTCGATTGATTACAATGTGGAAAGGGGTTTCATCTCAATTTTTTATTCCCATGAGATTCATGAAAAATTTGCCACTACTTCCTTTTGTATGGTGTATTTATTTCCCATGAATGTATTCATTGTGTAATATACTTCAATTTATGGGTAATTAAATCCTCATTGTATGATCCTTCTTTCATGGGGTGTATTTTTCTGTGTTACCAAATCGGTAAGGGAACCTTTCACCCTCCTCTTTTTAAAAGACATCATTTAGGTTATGTATTTTAATTTCAACATTCTTATGTCAGGATATGTTATTATATTTTCTCATTTCTATAAATTTTGTCTCCAAGTGAGGATATAACCTTTTCTCTCTCATATACTCTTTTTCTTAAATTTTAAGTGATGTCGTTCGGCTGTTGAATTTCTATAAGGGATCTTTTTAACCCAATTTCAATTCTTTAGGATAAACATCTACATCATGATTATGATGTTCCATGAATATTTGTGAATAACCTATGTTTGTTTCAACCTTAATATCCAATTATATTGGGTGTATTTATATTTCTCATACATATTAATGTCATTTATTTATCCTTTATCTAAAGATACCGTCTTTGTAAGGGATTTCGTCTCAATTTACATTCCATGGAGACTTGTTCTGTGCCAATTCACTTATATATGGTGTATAAACTGTCCATTGGAATATTATTTCATGAATACCTTTATTCTCATGATATTATATGATTTTGAATAAATTTTATCCCTCAATTATTTTTATTCAAGAATCAATCATTTGGTTAGAAAGTCCTTAACCAAAATATCATTTTTAATGATTTATTCTTATAAATATTTTTCATTAATGTCCATATTTTCAAAATGTGTTTAAGTATTTATTAATATTTACACTAATGTTTTAAAATTGTAATTCCATTAAAATCATAAAAGTTGAATGGGATACATTGATTCAAAAATCACTTTATTAAATGTTTTAAATGGTTTTTAAAATTGTTTGATAAAGCATTGATTATGTAAATATCTTTAAATTATATATTGTGATTGAAATGTTGAAATTTTATCATTCCTTTATGCTTGTTTTATGTGTTATAAATAGGTTATATTTAATTGGAACTATTTATGTATATGTGTGGTTCAAAGATAAAACTAGGGCGGGTGAGCCCAAGATAGCTCTCTAATGCATTTGGTAACGTGACAGAGGTAAACATGAATGGTTCTCATAAGATATTAAGGGAATATACTCTGATGGTTATTCCATATGTAACTCCCTACATAGCTATGAATTCCACAATGTATGTTTGATATGGATTCCACAATTTTACTTTATGATTTATGACTTCTCTGTGTTACTCATACATCCTATGATTTCATGAGGTATGTTATTATTGAAAGTATGGTTTTATTGATTGGTATTTTTCGATGGGTTAATGTTTCCTTTCCTTATATTATAACCCTTACTGAGCTTTTTATGCTCATCCCAAGTTTTGAAATGTTTTTCATAGGACTTGAAGATGAATAGGGTCAAGGATGGGATCACAAAAAATTCACTCTATTTAAAGCATGCAACTAGACATGAATCTTTTTAAAAAGAGTTTATCTTTTATGATAAAAATGGAAACTGAGTAAAAGGGTCTTCATTCAATTTTTTTTGAGATGTAATGTAATAGTTATGACTTAATTATATAAAACTATAAACTCGAAAAGATCCTCAATGTGAATTTTTAATTTTATTCAATATTATATAAATTTTTAAGTCTAGGTCGAACATTTGGTGTAAATGGTCAGTTTAGATAGCTTTAGGGATTAAGAGTTTCCATTAAACACTTGGTTAGTCCCTATGTCTATTATTTCAGTTAAATCCTTGTTTTATAAATTTTTCATATCAAGGAATGTTTGTTACAAATGGATGGAGGAGGACCTCAAATGAAATTATTATCTCTTCCTAATGACATGCTTATAATATTTATTAAAAAGTCTTGTTCAGATGATGGTGAAACTTTCTCAAGCATACAACTAATTTTCAAGCAGTTGTTTGAGATATCAAACACCTCCACTATACCTCGATATCATCATGCATCATGGTTTGTATTTAACAAAATAATATTTTCTCAATATTCTCATATTTTAAAGAATGGTAAATATTATCAAGGAATTTTCAAATATTTTACCTTATCATAGGATTTTGAAGCATATTATGATTTTGAAAAAAGTGCCAAAGAAGGAGACCATTGCACAACCTATTTATATTTTCTATTACAATATATTCTATCAGAACATAATTATGGTATTTTAAAAGGACCATTTATTGAATTATTCAACTCAAATTTGGTCTGATTGTTTTATAAAAATCAGGTTTTATCAGGTGTTTTAAAACTATATGTCATACATGATTATTTTCTGAAACTGTTTTTATGTGAACACCCATATGACCCATGTTGTACAATGTATATTTTTGTGAAGGAAGAAAATTATCTTGAAGGATCTCTAAATCATTATTTCAATGCATGTATCTTCTACCTACGTGGAAACCATGATCAATGTATGATGTTATTTCTATTTTAAATGGTTTTATTTTATCATACAGAGGTGAAGAAATGACAATATAAAAGATGTTGAGGTCTTAATGTATTGGGATGAAAATGAAAGGTATGAGAAAACCTTTGAGGTTAAAACATGTTAGGGTTATTTTTTAGTTATATAAAAAATAAAACCCATATGATTTATGAAAACTCGTCACATCTGGACAAGCTGCAGGAATCAATCCCATAACCGAAGGGAGACAAGGTCACATCGCCTACCACTTTCCAACATGAAGTCCCAGCTTAGTATGACCTTTTCTTTTATGTTACATGTTTTTAGGGATAAATAATAATTTTATTGTGGGAACATCTGTTTTATCAAAATTATATCCTTAATATAGGAAAACAATTTTGTGATTAAGTGATAATGGTTATTTTAGAAGTTGTTTTCTCTTTTGGACACATTATATGCTTAAGAAAATCGAATACTATGGGATCTCATTTGTGGAGTAATGGTTGAAAGATTTTGGAAAAATCTAGGCTTTTATTATGGACATATGACGATTTTAATTATTTATGAAAATGATTAACCTATCATAGATAATATGTGATTTGGTTAAATACATTTCCATATGAGACATTAGGAGTAACTGGTTTTATTTGGAGATAAATGTTAAGATTTATCTTGGTAGACTATGTGATTAAATCCTTCTGAGATTTGGTTTTCAATATTATTTTGGATTACATTGAATAATTTTATGGATAATTGTTTATTGAATGGACTTGGTTGAACTTTGTGTATTTTTTGACAAATTTTGGAGATTAAGAGTAGATTTTCTTTTTATAAATTATTATCCTCTTTGGGTATTATATTATCTTGTACTAAAACTTTTGGTTTTGGTTGATATCTAAAGACATGGGAAATATATAGTTCATCTTTTGTGGATTTACTGATAATCTATAAGTTGATTCTAGTGCTTTTAATGTGACCAATTTAGTTTAAATACTAATCATTTGAAGAAACGATGAGTTTGTGGTTGAAATTTAGTATAGGATGAAGGAAAAGAAGGTATGTTTCCTTATGTTTTTAGTTAAGCTCATATAAATTAATCAAATTTATGACAAGTAACATAAAACCAAAAATTTGTCTGTTAACTTTTCTTACTGGGGAATCAATGACCGTTTAACCCATCACATGTTTTTGGTTTTTGTGTGGTTAACTTTATCCTAATCATGTTTTCTACCGCTCTCCATTAAACCTTGATGGTTTGTTTCTCTTCCATATCCATATTTTCCTACATGGAATCCTACTATGGGCTATATCAGGTGACCTTTGTATTTCTCTTTGTTTCTTTTAAATTGATATTTTTATTGTTACTTTTTTTGATGTGGAAATTTCAATAAAGGTTCCAATCCCAATTTTAAAATTTCGAGGAAACAATTCCTAAAAAGGGGGAAGGATGTTACATCCAAGGAAAATAAAGAATAATACATTTTCATATTAATTAAATTCGGGGAATTAAATACTAATTATACTTTAAAAGGAATTCTATGTTTGATGGAATACCCGATATGCAACAACGGGTTTTTTTAAATCTGATGTTGAACACAATGATGAGTCATAATGAATAATATTATTATTATTTTATTTCAAATGGTTACTAATTGCTAGACCTTTTATTGGTGGGAATGGACATAACAAACTAAAATATGAATATACATGTTTGTTAAATGATAAAAAATTTACCCAATAAATTGTGGAAGCTTAAAATAAGAAAGAATATGATTTTAAGCATAAATACTCTAATATTCATTAAAATGCCTATTTTCCACCTTTTGATTGAGAACCCTATTTAAATCTATTTTATCCCATTTTTATGTTAAATTTGACAATATAAAATTATTATTTAGAATATGGAAATAAAAATATACTTTGGTTAAATTTTTGGTATTTTTCTGATAAAATTGATTTTTTAATGAATACTGAAAAATATTGTATTTTAATTCAAAACAATATTTTAATCTAATTTATTCATAAGGTTATATTATCATTTTAATTGGTTTTAGAGTGTAATTATATTATTTTTTTATCATTTAATACAATTTTTGTCATTGGAATTAATTTCACTTTGAAATTTAACATGTATAAGTGTCAATCTTTTGATATTTATTATTTCTTAAAAACATGTTTTTTGTTTTGATAGTGGGAATTAATTTTAATTTAATTTTTGACACATCATTCAATTGAATTTAGAAAAATGGATTTCATACTTTGAATAAGGAGGTTCAAATTGTGTAAATACGTAACTATTATATTTAGTCGTTATGAATATTTACTTCAGTAAAAATTTTATTTACAATGATTAAAAGGTAAATCTGCTAAATAAGGGTAACAAAATATAATAATAATATTATTAAATTATACTAACATGTGTCAAACTACTATCTGTTGATACATTTATGATCATGTTCATCCTTTGGGTTGGTTTTGGGACCCCATTAAGCCACTAAAGAGTGATAATGACACTTTATATTAGTTAATTTAAAGTAAACACAAAAATGACATAAACATATATCTTTTAGAAAAATAATTCATACACGGGGTAATATATGTTATCTCTTCGACTATAAATATTCATTTGAAATATAAAAAAATTTACTATATCATGAATTTTTTTTATAATTTTTAGACAAAAAATAAATAAAATTATTTATGACACAACAATGATAAAGTGTTTACCTCATTAATGAATGATTTAATTAAATAAGATTAAAAAAATTAAAAAAATATCGAAAACGAGTACAATTATTATTGGATGATTTTATTTCGAACATGATTCATCTTATTGTCTACTTTAATGAGTTCTAGACCTTTAGAAACCGAAAATCATTATATAAAAAAATGATTTTTTCAAGATTTTCTAAAAAGCCCCTCCTCCCCCTTATAACAATCCCTCACTTCTAAACCATTACACACACTTCTCAATCCCTTTTTCTCATCCAACTTCTACCTAATTAAGCTCCCTACATCCCTCTACTCCTTATAGAATCCTTCTCCTAGGCATAACCCAATTCAATTAATCTTTTTTGTTGAAACCAATGGAAGATACATGATTTAATGGTAACATCTTTTCATAAGTTCTTTTGTTTTATTGTACTTATCTAACCCCCTAAACACTTTTTATTCATTTATTTTATACCAAAACCAATATAATAAATATAATATGTTGTTTTTGTGAGATGTATCTGAACAACACATACACACACCTCCATCTATATGGTAAAGAACATATTGTTTCTATGGATGGTGAACTATTATCTCACAAAACGATTATGGTTCAATATTCTCATACCACCTCTAATGGTGGCTGTTATGATGGAACTATATTTATATACGATATATATTATGATTATGTTTTATCTATTATTATTTATGTTTATTTACAAATATACCTTTATGGATTCAAATATGTGTAAATATTATAATTTCATTTGAGGAAGAGTGGACTACCGCCCCATCAAGGTGATATGATTTGATCATGACATACATAAAACATATAAGGGATGGAGTTGATTAAATTATGAAAAACATATATCATATAATATTATAATAAAATTGTAACCTAATTAAGTATAATTATGTTTTAATTCCATGAAATATGAAATAGAAATGAAAGTAGTGTTCATACGTACATACGGCTTACCGTCTCCATGACCGGTGCATTTCATTTATTATATTAAAATTTTATGTAATATTATAAATACTTACATATAATTGATATATATGATATATATGATATCTATATCATTATATCATTCTGAAAATAATATACTTTTTGACCACATGAACAACTTGTAATTATAAGAATTTCATTTCTGAGGCAAGTACCAAATATCGACAAAAAGACCATTATAAACATAACTGATTGCATAATGTTTATAACATGGTAATAAGGGAAAAAATGGAATGAAAACTTTAAAAATTTTCTTAAGAAAGTATAAATTAACTTTAGTTTAATATTCAAGATATTAAATAATGAACGTGTCAAATCAGACACATGGTAAGGGGTTTCTTATCTCAATTTTAATTCTATGAGACTTCCACTGTTTTCCACTTATTTATTTCATGTGATATATTGTGTAATACAATTTTATATATATTATAATGATTTTATTTATATTCATGGTTTTATGTTATTAATTTTGTGGTTATAATATTTTGGTCTTATGACTTGATTGGTTACAACGTGGTAAGGGGTTTCTTATCTCACTTTTAATTCTGTGAGATCTCCATTGTTCACCCATTATTTGTTGCATGTGGTGTATTTTGTACTTACATTTGATATATATTATCATGATTATATTTTTATTCATGGTATTATGTGATTAATTTGGGGGTTGTTAACTTTTGGTCATACGACTCGATTGATTACAACGTGGTAAGGGGTTTTCATCTCACTTTTTTATTCTCATGAGATTCATGCTATATTTGCCACTATTTAATTTTTTGTAGTGTATGTACTTCCCATTATTGTATTAATTCTGTAATATACTTAAATTAATTGGTATTTACATCTTCATTTTATGATCATTCTTTCATGGGGTGTATGTTTTTTATGTTACCAAATCGGTAAGGGAACATTTGACCCTCCTCTTTTTAAAAGTCTTTATTTATGTTATGCCTTTTAATTTCTACTTTCTTAGGTTAGGATATTTTATTATATATCCTTATTAATATAAATTTTGAGTCAATGTGATTATTTAACATTTCTCTTTTATCAACTCTTTTCTGATATTTTATGTGGGGACATTAGGAAGTCAAATTTTTGTAAGAGAACTTCATAACCTAATTTCAATTTTTTGGGATAAACATTGACTTACTGATTATGTCATGCTATGAATATGTGTCAATAACCTATGATTTTTTTACAAATAATATCCACTTATATTGGGTGTATTTTTATTTTTCACACATATTAATTTTATTGATTTATCCTTAATCTAAGGATACCATCTTTATAAGGGATTTCGTCTCAATTTACATTCCATTGAGACTTCATTGTTGTTATGTTCCAATTCCCTATTATATGGTTTATATAGAGTCCTTTGTCATTTATATCATCAATACCTTTATTATCATGATATTATATGGTGATTATTAAATGTTATTCATCAATTATTTGTATTCAATAGTCTGTCATTTTGTTAAGAACTCCATTACTAAAATATTGTTTCTAAAGATTTATTCATATAAACATCTCTCATTAATGTCAATATTTTAAAAATGGTTTTAAGGATTTATTTATATGTACATTAATGTTTTAAAAATGAAAATTCTCTTAAAATGATAAAGTGGTAAGGGACACATTGATTCAAAAATCTCTTTATTAATTTTTTTAACTGGTTTTGAAAATGGTTTGATAAAGCATTGATTATGTCAATATCTTGAAATGATATATTGTGATTGCAATGTGGAAATATTATCTTTCCTTTTTTCTTTTTTTATGTGTCCTGAATAAGTTATGGTTATTGGGAATTTTTTACATATAAGGGTGGTTTCGTGATAAACCTAGGGCCTGTGAGCCCAAGATAGCTCTCCAATGCATTGGGTAATGAGACAGTGTTAAACATGATTGTTTCTCCTAAGTGATTTAGGGAATACACTATCATGGGTATTCCAAAAGTAAATCCCTACACAACTATGAAAGCTACAATGTATGTTTGATATGGATACTAGAACATAACATTATAATTTATGATTTCTGTGTGTTATTCATAAATATTATAATTTCATGAGGTATTATATGATTGAAAAGTATGCTTTCATTGATTTTTATTTATTGATTGGTTAATTTTTCCATTCCTTATTTTATAACCCTTACTATGCTTTTTATGCTCATCCCATGTTTTGAAATGTTTTTCACAGGGCGTAAAGATGAATAGGGTGATGGAAGAGATAAAGGAAAATGCATGCTCTCTAAAACATGGAACTAGATATGACACTTTCTTTCATGAGTATTTATTTTATGGAAAAAAATGGAAGTTGAGTAGAATTGTCTACATTATAATTATTTTGAGATTAAATGTAATAGTTATGGCCTAATTCTCTAAAACTCTAAACCTGAATAGATCCTTAATGTTAGTTATTAATTTAATTCAACATCATGTAATGGTTTAAGGCTGGGTCCTTATACTTATATTTTGGATTCTCGAGGGAATTCCTTGAGCACTCGTGGATGTAACACCTATTCAAGGATGTCAGTTTCCTCAGATGATACTAACGGTGGTTCCTGATCATCGTCTATTATTGGATTCCTGATATTACATTGTAGAATCCATAATCTAATATTAATGGATTCCTTGGATACACAACTTAGATCTAGTATGGATTCAATGGACAATAGGTGCCTTGGATACATCCTTGGGCATGACCATAACTTATCCTACTTTACCATTGATGTCCTAGACTTAGAAAGATCATCACTATTGTGGAATGACTTGGACAATGCTCCATGGATTAAAATCATAACCCTTTATCCAGGATACAGTTACTACTATTTTGGTGACACGTGAGGTCTCATTTTCCTTAGATATTACCGTAGAACCCTCTATTTTTAAATATCAATACAGATAGCTCAGTTACATATGGGAAACATTACTATTACTATCATGATGTAATTTCAGTGTTGGGTATTATTCATGTTACATAATTATATATAATGAAACTTAATTAATTAAATATATAGTTACATGTTCAAACACAAGACAAGGGTTGAAGTAAGTAATTTGGTATTTATTTTACTAAACTTATTTTCATTTATATATGCACGTTTTCACACTATTTCAGTTTATATTACATGGATAAGATATTGAAGTCTCTTTTTATGGTTCCCTTTTGATATTCATCTCACACCTTATCTAGTACATTATTGGCACCCAGGATGATTATATGTGTATTAGTGTTGAAAAGGGGATGTGTGTTTCTTCAAAAACTTGCTTTCTTGTTACCTAGGGTGGATCTAGTAGAATATTATAGAGCTGAATCCCCGGATGCTAGGGATTATTTTGGGTTTCATTTTGTTACTTTTGTATAGAATTATTGTATTCAAGTTTGAATCCATTTGTTTTATATTAAAAGATACATTTCATAACATCATCAACTTTTGTATGCTTATATTAGTTGATTTTTTATTGATTATGTGTGCCTCTATTGTTCCAAATGTTTACATATATTACATCTAATACTAATTTACATGAGTTTCATATAGATCAACTGTGATACACTTTAGTAACAAGGTAATAGTCCCCCCATAGACACACTGTTGTTCTTCACTGGTAGTCGATTTCCTCTGGAATTGGAAGAGATGTGCTTGAGTGTCATACCTCGACCAATGTTTCTAGAATTTTTTATTATATTAAATGGCTTTTAAATTTTTTATCGAGGTTCGGTTTGAATCCCAAACGAGATTTCTAAATTTTTTTCAAAAGGTGCACATTTTTTACTATACATCAATGGGCGCACGAGCAGAGCACATTTTAGAAAACATGTGATTCCTAACCCAGGCATCGGTACGATCTGCTTGCTATTAGAAAATTATAGATAGTAATTTTTTTATTTATTCTGTTATTCAGGAATTTTTTTGTTGTTAATAAATTTCTATTTATTATTAAAAATAAATGAATATTTTTTTTCCTTTTTATTTTTGTTGTTATGATTATTGTTATTATTATTATAAATATTATTAATATTATTGTCATTAAGTTGAAGAAATCATAAGAAATTAATTTTAATATTATATTATTATTATTATTGATGATTTTTTGTTGTTAATATTATTATTTTTATCAATTTTATATTTGTTTTATTATCATTATGAGAATTTTTTTTATTATAATTGTATTTATTATTATTATAATATATGAAACTTATTTTTATTATTATTACTAAAAATATTATTAATAAATATTTATTATTATTATTATTATTATTATCATTATTTATTCGTGATTTTATTATTTTTATAGTTTCATTTCATTTTATTTTAATTTTCCTTTTTCAATTTATTTCTTTATTTTTTCCCCTCTCCCTGTCCCTTCTCACTCCTTGTTTCGAGCATGTCGACCCCCCCATTATCTTAATTCCATTCGTCACCACCACCTATTTCCTCTCATCTCCCTCTTTCGACCAACAACCCATGCCCCGCATTTCTTGTCTGCATACCACCCCATCCATCAGCCTCCCTCTCCTCATGGCCTCACCAACCGCTTCCTCCTTCCATATTTCTCTGAAAAAAGCCACCACCTCTTCTGTATCTCCCCCAGCCAAGCGTTCCCTAACCCCTCCACCTCCTGCCCCTCTCTAACCGCACCAGTCGGTTCTGCCACCGGCCACAGGATCCTATGGCCGCACACCAACCAGCAACGCAGCACCCCGATGACCTCCCCCATTTTATGTACCAACCTTCCGCCATCCCCCATTCCCGGCTCCAACTAGCAAGAAGCGATGGAGTTCCCCAGTGTCATCTGGCATGCAGCAGAACAACACCCCAACATCATCCCCCTTCGCTACACCGACCACATACCTACTACTGGAGTCCCCCCTCTTCCCCTCTATAGGAACCAAACTGTCCAGCGCGTACCCACTGATATCATCCTACCCTTCTGGATTCTACACACATACTAAACCACATCGTCACCGCCTCTTCTTCCTACCAGTGACCCCCTGACATTGTACCCACTAGTCGGTGCGCCTTCTACCTCTCTTGTTGGCAGTACACCCTCTTTTTCGGCCGTAGTGTGCTTCTCTGGCCCACGTGTCTCCCAAAAAACCATCTTTTCGAGCATTCAGTTCTTACATAACCCCATTTTCATCCCCCAGTTTTTGTGTGACGCATCAAGACCACCCGAGCTGCTTCAACTAGATCTATCATCAATCTCGCTAGCCTTCACAATGTCCATGATGATGTGGGAGACCTTTCCAGTGTATCATTGCACCATGCCCGACCATTCACCCTTTCGTGCAACCACTTTGTTCGAGCACACATTTTTTACGAGGTTATTTTTGTGCTACTTCTTCGTTGGATTGTTGTGAATTAGTGTTTTTCTACTTATATTGGCAGTGTTGCAGTGCATTGGAAAGGTAATTCCGTGATACTATAGTCAACAGCTTGTGCTAGCTTGTATTTCTGCATGAGGCAAGTCACATCATCAGGTTTGGACTGAAAGTCGAGGTAGGTCCCCCATTTCACATTCCATTAAATTTATAATTTATTAATTGAATGACATTTCACTATCTTTTGATAAATGAGAGATAATATTAGATGATTATTTTTGGAATAAATATTTTATTTAAAAAAAGATTTTTATTTTATGCATGGAACATGAATTATATTCTTGATTAATTGATGCACAATAGTGAAATAATGAATATTTGGACATCGAACATAATTCAATGATTATCAAGTGTGGTTCTGGTTTGATGATAAATGTTTTATTTTGGTGAATTAGTGAATGTTTAGGTTTCTCTTGAGAAATTATGTTTTTCTATAGTGTCAGTTAAGGCCTATTTTACACTTTAATAAAATCAATTATTTTGAAAACAATCTTTGGGGTGACTTGGATGTGATCTTGTTATGTACATTTTTGTGTGATTTGTTGCTTGATTGTCATTTTTGACTCACCCCTTTGTTCATATAGTACTCAGCATGGGATCCTAGCTTAGTAAGTGAGTCTTATGATAATGATTGTTGTAGTAGTTTAGAGTACACACTAGCCAGTGGCCCTTAGTATGGACTTTCATCTACTATGGTATTAGGGCCTTCAGTTATGCCTGGTAGGGAAACACCGAGAGGTATGGGTTATAAAGTCACTGATTAGCGCATTCCATTAGGATGAGTCCCGTGTGTAGTACGTTTTGGATTTTTCAAGAGATCCTACGTTCGACCAATGTTATTTTTAGAGCTTATTCATATGTGGTAGATGATTGAGGGGCCTAGTTTGGTTACGGTTCCATGTTTTCTACATTCCCATTGCCCTTATTGGGAGTAGCGTTTTGTGTGTTGGGTGTGTTTTTCCTCTCAACTAACTACTACATTTTTAGATTTTAAATTGTTTGCAAAAATGTTTTAAAATATAATTCACCTTTTCACTTACAACATTAAACTTATTTTTAAATTAAAAATTTCAATGGACTTTTACTTGTTTTGGAAATGTTGTGTGTGGGGAAATCCATATTTTATATAATTTTGTTCAAACCTTGAATTAGAAAATTATATATTTAAAGTTAGTGATTTGGGGATAGTTTTTTGGGAACGCATGCTATGTTTTAATACTCACTACTGTAGTGTTTTCCTATTTTTATTTTTCGATGTAGGTTTGAATTGAGCTTCCTCGCCATGGGTGAGAGTTGGTGGGGGATTGGTGAGAAACTCTCAAGGTCGTGAGGTGTTTTGGTCATCATCATGGTAGTGTGTTTTTGTCGACTGTTCTTCCTTTTTTATGCTATATGTTCATTTTGAGATGTTATAATTATATACATATTTATTAATTTATATTGAGAGAACGATTTTCCACTTTCTCTTGTTGATGGTTGGGCACTTTTCACCGGCCAAGGAGGCTCTGGAATCCCTCTCGGGACTTTCTGCCAATCGGCTCAGTTGATAGGTTTGGACCAAATCATGTTGCTTCATGAAAAAATGGTATTAGAGAAGGTCTCCTCTTGAGTACACCTTGTTTTTTAGAGTGACCATTGTTATTTTAGGTTTTCATGGTATAAGGAGTAATATTATTGGGACTTGAGGCATAGATATTGGAAAGACGTCATAGACCCATTCACGTTCTAAACCCTGGGTTACCAAGGGATGTACGGGATGTTAGTGTTTTTTTGTTCCTTCAAATTGTTTTATATTGGTAAATGTAAAGGGAGTTGGAAATGAAGCTTCGTGAGCTCGTAGGTCCTGACAAGCCTTTTGGATCCAGAGAAATTACCTTAGATTGCTCTCCGTGATGGTGGCATGACTGGCGTTTGGCCGCCAACCATATGTATGAGTCATCCATCGATACTTTTTCCCCCTTGTGGATTTTTTGGGTCTTCTTTAATTATAATAATTGCTCCTTAATTTTATATTTTGGAGATTGTTAAAAGATGAATTTAAAATTGTAATGAATGTTATCCTATTATTTTATGTGTTCCCTTTTTCCGTAGTTGATTTCCCCACAAAGGATTGATGAATGCCTACGATGCGGCTTCACGTGGTGTTCCCTTAACAAATACTCCAATTGTTCATCCTATATAATATGTTCTAGAATTATGTATATCGAACCCTCTCCAGTTTTATGGTCATATAGATCACATTGAGGAAGATGAGTAGATGCAGAAGATTGAGGGGAACTTCTATTTCATTGTGTTTCCTATGTTATTGAAGGTGAAGTTCGATACCATTATTCTTGAAGGACCAACATAGAAATGGTGGATGTATATGTCTTGAAGCAATCCATGAGAATATCTCACTTTCGATTTCATCAATTCTTCTTTCATCCAATGAAACTCTTCTGATTTGATGAAGATGAGGTAGAGGATGAAGATGTGTTGTCTTCAATAAGGTGGTGAATCGATAATAGAATTCTGTCGATGCTTCTTGGACCTATTAATATATGACTAATGGTTTTTTGTAAAGGAACCTGAAATGACTCGACATTTTGAGTTTGGGATCCGACCTGAACTGTAGTTGAAAGTGGAAGAGCTCAACCTATCCTCCTTCTAGGATGTTGCGGGTAAATACATTCTGGCCAAAGCTAAGATAGCAGGTGGACAAGAGGTGGTGAATAATTCCCCAGTCATAAGAAGTAGTGGAGAGGATGTTGATTGGAAGAATAGGAAGATAGCTAATTCTAGTTGCTCTAGTCGAATAATAATGTGTCTTTCACACCATTAGTCATCTTCTTCACAACTCAATGGCGTGACCTTTCACCAGTTTTGTAAGAAGGGTCACAAGAGGCCAACATTCTTGAGTGATCTAAGAACCTTCCAGACTTTTGGACATCTGGGTCACTTGAAGTAATTTCTATGAGCTATTTCAAAGAAGCACATTAAACCCAAACCGGGTTCGTCGAATTCCCCCTCATCCCATCAGTAAGAGTATAACAATGTTTGGAATCGGTTTGGGTGTTTCCCTTTGTTGTGTTCCCTGGATGTAGTGGTTTTTTCCTGTAGCATTTGTGGTGTTTATTTTCCATCAATTGTAATAATGGTTTTTGTCGAACCTCTTAGAAATCGTTGTATTATTGGAAGTGTGTTTGATGAAATTATGGTTCGTGTGTTTTGTTTGGAAATTTATGAATCCTGACTATGGGGCAAGAGTTGTTTCAATCAATGGTTCCCCAGCCATAGGTCATATAGTGAAGCTAACACATAGTCACGAGAACCCCAATGGTGAAAAAGGTCATTGTTTTAATATTTATTTTTAGTGTGGCATGGATTGTGTTCTTCTAAGGGGGTGATGTTGTTGATATAGCAATGGTGGTATTTTTGATACTCTATCAGTTGGGCCTTCCCTTATCCCCTTCGTGGTTGGTTTTTTTCATATGGAATGCTTTCAAATTCATTCAATATCATTAGTTCTTATGGTGGGGATACCCACGACGGGTCTCGTAGAGTTACTCTTGAAGTAATTTATTGTTAGAACAGTCATTATGGTAGTGAGTTCATTCGGGTCTCCCCGTATCATTATCAGATTTTTGTTCTAGATATCATTCAGGGTGGTGTGTGGTCTCGTGCAGAACCAACTAATTTTATGTTCTTCTTCTTGAGTAAACGTTGGGATTTAAGTACAACCAACAGTTTCATTGGATAAAGATTAATAGAATATGTTTTAGAGGTGGATTATGTTTATTCGTTCATTGGTTGAAATGGATGGTCTAGGTTCTGTTTGGTAGTGGTTAAGGTGTTTGTGTTTTAAGGATGAGTTGTAACTAATGGGATGTGGGGGTCTGTTTCGATATATCAAATAGAGGAACTTAAACTTTTGGATGTTCATGACACATAAGTAGTTTTGTCATTGGGTATAATTCTTATTATAGTTTTCCAGGGGAGGAAAGCATTATGGTAGGGATAATTGTCACACCTCGACCCTTGTTTTTTGTCTTTTTAATTATATTCCAAGGTTTATAATGTTTTTGTAAATGTTCAGGTTGAATCCCAAACATGATTTTTGAGTTTTGGCAAAAGTTTCTATTTTTTAGTTATCGTTGTTGGGCACATGGGTGGGGCGCGTTTTGGAATCCTCACGCAGCTTCGCCCAGACATCGACACGATCCGCCTGTCTTCAAAAAAATTTAAATGAGTAATGTTTGTGATTTATTGTGTTATTTATAATATTTACTATTTCTAATAATTTTATAATTATTATTAAAATTAAATGAATATTTTCTTCATTTTTATTCTTATCATTAGAACTATTATTATTATTTTAAATATTATTAATATTATTATCTCTAAGAATGAATCAATCGTTAATAAATAAATTTAATATTATATTATTATTGTTGAAGATTTGATGTTGTTATGATTATTATTTTTATCATTTTTATATTTTATTTATTATTATTATACGAACTCTTATTATTATAATTTTCATTATTATTATTATTATTATTATACATTTATGTTATTAATATTGTTATTATTAATATTAGTGTTTTTATTAATAAGACATTATTATTATTATTATTATTATCAACATTTTTTATTGGTGATTTTATGTTTTTGGGTTTCCCTTTATTTGAATTTATTTTTCTTCTTTCCATTTCATTCTTTTATTTTTTTCACACCCCATCTCACTTATCTCTCCTCGTCACGAGTACGTCTCCCCCCTATTACCCTAGTTCCAAATGTCACCAAAACCTTGTTTATCTCTTAACCCTAACCATGCCAGCCTCCTCTGCCCTGTATTTGCTATTCGTTTGCCCCCCAGCCATCAGCCTCCCTCTTTTACTGGCCTCCCCACTCACCGCATCCTTCCATGTTGATCTGATCAATGCCGCCCCCTCTTCTAAAACTCACCCAACAAAGATCTACCTCAAAAATCGACCTTCTTCCCTACACCAGGCACACCAGTCCCCCCCCCCCCCACCGGCTAAGGGATTCTACAACCACACACCCACTAGCTGTGTGCCTCCCTGATGACCTCCCCCATTCGCTGTACCGGTCTTCCACCCATCCTATTTTCTGCTCTGGCCGGCCAGGAGTGGCGTAGCGCCCTAGCATTGTCCGGCCAGTTGTAGCCCGACACCCTGACATCATCCCCCTTCACTACACCATCCATTCACCTCTTGTCGGTATCTACCATCTTCCCTCCATCCAGTACTGCACCGTCCAGCATGCACCCACCGGTGGAAGCCTCCCATTCCGGTCATCGTGCACCTACCAACCAACCTCGTCACTGCCTCCACTTCATGTCAGCGACCCCTAATCGTGCACCCACTAATCATCACACCTTCCCCCTCTCACAATTTTTGCACACCCTCCCTTATGTCCACCATGCATATCTCCCTCCAATGTGTCGCCCCACAAACCTACTATCCTTCCGCAGAGTTCTTTCATGATCTGTTAGTCATCCCTTAATCATTTCATGATGCATCATGACCCCCAGCTTCATTGACCAGCTCTACCATTATCTACACTGGAAATCACGCCACAGTTGATGACATTGGTATCCTTCCTAGTTCATTGCATCACCGCACCCAACCATTCACCGTTTTATGCGACCCCATTTATCAATCGTGCCGTCGCGCTGAGGTGAGGCTTGTGCTACTTCTTCGTGGGATTATTGTGAATTGGTGTTTTTTTTGTTTTTACTAATTTTATAGAGTGTTGTAGCACATTGGAGAGGTAATTCCATGATATATTAGGTGCCATCTGGAGCATGCTTATGAGCCTACATGAGGTGTGTCATGTCATCATGTTTGGATTGCGAGTTGAGGTAGGTCCACTACTACACATGCCTTTAAAATTATAATTTATTAATTTCTAGATATTTCATTGATTGTTTATAAATGAGATATTATATTAGATAATTGTTTTTTAGAATAAATATTTGACATAAATGAATCTGTTTATTTTATACATGGAAGTTGAATTATTTTCATGATGAATTGACACACAATAATAAAAGAATGTTCTTTTTGACTTTGAATATAATATATAGACTTTCATGTTTTTTTCTGGTTTGATGGTAAATGGATTGTTTTGGCATGGGAGTGAATGTTTTGGTTTCTCTATAGAAATGATGTTTTTCATAAAATTCAGTTAAGGCTTGTTTGGAACATTCATAAAATTAATTATTTTGAAAACACCTTTTATGGTGTCACAGGGGTGATATTGTTGTGTAAATTGTTTGTGTGAGTTTTTGTGTTTAATGTTTGTGAATATTAATATGTTTATTGATTAAAATAGTTGACTCACCCCTCTATTAATTTTTTACTCAGCATGGGAACCTGACATAGTAAGTGAATATTTTGAAAACGTTTCCTGCACTAGATTAGATTACGAACTAGCTAGTGGCCCTTAGTATGAACTTTTCTCTGCTAGTGGATTGGGACCCTCGGTTAGGCCAGGAAGGGAAATAGAAAGCATTAAGGAATTATGATGTAATTGAGTTGATAATTACCCCAAGATGAGTCACATGTATAGTATGTTTGTGATTTTTCATGAGTTCTTGTGTTAAACCCATGTTTTTATTATTGATTATTTGTATATGGCGGATGATTGAGGGGCCTAGTTCGGTTGTTGGTCCCCGTTTTCTATTTTCCCATTTCCCTTATTGTGTGTTTTGTGTTGTGTGCAGTGTTCCTCTTAACTAACAACATAATTTTTTGATTTTAAATTATTTATGAAAATGTTTTAAAATTTATTTCTCTTTTTCCCTTCAAACAATATAATTGTTTTTAAATTAAAACGGGAAAAGGACTGTTACTTTTTTTGGAAATGTAAATGTGTGTGGAAACCCATATATTATATAATTTAGTTCAAGCTTGGATTTAGTAAATTATTTCATTACGGTTAGTAATTTGTGTATATTTTTTAGGAAAGTGTACTGAGTTTTAATACCCACATCTATAGTGTTTTCTAGTTTTATGTTTCCGTTATAGGTTCGACTAAAGGTTTCTAGCCATGGGAGTGAGTTGGTGGTGTTTTGGTGAGTGGCTCTCGAGGTCCTGAGAAGTTTTGGTCATGGTTATTTTAGTGTTTTTTGTTGGTTGTTCTACTTTTTGTTTGTGTCATTTATTCAATTTAAGATATTCTACTTTTCTGCTACTTTATTTATTTTCATTGGGATAAATCATTCCCACATGCTCTCTATTGATGCCCAGGAACTTGTCACCATCCTGAGAGGATTGGGGATGCCTCTCGGGCCTTGTTGTGGATCGACTCAGGTTACCGGTTTATGGTCAACTCAGGTTGGTTCGGGACATTGAATTCATCTTCCAAACCGGGATTTGGGAAAATCTAAGTTGAATTTGAGTCTAGGATGTCAAAAATTGGAATTAGAGTTGTTCTTTTCATTTTTTAATATTATAGATCATATATTGTGTATTAGAAACACTTGTAACATGGTGATAAGACATTCATGGATTTCCCAAAACAATGTTTTCAATAAAAGAAGATTTTAATGAATCACAATTTCTATTATGATTTATCTAATTACTATTGATATCATTTAATTGATGAGTGAATCAGATAATATGTGGTGTTGTTGATTATTATTCTGATTGAGGGTATTATTTAATCCATGGCACAATGACATAAGGGAAAGGATAATTTTTACATGCATTATCATAAGAACCTATAATTCATGTATCATTCCTATTTAAATTCCAAATTAGTTCATTTCAATACCTCCATTGCTTGATATTCTTGTGATTTTTGAGTGAGCCTTGTTTTTATTTGTATATACTTCTATTGAACCATGGTTGTGATTTAGTGACTTCTGATTTCAATTGATGATGTGTTATGAGCCTTAAGGGGTAAAAATTTGTAATTAACTAATTATATTCATTAGATTAAAATAATATGGGTGTCTCTTCCATTAAAACGGTGTATGGTCCCTGATTCACTGGGAAAGGAGATCAATTTTAAATGAACATTGATATAAGTTATAAAAAAATGAAATTTTAAAAATTGAAAAATGGAATCTAAAATGTAATGGTTTCATGTCCTTATCATGCCTTTGCATGAAAATGAAGGTTAAATTAGTGAACCTAGAAATTGAATATGAAATGATAGAAATGGTTTATAGTAAATTACGAGGGATGGTGTAGTTGACCTTTCATCTACTAGAACCCATGTTATTTATATTTGAGAACTTTTCCATACATGGACGTCTAATTAGGTAGTTGGGAGAGTATACCATTGGTAGTGATCTTTTATTACTTCCATCTTTTTCTAGTGCTGGTATCTATCTACACAATGCTTCTACTGAGGCATCGTTTTTGAATTTCTAGACTAATGCAGCCATGACATCCTCGATTCCTGTTCTAGAAGGGTTCTAATGATCATGCTCTATATAAGGTGGGCCTAGATCCACCTGTTTTACCACCATTATTTACACTTAATGCACCACCTCCTTCACATGAGTTAGGAACTGATTCTCATGTTCATTATAGTTTCATATGTATGTTGAAGACTATGCAAAGAGCTCTTCGACCAAAACCTAGTATGATTTGTTTGACCTATGAACTCCAAAAACACCATCCACCTAACTTATTAAGAGTTGGTGGTCCACCGTTTACTGAGTATTGGATAAAGGCCACAATGTGTCTTATTAAGCATCTAGAGACGAGTTTAGATTGAATGGTAAATCATTCTAACTATAAGATACATGATTTGGCCAAGACATTGTGGGATGTGGATACCCAGGTTAGTCACAACAGAGCAATGGTGTGGAATGGTCTCCAGATTTCTTTTGATTATTAATTCTTTCCTCAGACTTGATAAATAACCGATCTAGTTAATTCATACAAATTTAGTGGTGTTCTATGTTATTCATGAAGTATTTAGTGTGTTTCACTAACTTACAATGATGTGCACCACATCTAGCTAGTGATGATCTTTCTTGTGATTGATGTATCGAATAAGGTACTATGTATTCCATGCATACTTAGTTGAATTTCATTATCCTACCTACCTTCTCTATAATATTCAATAAGCCTCATATCATTGAGCACAACCTGATCAATGGTTATTGTACCAAGCATATGGCATCATTGGTGAGGTTATATAATAGTTGTTCCAAAAACAGAAATCGATCTCTTGAGGATTCTCATCAGGGTAGTGCTTACCAGAGTGCCCATATCGGTAGATCCATGGTGTGTCACTAGTGGTAACAACATGGGAACATAATTCCTTAGTGTGATAGATACCCTCTAGAGTGTCTATACTGTGTCCATGTGGGGAAACATTATATATTATACTAGATCTTTCCATAAACTTCTAGTAGAAGAGGTTCCACACTAGATCCACATTCAGGGGAAGGATCTTTTATGCTATAATAGGCAGAGGGTTGGAGAAGAATCGGTCAAACTTGACAAGGATGAGGTCGTTGAAATTGTAGATGGAAATTTGATCACATACAGTGCCAACCGATCATTTTTTATCATGGTTGTTCAGCAGTGGTATATGTTCATGGATTAGGATATATGACTTCATTATAAATAATACATGAGGATCAAGATACACATCCATATACTGTACAAATAACTATTCTAAGACCCACCATTGTAGTATATTCTTTATTGATATAGATTCATCACAATATTTCATCTCCTTATCTATTTTGGATACCCTTGTTAGGTAAATATTGTATTATTTATGTGTAATGAATTTGGTTACACTTTTGGGAGTACTGTGAGAGGAAAAACGCTAATGTAAGTACTAACCACTTAAGGTAGGAAATTAAAATTTCTAACGGCACGTCTTTGTTCTTGATATGAAGGGAATAAATTTCATTCTTTGGATGGATTGGTTGGTTCCATATCATGCTTTTAAAAACTTCTATGACCATAGGGTATACTTTTCATCACCATAGGGAATCCATTATCTACACCATGATAGGTGGGATGTCCAAGCTAGTAGATCTGGACCAGAGCATCATGGGCTAGGTGGGGTGATGGTCCAAATTGCTATTCACTTCTTGGAGGATTAGTATTTAATTTAGGATAATTTCCCTCCATTAGTTGAACATTTATGGTATATATTCCATGATTAATTTTCTTGCCATCCTCTTGAGTGAGAGGCATATTTTATGATTGACATTGTTCTAGGAACATCTCATGTATACATTCCCCCATACTGGAAGGAACGAATTGAGATCCCAGAGCTCAAGTAGAAATTATAGAACATGTATTCCTTGGGTTTTATATGGACTAGCACATCCAATTGTAGTTTAAACATTATTCTTTACAAAACTTTATATGGTAACCTTCATCAAAGTGTATATTATAGATGTTTGGACTCACTTATAGTGATGAATCAGTACCTAATACCATGAATAGATGATATAATTAAAACACCAAAGATCTTGGGTTTTCTATAAGATTGTATTGAAATGAGGATATCATAATGTGTATGTTAGTCCATCAAACATACCTCATACAACATCTCATAGTAGGTATGGTGTGTATGAGTACCTTGTTATGTCATTTGGTCTCACAAATTCCCCTACCATTTTTTTGGCACTGATCATTATGATGTTCCACCCAAATTTGTATTCTTTTGTCATAGTATTTTTGGATGACATCTTTGGGTATTCTCACACTCATAGTGACCAATCTACACACCTTGAAATTATTTTTAGTACACTAAGAGAGCCTCATATTTATTATATGTTACTATGTGCCAGTTATCGAAAGAAAAATTTCACTTATTAGGTAATATTATCAGGGAATCAAGATTATTTTTTGACCCATAGAATGTGAGAGATGTGATTTCCTATGATAATCCCATGAACATGTTTCATAAAAATAGTTTATTAGGTCTAGATTATTATTACCTATAATTCATACCTATCTTCTCATTAAATTATTTTCATCTTACTAGTCTTACAAATATGTGTGTTATGTTCTTGTGGTCAGAAGTGTGTCAGATATCCTTTATTGAGCAGAAAGGGGGGCTTTTCATTGCACTGAAACTAAATCTTCCATATCATGGAAAATGTTATACTATGTTCTGTGTTGGATCCATAATTTTCCTAGACGTATTGTTGATGAAGGAGGATAGATTATTTATGTAATTATTTCAGTAGCTGATGAATCATTAGATAAATTACCTGACACACGAAATCGACCTAGTCGCAGCTATCCATGCCTTACATTTATGGAGGTATTATAATTTGGGAGAGTGACTTTTGGTACAAATAGAGAACAGGAGCCTCAAACATCTCGTTGTATAGTGTAACATTAATAAAGGATAAAAATATTGGTCACATATCTAATGTACATCTATTTTGAGCTTTCATTTATGCATTGAAAATAAAATCTGGAAATATATGCGCTAGTCATAAAATGTAGGCATTGGCTGTATGAGAAGCTAGTGATGAATGAAAATTCACAGCCCTCTTTTCTAATATGCATATATAGTCTCATGATTATTACAAGAAGTCATATACCCCATAATTGATATTTACCTCTTCCCTACATTGGAAGGTGAAGTGCATGAAAATTTATAATAATGATGACATGGTTATCCATGGGAGTAATTTTGGAGATGACCCACCTCTGAATTAGTCTATGGATAGAGGCAACATCTTGAATATTCATGCATGTGTCTGAGTTACTATAGATTTGAGAGACGAAAATATGTGAGGGTAACATGCTTCACTGTGAAAATTTCATTCAATAATCTCCATGTTGTATCAATATATGTGACGACCATATTGGTGGCCTGGGATGAATCCTCAAGTAGTAGGCCATATCACTAGGTGTTCCACTTGTAAACAGGTGAAGGCAGAAGACTGGAGAACTATAAGCCTATTAGATCTTCATCCAATCTTATAATTGATATGGGAATATGTTTACTTTTAAATTATAGTTCATTTACCTAGTTTACCAAGAAGAAGAGATTTTTAATGGTTTTCATTGATAGTATTGAGAAATTATCCTACTTCATTCCTATACAGGAGACATTATCAATTTATGGGAATGGAATATTGTATGTCCATTAGATCATTTGACTACATGGGGTCTCTCGTACAATCATTTTAGCGAGGGAATATTTTTTTATGTCCTGGTTCTTTTAGGGGTTGCATAAGGCTATGAGTTCACAAGTGATACTAAGAATAAGCATTCACACAAAGACTGGTGGACAATCAAAAAATATGTGACATGTTCTTGAGGACATGGTCTGGTAATGATTCAATGATTTCGGTAGTTATTTTTAGAAACATATCCATCTCATTGAGTTCACTAAGAATAATTCTTTTTAGGAGAATCCTCATATGGATCCTTTTGAGGCCTTATATGGTAGGTCATGTAGTTCCCTCCAATGATGGATAGAGGTAGGATAGGTAGCCCTACTAGGTACTCATCTCATGTAGAATAATTAAAATCATGTTCAGCTAATCATGGATCAAATTTTTGTTGGTCAGTCTGGATATAAATATAATGTCGATTGATATTGATGACATATGGAGTTTGAGGTTATAGAAAGTATTTTCCTATGGTTATCACCCAGGTTATGTCCTGGAATATATGAATTAAAGGGACTATTGCACCTCATTATAATGGATATTTAAGATCATGGAGGGAGTCAATCTAGTAGCCCATCAGTTTCTATTATCTCAGAGGTACCGTTTTTTACACGATAAATTCCATGCTTCATAGAATTTCCATTATCATGTTGAACAGGCTCATACATTTGATCCTTAGGAATATAAGATATATGTCGATGATTTCGTTGAGGAGTATCAAATTCACATGATTGAATAGAGAATAAAGGTACTATGAGGTCTGTTAATCCCTCCTGTATGGGTGTTATGGTACCATGGTCATGTATATAAAAGACCTGAGTACATGAAGCTAACATATGTGCCCAGTGGCTAGAATTGATCAAAGAATGTATCCATCCACCATTTGAAGGGGAACTCGGGGAGGAGTTCCTTTAATGGGAAAATATTATTAGAACTCATTTTTTACTCAGGTATGGATACTTTAAATTATGGTCCTGTTATATATTATTGGCCCAATGTGGATTCCTCATGTGTAAGTTATTTTTTGGGGATTTCTAGGGCTTGTTTGAAACACCCCAGGCTTCAACGATATGGTTCACTTTGAATAATACAATAGTGTGTGTTGTACGCAACATCGAATTCTAACACACCACAACCAATCAAACTAGCCGTTATGAATATTAATACTCTCTTTTTGAAATTTTATAAATTTTATCTATAAAAATGGACTTCATTTTTGGATCGAAATATCAAAATTAAATTAGGGTGAATTTTTGGTATTTTTCTGAAAAAGTTCAATTTTTTGATGAATAGTGAAAAACACTTAGTAATAGTTTAAAACCGAATATTTATATAAATAAGTATTTTTTTATTTAATATATTTTAGGTCAAAATAAATACATAATACCAATATATGTTCAATGCAATTAATTGGAGTTAGTTTATTACAATTTTAGATATATAAAAATTTTATTGAACTTTTTACCCTCTTTTCCCACCTCATAGGAGTATTTGAAAATTTACATAAAACATAATTTTATCACTTCTGTGAGTTGAATTTAAAAACTCTGAGATACACGGTTGATATTAGTATGTAAAATGTGGTTCAATAAGATGATTTTTTTGGTGAATGGTAACTTTTTACTTTTATTTACCACGGTTAAAAGTAAATAGGGTAATTAAGGATAAAAATGATATTATTATTTTCCTAAAACATTACCTAATTCTATTGGATAATTATAATTCTACCCAAAACAACCTTAGTAATAATATATGAACCACTTTGGTCCACATGGATTAGATTGTGACATTTATTAGTATTGTATTTAAAGAAGAGTTAAAAGAGTTAAATTCAATGTTTAATAACTAAACAATTTTTAATATAGAAGTAAATAGAATATAATTTCGACTATAAATAATAATTAGAATGATAAAGATATTTCCTACATAAACATATTTTATTTATAATTTTTATACATCAAATAATTAAATATATTTATGACAATATGATGATGCAGTAATTACCATATTAATGAAAGATTGAAATAATTGATATTAAAAATATCCAAATAAATCTAATTTGAGACTTTTAATGAATTACACTAATTTTAAAGGTTAATATATCATGTTAGGGTTGATTAAATTTATTTATTTTTAAGTAATAATTTTTTTAGGACTTTAACAGAAATTAAATTATTAAATAATGTCAAAATTGACATAAATGAGTTATTAAAACAAATACAATATTATTCATTGATATAATAATCCAAAAAATTTAAGATCCGGCCAAAAAATTTATATAGTGATAGGTGTATCATAAATGAACCAATTAAGGTTATGTTTTATGTTTATAGTATATTTATAAAGCATATAATATAAATATACAAAGAGACATGGTAAATGTCAAACTATATAACTAAGAGTTAAATCTAAAATATAATGTTAATATAGTGCCCCAAACCTATCTAAAACCTATTGGTTGAGAGGTGTTTGACCCACACACACCTTATAATTTAAATAATTCATTTTTGAGACATTACAAACCGAAAATTATTTTACTATAAAATAATGTTTCAATCTTTTTCTAAGGTTCCCCTCACCCCTCTTATAAAAGGGCACTTCCACTTTTCTAAAATTCACACCATAAAAGCCATTTGAATCATCCAAAACCAGACCAAATACCTTCTCCACTATCATGAATTCATCCTAGAGGCCTTACTTTAGTTAGAAATCAATCCCAAGGTTCCATATTGATCAAATCAAAATGATGAATCTGAAGAATAGGTAAATATCTCACCAACTCTTTTAGTATTTTTCTTCTTCCACAACTTCTTTCCTTGTTGTTACCATTCTAAAATAATAACTCCAGTATATTCTATATAATTTGATTTTATTATAAATATGGTACAAGTATATTCATTATTCTATCCATCCTTTGCATGACATGTCACCATACGTGCGTATGTACGGCTTACTGTCTCTACGTCATGATGTAGTTGTTATTCAATAACTTATTATTAGGATGAGTAATATAATGATGTGTAAATGATGTAAAAAATAAATATACCATGATAATTATTCTTTATATATGATATAAAATCTTATTATATACGAATTTAATATCAAAATAATGATATTGTCGCTCGTGCGTATGTACAGATTATCGTCTCCACGAACACGATGAGATTCTTTCCTCATCATATCCATTCAAAAATAATTTTAATTTGATTATTATAAATAATGATTAAATAATTAATATAATTTGTAATATTAATAAGATACATCCTACCCATATCAAATATTAATTACGTAACAAACTATATAATGGAAAACCAATCAGTTAACACCTGAAATGACAATAATACAAAAATATTATTAACAAAGAAATATTAAACGATCATATATGATATAATATTAATGACGATTATTTCACCATTATAAAGGAGGTTAACCAACACTCGACCATGTAAAAGTACAAGGTAAGGGGTAATTCTACAAACTCTTCATCATTCAAGGTTGTTTATATATAATTATTTACTAGGACCTCTTTGTCATCAACATATGTGTTTTCCTAAAAATTCTTTCCAAAACATTTTTACAAATTACTAGACTATGTGTTATAGTTATTTATACCCTTATTTTACCTTATACATTTGTAAATGATTCATTCCGTCATTTTCCAAACAAGTTACTTTATGACCGTTTTGACAAAATTAAGGTAAGAATGTTTTTTAACTTATACAAAGGGTATATCTATATTCCGCCGTTATAACATCTTCGAAGCTTCCCTTACGAGCTTATAAGAATATTTTCAGAAAATATATTTTCTTTTATAATTATATGACTTTTAAATTATTTCAAAATAGAAAGAGATATTTCTCTAAACAAATGTGTTGATTTCATCTATGTCAACATCCTTTGATGTATTTTAAGCTTAATAGAAGTTGATTTATGATGATACAGAAATTCCATATTTTATTGAAGTTTTTGTGATATTTTTTACTATGGATGTCTTATTTTCACACCATTCATGGTTTATGGAGAAAATATTGACATTTCGTATGCTAGTTTAATACAAATGTTTAGGTTATGTTTGACCCTTTTCATATGAGGAATGTATTGAACATAGTAAGTGATGGGTGGAGCCCACTATATATCTTTGATGAATTGGTAGGTCTCATAAGAAAAACTATTTTCTTGGAACAGGGCCTTGAAAAAAACTTTTTTTTAGTATTCTCACAAGGCATTAACTATGTGGTTATGACGTTTGGCATTATTCATTCCATAATTATGAAAGTGGGTATTGATATTGCATGTGATTTTTTGACTAGTAAAATATCCACATGAGTAAGTAAATAGATTTTTTATTAATATTTTCCATATTATGATGATGTTTATATTGAAAAGAATTTTGTTTTATTTTTAAACAATTCCTTAAATGGTTATACTTATTTATAAAAGTTTCTGCTATATTTTTATCCTTACTGAGTATCTGAGCTCACCACTTTCTATGTTTTATTTTTCCCAGGATGCGAAGAAGTATATTATAATTGACCTATATGGATAGTCTATGGGATATTAGTGTTGTATATGGAAACAATTTTGTTGTATTTTTCCATTTTATGATGTAATATAAAACTTATGAATGTATCAAGTACTTCTGATGCCACTAAATTAACATGTCTTTCGAGACGTGATCTTTTTTTTATCATTCCAATGATACATAATAATGCACTAACTAGAGTATTCTGGGGTTGGGTCGTTACAATTGGTATTAGATGAAGTTTATTACAAACCTTGGAAACTAGATTTAGAAAAACTCTGATTATAGAACATAACCCCAAGATAGAATTTGAGTATTAGTATAGAAGAACATCCTAGAATTTTGGTATTATAGATATTTTGTCAGTTTTCCCAGAAATACATCCCTTTATGTATACGGGTAGTTAGAGGAAGCTCTGGAACAGATGTACCTAGGAGTAAAGCCCGAAAACACAGCTTTGAGCTAGACTCGAATGGGATCTGGTGCAGGACAACGGGCCTTACTGCACTCTTGGTTATGACACTCCCAGGGGATATGCTTTGGATAATTCTAATTTTATTTACAAACCATTATGAAGGGATTATGAGTATATAATTCTTCAAAGAAAACATTTTTATGATTATGGATTATATCCAAAAACTGTTCAATTTATGTTAAGTGTTTTTCAAGTTTGGATTTATGTATTGTGATTCATAAAGTAATCTAGTGTATGCTAGTGTTTGGAAATTGAACCTAGTAGAAGGATTGGAAACTATATTAATGCACACACCCCATGTATGGATTTCCCTCCTTCTTAAGATAATTATAGTGGAGTTGGTGATACAACTGTTGCTGATCAGCTTATCACTATACTAGGACAACTCACTCAGGTTATGAATATTAAACATACATGTACGGAGCACCCAGATCCGCAACATGGAGGATCAATGTTAGATTGCTTCATGAGGAAACAACAACCAACATTCAATATGTGTATAAAACCATTAGTATCCGAGCAATGGATAAATTATTTAAAGAACATATTCCACGCCTTAGGGAGTTGAGAAAGAGAAAAGGTTGTCATGGATTTTTACCACCTCACTAGAGATGCTGATCAATGGTAGACATTGATTCAAAACCACAAAAGTAGATGATGAAGTATCAAATATGTAATGTAGGGAGTTTCATGAAATTTTCTTAAAAAAATACTTTCCTCATGACCATCGAGTGGATATGGAAAGACAATTTCTTAGTCTGAGGCAAAAGGAGGATGAGAATTTCCCAAAGTATGAAACTATGTTTACAAGTTTAGTGATGCATGCTGCAGATTATATACGTAATCTGAGAAGTAAGATTGACCATTTATTTGATGGGATAAAACCATTTTTTTCATCGGGAATTAGTATCACAATCCTTCTTGTCGTACGAATATATTGTCTCATGTGCTATCAAGAAAGAAAAATAATTCTCTATGTATCATGACTATAAATCACAATAAGAGAAGAAGAGATCTGTAGAAAACTATGGAAATGGAAATAAGGGGAAGAAGGGAAATTTTAAATATCCATCCAGCAGTAAATGTGGGAAGAAACACATTGGTACTTGTCTGAAGGATTGTGAGTTTTTTAGAAGTGTGGTGAAAAAAGGTCACCATGCTCTTGATTGAAAATGGAAGAAAGAGGATGTTAATGTTGAATTCTACAATTTTAGAGAAAAGGGGCCATTATGCAATTGAATTTACTAAGCTTCTGAGGAAATTACCTTAGAAAAGTCCAAGGGATCAAGGCCAAGCATATGTTATCACTACTGCGGATGTTAAAGCTTATAAAGACATAGCGGCATGTAATTTAATGGTTTCCTCATGTTTGTCCAATGCTTTATTTGATTCTAGATAATCTCATTATTTCATATCTTCCTAGTTTGCTATGAAAACTAGATATTTCCAATTTGATTTGACAAGGGAGTTGTCATTCAAAACTCCAAAGAAAAGTATCATTGCAAAAATGTTTTGTGAATAAGTTCTAATTTAGGCATATAAATGTTAATTTTCAGCTGATCTCATCATAATACCCATTATTGAAGTTGATATAATCCCCAGTATAGATTGGCTTTCAGACCATGATGTGGAAATTTATTGTATGAAGAAAGAGGTTACAATTTTCGATGATGATAAAGAGTGCCTTATCTTTTGATAAAATAGGTGACCACCTAATTCTTATCTAGATCCACCCCCAGTATCTCAAATAAATTAAATTATTGCGGAGGAAGAGAATGAAATAACTGTGGGTGAGGAAAGAAATGATCAAATAGAGGATGTACCTATTGTTCTAGAATAGGTTGATGTATTTCCAGAGGATTTACTAGGACATCCTCCAGAACAAGAAATTGAGTTTTCTATTGACTTAATTCCTGGTCCAAGGCCCATATCGAAGACCTCTTTTAGAATGACCACCGTGGAATTAGTGGAGGTAAAGAAACAACTAGAGGAATTGATTAATAAGGGATTTGTTAGCCCTAATGTTTCTCTATGGGGAGACCATGTTCTTTCTATTCAGAAGAGTATTGGATCTATTAGGTTTTTCATTTACTAAAGTGAGAAAAATTCGATAATAATAAAGAACAAGAATACCTTACCTCACATTGATGATTTATTTGACCAAATTCATGGATATAAATACTTTTCAAATAGAGACCTTCGATCTGGATATCATCAGTCATGTGTGAAGAAGGAAGACATTCCGAAAATGGCATTTCAAACCAGGTACGGGCATTACGAGTTTACAGTAATGCCTTTTAGATTACCTAATCCACCCTATGTCTTCATGGATATAATTAATATAGTTTTCAAGGAATATATTTATGAATTTTTTATGGTTTTTATTGATGATATCTTGGTATACTGAAAAAGCAATTAATACCATGAAAATCACTTTCTCATTATTCAAAATACTTTTAGAAGACTTGAATTATATGGGATGTTGATCAAGTGTAAATTTTGGAATCAAGAGATTTTTCTTCTTGGCCATATTGTCCTTAAGGATGGAATCTCTATTAACCCTTATAAGACAAAGGCAATCTAAGAATGGCCAGCACCGACAAGTATAACTGAGGTACAAATTTTTATTGGATTAATAAGTTATTATCGACGTTTTTGTCAAAAAAGTTTCCGGATTGATAACCCATTAACAAATCTCACATGCATGGGTTAAATTTGTTTGGAAAAAAGTGTGTGAATAATATTTTTAATAACCGAAGACAAGATTAGTCAATGCACCTATATTGACACTACCATTAAGGAATTATGGGTTTGTTATTTATAGTGATGAATCAAAGAAAGGACTTGGCTATATCCTTACAGAAAATGATAGAGTTTTTTCATATACATCATGACAACAAAAAATTCATGAACAAAACTACCCCACTAATGAGATTGAGTTAGCAGCTATAATACGTTCTTTAAAGATTTGAAAACACTATCTCTATGGTGAAAAATGTGAGATATATACCAATCAAAAGTGTTTGAAGTATTTTTTCTCAAAGAAAGAACTCAACATTCGGAAAAAATGATGTCTTGAACTACTCAATGATTATGATTTCACTATAAACTATCACACAGGGAAGGAAAATAAGTTGGATGATTCTTTGAGTAGAAAGGATCATAGAGTTATGAATTGTATGATAGTTGAAAAGGATCCTATATACAAGGATCTAGTAAAGTTGGACATGGAAATAACCATGTATGGTGAAACATCAAAACATTTTTAAATGGTTTCCAAACCATCTTTACTAGAAAAGATAAAGAGTTCTCAAACCGATTCTAAAGAGTTTCAAAAAAATATTAAAGCTGTGAATGATGGGAGATTGAGTGACTTTGTGTATAAAGATGAAATTTTGAAATATGTGAAGATAATTTGTGGTCCTGATATACCTGATCTAAAAAGGGAATTTTTAGATGATGCTCATTACTCCAATTTCTATATACACCCTAGTAGCACTAAGATGTATCGAGATTTGAAGAAACATTTTTGGTGGGACAACATGAAGAGGGAGATTGTTGATTTTGTGTCAAGATGTATGTATTGCCAATAAGTGAAAGCTAGAAGTCAACAACCTATAGGAGTCATGAATAATCTTCCCACTGAGTGGAACTGGGACAATATTACGATTTACATTGTCATGGGACTACCAAATACTCCTGGAAGGAACAATGTAATATTGGTCATTATTGATCATCTTACCAAGTAAGCACATTTTCTTGCTATAAGGTAAGATTTACCACCTGAACGTGTAGCAATATTATATATTAATGATGTTGTGAAACTTCATGGAGTACCCCTATCGATTGTTTCTAATCGTGATCCAGGTTTTACATCATGATTCTGGAAAAGTCATTAGAAATCTATGGATACTAAACTTTGTTTGAGCACTACCTACCACCCCTAAACAGATGGAAATTCAGAACAGACTATTCAAACCATAGAAGACATGTTGAGATCATGTTATCTTTACTTTCAAGGTATGTGGGATCAATATTTACATATCTTATAATTTTCATATAACAATATCTTCCATTCAATTATTCAGATGGAACCATATGAAGTGTTATACGGAATGAGATGTCGCACATCAACTGTTGGGATGATGTTGGTGAAAGAAAAATCATATGCCCAGAACACGTGGAAGAAACGATGGAAATGGTTAAGGTAATCTAATAAAACATCAAAGTATCTCAAAGTATGAAGAAGTGATATGCCTATAATCGAAGAAAGGATTTGGAACTTCAGGTAGGAGATCATGTTTTCTTGAAGGTATCTCCATGGAAGGGTGTTACACGTTTCCTTAAGAAGGGAAAATTAAGTCCCATGTACATCAGACCTTTCGAAATTATATAACGAATTGGGGATCTATCTTACCATTTTGCAATGTCGCCAAGTGTCTCCAAAGTTCTCGATGTGTTCAACGTATCACTTTTGGGAAAATACATGCCTAACCTAACGTATGTACTCACCTATGAGGAAATTGAACTTGAACCTGATTTGTCTTATTGCGAAGAGCCTATCAAGGTTCTTAATTCAAGAGAAAAAGTGCTGAGAAACCAGAAGACTCATCTGGTAAAAGTTCTATGGAGAAACCATAAGATGGAAGAGGCAACATGGGGTCCTGAGGAACTTATGAAGAAGAACCACCCGAGTCTTTTTATGTAGTAATATTCTAGAAATTTCGAGGACAAATTTATTTGAAGGAGCGGAGAATGTAACACCAAAAGCTTCCATGGTACGCTACTCTTTGAATAATATAATAGCATGTGTTGTACGCAACTTTGAGTTCTAACACACCACAACTAATCAAAATAGCCATTATGAATAGTAATACCCAATTTTTGAAATTTTATAAATTTTATCTCTCAAAATGGACTTTATTTTTGGATTAGAAATATCGAAATTATCTTAGGGTGAATTTTTGGTATATTTCAAAAAACATTCAATTTTTTGATGAATAGTGAAAAACACTGAGTTATAGTTCAAAACCATATTTTTATTTAGATAATTATTTAATTTATTTAAATTTATTTTAGGTCAAAATTAATACATAATACCTATATAAATTAAATTTAATTCATTGGAGTCAGTTTATAATGATTTTAGATATATAAAAATTTTATTGATCATTTTACCGTCTTTTACCCACCTCCTAGGACCATTTGCAATTTTACATAAAACATAATTTTACTGCTTCTGGGAGTGGAATTTCCAAAATCTGGGAGACACGGTTGATATCAGTAGGTAAAATTTTCTTCAATAATATGCAAATAATTTTTTGTGAGTAGTAACTTTTTACTTTTATTTACCACAGTTAAAATTAAATAGGGTAAATAATGGGGAAAATGATATGATTATTACCCTAAAACATGTCCTAATTCTATTGGATAAGTATAATTTGACCAAAACAACCTTAGGAATAAAATATGAACCTCTTTGGTCCACTTGGATTGGATTATGACATTTATAATTATTTTATTTAAAGAAGAGTTAAAAGAGTTAAATTCAATGTTTAATAACTAAACCATTTTTAATATAGGGTTACACACAATATAAATTCGACAATAAATATTCATTATAAATATAAATAGATTTCCTATGTAATGGTATTTTATTTATAATTTTTATACATTAAATAATTAAATTTATTTATAACACAATGATGATGCAGTAATTACCATATTAATTAATGATTAAAATAATTGATATTTTAAATATCCACATATATTTAATTTGAGGGTTTTAATGAATTATATAAATTTATAGGTTAATATGACTTGTTAGGGGTGATTAATGGTATTTATTTCTAAGTAATAAAGTTGTCAGGACTCTAAAAAATCAATTATTAAATAATATCAAAATTGACATAAATGAGTTTTTAAAACAAATACAAAATTATTGGTTTATATAATAATCCTCAAAATCTAGGGTTCTTCCAAAAGACTTATATAATGATAGGTTTATCATTATAGAACCACTTGGGGTTATCTTAGATGTTTATAGTATGTTTAGTAATCATATAATATAAAAATACAGTGATACATGGTACATGTCAAACTATTTAACTATGAGTTAAATCTAAAAGATAAGGTTAATATAGTGACCCAACCCTATCTAAAACATATTGGTTGAGGTTTTTTAGACCCAAAGTCACTATATACTTTAAATAATTCATTTTTGATCCATTAAAAACTGAAAATTATTTTATTACAAAATAATATTTCAATCTTTTCCTAAGGTGCCCTTCACCCCTCTTATAAAAGGGAACTTCCCATTTTCTCAAATTCACACCTTCAAATCCATTTGGCTCGGCCAACCCCTGACCAAATATCCTCTCCATTTTCCTCCCATTTTCCTAGAGGTATTCCTTTATTCATAAATCCATCATAAAGAACCCTTTTGATCAAATAAAAAGTAAGAACTCGAAGAAGAGGTAAATATATCACCACCTCTTTCATGTTTTTTTCTTCTTCCACATCTTCTTTTCTTGATGTTTCCATTAGAAAATAATAACTCCAGTATCTTTTATATAATGTGAAATTATTATAAATATGTTATAACCATATTCATTATTCTGTCCATCCTTTGAATGACATGTCACCATAAGTGCGTCCGTAAAACTTCCCATCTCCACGTCGTGGTGTAGTTGTTATTCAATAAATTATTATTTGGATGAGCATAATAATGATGTATAAATGATTTAAATAATTAATATGACATGATAATGATTCTTTATATATGATATTACATCCAATTATATATTATTCTAATATAAAAATAATGATATTGTCACGTTTGCATACGTACGGATTACCGTCTCCACAAACACGATGAGATTCATTCCCCATCATATCCTTTGAAGAATAATTTTCATTTTATGATTAAAAATATTGTTTATAGACTCCATATCATTCCTAATATGAATAAGATACATCCTATCCACAAAAAACATTACTTACGTAACAAAACATATAATGTAAAATGAATCAGTTAACAAGTGAGACGACGATAATACTGAAATATTATTAACAAACCAATATTAAAAGATCATAAATGATATCATATTAATTCATATGGTTCTTATATAATTTAATAACAATTATTTCAACATTATACATGAGGTTAATCTACCATCGACCAAGGAAAAGTGCAAGTTAATGGTTAATTCTATAACCTCTTCATTATTCAATGTCGTTCATATGTAATTATCTACTGGGACCTCTTTATCATCCACATCCGTGTTTTCCTAAAAATGTATTCGAAATTTATTTTACTACTTACTCGATTATGTTTTAAAGTCATTTATACCCTTATTTTACCTTATACATTTTGAATGGAATGTTTCCATCGTTTTCCAAAAAATTTACTTTATGACTTTTTGGACAATATTAATGTAAGAATGTTTTTTAACTTATATAGAAGGTGTGGATATATTCCTCTATTATAACATCGTCTAAGATTCCCTTACAAGATTATAAGAATATTTTCAAAATAAATTTTTTCTTTCATAATTATATTACATTTAAATGATTTCAAAATAAAATGAGATATTTCTCTAATTTTTTTTTGATTTCATCAATGTCAACATCCTATGATAGATTTTAAGCTTAATTGAAGTTGATTTATGATGATACAAAACTGCCATATTATATTAAAATTTTTGTGATATGTTAAACTATGGATGTTTTATTTTCACACCATTCATGTTTTATGGAGAAAGCACTTACATTTCGTACGCTAGTTTTAATACGAATGTTTATGTTATTTTTGAACCTTTTCATATGACGAATACATTGGACTTAGTAAGTGACGGGTGCAGCCTGCTATAGATCCTCGATGCATCGGTAGGTCTCATTAGTCAAATTAGTTTCATGGCACAAGACCTTGAAAAATCATATTTTTAGTCTTGGAACAAGGCCTTTACTATGTGGTTATGATGTCTGGCATTATGAATTCCATCATTATGAAAGTGGATATTGATATTTCATGTGATTATTCTACTAGTAGAATATCTATGTGAGTATGTAAATGGCTTTATTTTGATTTATTTTTTCTATATTATGATGAATTTTATGTTGAAAATAATTTTGTTTTATTGTTATAAATTTCCTTAAATATTTATTTTTATTTATTAATGTTTCGTCTATATTGTTATCCTTTATGATCATCTGACATCACCCCTTTCTATGTTATACTTTTACCAGAATGTGAAGAAGTATATTATGACTTACCTGCAGGGATAGACTATGGGATGTCAGTGTTTCCTATGGAAAAAATGTTGTTGTAGTTTTCCATTTTATGATGTAATGTAAACATTATGAATGTATCTAGTACTTCCAAGACTACTAAACTAATCGGTCTTTTGAGCATTGATATTTTGTGACACTAACACATAAATTGTCTTTAGCAGCGGTTTTGTAACAGTGGTTCACAAAACAGCTTCTATACAATTTTTTAAAATTGTTTCGTGACGGTTTATAATAAACCGACGAGAAACCATATTTTGTTTTACACTCCCGACCCTTCCCCCAGACCCCGACACTCCTTCCCCCACCTGCCCCCCGTGACCCCGAGACCCCCCTTTTACGGGCGAACCCCTGAAACCCCTTCTCATAGTGACCACCTTCTCCCGGTGATCCACCTTCTCCTAGAGACGCCACTCTCCCCATCAACCCCTAGCAACCCCCCTTCCCCCGACGACCCCCCTCTCCCCCGCGACCCCGCGACACCCCTTCTCCGTGTGACCCCATGACTCCCAACTCCCGGCGACCCCGTGACCAGTTAGTGTTTTTTGGTTTGTTTCTTCATCACCAGTTAGTTATTCTAATTCATGTTATCTATTTAAAAGTTATGAAAATTTGTTTCCCGAAAATATCATGGGGTTTCTATAGGTGTTTTATGGTGGATCCATGGGGGATGTTTACAGGAATTATGAGTTTCATTTGGGAGAGGTGATTAGAGATCTATACCTGCTATTCCATTCTGTCTCAAATAATGATTAAATTCAATAGGTAGGGATTTTTTTTACTTCTCTATTTTATGTGTTCATATTGAGGTATCATGGTATAAATTCATTGGGTTTATAAAAGAATTATCCAAATAAATCTAATAACTAGAATCATTAATTAATTTGAATGGATCTTGTGGTCAAATGTATTAATTCATTGTTTATAACACCTATAATACTTTTTAAACTAGCGTGTTATCTACTTTTTATGATTTTTATTATTTTTTATAGTGGTTTATTGTATTGAAATTGGATAAGAAAACAATGTGGGTAATAATTAATTGATTAATGAAAGTGGCATCAGATATTTATTACCATTCATCCATCAAAACTATTGAATTTGAAATATTTCATGAATATATTTATGTTTGGTTATTTTCTTTGATAGATGGTGATTATAGGGTTTCTTGTGTTAAAACCTATGCATAATGAATCTATTAATTCATGTTGGAAATGATCAGGTTCTTTATGGAAATAATTATTTTGGGTTAGGTGAGTCTATTCATGGTTTCTTAAGGATTTTATCAATTTTTTATGGGTGTAGTTTCCCCTTGTGTTTCTGATGATAAAAATAAATTTGATTCTACATATGTGTGTTGTAGGGTTGTAGAGGAATTTTAAGATTTATGTCTGCGGTTTTGATGGAAAAAAAATGGAGGATGGTGTTTGTTAAGAGAGGGGATATATTTTTCCATTTATTGTCATATGGTTAATAGGAATAGATGCCTCAGGTTGAGAGTTGTGTTATCGTGTTTGTTGGGTTATTGTGTGAAGCTTTTTCATGGGTTATTTATGTTTCAAATTAGAGATGGGTATTCCCATATTTATCATTCATTGTCGAATGATTTGATTTATTGTTATCAAATGGATGATTTTTTGGGTTCCCAACTACTTGTTGTTGTTTATGTATTCCCTATTGAGTGTATCAAATTGTGGTAGCTTATGATTTATAATTTAATACCATGATTATGAAATTGATAATGCAATTGACATTGAACTCATTGGAAGAGTATTGATGTTGGTTTATGGGATAATGGAAACTATGGTATGATTAGATTAATCCTCAGAGGAGAATTTGATGGAAATATAAGAAATTTAATGGAAAATAATAAATCCAGCTGAATCTAATGAACTAAATTGATTAACTAAAGATTTTTATTGAATTTAACAAATGAGTGGATAAAAATATCTTTTTACTAAGTCAAAATGTATAATGGTGATGAATAATGATACTCATGTTCATTCATTCAATCTAGTCTCTACTGGTGTGGTAAAAAGTAAAATGGATACCAAGAAACATTAATCAAAAGTGCATAGGCAAAAAAAGTACATCCACGCAAACTTGAGTTCATACCAGGCCTACTATACTAGAACAAAATACACACCCAGCCTAGTTTGGAAGCACATGTCAAACATTATAGGCCCAATAATGATCTTACTATACTTAATCCCGAGAATATGAGATCTAATATAGCTCCAAAATGTTCCATTCCGCATGTGAGAACATCAAAAAAAGTATGGCTTTCACTACACCATAGAACATAAACATGAGAATATTCTCCTCATATAAGTACTATTATATTATTCCACCTTTATGATCAATGGATCAACATTATTACATTATGTTTATGTATTCTTATACTGTCATATATATGAATCTCTTTCTATATTTAGTAGTAATTATGTGTTTTAATTTTTTTAATATTGTATAGGCACATTGTGATATACAAGGATAAAAGCTGGATCACATTACCGAGGAACGCACATCAGTATGTTAAGGGTTTAAAGAAATTTTTAGATTTTCCATTTTCTAATCAATCTGTTGAAGGGAGATTAAGATTTCCATGTACTAAATGTGAATTTAAAAGATGGTTTAAGGGAGATGAATTATATGAACTTTTAATACTGAAGCAATTACCTAGTCAATATTTGTGTTTGATTTGGCATAGAGAATAGAGCATTACAGAAAGATTGAGCACTGATTTTAATCCATAGAATGGGGTCCCAACATCGTCGAAAATGGAAAATGAAATGAAAAAACTCATAAATGATTCATTCGGCACTGCAAGACACCACTATCAACATCAAAACATAAAAACCACCAGATGATGGTTCTACAAATTTCAATGTGACAAGTGATGTTTTTGATACTGTAACACAACCATATCAAGATTGTAACATATCATTAGATCCGCTTTTTGATTTTGTGCAGCCAAATTTAATAGAAAACATCACTGAGGAAAATGAGATTCGTGTTTTAGTTGACGGTGAAAGTCAAGATTTGTATAGTGGGTGTTTGAAATATTCAAATCATCCTTTTCTGCTGAAAATTTACCAAATCAAATATCTATGTGGAATTAAAAATAAAGAAATGTCCATGATATTTGAATTGATTTGTGATGCATTTCTTGAAGAAAAAACCCCGATTCTTTTTATGATTTGAAAAAAGTTGTTAATAGGCTTGGTATGAATTATACAAAAATATATGCATGTCCCAATGATTGTATTCTTTATTGTGGAGAGGATTCAAGTAGACAAAATTGAAAAAAATGTTCTTCTTCTGGATGGAAATAAAAGGTTGATGATGGATTATTGAATCAATATAATTTCATGGAGAAGAAGAAAAGGAACACACCTACAAAGGATTTGTGTAACATTCCTTTGAATCCTCGATTGCAAAGATTATTCATGTCATCGAAAAACACCGAACACATAAAATGTAATTATGTAGATGATAACAATGATAGGTTAATGAGACATCCAAATGTTTCAATAATGTTGAAGAAATTTAATTCATTACTTCCAGATTTCTCAACTGGTTCTAGGAAAGTTTGATTGGGATTGGATACTGATGGATTCAACCCATTTGGGACTTTGAGTACCAGTTATATCATTTTTCAAGTTGTTTTGATCCCTTACAATCTTCCTATATGGATGTGTATGCAACACACATAATTTATCATTTTGATGGTTATTCCTGGAAAACAAATACATGGAAATGATATTGATGCATACTTTCATCTTTTGATTAACAAGTTGCAGGATTTAGAGAGGAATGATGTTGAGAGATTTTATGTTTCTTCTAAATCAGTGTTCAAAATGCATGCTGATTTAATGTGGACGATCAATGACTTCCCTAGGCTTGGAAATTTATCTAGTTGGAACACTTACATGGGTTTGGCTTTTCTTATTTGTAACTTTGATTTTGAGCCCAAGAATCTGCCTAATAGTAGAAAATGGTGCATCTTGTGCCATCGAAGATTTATTGACGCATCTCAAAGATTTTGGCTGAACAGATCAAAATTTAATGGTTTCATTGATTGTAGACCACCTCCAAAGTTGGTAACTAGTTCTGAAATATTGAAACAACATGAAAATGTAGAAACAGAATTTGGGAAGGTTCATTATTTTAATGATAGCGGAAAACGGGTCTGAAGTACATCGTCAAGTGAAATCAGAATGCAACAATGGAAGAAAAGATGTATATTAAAAAAACATCTGTATTGGGAATTTAATTTTTTGTGGCATAATCTTGATGTGATGCATATTTAGAAGAATTTCTATGAAAATTTCATTTTCACATTACATAATCAGCGTGGAAAGTAGAAGGATTATCTGAATGCTTGCAAAGACATAAAATTAATGAACATAAAACGTGATATCTGGCTAGATGAGAATGAAAAGTATGCACCGATAATTTTTACAATAAAAATTTGGGATAAAGATACATTCCTTAAAATTTTAAAAAATGTGAAGGTATTTGATGCGTATTCGAGTAACATCTTGATGTTTGTTGACTTGAAAATCATAAGTTACATGAATTGAAAATTCTTGATTCACATATTTTGTTACAATGGTTACTACCATTGGAATTGCGTGCATTATTACCTGAAAAAAATACTGATGTTGTACTCCAGTTATGCACATTTTTTACACAATTATGTGAGAAGTTTATACATCCATTTTAGCATGACAACCTTTAGGAGTGGTTTGTATTGACACTTTGTGAAATGGAGATGATCTTTCCTCCATCATTTTTTACTGTCATGGTGCATTTAGCTATGAATTTGGCTGAGGAAGAAAAATTAGGAGGCACTATTCATTATCGATGGATGTATCTAATTTAGAGGTATTTTATTTATATTTTTTTCATTTATGTAAAAAAAATTTGGAATTTAAATAAATTCATAATTATGATTATTTTATTTCACATACATCTTGGGAATTTGAAAGCATACATGAGAAATAAATCTCATCCATAAGGCTCTATTGCTGAAGGATATTTTGATGAGGAGTGTCTTACCTTTTGTTCCAGATACTTGGATGATATTGAGACAATATTTAATCGAGTTGGACGTGTTGAAGACACATCGACTCAATCTCAAATACATCAGAAATAAAACATATTTCCTGCTATTTCCCGATCAGTTGGGTGGACCTCAAATGTGACATTGAAAAAATTGGAATTATTACAGGCACATATATATGTGCTGCATAATATTGGAATTGCAGATCCATTTATTGAATATTTTAGGATACAAACAAAGAAACTAATGATAGGAAGAAATGAAATGAGAATTATATAATGAAAGATGTGAATAAATAGATTGTAGAATGGTTTGCACGATGTGTAAGTTCGTAAATATTGCATTAGAAAAATATTAGTTTGACACATAAATTTTGTAAATATAATAAATTATATTTCTTTTTTAGATCATTATTACCGATACTCGAGAAGAGTTGTCAAAAAATTTGATGTTTCTTGCTAGAGGTCCTATAAAACACATTAGAATGTTCGACGCTTACAATTTGAATGGCCTTAGATTTCGTACAGTCGATCAAGAAGTGGGTTTGAAAACACATAATAGTGGTATATTTTCATTTTCGTAAGTGGGATACTATGGAAAGCTACCTGATATTATTTAATTAAACTACCACTTGAATTTTTCCATTTTTTATTCAAATTCAATTGGATCGATATTATCAAAGGTGTTAAAAGAGATTACTTGCAATTTACTTCTGTGAACTTCTCTCACTTGATGGATGTTGGTGATCGTGAACTTCATGATCCATATATCTCATAATCACAAATAAAAATGGTATATTATGTGAATTATGTTGTGGATGAATGGTGGTGTGTAGTTGCTCATGTAATTCAAAGAGATTTGAATGATATGAGTGATGAAGTGGAATATTTGACCGCTGAAAATGAATCTCATCAACAACAAGAACCATAATTATTTGTCCATCATGATATTGAAAATATTAGTATAGAAAGGATGAGTGAATTAGATAAATTAATGGAGTAGGAAACAGACATGATTTAAGGGGATAATGATTGTATGTATAGCTATTTATTTATTTAGCAACCACTTATTTCATTTGTGCAGTCATTTATTATCATTGGTTAATATATTTTGTTTGTTAGTACTGGGAATCTATTATCATTTTTTATTTTTTTTATGCATAATTTTTTCGATATATATTTTTTGAAATTAATTTTATTTGATTAAATGACAGGAATTCCAAAGAGGGAGCGGTACACTATTTCATCTACTACTGCGACAGATGACGATCCATTTATCTCTCTCCCCATGACATTTGAGCCACCAGCTGCCTACACCCCTGCACCATCATTCCCTACAACATCTATCAGACCCTCTATGGGTGTCCCATTAGAGGATGAATCATCGACTCTCCCTTCAATAACCACAGCAGTAGGGTGGCAACACGCCACTTCTAGTTCATCATGGGCATACTGGAGGGTCACAGTCATAGGTACAAATTTTAATATAAATAAAATTATTCCATTTTGTTTATACTAATTGTTTTCTCATTGAATATGAAAAAAATGCAACCATGTAGAAAACCATAAAAAGTTAATTTGTTTGGAATACGAATGGAGAGATGATAGTCATCCTATATGATTCATTTGGGGTCCCTACGGATGATGCAGTGGGGTTACTTGGCCAGATTCTAGGTCAACTGGCAGGGGAGCCCATTTCCCTACCTATTTCTTATGATGATTGGAGAAATATTCCTTAATGTTGGAAAAATGAATTTTTTGAATTCCAAATAAAGTTAATTTTATTACACTATGGTTTAATCGAATGTCATGTTACTAATATGTTCAAAATAATTTTCTGTATACAGATGTTCTTCCACTTTAGAGTTTCTGATGTGATAGCATGAAAGTGGACATTGAAAAATATTGGTAAGGAAAGAAAATTCAAATTGAGATTGTGGTGAGATGTCAACAATACTTCATTGACAGTGCAATAAATGTATGAAAAGCTACCCAGTAGGGTACCGAAATAACAGTGGAAAGTTTTTGTTAACAGACATCGTGATGAGAAGCATACTTTATTGAAATATATATTATTATATTATCCCCATTTTACATTTATACATTTATATGAAGAGGATAAGACATTGAATACATTATTTTTAAATTAAATTTTATTTATTTTAGGATCTCTCAAGATAGAATGCATCAAACCGGGTTAAGAAAGACATTCCTCACACTGCGGGGTCAAAAGGCTTTTCTAGAAGTCGACCAACTCTGGTAATATTTTCCTTAGTTTAAATATTTGTAAGAAAATATTATTTGTTTAATATATTAAATTTTTGATATATCTTTATATAATGCTTCCACAAAGTTTTGGTCATGAAGAATCCCGAACTAGAGTGTGGTTTGATGTTCACAAAAAAATCAGATCGATGTTTTGTTAATGAGCCTACAAAAGAAGTTGGGGAATGAAGTAAATTTTTTATTATAATAACTTATTATCATTTTTTACTATGATAATATATATTTATATTTGATTTATTGGTAAAAAGTAATTAACTATGGGATTCCAATCATGGGCAGTCCTACTCAGTCTCCCAGGATGACCCAGTTGCTAAAGTCTTAGGGAAATATCATCCTGGTAGAGTGCGTAGGATGGGTTTTTGACCCGTACCATTGGAGGTCATTGGAAGGCCACCAGGGATTCTAGCTGCATCTACACCATGTTATAGTCATTCCATACCCTAAGATGCTCAGAGGGAGATTTCTTCTCTACGAACCACAGTTCAAGACCAGGGGGATCAAATATCCGCTTTGCAGAAAGCGATGAATGATATATATCTACAGATGAGAAGATATGCCCCTGGTGGTAGTGAATCCACTGGTGGTAAGCAGGTAAATCAAAAAAATCATAATCATTTAGTTTTAAAACATTTATTGGTTTTATGATTAAATATAAATATGAAACAATATTTAATTTTCAATATAATGTTCATACACGTGACACTAGGAATGAGAGATGGAGGTGGAGAGGGTGACAATACTTGTTCATCATCAGACTATGAATAGTTGTTTTGCTGATGTGTTGGACAAATATGGGAACAGTTGGATTGTATATGTATCATGTGTGTCACATAGATTCCACCAAACATTTTCATGACCTATCATTTTCTTGATTTCTCATGTTTCCTTTTATGAATATTTTTTATTTTTTATGTTTCCTTTCATGTATGGATTTCTTGAGTGTGGTATGCACACTATATTTCAATTCATTATGGCGATGATTCATTTTTTATGATTCATTTTTTTGATTATTTTTTCTATATAATTTTTGGACTGAAAGGGCCAAATATTTTATGCATTTAGAGTATGGTTCTATGTTTGTTATGGAGTGTCTGACTCACTTTACAAGCTTTAAGGTTTTGTGCATATTTTTCTTATGGATGATCTATCTAGGGTGATATGATTCACATTCAGGAACAATCATATTGTTTTATCATAGGTGAATGTATTTTGATTGTACACCATATCAAAAATAAATCTTGTTCTTATTACATTACATAACTTGAGGTAAGGTTTGGACACAAAGAAGGGTAGTTCAGTTTATTAACCCAATAGAAAAGTGTTTGGTGGAAGGAAGTAACACTTTTTGACTGATCATTAAGGGAATAATTTATAGCGCATTGGTGTTGGTAATTATATTTTCTATCATTAGTGTGGGACGATGGGATACATGGGGAAACTCTGTGATAGTAATCAAGTTGAGTGTCGAGATTTCAGTAGGATGAGCCATAACAGGATTTTTGTAGATATTTTTCTATAGTAAACAGTGAATGAGTCTCTGCAATAATTCCACATTTTTGAGTGGGTAAATCAGCTTCATGTTAGGAACATATGTACAGTTTTGCCAATCGATTAGTCAGAAACAGTTGTCATGGTCAAAGAATCTAGATACAAGACTTACATCACTAGCATAGAGGACCATATCAGGGTATCTAGGCTATATATTAGGGCCACATATTAGTATAATTGTATAAAGTGAGTCTAATATGTGAGGAACAGAGTGTCAGACCTCCTATAGTGAGAGGTACTATTTTGGTAGCATCCACGTTAGTATCTAATTTATTTGATATAGGTGATTCTCATTCTATCATATGTTTTTCATGTTGTGGAGGTCCTTAGGCTCGATATTCAGTTTTCTTATGAAGTGAAGACACTCACAACTTTTTTGTGGATTTCATTAGATAATTAATGTTAGTGTAGGGAGTGGACCTTGATATAAGTGGGTGTCACCTCGTATGGGACCTCATTTTCTTCGAGATGATGGTTTTGACATCATTCTTGGGATGGAATGGTTGTTCCCCTACACTTCATACATTGATTGTTATCGCCAAAGGGTGTCATTCACATAACGAGAGGGGGGTTTTTTATTCACAAGGGTGAATAGGATGTAAGAGAAAGATGAGATGGACTCGAGCATCATGGGTTGGCTGTGATGATAGAATTAATTAATTTCTTTTATCTGGATCATAATGAAGGCATTGGTAAAAATCACATGCCAAAGGATCATAGAATCTAAAACCGGTCATGGGAATCTGTGTTGTAGAGTTAAAAAACAATTTATTTCTAACGTTCTCATAATAGAGGTAGAGGCAAGATGATGTTGAATAATTAATGATGATAAAATCACAAAAAATTAACTTTGTAACATAAGTGCATACATGAGTTTATGTTTGAAGTTTCTCTTTGTGAATTTTTTATTTATATTACTAAAGGATGTGCTTTATTCTTATACATGGAATCTCTTTTTATTCTCTATATATATTAATCATTTTATTTTTTCCACAATACATATTCATATAATTTCTTATTTTCTAGTATACATTACTATTTTTCACTTATATAGAATGTATTTGTGACCAGACTACTGTATGCACAATTTTCCACTATGCATTACTAGTATTCACTTTTATAGAATATAAGTCCATTCTTGTTTGCTCGTTATTTCAAAGAATTCATTTTAGAAAAAATTCAAATTATTTTTATGTGAACATGTAATTGATTGATTGTTTCATGCTAATTCACAGGTTGGGTATTAGTTCATTATAACCTGGTGGTTTTGGAAACAAAATAATATGTCAAATCTAATGTTCATTATGGGTAAACGTGAGGGACATCAATTGATAATAATATGAAATCATAAGATAAGAATAATGATATGATATAATGACCATAAATTTTGGATATCATACACAATTCATCATATATTACAAGTGGGATGAATGTTGATATAAATTATTATGTCAGGGTTGGAACTGTTATGGATGGAATAGGCTGAACTTAGGCTTGGAATTGTTTTCATGAAATTTGATAGACATGCTTGTTTATAATTTTTTTTTCTAATGATCGTGTGATATGTTTATCTTCATTCCATTACAAAAATATGCATTTAATTGTGCTAAGTTATGAATCTCTTTTCATATTGATTAGTATGTATTTTGTTTGACTATTCGAATTACTGGAAGGGTTTGTTTTTCAGGGCACTAGTGTAGGGGAAGAAGAGCTGGTAATTCTTTCCTGGAACAGCTTTTAGCGATGGTTTTAACTGCCAGAAAATATATATTTTTTCTCATATTAGAATTTATAAACACCGCTACTATTATTTAGCGTCTATTTAAACCTTTAGTACTATTATTTAGTGGTGGTTTAAATTGTCCATACAATTATTTAGCGGCGGTTTAAGTTGCCGCTACAGTGTCCCACCATCTGCGTGTATTGCGCGGTGGTTTTGATTATTTTAGCGGCACTTTTTGTGCGAGGGGGGTGTTTTTTATTCGCGGCGGTTATAACTTCCACTAATAAAAGAGATCCACCGGCCATAAAACCACCGCTAAAAAAACTAGAACTGCCGCGAAATGAGGCAACTAAGATGATTTCATTAAACCACTATTAAACGGATATAACCACTTCTAATAGTTTCCCAGTGCGCAATTTAGCAGTGTTTTCCTAAAACAGCCGCAAAATCATATAGTGGTGTTTTAAACAACCGCTAATAGGTTATTTTCCTGTAGTCTGATCCTCAAAATGATACGTAACAATGCCCCAACTCTAGGATTCTGGGATCGGGGCATTACATTGTTCAAAGATCGAAACCCCATCCAGTGGAAGGTTTTTTCAATAGAATGAATAGATGAAACCATATGTGGAAGGCTTCATGGTTTGTTTTAAGAATTTATGTCTTGATAGAGAGAAGTTGGAGACCACATGGTTCAACTTAATTGATTGATTTGGGCCACATGACCATGAAAATGATGCAAATAAATCTCATATGAATTTTCCATATTTGGTGCATGGTTTCACTAATAGTGTAGTCTAAAAGTGTGGTGTTCCACTCTCTTCACCTTCTCGAGAAAGGTTTGCACACGGTTTTCCCAAACTATGTGGCCAAACCGTGTAAAGGAAAAATTTGGGGGAAATGAAAATTTTGACCATAAAAATATCAAAATAAACCCCAAATCTTATTTTCTCCATAGTGTATAGTATCCCCAAATTATCTCATTTTGTTTTCCATTGATTGAATATTATTGTATTTGAGATCTAATTATCTTATAGAGTCTGATTCGAACATCATTAATCTTGTAGGATCTGCATCGGTACATACTTGATTTCTTTTTAATCTATCATTGATCTTATTATTATTAACCATAATATTTAGATATTGATCATTTTACCCAATTATATGGCATTGATCCATTGTTGATATCCCTACTATTCCAATACATACCATAGGCTAATACTGGATGAGGAGGGGTATATGAGCACAAGGTTGGTGGTCTATAACTCACTGCTAAAAATTCATTGTTTTGTAAATTTTCATATGGTCACCCTGATATAATTGGGATTCATTTATATAAGTAATAATCCATAAATTTATTCATTAATACCATTTTCTATGACCCATGTCAACATTGGTGGTTACTTACCCAACATGAACAACACTAAGTAGGGTGATTTCCATATTAATGGCCTAAGTGGCCAATTATGCCTTAATTGTTTGATATGACCTTTCTATCCCACCCTTAGGGTGTGCTTGACCATGACCACTATAATGTTAATACTTTAAATATTAAATGAATATTTAAATTATAATATTTATCGTTATATTTTCTATGTCATTTGACCCACCTAAGGTAAGTGCCTCCATGTAATTAATAAATCCAAATTGAAATAGAAATTTTTTGATATTTGTATGGCATGTTCTAATGGAATAAATGATTAGTTTATTGTTCATAGAACCACATTCAAATTAATTAGGAATCTAGAGGAATGAACCTATGTAATTAAATTTTAATTAATTGGATTAGATAAATGGTTGCATGCTCTATTGGCGTTGTCACACTAATGAAAGTAAATGGATTGAATAGTAGAAATATTAAATGAATTGAACATTAAATTACTAATTTATTAAAAGAATTAATTGTAAGGTTTCTAAATAGATATATGGACCTTGAAATCATTATAGTGATGACCATAATCGAGTTATATTTTTTATTCTTTGTAAAATTCCTTGAGCACTCATGGATTCCATTCTAATTCAAGGATGTCACTTTCCTTGGTTGATACCCACCTTGGAACATGATCATTGTCTATTAGTGGATGCCCGATATGACACTGTACGATCCATCCTTCACTATTATAGGATTCCTTGGATACACACCTTAGATCTAGCATGCCATCTAGAAATATGGTGGTCTTTGGATAAATACATTAGCATGTCCATATATTATCATGTTTTCCTTGGATGTCTTCATTGGAATCAATAAGATCATTACTATTGTAGAATGTCATGGATGATATTCCATGGATTGAAATATAACCCCTCTATCTAGGTAGTAATTTCCACTATGTTGGATACCATTGATGTCTCAATTACCAATGTTATTACCTTCAAACCATGGCCTTATTGACACAGGGATGTATGTTTCCTACGATACATCAATTTTTATATTATAGGATGCAATGGGTAGTAAATATGGGGGATAAAGCTCAATATTTTGGAGATCGTTTTGGGTTTCTTTTGGAAAAATTTTTCTAACATGATTTTCAACTAAATTGTATACATTTCCTCCAGATTTATAGATACATGACATATCATAATCATCTTTTGTATGTGTATATATATTCTTTCAGATTTTTATTAATTCAGTATAATTTTGTTGTGCCTTCATTTTACTTATATTATTAATGATACTTATTTACTTATGTTTGATATTGATCTACTCTAATATATTCTACTAATGAGGAATTGTCTCCCAATAGACACACACTAGGCCCTTTCTGCTAGTTAGTAGGCTCTGGTTTTCCGGGAGATGCTCTTGAGTCCATGAGGACAACCAAGCTTGCGGAACATCTAACTTCCATCCAGGAATGGTAAGTTACAATCATTTCACATATTCCACTTTTTTATGTTATGGAATCAAAATTTCTATATAAGTAAAATAAATGAGTTTCAACTTCTAATACATAATAATTGGTGGTATAAAGATATAAAAACATCATAACCATTAATAAGTGATAAAAATTCTTATAAAATGTTATAATCTTCTTACAATTTATCAAATTTTAATTCTGTATAAATTATAAAAAGAAATAGTGAAAAATTATTCTTTTGGAGAGAGAATATATATCACATTATTTAATTAAAAAATCACGACCAAAGGTACCCTGAATATCATTATAAGGTCCCATGATTTTCATAGATAAATGTTACACCATTTCAGAAGAATACTCAATACATTTCATATATACATGCTTGAGGACTGTAATAGATTAGTTTCTTTAGATATAATAAGTCCAGTATTCTTATTTCATGAATGATCTTAAACATATCCCTATAAAATCTAATCACATAGTACTCCTTTTAAGAATACACTAACTAAACACTTAATCATAACTTGTGGAAGGAAACATAAGAATGGGGTGAGGTAAAATGATCTATAATTATAATCATAGGATATGTTAATCTTTGATCTAGTGAAATAAAAGGAAAATGATAAGGGTTTACAAACACGGAAAAAGTCACAATGTTCATATTAAATATATCATAGATCATAATCGTGTTTCGTGCAGTAAAACCATATGATTTGAGAATACATGGCTCATAAGAGTGATAATTCATCATAAATTAATCATGTACCATAAGTCCATGTCATTAAAGTATGAAACCATAAAAAATATTGGAAACTATTTCAAATATTATGGTTAACTATGAAGTCCATCAAGATTCAGGATTCTAACTTATCATCTATTTTTCATTTTGAATCAGGATATACTAGTTTCCTTTAATGGATCTAGAATCATTGATTTCCAATAGTAGTTCAATCAAAAAAAAAATTCCCATTGTTATCTTATATTATATTAATCGTTAGAAAATTAATTTTTGGTAGATAGAGGTCTCACCCATTAAATAATTAAAATCTTACTTATCTGCCCCACAATATCATAAATCATTCATCATATACTCAAATCAAAACCCATGCGTAGAAAATGAGTTTCATAAGAATTTCATAAATTTACCATTTAATATCCCATGAAAAATAAAAAATTTCCATAAAAATTTCATAAAGATAAATATTTACCATCTAAAGAAAGAATATAAAAGGAAGAATACAATATTATCATCAATATTGTATATGTGCACATGAGCCTCATCCTAGTTGGCAAAGACACAAAAAGTGTATCCAAGAGACCCGAGATCAAATCCGGGTGGAGACATATTTCTGAAATACTGTAGAAAAACTGTATGAATACCATAGAAAGTACTTTAGCATGAACTATTTGGTATAATATTTTCTAGAACAATTCATCCATATGGGCCTCTAGGACACCGATTTGGTCCTCATGTCCTGCAAGGCCTTCGAGCCATCGAAGGCCTTTGGGTCATTTGTCTCTCAAGTTCTTCAGGCCACCTTAAGGCCTTAGGGAAACCCCAGGTCCTTCGGGCCCTGTGATTATGCAGAAGTACTAGTAATACAACAATGAACAATTCTCCAGATGTGGATTTCAGGGTAGGCGCATTCACTATAACATAGAAAACCAAAATTGGTATAACGAGAGGGTATGGCTTTGAGATCATTACTGAACCTGTGCAGATTTGCATAGGATAGCTTTTCGACCAACCATGTGATGGTGGAGTGCTGATATCATCATAAAATAAACCGGGGAGGATCAGTTCTAAATTTTCTTGTCTTGGTGATTCCCTATAAGACCTACAGGTCATGTAATTTTCCACGAGCCTGTAGGCTTGATAAGGGTTCCAAATCACCCCTTGAAAGGTGGATTTTCAAAATAACAAAAAAATTATGGACTTCAGGCCATTTTGACTGACCAATATTGTATATGTGACATCAAAGGATGTAATTTTAGAAAGAAAATGATATTTAAATTTCAGTTTGAACATTACTTGATGAAAATTAATTTTCTTATTTTAAAAACATTTTAAAACATATAACATTTTCAAAATCATTTTCATTTAAAATAACCCTGTAAACTTATAAAAATATTATCAAAAATTATATAAATCCTTTATTATAGAAAAAACATCTCATTGAAAAAAAACATCGATAAAACTATAATTTCATAAAATAATTTGGAAATCCATTTCATAAAAAAACTTGTAGTAATATAAATTAATCCTTAGTACATTGATTGGTTATGATGGAAAAAATTCTATTCATATTTTTCATGTCGAAACAAAAATACCTTTTACATTTTTAAACATACAAATGAGCATTGTTTGGAAAAGAAGATGATTACATTGAAAAACTTCTTGGAAATTTCCAACATGCAAAAAAAGGTCACTATTAAATCAATTTTGAGACATTCTGAAACATTTTTGAAATCATTGTTAGGAAAGATGATTTTGGAAGAAGAATGATTTTCATCCAAGATAGAAATATAGAGAATTTTTCTTAAAATTATTCTTTTTAACAATTGAGTACATAAACACAATAAGATGTAAGGAAAAAAGTGTATTCCAATGACATTGACATAGTATAAGATTATTAATTTTCTTGAGAGATGAATTATGCTATTGGGTCATCAAAATCATAAACAAAAACAATATTGAGAAACAATGAGATCATAACATCAAACCCTTACCACTATAATAAAATTTTATATGATAGAAAAACTAAATAATATTATCATTAGAAACTAGAAATATAATGAATAGAAAGATAATAACAATATATAGTGTCCTAGGGGATATGTATACACCTCATAAAATAATATAGGTGTATAACACAACATATTTCACAAAGAATACAAATTGAGACATAAATAACTTACCAATTTGGTGAATTTTGAATTGTAAACACCGTGAATGTGGTTTCATAAAATAGACATGTAATTAACAATAATTTTCAATATAATAATCATAAAACAAAATTGTGGGTAGTATATACACAACATTAAATAAGGAGGTGGTTAATATGACACTTGTATCACATAACTAAAAAGTGAGACGAAAATACATAAAATCATACAATTTATTATGTATATATTACATTTTTTACCCATTTATTAAAATTTTAATCATAAAATCATGTTGTGGTTAATAACTGGTTTGTTTTTGTGTATGTTTCAATTTGTTATTTTCATTACCCTTTCAATGATCATGGTTTAATATTATAATGAATTTTAAAAAGGATATAAATATATGATATTTTTAGTATATATTTTTTAAAGTAATCCATAAAATTTATATATCCAAAATGAAATATATTATTGATATATATAATAGTTCGTACGTACTCGTGAATATTGAATCTATTTTTTAAAGTTATTAAATGAAAAATGGTAAAAAATATATATTAATGTTAACATATAAATTTTTACACCATATATATCAAATAACTTCATTTAATAATATCCTTTTTAAATTCCTTACTAATCATTCATGATTAACTAATCACATTGATTTGTGATATGGTAGATAATCATACATATTAGTGATGTTATCGTATCCCCCAATGAATTAAAATTAAAAATTTATATAGGATTATATATTTTACAAAAAATATTTAATTTAAAAATTATATATATATATATTATCTATCATTATATCCAACAGTGATAGGTGTTTATGGAATAAATGTCACCTCGGTTTGTGAGGGAATAATCTATAGTACACCCGATCAATGTTATCATTTTCCATTTTAGGGAAAGGGATACAGGTGTAAGTCATTTACATTGTATAATAACATCTATGTAAAATGAATATTATTATATTTTTACACTATCATGGTTTAAAAATAATTTAAGGAGGTAATGAAAAAATAAACACAATCATTTTAGAACATTACATATTCTTCCGGTAACCTAATTTCGATTACACCAAAAGCAATCGTAGATCAGATTTATGATCAATGAAAGTATTTATAAATGATAGGAAGAAATTAATTATGGTATTTTGGAAATTATTTGTGGAATATTTTTTTTAAATTTGAATATGAGAGGAGAGTGGGTGGCCTTTTATAAGTGTTGTGAGTAGAACAGTTGTATTTTTTTAATAGAAAAAGGTGTACCTATGATTTTCACATGCTAAAAGCCTCAAAAATGGTCTTTTATCATAAAATATAGGTTTTATGGTCCAAATATGGCCATAAAATTGGTTATTTACACGTTTATTGGTATTTTTACCCATTATAATGTTATTGTAACCCCATAATCCCTAATAAACCCATTTTAATATTATGCAAGAAAAATAATTTTTACTATTTTTAAAATTATTTATGATAAAAAATTATGCTGAATATATTAGATAATATAAATTAGGTGGTTAATAAATTGGAAATCCATTTTTATAAATTCAATTCACAGAAGTGGAAAATTGTAATATGAAATTATTCTTATAGAAGTGATGAAAAGGTAGTTTTTGCAAGAACAAAACATTAAAAAGTTTAAAAAGATTTTATATGAAAATGCAATAAAAAATTAATTCATATGAAATGAATTGGAATAATTGATATATAATTATACTACAATTACTTAAAAAACTATTTTAAAATAATTTTGAATTTTTTAAATGATTTAAAAGAAGTGATGATTCTAAATGAAAACACAATTTTTCGCTATTAATCAAAAAAAGTATCATTTCATAAAATTTTCAAAAAAACACCCCAATATAATTTAAAAATGATAGTATAAATATTTCATTTGCTTTCCATATTAATCTTTATAATATGGAAAAAATTAATTTGAAATAAGTGTACAAAATGAGATTAAATAACTTTTTATAAAAATAAATTTTCAAGAGAAAAATTCTATTTATTTGTACCTCTTATCTAGAAAACATATTACATGAATTTTAATCATTGGATTTAATATATAGTACATAAATTTCATTTGAATATTATACCAAATATGTATTTTTCAATTTATTGAGGTAAAATTTAGTTGTGTGAAAAATAGTTGTTCATAAAAGATAACCCCTATTCTAAAATTGTTTTTATATTCATTTATAATTAATTATTCACTAAATAATAAATTATGTATAAATGTATAAACAATATATTTCCTTTATTTTGGTAATAATTTTCATATATTCCATTCTAATGACTATGTATTAACTAAAATATTAGATAATAATATTTTAATAGTATATCACGTTTCATTTAATCTCAATGCTATGTGTAATGTTAAATAATATATGTTTTGTGTGTAATTAAACATATTAAAAATATAAAATTTATTAATTTAGATAATATCATGGTAAAAGATCCTATACACCTTAAAATTAAATTTCCCTCCAATTCATTACTTTGGTACCAATAAATAAGGATTATTCATCCTAATTACATTCTCAGGTTCTAATGTAACTTCCTCAAGCTGTTGGTTTTGAAAAAAAATTAACAAAGTGAGTGGTATTATATAATATTAGTTTCTATATATAATCATTAATCTCTACTGGTAGTTCCTCATAATAAAATGCATACATCATTTTTATGAACTATGAGTTCATTACATGGGATTGATCATCTATGTACTTCCTCATGAGAGATAGCTAAAACACATCATGAACTTGGGTGATGTTCAGTGGAAGTTCTAACCTATATAATATGGTCTCTATACTATCAAGAAATTCAAAGGGAAAATATACCCATGGCTTAAATAACCTTTCTTCTTAAATCTCAAACCATTATTTAATGGATAAATTCTTATAAACAACATTTCAGTTATATCAAATATATGTCTTGTTGATTGTTATGAGTATAAATTTTGAGTCGACATTGTTATAAAATTATGTTATTTTGAATGGGTATAACCATATATACCATCTCTTCATCTATCTCAGGCCCCAATAGCTTTTAATTTGTAACTTAACCGAATTATATTGAATTTTTACTTATCATTCAATATATATCCTCATAAGGATCTATCCAAATCCTAAAGTAAAAGCTATTGTTGTCGGAAAACTCAACTTGAAATTGTTTTCTTATCCCAAATACCTTTTTAAATTCATATTCAATATAATAACATATCTTCTTAGGTTATGAATTATACTCTGACACTGACCATCTATATAAAAATGATGTATAGTGTTGAAAATCAACTCTGTTTCAAAGGATTACAATTCCCATCAATAAAACACTAAGCTAATCCTCATATCTATATTATAAATAATTTAATTTTTTACTTCATGAAACCTTTTAATCTACTTAATGTATATATAAACAAAAATATCTAGATATAAATATACTCTAATACCAATTACGTGTGATAAATTTTTATAGTGATCATCTAAAAACCATATTTACATCAACATAAAAAATAACATAATCATAATGGTTATTAATAACATTAATAATATGTCCACAAATGTTAAAGGCAAACCTACTCAAATTAAATTTTCACTACATCAAATACAAATCCAAAGTTTTGTGTTGCTATTAATTTCTATCAATATTTAATTAATAATGGAAAAACCCAACTACATAAAACATGATAAGTGCTGTCATTTATTTTAAAATTTTTATCATCCTAGAAATAATAAATCAATTATGCTATCAAAAAATCATATTTAAATATTACATAGTGAAATATATTTGTACAAAAGAAAATTAATCTTTTATTCTATTAATAGGATCTTATCTTATTAAAATGCATTTCCAATAGAATAATGAGTTCTTCCTTATACTGATAGAATATAAAATTTGATTTCATTATTCTAGAATCCATGTGTATGGAGATATTCAATGCTAAAAATCACCTAAAATTTATCCAAAGGGAAAATAATAATGTTCTTATATACCTACTTAAAATAAAATAAAACATAAAATTCCTAACTAAAGAGTGGTGAATAAGTGTTCCCTAATGATCACACCTAACTTCCTCAATTTGTATTACACAATATTTCCCTTTTTACTTTTTCTAAATATGTTATTGTGGCTTATCATCCACATTATCTCTTGGATTGGGGCATCTATTTTCATAATTATTAAACTACATACACATGGAGAACAAAAGTGTGGGTGTTTCATTATATGGATATTTCTCTATATTTTTTCAATATCTAATTAATTCCCATCACATTTCCACTCTTATATTTTGTGACCTTACTTTATAAAAATAAAAATTGTTGTAGTTCTTTTATGTAAATTTAAACAATGTTTCATTTTGCACATTGATCATAATGGAAAGATAATCTAATTAAATCTATGGTTTTTATACATTCCCTTGAATTTATTCAATCTTTTATTATACAAACCATGTGATTCAAGGGTGACACAAATCGCAATTTCTACCATGATAGAACCATAAAAAATTTCTTCATAACTATTGAAGTCCCATATTTATAACCCCCATTAGTTACATTTTTTTGTTTCATTGAACAATATATCATCTTTACATATAGGTTTTATGATAATGTAAAAAAATTAAATCACAAGTCCTGTAAGATATTCCTTATTGTAAACAAATGATTTATCATCAATCTACTATTTCTCAATGTATCCCTTCTCAATTTTTTTACAAAAATTGGGAAGAAATTAATTATTTAAAAATAATATCATAACCTCATGAAAGTATATAGATTAAATTTCATAATGTTGTCTCATATTCATATTGATATTCCACCAAGGATTTACCTCTCCTTCAAAATGATTGACTAGAAAAAATCACATTTTTCTCCAAAAAATAGAAAATAAAGAATATCATTTCCATAGTATATATCGATTTCATGAAACCTATTTTATTAGAAGAACCACTAATAGATGGTGGATGTATCCTCATAAAGTATTCACCAGAAACATGTTCCCTCTTTTTATAATTTGGATATTAAACATGATTCATATATTTCTTTTGTGAGCATAGTAATGATATTTTTCATTCCAACTCCCATAATATTATGTTTCTCAAGATTAATGTTAGTACATTTTCTGTTACATTATGCATTAACATGATTCATTCAGGTTAAATAATTTGAAAACATCTAACATCATAGTATGAGTAATAATACTCATTGTGGGAAACCACATAAGCATGAATAATTACTTATAGGATGTTTAAATAATGACACATTTTTTATAATCTATTGAACCAGAGTTATGAAATAAAATATTCATTGTCATTATTTAAAAACTAACATTTTTTCATGAAGAGTTTTTTAATTTAGAAAAAAGTATCCTTCATGAGTGTAAAACTAGGTGTGGATAAATCTATGTATTTTTCCACTAGGTGATGATTGAGTCTAGATCAATTCTCCATTTTAAGAGTTATTGTTCCTAGGTACCTCTTTACCAGAGAATAATCCATCTTTAATATCAAAACTAGAATGTAATTTCCTAGAAACCACTCTCTCTATCCACTACACAAACCTAGGACACTTTCATATACATTGAATATTCCTTATACGTATTTATAGATATATCATTAGATATATAAATATAAATATCACTTGGGATCTAGAAAAATTAATCATATCCTAGTTTCCAATGATTAACTAAACCTTTCATATGATACCAAATATAAGGGCCTAGTCTCTTCAAATATGAAGAAAACAACATTATTGCGATTATTCAATGCATTTCATAAACACATGCCTATGTAACATTATAGTTTTGTTTCATTGAATACTAAAAACAATATATTATTATTAAATGATATATATTTAACATATCCCATGAATATCTTATCCTATAGTACACCTCTTAGTCATACCCTACATAACCATTTCTTCATCACCATAGGAAGGAAACATAAGAAAGGGTGATCTGTAATGCTTGATAAGGGTAAAAATATGACATATAAAAATATGATCAAATGAAAAATATTATAATCATTAGGGAAAATATCATGAACATAAATTATAAATTGTATACACAACATATCAGTGATCATATATAAGATTCATGTCATATTACTTTATCATTTTAGAAAACATTCCAAATTAGAGTATGAAATAATCATAAATCAATCATGAATCATAATATTATTTCATAAAATTATTTAATTGTCATAAATATATTAAAAAATTCAAATTTCAATATTGAAAACTAAGACCATAAACATAGAGGATCATGACATATAACATATTTCCCACTTTTGATAGGAAGTACCTTTTTCCCATAGTAGATCAGGAGTCACCTATTCCCCACAGTGGATCAATGCCACTGAATAAATTTCCATTTTTATATCATGATATATGAATATATTCTAAATTAATTTTAGTGATATATTGGTCCCACCAAATAACATCTCGACATGGGAACCACTCACTGGGGGCTTGATTCAGACTTCTATATTACCTGATGAGTGTCTCCTTATATACCAAAGGCTGGAGACTAGTAGTGGGGATATAATATTGATCCTAGGGAGACTATACCCGTTTTTTCAGAGTAACAAACCACTAAAAAATAAATAATAAATATAATATAATCTAAGAAAATATGAAAATACTAGTATAACAAGATGAAAGAAAACTAGGAATAGATTATCAAAACTAAACAATAGATATTCCAATTAAAAAGTACGTGACGTGTTTCAAAATTAAAACTCAAAAGTATAGGTAATAATGACTACCATGCGGGTACCAGAACACATGTTTCCCCCCCTTCTATGCTAAATCTCTATAAGTCATATAAAAAATGTAATTATTCCTTTTCATGTCATGAAAAACATGAAAGATATTTAGATTTCAATCAGCCAGCTGAAGTAGGTGTGAGTAAAATTCAATTAAGCACCACCAGTAGTGTCTAAAAAAATGAAGTCAATATTTTTTTCCATTGTACATATAATAAAATATTTAAAAAAATATTCTTCACAATTATTCAATTATCCTTTATTTAATTACATAAACCAAAGGGTTCACTTGGACACTTGAACCACACTACCAACATCACCCATGCCAGAGTCGAAATCATTTAATATTTTCAATTGACAACTATTTTAAAAAAATTATTTTATTATCCATTTTCTTTCAATTTATACTTTGAATAATTGGAACCATATTCCAATGCTAACATTTTTGTTATATATCTTCATGTCTATCACCCTGTCAATATATGGAGAATCAATCATTGTGTCACACCCCATGGGTATTTGGGGGATTAGTACCTCTCCCATATAAATTTTCAAGTATTCTTAAGGACATTGATCCTCACGGTCAAGACCCCATAGCTATTTGGAGCATCAGTTCATTTCCCACACACAACTCACAGTCAATCAAAAATGTGTATTTGTTGAATCAGTCTATGTCCCACACACATACAGCAATCAATCAAATTTGGGTATTTGGGGCATTAGTTTGTTCCACACACTTGTATATCAGTCGATCACATATATCACATGTTCCAAATTATCACATTAATCATTGGAAAAATAAATTCATCACTTTTAACATATTCATATTCACATCTTTACATTAATTAATTAAATAATTGATTAATCATGTAAATCACTTCAATTTATTTATCAATAAATTGGGAACATCAATTCCATTAATCAATTAAAAAATTAATTAATCACATCAAGATTTTTATAATAAAAAACTACAATTAATTAATTCAATAATTAATTAATCAAATTTTACAATCCAAATATCCCCAAAATAATTGATCATTTAATTTTTCAGTTCACAATCCCTATAACACATTATTAATTTTTCAATAGATTATTCCAATTCAAAATATCAATATCTAGAAATTAATTAAGAAAATAATTATTCAAATTCATAATCCTAGTATCCATTAATTAATTAAAATATAAATTATTCCAATTAACGATCCTAATATCCTATAATTATTTCAACAATTAATTATTTCCATTATAAATCCCAATATTTCCAATTTCACAATCCCTTATTTAATTAATTTATGAAATTAATTAGTTTAATTTAAGAAACTCAATTAATAATATTCCAATAGAAATCATATAATTAGAAAATTTTAATTGGAATCAATACATTGGTATTTGAATAATAGACCACCTACATCAATTCATTGAAAATTTCTCACAAATATAAATCCCCAATTTGAGTGTAACAACAAAAAAATTGGATATCTAGAATGGAAATCTAAATCTAGGAAAAATGAATTAAGATACATCAATCCTTAATCTAGATCTTAAAAAATTGATGACTACTTAACTTAAGGAAGGTTAGAAGAATAGGAAAATAAATAGAGACCAACTGAGATGAGATTCACATATCATGAGTGGTGAGGATCTAAAATCATGGCTTTTAATTTCCATGAATGGTGGTTGGTATCCTTAATAAATTATATGAGATCCTCCAAAATCGAGAAAATTCGATTAGGGATAATTGGGGTCAATTTGGTGTAAATTTGGGTATTTTGATAATTTAAAATCATTTTTTAGTTTAATTTAATATTGATGCATAGTTTCCTAGGTAGGGGTGCATGATTTCTCCAAAAGTGGTGCACGATTTGAAAAAAGTGTGCCTTCTATTCCAATCCCCTCTACCTGGGTGATGGACTTGTGCTCATGGTCAAAAAAAAATCGTCGGCCAACCGTGTACTATATATCCTCCGTAATTTCTCAAATTTTCCCCAAAAACACCCTAATAAATGATGTAAAAAATACTCAAAAATTCAAAAATGAGTACCAGAAAATGAGCCAATTGTATCTCCAAAGAAAGTCAAAATCATTCAATCTCCCCACATTAAATATCTTGTATATGGGCCTTCCTCCCAATAATCTCAATGATTATGACTCAAAAATACTGAGCAACTAAGACTACATATCTGCTTCACTCCCCCATGCTTCCTTATAAACATATTCATGTTGCCATAATACCTAAACTATCAGCATGGTCTATACCCACATAAAGTTTTCACTATAATCCAATACATGTATCAGATTCTCCTCAAATGAAACATCTATCTATAGATCAATATACTCCACATATATCACATGATAAGGGTCTATATATTAACATAAAAGGTGTGATTGATGTAAAATGGCATGCCTATCATTGTATATTTGTGGTAAAACGAATCGAAATTCCACTATCATAGTTCTCTCTATAACTTCAAATAGTCCAACAAACAAGGGTTCAAACGTGACCTATATCTATTTCCTATAGTGACCAAATATAGGTTATAGCTAAAGGAACACACAATAACCCTATATAAATGATTGGCGTCATTGATGTCTATCAACATAAAACATTTGTCAAATTAGAGTTGTATCCAAAAATGTTAAAATCAGCTAAATTTATTTCGACATCACCTACATGAGACTTTGTCCCAAAAATACAAACTCACTATTCTCTATCTAGTATAGATGTGATCTTCATGAAATTCCATAATTTTACTTGTATGGTGACTTCTTAATAGCTTAGTGGAAACTATTATTATAGTTCAACTCATCCAAAGCTAGGTGCATCTCCCAAGACCCATTTATTTTTAAGAAACATGCTTCAATCATATCCTCCAGCACTTGTATAGTATTCTCTAACTTCCCATATATATAATTGTGGAAAGACATACTCAAAATAACCTTCTAATGAGGTGAATTCTATATGTCCTGCCAAAAGCATGATATAAATAACTATTCATGGTATAAAACAATATTCAACAACACCTCATGTAGATGTAATATCTCTCAAACATTCAAGTCAATCAATTGATCCTTAGAGAAATTCTCATTCACTTGTAATAAATGAGAACCCATATTAAAAGGTTCCATAATCATATAGATAGAGTCATTCTTTTGAGGTGTCATTGGGAGACCAACTATAAAATCCATGGTTACATCATCCCTCTTCCTTTTTTTAATGGGAAATGAATTTAGTAGACAACCTTTTTAATAATGCTCAACATTCACCTATTGAAAAATATAAAATCACATCACGAACCCTGGTATCATATTTTTCATATCCAGAAACCAGAAACACTTTCATAGGTAATTGTACATTTTGGTCACACCTGGATCGACCACTCACCTTGAAGAATTAAATTCAAGCATCATCTACTCCAATATACTCATATGAAAAACAACATAGTTAATGACATAGATGGACTTCATGTCATATATTATCCAATCGATATGTGAATCCGCACATTTATGGATTTCCAACATTGTCAGTAATTTGATATGCTCATATTTTATATCCCTTATCTGGTTCAAGAGTGTAGACATCACTGAAATTTATATGATATTTATGTAATCTCGAACATCCTTAAAAATATCATGTATCTTAGAAAGTAAATTCATCATCTTCCACTCAACACTAGACTCATGAGTAACTCGATTCTGTGTCTTCCTTCTAAAAGGGTAAGCTAAACTATTTCCTTTCACATTCATATAAGATAGATCAAAATGAAAAGACTTCATATACTCAACCATGATTAGCTACTATAGATTTCTTCCATTCAACAAAAGTAAATGATTTATGATCTTATGATCTATATACATAGAAAACTTATCTCTAAATAGATAATGAAACCAAAACATCAAGGCATAAGAAACTATAGGAATCTCGAGGTCATGTGTTAGGTAGTTCCATTTATGTAGCCTCAAAAACCAAGACCCATATGCCACAACTCGATCTCCATTCATCAATATGTATCAATGTATGATCCCAGATGCATTACAAAACATCGTATAATCCTCAACCAACATGACTAAGTTAAATATTGGTGTTGATTTCAAATTATTCTATTGATCCTAGAAGTAATTCTCACATTCTGCCCAAAATTTAGACTTTATACCTATCTTGGTAAATCCCATATGTAGTGATTATATATGAGAAAATTCTTGTATTAACCTCCAATAATATCAATTTTACCAAAAAAAGCAATGGATATTGAAAAAATTCATGGAATACTCCCAACAGACCACTCACTAAAAATTACATGGTTCTATAGATACACCTTAATTCCAGATGATGGACCCATTATGTGTACCTGATCAATCCAAAACTCTCACATAGATATATTAATATATTAATAATATTGTCTCAATATACTAAAATCAAAGTGAAGATGTTGGCATGATCTTCATGAGTCATGGAGTAAAGCAAGTTTTCATCCATGAAAAAAACAAAAAAACATATCCAAGTATAGAATTAAGATTATATTCATCAAAGAAATAAAAACATATGGTTTTTTCATTAACCTAAAAACATAACAGTGAAATTGTAAAGGACATACCTGCTTCCAGAAGCAGTCTTTGTTATATCATAAGGTAAAACTCCAAACTAATGATACCATTATCTCAAGTCAATAATTGAGAAAACTTAATCTCCCCTCATATTATCAAAGAAAACATGATTATGGGGAGGCAGATACTAGTTTTTTATAGTGATTTGGTTCAAATTCCTGTAGTCAACACATAAGTGCAGAGTTTCATTGGACTTCTTTACAAACAAAACAAGAGAACCCGGAGGTTATGTACTCGGATGGATAAAACCCTTTACCTCTAACTCCTCCAGAAGAGTCACACATTTATGAATCACAATCGATGCCATTTGATAAGGTGTAATAGAATATAGATCATCCCTATAACAAGATAAATAGTAAATTACACATCTCTCTTAGGTGATAAATCTGAGAATACATCGAGAAACACATTGAAAACCATATCCACTACATGTGGAAAGACATACATCTTAGAACCCCCATCATCCAAAAACAAACTAGAAACCAAGGAATTAACTCCCTTCGTTTCTGATGAATAGGCCCCAGAAAACACGCACTGATATCCCATTATCTATGGTATACATAACATTAAACCACATGAGACGTAAAATTCACTCTCATGTGATAATGAATAATGTGGGGTCTGAATAAAACTCACCAATCCATACCAAAAACATTTTCAAAACCTGACATTTCATGAATATAAATATCCCACCAAAAACAACACTCCCCAAAGTAAACACAACACCCTTTAAAAAAAATAGATGTCTCTCAAATATGCTCCCAATGGTGTATCTATCATCAAAAACCCCACACATAAACTACATATTCGGAATTAAACCATTCACATGTTGGGAAGTTGTAAAATAATGAGAGTCATACATATCAAATAATGTAGAAGATAGCATATAACATACAAGAATATTACCTCTCACAATAAACTGTACAACCTTGTTATCCAAAAGTCTAGGCCGAATGGATTTTGACTTTCTCACACCTCTTTCCAATGATGAATTCTATGTCCCCTCAGATGAACCATTCAACTGATAAAAGTGATATTTCATAAATTACTACATCCACTTCCTCTACCACATAGTCTATTAGAAATCTAATTTCCTGACTGATACCAGGCATAAGGTCACTTACTTGTACTTTATTTTTACCTATCTAGTCTATCACCACTCATTAGTCATGGGTTCTAGAAGAGAATCTATAGATAACCAGTTGTACTACAAGGTGGGAACTATATGAGTGGTTGGTAACAATTTTTATTAATGATACCCACTCCACCACACTCGTTCCATAGTACTCAAGTAATATATAAAGTAAATGTTCCCTCTATCTGGGTTTTCTGATTCCCAACGCACTAGCTAACATTGTCATAGAGTGGGTTCCTTCTCTTGAGATCCGTACCCTAGGACATCCTATTGGATGCACCTATCCATAATTTGATTACTCCATCATGTTCCCCTCTGGTATGATATCATTATTCACCATGCCTTAAAACATCTTCATCCTGAAGATATTCACTTGGGACTTTAATTTCACATTAAATTGATACCAAAACAACTTTTCCACAGTAGAAACACCCCAATACAACACTAGAAAAACGAATTTTAGATCTATAAAACATCAATCATAGTCCATCATAGACATTCTCCCCTAATTTAGAATCATCAACTCATATCCTCTCTCATACCTAATCGCCTCAGGGAAAAGGATATCCAAAAACCTCTTATTAATGTTTCTTAATTACATTTTACGAAGATATATATCCAAAGTTAGGATGTACCACCAAAAATTTCCTTGACCAAATAATATATAAGTACTAAATTTGACTCTCTTATTAGTAGGAGGTTATATAAGTTAATGTAGTTTCTTGATGGTCTCAATCCAAAAACTCAACTAACTCGGGTTTCTATTCTCTAGTGAATGTCAGATGATGTTTCAACTGGAAATACCTCTTCAGATTATACATGATTTTTCCAACCCTCCATTGGCTACATAACATCAATTAAATATGTTGAGAAAAGTCCTCTCACAACTTCTCTTATACATCCTCACGAAGAACTACTAGTGCCATAGGCTCTGCTAATAGAAGATCATCTCCCACCTTGTCCTCTTGTCATTTAAAAAAAATAATATTCATGGGGGTGCATCTATAAAATGTGAAACAATGGTCCTAGTATAGATAAAACCACATAAAAACATTTATATAATAGTAAAATCATAGTACTGTACCACAATTTATATCCTAAACCCTGCCCCACTGAGTCAAAGCTAAGTCATTATCATCGTGCTTACCCATCATACATATAGTCCATGGTTAACAAAGGTTAAAATAATTCTCATAATTCAACTATCTCATTAGATACAAATATGTTCATATTTTTCATCATTTAAAATTTTATGATCATGTAGGGAAATTTTTTCTTTCATAACACTCATGAATGGAAAAAATTCAGGTTCGACAATATACCCGTACCTGTTTTTCCATGCGTGCCTAAAATGTTATTGCCACAAAATTATCATGTGATATTTGATTGAAACATGTATAAAAATCTCTCATATCATAATGGGACACATGTAAAATCTCATAAAATCTCAAAAAAAAATCACACCACACCACAAGTGTGCCACTCGATGCCAAATAACATCAACTATAACATCATACATCAATAACAATAATCCCAACTTAGGTAGTTGGGTTTCCCTTGTACATGGGTTAGATACTCCAATGAATGATCTCATGTACAAGAATTACTCTTCCTAGTCTCATGAATTCCTTTCCCAAAATTATTAGAAAAAAAAAATAAAAAAAAATTGGGATATGATATAACTTTGTAACACCTCGATATGCACCGCTACATTACCTCATGTGTGCCCTCTCATACGCCTAAGGCTACTATGTAGAAGGAATAGTCTAATATCTATAATAGGGAGACTATACCCTATTATCATAGTAATGCACCAATATATAATAAATAAATAATAACCAATAATATAAAAATATCATAAAATACAAGTATCAAAATATGAAAAAAAAATGAGAATACAATATCAAAAATGAATAGAAGATATATTATTCCATTGTTTGTGTCACGTTTCAAAATGGAAACTCAAAATTAAAGACAATAAAAACTCCCAAGAGGGTCCCCAACCATTTATACATCCCTATTCCATTCTCTATAAAAATTAACCAACTAAGACTTGACCTTTTCCCTTATCATATCCAACAAAGATGGTGCCTATTTAGGTACGAATCTAGAAGCCTGAGAAGGGGGTCAATACAAATCAGTAGGCCACCAACAATGGAATATAAAAAATCAAGTCAAGATAGTGTATGTTGTTGTACAAATAATAAATTAAAAAAAATAATGTTACTGGACCCAATTATAATTTTTTGTTGTATAAAACACCCTGTTCCCGAGGACACCCAAACCAAAATATCTATTTCTGACCATATCAGAGTCTAAAAAATTTCACATTTTCATTTTACATTCATTTAACAACACTTAAATAATAATCCATTACATTTTAATTTATAATAAATTTAATTAGAACCGTCGTACAATTCCAACATTTTGACTATAGATTATCATGTATATCACCTCATGAGTAGTTGGATCATTATCCCCTCTCTCACAACTCATGGGTATTTTGAGCATCAATCTCGTTTCCATACATTCTTTCATCTATGAAAAGGGTCATATAACATCATGGTTAAGACCTTGTTGGTATTTTGAGCATTATTACATGTCTAATACCCATTTTTTAATCAATCACAAAAGTGTATTTAGGGCATTAATATGTCTCCGACACTCATATATCTATAAATCACAATGGGAATTTTGATAATTATTCAGGGGCCTACAATTATAAAACAATAAATAACATATATATCATGTACTATAATATCAAATTAATTAATTTAACAATTAATTATTATCATTTATCAATTTCTTATTCACATAATTCCATTAATTAATTTAACTATTAATTCATCACATCAATCTTTTCAATTAATTAACCAATTAACTGGTCAGAGAAATTCTATAAATTATTTAAACAATTAATTAATCACATTAATAATTCTATAATCATAACACCATCAATTATTATATCTACAATTGTTTAATTGAATATCCCAATCTTAATATCCTCATAATTAATTTAATAATTTATTATGTACTTCACAATCGAAATAACCCATATTCAATTCAAAAATCAATTATTCCAATTTAAAACCCCAATATCCAATAATTAATTTAGAAATTAATTATTCCAATTAAAAAACCCAATATTCAATAATTAATTTATCCATTAATAAATATAATTCACAATCCTAATGTCCCATAATATATTTAAAAGATAATTATTCATATTTAAAATCACATTATCTAATATTTCACAAAAAATAATAATTAATTTATGAAATTAATATATTCATATAAAGATACTAAAATCCTTATAAAATAATATAAATTATACAATTACATAAATTAAATCGAAATTGATACTTTTTTATTTTAATAATAGACCACCTACCTCAATTAATTTATAAATTTCTGGCAATAGAAATCCAGAACTTGTGCAGAATAAAGGTGAATAATGAAATCTAGAATGAAATCCTAAATCCATAATTATGAAAATCAAGATCCATCATACATAGATCTAGATTAGAAACATAAGGGAAAATTCCTTTCTGAAAAGTGAAAATAATGGAAAACCAACCAGGATGAGATTCACATACTGAGAGAGCATCAGATCCTCTATCAAGGAATTAAATCCCCAATAACAGAGATATAGAGCCTTTATAAATCATATCAATGCCTCTAAAATTGAAATAATTTTATTATGGACGATTTTGGGTATATTTAGGGTGAATATGTGGGTTGAGGATGTTTAAAATTATTTTTATAATTAATTAAAAACTCTTTCACGGTTTTCATTGTAGGGTCACACAATTTTGTAAGTTATGTTCCTCAATAATGTGCCCATTCTAAGGGGGTGGGGTGGATGGACTCTCTTAAAATGGGGAAATATTTGAAAAACTGTGCAATAGTCATGAAAATATCCTCTACCAGTGTTCACACTATTTTCTGGGATGGGGCACATGGTTTGGGAAAACTCTGCACCAACCATGAAATGCCTCTCCTTTTTCCAAATTTCTCAAATTTTTCCAAAACTCCCCTAGAAATAACCCAAAAAATTTACTCAACACTCAAAAAAACAGTACTTGAAAATGAAAAAGATAAATCTCTATAAATAGTCAGGATCTTACACACTCATCCCAAAATGAAATTCATAGTTATCTCTTCCACAAACTCATGAAATATTCCTTATATCATCACATCATAACTCAGGTAAAGAAAAAATATTCCTAAAATTTTCATCAATTCACCATAGAATATCACATGATAAATAAATGGGTTTTATAATCATTTTCACTATATATACATTAACCACCTATAGAATTATAAGGATCGAATCATTCAATCTCACCCCCTGTAAAAAATTGTAACATCAATGGATTTGATATTATATAGAAAATGATTTTGAATGATCACTTAGAGAATTTCCTTTGGAAAACTAACATTAAAATGTGAAAATAATTTTTTAAAACAAAATATAATTCAAAATAATTTCCTTTGAAATTAAAATTTTAAAATTACAAAAGAATCCTTAGAAATCATTTAAAACATCTATTGATTAAAATAATATTTTTTTTAATTGTATTTTCAGAACTATAAATTCATTACATATTGTGAAAATCCATTTTTTAGAAAATAAAATTTGAATATTGTTATTAAATATTTCAAAAAAATGAGTGGTAATTACGATATAAATTCCATTCATTCCATATACATTAAAGAAAAAATTCCTTTAATTTATCAGAAAAATACCAAAATAAATTATTTGGAAAATGACCTGAATATTTGTTTCATGAATATTTAATAAGTAAGAAATTGGAAAATTTTATTAATTAAATTATTCGGTATATTTTAAAAATATTTTTAGAAAAATTGTTTCTGATGAAGAAGGAGTTTCAACCACAGATAAAACTAAAGATAGATTTTCTTAAAAAAATTATTTTATTATGTTTATTATATAAAGAGATGAAAATGATTGTAAAACATCTAATGTTGTTTCATAACATGAAAATAATAAATTTCATGTGGTTCTACATAGCTAAAACATATTATTTCATCATCATCATCCTAAACAAAAAGAATCCAGATAAATGTTGAGATCATAACATCAAATCCATAAATCTTATGTAACTTTTGAATTATAAACCACATTAAATAATATAATAAAAACAATATTTTTTTAAGTTAATAATAGGATATTCATGATATAACCTACTAAATTTTATGTACATACATCTCATAAAATAATATAGCTTCTTAATATAACTCATGTCCAAAATAAGTTAAATTAAAACAAAAATCCCTTTTCGATTTGTAAATAATGATCTTTAAACCCCATAAAAGAGTGATCCTTGAATTTAGATTTAAATACCAAATGTTTTAGTTGAATAACCATAATTTAAATTCATGTGCAAAATATAAACAATGTAGATGAAATTGGTATTGAATACAACATATTTGTTCACAAAAGTAAAAAAGTGAGATGAAGATCCCTTACCGTAAGTCTCAAAATCATTCATATACATATTAGACTCCTATTTAATTAAAATATTTCTTTAATAAATATATAAATGAATCATAATTCTATATATAAAACCATATACGACATAATTATTATCTATTATTGTCCATCTATTAACAAGTCATTATTAAAATCTTATTTTGGGTAATAAATGATTATTTTTTGTGTATGTTTTGTTTTCTTATATCCAATTAAATTGGAGATGGTTCTATCCTATCTTTAATGTTAAAAATTATAAAATATACTATACATATATTTTATATTTATTTATATTAATCGATAAATGTTAGATTTAGATAATGAAATACACCATTCATGGGGACGGTAGGTTGTACGTACAGATGAACTCAGTCACAATTTTCTAGACAGATGAAACAAAATAAATGTAAATAATATATTACCTTTACAAAAATAATTTTCATTTCATATATATCACATATTATTATTTAAATTTGTTTTTAATACCAACCATTTTAAGCGTACAGGAATAATGAACCATATTTCTTTGTGATACTGTAGTCTACCATATTCACGAGTAACTTTATCATATCACACATAAAATGGAAAGTAAAAAAGGTAATTTATCTGTATACCTTTATAGAAGAATTTTTATGTTAATGATATACTATATATATATTTGTGTGTGTGTGTGTGTGTCTGTATTATTCCCTTCATCATACCCATCCGTGAGAGTTGTTGATTGAAAATGGGTATCATCAGCTCATGATCGGGTGGTATGCTATACACAAGAGAGACGTTATAATTTCTAATTTGATATATTATTATATGGATGTAAATCATTAACATTTTATATTAATGAATTATTATATTTAATTTAATAATGTTAAAATATTATACATTCTTATAAATAATTAAATGATGTGGAAAAAGAAACAAAATAAAAATGACAGTTAAAGAATGTTACGTATTCTTTGGGTAAACTCCTTTGGTTTGCACCAAAATACAGAATCGATTAGTTTTATAAAAAAATAAGGATTGTATAAAAAATTATGGAATTAAAGAATTTATTTGGGTTGGTATTGGATTAATTAAAAAACTTATGTTTAAAGTTGATATGAGAGAAGGTGGCCTTTTATTGGTGAGGTGAGTGGCATATTGGTAATTTTTTAAAACAAAATGGTGTACCCAAGTTTTTCACAATCCACAAGGAACAAAAATGTAATTTTTTTTTAAATAAGGAATAATAAGGTAAAAATATGTCCTGGGAGTAGTTGTTGTACAATTTTCATTGTCATTTTCCTCTTATGGTTATAGTTTAACCCCCTTGTTAGACCTTTTTTGACCTTAATTGTAGAAATTAATTATTAACTTTTTAACAATTAATTATGGAAAAAAATATTTTAAATTATAAAAAAAATATAAAATATTCAATTTTCCAATATATAATACGGTTTTACTAACTCAATTAATATATGTATTAAAAATTTATTTTAAATTATTCTTGAAGACATGAGGATGAATCGTTTTTTCAAATAAATAGGTTTCAAAAGTTTAGAAAAGTTTATCTCAAAATTAATCATGAAAAGTATTCTAATTAAATAAATTTTACTGCTAAATATATAGTTTGACTAATATTTTTTTAAAAGTATCATTAAATGATTTTAAGAATTTTAAATGATTTAAAATATATTAACAGACTTAAATAAAACCCATGTTTATTTTCCATTCATAAAAAATCTATTCTTTTCAAAAGGTATCAAAACATCACCCCATGTTAGTTTTTTAAAGGTGATGAAAAAAATTAAGTTTAATTTTTCAATTAATTTTTTTTGAAATTGGAAAAAATGAAATTTAAAATAAGTGAACAAAAGGTGATAGAACTTATTTTTAGAAAAAATACATATTCATAAAAGAATAGTGGATTTATACTTATCTTTTGTGAAGAAACATATAAGATAAATATTAACAATCTAACTTAATTTATAAAAAATACATTTAATTAAAAACCATAAAAAGTTATTTTTTATTTATTTGAGGTAAAACACTTTGTTCTGTATAAATATTGTTTTTTAGGAAATCATCTATTTTATTTTCATAGAGATTTTATTTTTATTTATAATTAATTGGTCACTAAATAATTCATTTAATATACATGTTTAAAAAAAAATTAATTGTTTATTTAATCTTATTCACAATAATAATTCTAAAATCGTGGATATAACTATTATATTAAAAGAAATTATTTTAATAGTATGTCAAGTTTTTTTTAAACCAATGTTGCATGTAAATCAAGATAAACATAGTGTTGCATAAAATGGAAAATATTATATTTATTAAATTTATTTGAAAAATAATTGAAAAACTATTAGGGTGTTACCTAATAAATGTTTTTAAGCCACCTACTGGATATAGTTGTTCCCATATAGGGGCATAAATCAATGATATTTGTTTTTTATATTTATTTTAAAAAAAATTTCACCATCAATTAATATGAGTTGTGTTTATTTTCAAAAAATATTTAAATATGTTACAATTCTTATTGAATTGAAATTAATATGTTAATTCTTTGAAAGAAATGATCAGTGTATAACCTTAATACTAATGGTTTCCTGTATCTTGAATATGCTTCAAAAACTACCTTCAATATGTTAATATGACACATTTCAATGATCAATAGTTTCCGTAAAAACTTGTAACCTTCTTCATATAAACATATAAAAAGCCTTCCGGTGACCTGAGTTCTTGTTATGTTCATTCAAAATTTTAAGACAAACACACTACTTCTCCTACTCTCAAAATCTATTCATTTAATCATGTGAATAATATTACATATACCTCTAATTATATTTTAGTCATCCACCTATAATAAAATATTTAATCATATTTTTAATTAAATACCTGAATGCCTTCCTTTCAATAAGAACAATCATTTTCTTCGTCAAAACCACTTATACCTGTAATATGTATAGAAAGACATTCATATTAAATTTTCATTGAAAATCATTGAATTATTCATCTTATTATACATGATAATCTAATTTATTGAATACTATATATTAATATATGTATTGTTGTTACAAATAATATAGTGTAAAATGTTTCATATAATGAAATTTTCTATAGATTCACCATCTTGGTGAAAATCTTACACAATCGAGATACACAATGTTAGGATTATAATTTAATTGAAGATCATCTTACATAGCAAAACCATGTTTAATATATTTTTTATAAAATAAATTACATAATATTCATATTTTTTAATATCATAAGGATAAAAAATATCATTAAATTCCAATATTTAATGTTATATGAATCGAAAGTTGTATAATTCCAATATAAGTATAATGGTTATATAACAAAATTCATATGGTTTAATTTAAGTAATAATAAATTACTCTGAAGTCATTTAGTGTAATTTTCATTAGTCATTAAAATATATAAAAATTCCAAATGGATATTATGAAGTCATGCATTGTATAAAGGTCATATGATGGAATCTCAAGAAACAAAGAGTCTTATGATGAAGTTATAAATTAACCTATTTTTTAAAAAATTTCAAATCCTCTTTATCATATATTAGTCAATATTGAACTCAAATTATTACAGAACTAATCCAAATCATGTCAAACTAACTCAAATAAACACCCAACACAGTTTAATTATGGAATGGAGGTCACATATAATGAATAACCTAACATCTCTTGAGTTTTATAATGATTTATGTATTGAAAAAAAAATAAAACACAACCATCATATCCACTTCATAATTATTAAATATTTCTAATATTGAATAATAGCACAACCTAGACGAAATTATTTAGTCACATAATATTATAATCAATGCTCATCAACGAAAACCCTTCCAAAAATATCTTTCTTTCAAACTATTCTTCTACTAAAGATTCAGTATCAATAATGTGAATTAATGAAAAGTTATAATTTATGGTGAGAGAAATATATACCACATATTCTTAATGGGGATGATATATGGTTTTGTTAAAGAAGAATAATGATATATGTAATTATGAAAATACATCATTACATTATCAAGCAAGAAGGGTTCACTAATAAATAGATAATATATTTTGGATGATGATTAATGAATGATAAGTTTTAAGTGGGAGTCGATGAGGTATTATAGATTCATTGATGAACTCATAGTTGATTATTATTATAATGTTATGCATCGTAATTGAATTTAAATGCATTATAAAAATAATAAATTATCAATTCTATTATTTTTTTGAGTTGAATTAGAGTGATTGGATATGCCTTCTGAATGATATAATATGTTGTGATTTGATTTTAAAAGGATGCAATTCTTTGTTTGAGGTAATAATTTTGAAAAGGGATATGGAATATACCATAAGAATGTAACATATTGAAAGTGATTGATCTCTCTATAATACATGATAATTATTAAATGATATATAAAATGAAAGCAGTGATAAATCTAAAAATTTAGAAAACCCCATTGGATTTAACATTTTTATGTGTAACTTATTTAATATGTTGTGTAAAAATATTTTTTTTAATGGGTAATGTACTTGGTCTTGCCTCAATGTATGGAAATTGGAAATGTTTCAGAAGTTATTATGATATGTAAGATTCTTAAGATGATACATAAGTGTAAATCTTATTCTAAACTCTATATATAATATTAAATATAGATTCTTGTGGGATATATTAGGGTTTATCGAGAGGTGCCTATGGAAAAGGTAAAATGAAGGTATTTCTTAGACCATGCATTATAGAATTTGGAAAATAATTATATCCCACCATGATTTTTAAAGAATTTTTTAAAGATTATATTTACAAATGTTTTTCAAAGTCAATAGGTGAAGTTACATTGTGACACAAATGATATTTGAATACTACTCATGTCACGCTATGATATATAAGAGTTATTTTCATGATATGTATGGGTTATAAAAATGTAAATGTTAATACGTAAGGGAACTAAGAAAGAATGCAATTTAAATATGAATAAGAGAAACGAAGATATATAATATATTTCTATGACCTGGAAGAATATATAGACCATGATTATAATATTTTTGACTGATAATATTGATAAATACAATAACAAATTTATTATTTGAGGATTACCAGGTAAGAGAAATAAATTTTTCTGGGGATCAATGTTAGAAAATTATTATATATTATTCAAAGAAATATAAAATTTTGTTATAGATATAGTAGTGAATCAACCTATGAAGAGTGTATTATTTAATGAGAAGAGATAAATAAGACCATATATCAATTATTCTATGATTAATTTTTCTCTGAAAATCATCATTGCTGAAAAATTATAGAAAGATTCATCAGAATATTGTAGAGTTACTTAAATGCGAAGAAAGTTAAATATGGAATACCAGTTGATATATATTTTTTAAAATATTAATTATATTTTGAGATTATGGGGTGAAAAAAAAATTATATAGGGTTAATTAAATGATAAAATTGAGAAGATCAACATTCCAAATATAATGGAATTTTTATAGTCTAAAAATTGAAATTATATTCACATGATTATGTAAATTTTAATGTTGGGTAGAGGAAACAATATTACATAATTAATATGTAGTGGAACCTATAACACAACGTAATATTTATATGATGTGTATATTTGAAGAAAGAGTTCAATGAGGCACTACTGCTACATAAAAATTTTTCATAGATGATATAAGATTATAAAGATGAAAAAGAATAATGAAGATATAGTTAGCTTATTTTGAGTTTAGATACAATAATTGGAATGCGTAAGATTGTTACATATTATCCATTTGATATTAAAGACTTTTTGGGGGAAAATATCATAACATTTGGTATATATATATCCGAGTGTATGTGGAACATAATATTTTTGGGTTATTTTGGAGGACCTTGTGTATATTGGAAATGATTGAAAAAATGTAATAGTTATGAAACTTTAAAAAAATTGGGATATAGTAATTAATTTTTACTAGATTTCATTTATTATTCAAATTTATAATATTTTGGAAATTTAAATCTCAGACGGATCTTGATTATAATATGGTGTTGATTCTCACATTAGGTTTGAAGAATTAAAAATTACACCATGGTATGTTATCTTTATCTTTTTTCCATGCATGTTGTGTTAATTAACTATTTTAGTTCACAAACTGATCCTTATATATTGAATAATATTGAAGATCATATAATTTTTTTTGGAAATAAAAAAATTAAAATATTTCAGTAGAATTTTTTCATGGTGATTTACTCCCCCTTTCATAGTGACTACACATTCCTTATGGTGGTATATAAATGGTATTAAATCTAACCAAGGTATCGAATGATCAGATATATTTTTTGTGTTTCAATTTTTTTCAAATATATGAAATACATATATTGATAATATTCAACTTGATTTTAGATGGAATGTAAAATTAAATATCATATTTTCACAAATGTGGATATTCAGTCATAAAATTAAAAACCATATTCGAAATATGAAAATAGGTTAAGAGAATTATTAAATACAAAATTGGGAACATCACTAATTAAATAAAATTAATGAGGTTTTTTATTTATTAAATAAGATGAAAATGAGGTTATTGATGAATAATTTTCGTGTTATGGATTGTGTGTTTATAGAGAATCATTGGATAAATTTCACTCGTAAATAAAAGAAAATTTGAAAAATATCCATGTTATATTATCACATATATGCCTGAAAAAATCTAGGTGTTATAGTATGGGGAATCACAATTGGAGTCATATTCTGAAAGAATTGAAGAAGAATCGGTAGAAAATTTTTCTAGGGAAAAACACTCTCTAAAAATTGATTAAAAATTTAAAAAATCATTAATGGTCTATAAAATAGTATTTTTTTATGGATTATGAAATACTATAAATTAATATGGATGTGTAAGTTGAGGTATTGTAAAATTATAAAGATAGTATCTAGAAATTCTAATATATTATTTGTGTCATTGATTACTACATTGAGGATAAGGATAAACATGTGACGGATCAGGAAGATGGATTAAATGATATAAAACAAATTCTTAAATATTATATTGTAAAGATATAGAATGAATTTGAAAACAAAATAAAATTATTAGAGGTTGAGAAAAATATCCTCTATTTGAAATCCTTGTGAATGAAGTTAAATAAGTAAATCTAGAGAGGGTTCATGTTATTTTATCACACAAATAAAAGAGAATATTTGAATCGATGCAGGTTTCCATGTAGAAATCATATTATAAATAGCCTATATAATATTGTAAATATATATTGAGAACATCCAATTATAAACATAATGTAATCTCAAAATCAATGGGGAACATTATCCCAAAAATGTGTTCTTTACTAATAAATTTCAACATAAAGTATATGAAACAAATAGAAATATAGTAAAATATGTAGGGATTAAAATTATAAGAAAACAACCACTAAAATAGGGGTGGAGGTTTCCACTATAAGGAATTTTAAATCACCATGGAAATATAAAAATAATAGTTATTGAGTTTTAAAAAATATGGGTAAAAATATTTATACACTATAAATGAAGTAAAAAATGAATAAGGTAGATTTTCCGAAATTGGTGTTGTGGAAGGATACTAAATGAAATCATAATGTTTTACCAATAGAATACTATTTAGGGAACGAATTCTATGAGAGAAGATCTAAAGTGATGTTATGTCCTACCAAACATAATAAAAGAATATAAAATGTAATACAATTTTCAATAAAAAGATTTGAACTGGTGAATTTTTTTTACAAATGGGATGACCCCAAAAATAATTTCATTTTTGATTATAAAAAAATAATTATTAAAATATAAATAATAAATACCAAATGTGATGAAAATAAAGTATAGAATTGATTTTATGTTTTCCTTAAGTTGTGGAAAAAATAATCATGTTAAAAAAATTGAACCCAACAAAAATGGAAGGATGTTTATCACAATAAAAATTAAGAGATACTTATAATTTGGAAGAAAATGGAATATCATATACAACAAAAATATATCCAAAAGTACTAATATGAATTATAAAATGGTAAAACAACAAGGATATTGGTTATAAATGATAAATAAAAGATTTTTTTGGTTGGTGAAACCGAAAAAGTGTAACTATGTGGAACCTGAAAATAGACTAGACACCCTCCTAATAAATTCAAGTCATTGTTACTGAGTTATAAGTATGTAGTGTGAAATAATATAAAACAAGAATTAAATCCATGTGAAATAATATAAATTTTAAATTAATATATTGGAATTCAAGATATTTTGGATAGACCATTTATAAATAGTATTGATGATAATATAAATATAAGAAAAAGAAATTAACATATAGGGGAATGTGAAAAATAATAGTCCACACAAGGATAATGCTAATTGCTATATGATGAAAATGCTACTCATAAATTTATATGTATGTGGAATAAATGTAGGACTAAGAATAAATTTTTCCCTCAAATTAGAATTGAAATAAAAATATATTTTAGGTGGAGATGAAATTCTAATACATAATTCTCACATTAATAATCAACCGAAGAGACATATTATTCCCATATATATAGTTGTTTTGTTTTTAAGTGGCTAATTCTAGGGGATGTATGAAAAGGGGGAATTGTAATACAATTAAATCCTTGAAACATAATGAGATATCCATTATATATTTCATTAACTGATATCATGAGGCCTCAATTTATTATTTCACATGATATTATGTAGGGGTAAACCTTCTTTCACTTGAATGATATTTATATATGTATTGAGTTTATTTAAAATGAAATGTTCCTTGAAAATATGTTTTGACAACCTTTATTCAGATAAATATGACTGTTATCAAAATCCTGATTGTTTTTTTATAGTTATTATTTCTAGTTTAATCACTAAATTTTATACACTTAGATAAATCACATAGAATTATATTTGACTCATTTATGACTCAATCCATTATATAAATATTTTTCTACACTTCTCACAATTTTATAATTTTTTATGAAGGGGGTATTTATGATTAAAACAATATATGAGGAGGTACATGAATTACATATACACCATTTTATTTAATATTAATTAGGTTGATATAAAGAGAAATAAATTTAATACATATTGACAGTTATATATGTGTTTTAGTTAAGATTATTAATAAAAAATAAAAAGGGGGAAACCAAAGAACCTACTGGGATATGATCATGGTAATTGACAAAACTTAGTAATCTGGATACTAATATTTATTAGGGGATGACAAAGATATGAATGGATAAATACATAACTATTTAACACTTGTTCCTAATAAATATAACAAGATAGCTTCAGGATGAATTAATAGAAGATTTTTAGATTTATGAAAAGACCTATATCTTTTGAAGATTTAATAAGTAATAGTTCACAAATAATATATATGATTATTTTAGAGATAAACTTATGATTTCAATCAATGTACAGTTTTGATATATTATTTCAGAAAAATATAACTCATATTTTTAAATAGGATGTTAACAAAATATATTATATACTAATCTTTGAAACTGGAAGGTTGAAAACACATCATACAATTATCATTAATGAAGGTTGTAACATTAAAATTTTAATATCTATTGGATAATTATTAAATAAGGTTAGTATTAAATTAATAATTTACTAGGTATTAGATATTAATTAACGTACTCAACATTGTGAACTCATATTCCACAAGGTTTTAGAAATTAATTTGATGATATTTTAAAATATTATAATAATTTATAGATGTTATTTAAGTTTTTTAAGTTCAATTAATTTAATTTTATTTTTCATAATGTTTTTGGATGATTTTATAAAATTATATGAAGAAATTATAAAATTTTTAGTTGAAGGTTATTATTTGAAAAATTCATTTATAAAATACTATCAAAAATTGTTTAATGATTAGAGCTCACTATAACATGTATCATTATATGGATGATATGTAAGAATAATTTTAAGTTAAATCAAAATAATTTAAAAATTCGTTGGGATATAACTATATCATTCATAACATATTTTATATTATATGTAATATGTTTATATCATACGTAATGTACATGTGTTTTCCTTATAATAGACTAATTAAAAACAATTAGAATATATTGATATATGTAAGAGTCTAAGGATAATTCATAAGAGATACTCTGAATCTAGACTCTGTATATAAGATTAAATCATGATGTTTCAAGAATACATAAGAGTTGATGGATAAGTATCTATATTATATGAAATAAAAAAGGTGATCCTTTACACTGTGAACAAGAATTTGGAAATGTATCATTCCACACTGTGATATGTAATTTAATTTTCCATAATACAAAAATGTTATTATAGTTTATTAAATGAAATATGAAACCCTTGAGAGTGGGAATAATGAAATTTGAAAATTTAAAAAATTCACTTTATAATACATATGAGTCAGTTTATAAAAATATAAGGGTTTCTACATTATATAAAATAACAATATATGGATACTTTGAGATCATTATATTATAAGAATTATTAAATGCAGTATGATTTGAAATGTATTATGTATTATATGGAAAATAATCTAATAATTTTAGGAGATATTTTTTATTCTGTAGTAGTGATGTACAATATGTTCATATAAAATTTCAGGACAAATAGTTTAGATAATGTAAAATATTTAGAGATCAAAGTCAGATGATGATAATATTTCTTCATGGAATATATAAAGTTATGATATTAGAGAGAAATTAGTTAATCATGACTAAATTGGTGAAGAAATATATTCATATATATTCATATGATCACTTCCCATTTATTCAAGAAATTTTAAAAATAAAAATTTGATAAAAAATAAGGGTTACCCAATCTAAATGAGTTAATCAGAATATTCACATGTATTTTGAATTAATAGGATTGATATTTTTTGAATACTAGTTAAGAAATTTTTATTTAATGAATAAGAATATTCTATGAATCATTTGGATAAATACCACTTGATTATTTTAAGAGAAAAAAATGAGAAAATATAGAACATCAAAATGATGATTATATTAGAATCTCTAAATTAAAGTGATTCTATGAAAATATAATTGTAGTTGATGAAAAATATTTTTAAAGTGATAAGAATGCAATAACCTGAACTTTTATAAATAAAATTTACATTTTGATTTAAATAAATGTCATATTATGTAATATGATTATGGAAATCACATGTTGTCTTTTTGTTTTATTATATCCAATTGGTTTTAAGATACAGTTCGGTATATTTATCAATGATATTATATCCATTTAATAGTGATCACATTATTAGTAGTATAATTATTGGGTTTTAACAAATCAAATTGACATAGACAAAGGAAGTTATGACCTCAACTAATATGATCATACCCAATGAATCCCATTTATAAAATCCTCCAAGGGATATATATTACACTTTTATTTTCCATTGACCATTCCCAAGCTAAGATAAAACAATATAAGCATCATATAACCCATTTATGAGGGAAGTTAAATCTCATTGAGATCACAGACCAAACCTTCTTTGTCGAACCACCCCATGAATGTCCCACCATCATGCATGTCACCCATAGGGTGTTTTCTCGTGTATTAAAGGGACATATATCAATATCCTATAAACATGAACATGTACATTATTTTATATATAATAATTAATATATTTCAATGTTATTATTTTTATATTATAAATGATATTATTTTTATTCAATAAAATAGAAAAAAATATTTATTTTAATATTACAATTCAATTAAGTAATTTTTTTGATGAATTAATGGTGTTTGGAAATTATGAATATTTTTTAAAAAATTACTATTATCGAATAATGTTTTTCAAATATAAATTATCATATAATTATTATGATGAGAATTTTAATTTTATTAAGGTTTTGAAAACTTTTATTGTCAAAAAACCAAGAATTTATAAATAAATATGGATTTTATTTAATATCTGGAAATTAAAATAATTAGAAACCTTTTTAGATAAAAAATATAATTTTTGGAATCATAAAATCAAAAATATACAATGGTGAATTTTTATAATTTTGTAATACATTTAGTTTTTTGAGTAAAAATTTAATACCACATAAATATATTTTGTGTATTATTACATCATTATGAAATAAAAGTGATGTAAAAATACCAAAAACGTTATCCATGACTATATATATGTTTTCACATTAATATAATATTTTTATGGTTATTAGGTTAATTTTATGAATCCATCATGTATCATAAAAAATTATTATTATATTAAAAGGTTTTAAAATAGTTTCTTTAAGAGTATGAATGGCCTCTACCTAAGAAATTTAATTAATTTATTAATTAAGAACATTGAACATATAAAATTTTGAGAATCACCCCCATTTTTCAGAAGCAATGGGATAAAAATCATGTTATGGTTTTTGGTTTCGGTTTTTCTAATATATAGATTGGAAAACCAAAATACTAATGAAATACACTCTTTTACATTATAAACCCACCAAATATCACATTTCACTTCCCTAAAAATCCTTGGAGAATATACAATCTCAACTAAAAAATCTTTGGACTCCTCCCACAGAACGCCAGTCTCTAAATAAGTCACTCCCAAGCATTTGGAGCCATTCACTCAAATAAGGGAGTTCTCTCTTCTCATTTACATTCAAACACTTCATTTATGTTGTATCTCTTAAATTATATTTGATTATCTTGGTATATGTACTTCTATATTCTTCTTATAATCAATTTAATTCATAATTGATTACATCTCCCTTTCACACTCAATGGTCTTCCCATGATCCTTTATGTAAACAAGTTACCATGGAAAAATATATTTAGTATTTGTTTATTTATTCATGTTTCTTCATTAACATGTCCCTTAAATTTCCTATTTATAATTTTGGAATATGTTTTTCATGCATATATTACTACACATTTGATTTATCTATAAATAAATACCCTTTTTTCTCTAATCAACCCATTTTTTTGGAATCATTAATGGACATCGTTATGATAACAACATTTTAGCACGAATTTACATGCCAAAACAATTATGTACCGAATAACGTACCGATTTACTATCAAGGGGGTTCGCATTTATGAACATATAAATTTTTATTTTGGACTTACATATATGTATTCTGCACTTATTTATCATGGAATAAATTATAATGGTCTATCATTCCATGTTGAATGAGTTGTGTGGCACACTTAAGAATGAGATTAAACTGAATGTGATAGGTCATCCTAGAAATATGTTACACTACAATGAATTGGAAAATGTATAGTCTGATGGGAAATCATATTGGGAAAAGGATTGAACCGATTTATTGTATGGGAATTTTTTTATCATGACTTCTTTATAGATATCCTTGACCTATGTTTATTATGTAGTGTTTAAAGTTGTTGACACATTTCCCATGTTAAGGTTATCATGTTATATAATGTCTCGTTATTAACGGTTATGATTTCTACACTTTTTCCCCTATTTATGTAACTATTATATAAAATTTATCACCTAATTATATGTTTATTCCTTTATAGGGATTTATACCACATACCTTTTTTATGTTTTTCCCTAGGCAATATCATGTATTTTTAAAATCCATGTAATTTTAAGAGAATGTTTAAGATGTTTTCAATAATCTTGTTTTATACAATGTTCAAGATTGTAAGATTTTTACATAATTACAAAGGACCTAATCCTTATCTATATTTATAGTTTTATTATTTTTAATTTTATGTAATAAATCATGAATTAATGTGTAATAAATAACAATGATCTTATAGTTGGTATCAGATAAAATTTTTAGTTAATTTTTGGATCAGTATTATTAAAACTATATAGAAATCCTCATGGATAAAATTAAATATTAGAAAACATCTATAAAATTTTTATTTTTAGAGTAATTATTTTATGTAGAAAATATATCCATGTATGAATACTATAGGTGGATGTGGTTCTAGAATAGATGTTCTTAGTGGTAAGAACTTGGACAAGGTGTGTCGTGCCTAACTCTTTGTAACTTGGTACACATCCACAGTCCTTGTTATATACCTTGTTTGACACTCCCAAGGCATAATTTTCCTTTAATTCAATCCAATGGATGTAAATATTATTAATCTCATAAAAAATAAATGTGACGGACAATTTAATTAATTCCCCTAATGAGATGCCCAACCTGATTGAAACAAGAATCACAAAAATTTTCCAGATACTCTCTCAATTTACTCAGGATATGAATAGAAACCTGTATTATTATGATTTTACAAATTTCCCTAAGAACGAAAAATATAGAATTGATATATTTCTATGACTTGTTCCATTGACTTTTGATTGATCATATAAACCCTTAATTACATAGCAATAGATCAACTCCATATAATAAATATTCTTCATCCTTCAATGTTATAAACATGAGATGGTTCTACTAAATATTTATAATATGGTTGTCGAATATGATTAATGGGGGACATTGATCAATAATACGAAGCATGAGGATGATATAAACGTTATTTTAGGGATTAATTCAAGAAAATGGTTTCCATAAATATATTACTCACACTATGTTCCATAAAATAGAATGATATTTCTTTTCCCCTAATAAAAATATGAAGAATATATTAGGGTGTATGAGGAAATATTTACATGAAATTCATGATAAACCTCTTTTATTTTTCCTTACCCATGAATTCAAGGGTGACTGCTTCTTTGGTGCGCTAAAACATAGTCTACAAAAAGATATTACAATCCACGAAATTCATAGATTTAAATAAATTTTTAGATGTGCACTAAAATATGACATGGATATCGACGAATATCAAGGGTATCATTGGGATAAGAAGGGGAAAGTGGAGTTTAATTTGGGTAGTCTAATAGTGAAATCTAAAATTTCTAAAGAAATAACCATCCCACTTGTCAGTGTTGTGAAAAAATAACCCCAAACATTCTCTAGGGAAATGAGGAAATTCTTTTTGTGCGGGAATGAAGGGCACCAAGAGGAAGATTACGAAAATGAGAAACTGCCAAATGTGATTGATGAATGTAAATACTTTTCAATCCTCAACACACAGTTAATTTTTTCAAATTAAAGGCTCCATGGCACATTGAAAACTAATTCACTATGCAAGTGTTTTTATAGAAAACCAACAGCCTCCAAGGAAGGGAGGGAAATATTTTTCCATTACAAATGTTGACGTGGATCCAAATAAAAAAGATTTGATAGGTATTATAGTTATTTATTTAAGAAAATTTATTGTGGCTCTAGAATCTTTTTCTATAAATTCCTTCCTATCAATAATGTTTACTATAACTATTCGAACACCACCACAAACCCCAGATTTGAGCTATCATGGAATATGATAACAGAGTAATTATTACATCCCATGAAAATAACACCTCTCTTGTAAAAATTTGTTGGATGAACTTCTAAGTGAACATTTTTATAATAAGTTTGGTGTAATTTGATGCAATCTTGGTCATGATTTGGCTTTCCCTATATAGATACAACTTCAATTCTTATAGGATCTAAATCATTCTCTGTATTATGAATCATCATCCGACTAAGTACAATTGATTAGAGGTAGATGAATCTTCCTCTAAACCCACATCATAACCATTGATATTATTTCCCTACAAAAAACCATATCTACCTAAAATTAATGTGTATATTTAATGAACCATATTTAAAGTCATGCATATTTTTATAGAATTCAATGATGTGTTTCCTATGAAATTTCCTAGACTTCCTCTAAACTAAGAGGTTGAAATTTAAATTGTGAGTGTAACAGGGGAGTTTACATTACCTAAGACTCAGTATATAATGGTTTTTGTGGATCCAAAATAGGTGAATAAATATATATAGGAGAATATAAATAATAGGTTTTTATACCCAAGTGATTCACCATGGAATTCATCAGTTCTTTTCATCATGTATGATGGGTCAATATACCTTTACCTTGATTATCAATATCTCAAAAATATCATGATTAAGAAAATGTAACCTCAACCACTGATTGATTACTATTTCAATCAATTGCACAGATCAAAATACTTCACCAAGTTGGATCTACGGTTGATATATTTCCACATTATGGTGAGGAATGAGGATATCCCCAATACAAATTTTCAGACATGGTAAGAGCTTTGTGAGTTCGTAGTGATGCTATTCAGAAGCACTAATGCTCTAAAATTATTTATGAACATGATGAGTTGATTCTTTAGATATTACCTCAAAAAAAATTTGTAGTCTTTATAAAGTATTTTTAATATACTCCAAACCCAATGATGAACATGAAGAGCATTGGAGCACTAAGCTAAAGACATTATAAATGGAGAAGATTTGTTCCTTGTACAAAAAGTGTGAGTTATTGTTGAATAAATTATCATTGTCAGGGAGTATAATCATAGTAAATTGGATATCTTTGGACACTTTAAAGGAAAAAATAAATTGAAAAATGTTCAAGGCTAACATCTATGATAAATATCTGTAGCTTCCAAGGATTATCTGTGTACTATCATCAATTTCTAAGAAATATATCTTTATTATCTAACCCTCCATCAAATATAATTTGGAAGGGAGTCAAGTTTTATTGAATTAATGATTGTGAAGAGTGTTTCAAGAAGTTGAAAATGAGGATTATTACTTACTATATTCTCACACTTCCCACAAGTGGATACCTTTTTGTAGTATTTAGAGATTCATCAAAGAAGGTATTTGGTTGTGTTATAGGGAAAAATGAAAAATTCATTGCATATACTTAAAGGTAGTTGAATGTTCCCAAACAAAACTACCAAAACCACAATATTGAATTAGATATATGTATATTTTATTTGAAAATATTATGGAATTAATTATTTTTGGAGAAGTTTAAAATATATATGGATCAAAAAAGCCTCAAATATAAATTCAGACATAAATTAATACATTTTTCCAAAAAAGATGGTTAAATCTAATCAGGGACATTGAGTTCTCAATCCACTACCATCCTGGGAAAGAGAATAAAGTGGATTCTACTATATGTAGATATGATCCAGAAATTCTATCATTGATGATAATAGAGTTGGATCTAAACTTCATTGATTTGGAAAATAAGGATATTGTAATCATAAAATAAGTAACATCATCAATATTTTTAGGAATTATTTCTCATATCTCTCTTCTATATAGTTTAAAGGGTTCTCAATGAAATGATGTTAGAGTTTAGAAAAAACTGTAAACAATAAAGAATGTTAAATACTTAGATATTAATTTAATTAAAAAGGAATAGGGACATTTGGGTCAATACATTGAGTTTCATTAAATCATTTTTTGAAAGAGGAAATGTTGGATGATGTACATTGTTCAAATTTCCCCAATCACCCAGGAAGCACAATGGTTTATCGAGATCTCCGAGAAAACTATTGGTTGAATAGTATGAAATAAGAGATCACTGAATAAAAAACATGGTGTATGATATTATAGGAAATGAAGGATGAAAGGTAAATTTTTAAGGGGTGACACAACTATTACCCATACAAAAATTGAAATGGGAGAACTTCACCATATACATTGTCATAGGAAATACAAATCCATCTAGGGGATGTAATGCCAAATGGGTTGTTGTGGGTCATTTTACAATGACATGTCAATTAATCTCAATTCAATGGGACTTACCAAAGGATCAAAATTCACAGATATATATCAGATTAGTGGTAAGGTTGAATGGAGTAAAAATATTGATTGTATCTGATCATGATCACAGATTAACCTCAATGTTCTTGAAAAGTCACCAACATGATCTAAAAACTAATCCGGACATCAGTACAAACTATCATCCTCAAAATTATGGCTAATAATAGAGTACTATCCAGAAACATAAGGACATGATGATATAATGATCAATTAACATAAAATAGGGATGTACCATCATCATCCTCTTATTGAGTTCTCTTTTAAAAATAGTTTCCACTAAATCACCCAAATCTCGTCATATGAATCCATTTATGGGATGAGGGGAACAACCCCATCACGTTAGGATGAAGTTGGGGAATGAAAACTACTAGGTCCAAAAATGTTTTAGGAAATAGTTGAAATGATCATGAACATTCAGTAGTACATCAATACTGATCATATTAGAAAAAAGATCTATGCGGACATTTGATGATGACACTTAGAGTTTGATGTCAGAGACATGGAATTCCTCTGCATATCTCCATGGAATAATGTCATGAAATTTGAGAATAATGGAATTAAAAGTAAAATAAATATCAGTACCTTTGAGATCATTGATTTAATCAGAGTTTTGGCCTGTCGACTTGCACTCCCACATAACAAAGCACAAATACAAGATGTATTTCATGTATCCCTCAAACGAAAGTAAATAAAAAATCCATCACATGTACTAAATCAAGAGCTGGTACCATTGGATAATGAGAATTACTATGAAGAGAACCCATATAAAATATAAGATTTCAGAGACAATGTTCAATGAAATAACACAATGTGCCTGGTAAAATTGAGGTAGAGAAACCATAGGGTTGATGAATTGATGTGGGAACCATATGAAGTAATGAATCAATGACAACATCATATATTTTATTTTAGGAAATGAAAATATCAAGAGGGAAATATCTTAAGGGGGATGATTTTAATGACCCAAACTATTATAAATAAAATTCCCCAATACATTTAATTAAATGTATTATTATGTAATATGGTTACTGAAAACACATGAAATTTGTTTCTTTATTATATAGAAATTTATTTAAATGGTCGTTAAGGATAATTACCATTGATGATATATTCATTAAAAAATGATTATATTATTAGTATCAACATATTGTTTTCACCAATCCAATTGACATAGGAAAACCATGTGATGGCCACAACAAGTATGATCATACTCAACGAATCATGATTATCAGAGATTCTGAGGGATACAGAATCATATGGCTCTGGACATTACCAATACCAAGCTGAGATCCAATTACATAAGCATGAAGAAACATATTATAGAATATGTTGAAGCTTATCAAGATTATGGCCCAAACCATGTTCACTGAATTGCCACATGAAAGTCCCGCAATTGTGTGACATAGACTTATGAAATTTTCTTATGTATTAGTGTGATATGTATCAACACCATTGAACTAGAATAATATACATTATTTTTTATAGAATAATTAATATATTTGAATCCTATTATTATTTTATAAATTATTTTCTATAGATTAAGTAAAATAAAAATATTGTTTTTGGTTCATATACAAATTCTATTAAGAAATTTATTTTGATGGATTAATGAATTTTTGAAATAAAACATATTTTGAAAAAATATTATTATTAAATAATTTTAATTAAATACAAATGATAATATAAATTTTATGAAGTCAATTATGATTTTTTATATTAGTTTTAAGTGAGATATTGGAAAAAAACAAAACCTTACATAATAAATTTAAATTTTTCTAATGTTAAAATTCACATTCTTTTTTATAAATAAAATATTTTTCTTGGTAATTATAATGTAAAACCTATCAAACGGTTAATTTTTCATAATTTTCCATGATAGTAAAATTTTTAGGAAAAATTTAAATACCATATAAATTTACTTTGTGTACTATGACATCATATTGACCTAAACGTGATGTAATAAATACTATAAATGGTATCTATAACCAAATATATGTTTTAATTTTAAATTATAGTGATTTTATTTTAAATATGGTTTATTTTATAAATATTTTATGAGTCTTTCAAAACCATTGATATATTTTAAGGATTTAAAATCATATCTTTATGGGTATAACTCACCTCCACCTAAGGTAGGGAGATATTTTGTTAATTTCAGAACCTGGACTTATAAAATATTGATAAACACTCCCAATTGGTGTAAAACAATTACAAAAACCATTGTATGGTTTGTGATTTGGGTTATTTTATTACATACATTCCACAACGTAAATAACAAATAAACCCACCTATTTTTCAATAAAAACAAAGCTAATATTTAATTTATCCGCATAAAAACTCTTTGGATAATATCCATACTCTTCCCTCACTCTCCAAAGTACTCCCAATGTTCCCCAAATCTCTACAGAAGCCACTTCTAGTGATTTGGAATCACACACTCATGTTAGGGATTTCCCTATTCTCATTTTCATTCAAGCACTTATTTTATGTTATGTCTCTTAAATTCCATTTTTTTATGTTGGAATATATTATTCCACATTCACATTAAAATAAATATAATTTAAAAATTATGAGATTCCCCTTTAACTCTAAATAAGTCTCCCATGATCCTTTAACTACACTTATTATCATGTAGAAATATAGTTACAATTCTTTTATTTATTCAAGTTTCTTCATTTTCTTTGTCCTTCCATTTCCAATTTTTTATATTGGGATATGTTTTTACATGTACCTATTACATAACATTTTCTATCTATTTCATTAGATACCCCTTAAATCTCATCGAACCATTTTTTATGAATCTTTATCTGATTCCATTACGCTGCCAAAATGCCACATTGATTTACCATGAGAAAATAATTATGTAGTAAATACCATTCTTGTTTCCTATCAAGGTCATTCAAATTTAGGCATATATACTTTTTTTAATAGGGAAATACATATAATTATTCCACACATCTTTATCATGGAATAAATTATAATGACTAATTAATTCATGTGGTATGATTAGTGTAGCATACTTAACCATGAGAATTAAATTAATGTGGCAAGTGTGGCCAAAATGATATATAGTGCCCCAATGAATTTGATAATATTTAGTCTCGTGATATGCCTTTCTGAGAAAGGGAGTGTACCTTATTCCTTTATGAGACTTTTTCTTTCACAATTTATTAAAAGGTAGCCTCCACAAATGTTTATGATGAAGTGTATTATATCATTTCCACATTTCCCATGTTATGATTATCATGCTATATCAATTCACGTTGACCATATTTGTGATTCATAATCTTTTTATTCTATATTTAAGTTCCTTTTTTCAGACATGTATCACATTATTCCATTTTTATTTCCTTAGTGTTATTTTTAGATCCTTCGTTTTTTATGTTTATCCCATGGTGGTCACGTACCTTTTTAAATGTCATGAAATTTTAGAAGCATGTAAATGAATTTTTCAATAATTTTGTTGTATGAAATGTTCAGATGTTATGTTTTGTACCTATCTGCAAAATACACTATATTACTCGATAATTCATGTTGTATTGTGTGTACTTTTATATAATAAATCATGAATTAATGTCTAAAAGGACCAAGGATTTTATAAAGTAGGATAGAAAATATAATACAATATTACTATATATATTATGTATAGAAGTAAAATAAATAAGTAAGAGTCTTATGAAGTTGTGATACTACAAAACCCAATTATCATCAATTATTAAAGAGAATAAAAAATAAGAAGAATAAGGAAGAACCATAATTATTACTATGGATTCGAGATATAGTGACTGACATGCCTGGAAATATAAATGATTATCCCTTTCTAGTCAATGACTATGATTGGTGAAGATGATATTACCATTTTGGGAGAATCGATCCTAATAATTATAAAATTTCATGTTTATGAGTGATTTGGGAGGAACATGTGTAAACCGATAGGTGCCTATATAACAAATCAGTCAGCTCACTTTAAAACTATTTGAAAATAGTTTAAAAATTTTCAGATATATTCTTTTATATTCACCAACATACTATAGTTGGTATATGTGCCTTGGACTGAACCCTAATTATGCAAATAGTAGATTTTGACCTTATGATTCATCTTTTTGAAAATATTATTGTTCATTATCAATTTATTTCATTTAATTCATGTGGTTTGAATTAATTAAAGAGTAATTAATAATATTAATATATCTTAACTGATATAGATTTTTGGAAACTTGGAGAACAAATTAAAAAGAGAATATAATTTCATAAAATGGGGACACATTGATTAACCATTCCCCTTTCTTAGGATGACTACACAGTTCTATAGGGAAACTTCATGCCTAAATGTAAACTCATATTCTATAATGAGGTTGATTATATTTAAAAAAACACTCTAACAGATTTTATTTTTCTCCCACAAAAACAGAAATATCATCACAAAGAACTGTAAATATAAAAATTCCCCATTACAAACTAGTATAGATACACCTAAAAAAACAACTAATCCATCTTTGGTGTAACATAATAAGAATTCATATCATGTCAAAATATATCCAAATACACATTATCATTCCCAAAATTAAATCTAAAATCCATAAAAATCAAATTCACCAATGAATAACTAACCAACACAGATAAAAAACAGTGGTCAACCTAACCTCTCAACAGAGAATCATTACTCATGAATCAATTTCATAAAATAAAACTAATTACTATAAATTTTTTTATCAATATAAAAGAAGAATATTTATAGAATCATATATTAACCCTAAAAACATATGGATAAATAAAATTACAGACCTCATGACCATAAAATTAACATCGACAAACGTCTCCAACATAATGTTTATTATGTCTATCATGGCCACTGTCTTGTTCAATAAGATATAGTGCACCAAAAATTTTCTACCTCAAATAAATATAAATACTAACACCATATCAAATGAAAAATAACCTTCCTATTTTTTTTAAAAATATTATCTCAAACTACATACAATAAATTAATGAGAAGAAAATTTGTAATGGTATCATTAAGAATCCTGAAATAGTAACAAGATGTTAGAAATAGAATTTCATCCAACTAAACCCAAGACTATACTCTATATAATCAGTTGAGAAGTCATGTATATAAATAATTGAGGTATCTATAGATGTTTGATCACCTAAAAAAGGCATTGATCCCAAATGTACATAAATAACTATATATGTCATGATGAAGCTCTACCTCAAAATAACTAGCTTTTAAATCATCCTACTTAATAATATCATGAAAAATAACAAAGTAGGACTATGAATATAAGAACAACTAATCCTAGATCTCCCTTGGAAATCGAATAAAAAAATCATGTTGGATTATTCATGTAATGACCAATAGAAACTAATTCATAAACTAGTCTTGAAACTATGTTTACCAAAAATGAAGTAATGTAGTAATCACCGAGATAAAATATCCACCAATACATACTTAATCCACTCAAAATTCCCATAACCAATAAAACAGGATTCTCTAACAACATCAAAATTAACTAAAATGTGATATCCATATCTTTTATCCAACAACCAATCTCATACTTTAAGACAAAAAACTCATATAATGAAAACTCTAATCACTGAAGACATACCAATTTTGTGTCCCATGGATTATCATCCATCTGATTAATAGGATAAACCCTATACTGAACAATTTTAGGCCACTATAAATGCTCATATCACACACACCACGATGTATAACCACAATTCATAGACATAGAGACAATAAATACATGACTAAACTCATACTACAGAAACAGATTTTATGAATACAAATTCAGTTACCTTATATATCTTATAATAATTTCTCATTTAAAATAATATATAATCATCAATAACTACTTGAAACTACATGATGCATGCCCGATACATACTATAGTTCCAAAAAAACACAATATCTAGGAATACTGTTCAAGTCTTGATTAGGGTCTTTGTATAAGATCACAGTGCACCACCCTATTCATATCCTTGTTTCCCTACTGTACTTCACATAGTGGATTCAAGTATACTGCTTCTATAACATCTAGTTCAACATCACATTTTTTCTAATTTAGACACCTTCTTAAATCACATCTTAGGATAACATGTTTTGATGATCCTATCACATAGAAACCTTTCCCAACATAACTTACATAACCATATGTGACACCCCAAACCCTCATCTAACAATTCAATGGTTAGAATTAAAAAACTAGGTTAAAAAACATAAGTCTGAGATTGAGATGTAAAAAATGGAAAGATTGAGGTAAATATACATAAAAATGTACAATATTCATTATAAAATACATTCATCCACTACATTAATACATCACATACAATTATATCAAAATAAGATAACATAAATTGATTATATTAAACCACAAAACCCTGTAAAGAAATACCAAAATATAAGAATACCTAAGGTAATGTATATGAATACTGATGCTACAACTATCTACTATTAACAATCTGACAATTGATAATTCGAACACTAACACTCTGCTGATTATATATATATATATGTGTGTGTGTTTGTGTATTTATAGGAAATGGAGTTGAGTATAGCAATACTTAATTGGATTCAACTCTAGAATCCACTTATATAAGTCTAGTTAAAGTATGGATATGGATTTGTAAGGGACAAGATAACCTAAACATACATATTACTTTACTGTAAAGTCCTCTCTCTTGAGATACCTTATAAGTAATGATAATATGACTCTCAAAATTTACAATTGTAAATATATAGTTGAAAACTCACACTAAACAAATCAGCCAAATCATGGACCCTTGAAAATCTTCTCATCTACACCAGTTTCATTTTCCTAACATTTCATGACATTAATCCAAACCATGAAAAATTATTTAATACTTTTATCATAATAATATTTGTATCAATAAGTGGGATGAGAGGTAAAACTCACCCAAATGGACATATATAATGAAAAATGATTCCTTTATAGTAGGGAACACCGATTCTTCACCAACGTAAGTGGAGATTCATTCATAGAATCTATCTATGTTATCGATGAAAAATATATATAATAGAGACTCACATAAACTCATTATCCTATTAGTTGTCACCACCTCCCCCAATAAAACATTATATTTCCAATAAATTTATTAATTTCACTAAAACATTCAAAGAGACATATATTAAGGCCTTTTATCATCATTCCACCAGATGAGGATAATATAATAACATATATGCCCAAAGAAACTCTAATAAGGGTTTATATCAACACCTTATTCCATGCCTGAACATATTGGTAAGATATAATAACCTATCCATGAACACAATTAATCCATACACTTACAAGGAATATAATATCCTTGAGAATGGATATAAGAATAAATATATTCTATTAAAACCCATCTAAAAAATCAGTTCAAAATAACATGCCACAATTATGTCAGACTGTCCATGTAAAAACTTCTAAAATAGAACATCTAGAAATAATGTTAAATTCAAAGACATAATAAATTTTATTGAACTAATAACTTATCCTTTTCAATTACTATAAAATATTAACGTTAGTTAAAAAAACCAGCCTTTTGAACTAATAGTTTTGTCACCATATCACTCACTTGGGAACCAGCCACAACGTCACCCATTTCTCAATAGTTAAAATGTAACAACATGAGATTTTAAACCATTTAAATTAGTACCATATTAAAAATATTTTGTCACACGCAACACCAAACTAATTCCACACCCAAGAAACCATGCTATTAAATATAAAAATTTCATGAAAAATGTAATCATGTCTGGGACATTATCCCTTAGGTCCGGTAATTAGGTGCCTTTATAGCTATAATTTCTTATATGAAAAAAATTTATAATAACATGGATTAATTGGGACTTTAGGCCATAAATATGTATCAATATAGATAAAGTATTCATTCCAATAAATGATATAGGGATGATTGATGACCCAAATGGATTTCAATGATGTTTTTTTCTTTCTTATATTCTTACCAGTAAATAATAAAAAGAATAACTTTCAATGAACAATTTAAAAAATTGGGGTCTTGTATTTTTCCTTTATTAATTAAATTATTAATAGCTGAAAGTTGAATATAATATTTAATATTTAGATTTATAAAATAATATATCAATATTAAATTATTTATTGTTTTATAAGAAGTAAAATTAAAAACACTTTAATTTTAAAATAGAAATACTTAATAAATGAAGTTATTTATTTATATTTTTTTCATTGAAAAGTTAATTTATAAAGTATAGAATTTTTTTATAAAAATAATATCATTTTTTGATTTAAACTATCAATATTAAATTATTAAGAGAATTTTCTTTTTTATAGAGTGATTAATATTTATGTGAACAGTGAAAAGTATATTTTTTACAGATAAAATAAATATTAGTATATTATTTCAATATAAGAATGAATCATAAAATCAAGAATAATTTTTATGAGATGAAATATATTTTTTTAGGTTAATTTAAATTTTTAATAATTTTTGTTTAAATTTATAAACCCATTTGTTTTCATTTTAGAACGTAATTAATATTTTTCCAAAAAAAAATCCATTATAGAATTTCATTTTTATAGATTAATATCTATAAATTTTTAAATTGAATCTATGAAAATTGATTTAATTTTTTTTAATTATATAATTTATTTAATAGGGATAATATTAATTATTTTAATATAGGATAAATTAAATAGGTAAAAAACTAGTTACCATAATAAAATCACATTTGGTAAAAATGAGTAACGTACGAGGTACGGGTTATGTAATGTAAAAAAAAATTACATTATTTCTAAATGGTTTTTTGAAATTATATTTTCCCATATCAATTATTTATCTAATTTGTTTCTACATTCCTTTATAGATACTTCCTATTATTGAACATTTTTTAGTATTTATAAATTTGGTATCCATTTTCTCTTATAAAATCTGATCTCCTCTGCTCTCTTATCTTTGCACAAAAACCCACCAATTTATTCCCAAAATGTTCCCAAAAATCTACAAAAAATATTAAATCCACCATAATATGGGTATTTCCTCATCAATAGACCATACATAAAAGTACTGACACCATTTGGAGGTGTGATAATCTAACAAGTATGATATAACATTCTAAATGGCCCTTTCTCATTTCAATTTCATAATGTGGATTTATTCTTCCAAAAAATTCTTTACATTTTCATAAATGGTTATACTTCACATGTTATTAATACTTGTATTTTATTATAATTTTTCTAGATTAATTAAAAACATTTGTGTTTTCTATTATGAAAATTGAAACTGCCATTTGTGTGTCTTTCAGACTACCACCTCCACAAACCAAAGAGTTTAACATCATTTCACCTACTTAAATGGATATTCTGGATAAATAATTTAATATATATGTATCATAAATATTACATATGTTGTATTCTTAAATTATAGTTCATATTACTCTATTTTATTGTTAACTGGAAAATGAAATCATTATACAGGCATACATGTGAACTAAGTCCTATAAAGAAATATTGATTTCAATTCATATTTTTTCACCACCATACATCGCTGGTCATTAGAATGGTTTTATGTTAAAAATTTTATCTTTATTAAATGTCTAATTTTTAATGTAATATTGGACAACCTATTAACAATATGATCACTAAACAATTGTGGAAATTTCAAATGTTCAAAATAGTGTTCTTAGAATAAAAATGATTTATTTTTATAATGTAATAACCATTTATAACTTATATTATACTTATAATTAAATTAAATTATTATATATAATACTAATAAATACTAAAAATATCATTAGTATATATTAATATTTATATTACAACTAAATCGCGTCATAACTATACATTAATTAAATTTTATTATAATTTGGTATGGTTTTACCAGCTACTTGAAAAAATCTACAGTTTTTTACAATGGAATACTATGGAAACATAATCCACAGAAATACATTATATAAATAAGAATGTAATTATCATTTTTTTAGAATGGAAATTTAGATATTTAAATTATTGTTTATTAAAATATTATTCACTTTCTATGAAATATCAATATATATTTGTTGCCAAATTAATCATTAGTGGTCGTATTGAAAACTCACATATAATGATTTTAAAAAAAATTAAATAATTATAAAAAATCTAATAAAATTAGAAGCTTCAATTAAAAATGATTAACTTTGTGATATGAATGATTATACACTACTTCTATTATAAAAATAATTTAAAAAGACTAAGATTACTGACACCAAAAAATATATATAAATTAACATAAAATTTTACATTTATAGAATAATGATAAGTTATTTTTATAAAGTATTACATATATTAAAAATATTATTAAATGATTGATTAGGATATTTAGTTTTCAGTGGTGGCGGTTAGATTGCACTGTGACTAGGAATTGATTAAGGTGGCATTTTTTCTTCATCCAAATTTTCATTCTTTGAGACATGTTACTTGTTATGCATCGTGTTTCTAGTTCATAGTATTATATTAATTCACTATCTAATTAACTTTATTTAAATTATTTATTTTTAATTACAGAGATATACTTATCCAAATCATGTTGTTTTATTTAATTTTTTTTGACTCAATGGATTCTCTATTTATATGAGTTTTTTGTAACTCAATACTTTTTATTGAGTTACTATCCTTATCAAGAACATAATTAATGTAATTTCAGAAAATTTTATCATATTATTCTATTATTTAGTGCCATATCATTATATTAATTTTTTTTCTCAATACCCACAATTCAAATATTTCATGCCACATGAAATATTTTTCCCATAATGGATATTAAAAACCCAAATCTCCATTCATTGAGATATAATGTTTCATTATGGATATTTTTCCCCCTTTTTAGGTCATTCCACACTATTATTGTCATATAGATTATTTTACAATACTATTTTATAAAATTATGTCATATAAAAAAGATGTTTTTATTATTCCAATTATAATGTGAGGTTTCAACAATGTTAATATCAACGTATTTTGTAGATTTTTTATAATAAAATGGTTTATATTTTTCTCCCAAATTCTTAGGTAAAACATTATATAATTTTCATGGATTAAGTATTTTAAATTCTATTTAAATTAATACTTATAAAAATATTTTATATTACCTTTTCTAAATATACTTTTTTACTGACAAGTCAGTTTACATATTACGTTAATTTTAAAAATGTTTTATAAATAATCTTTTATGAATTAAATTACATTTTTATTTTCACGTTCCAATTTATTTTAACTCATGTAATTTATATTCCATGATTTATACATTAAAAAAATATAATAACTACAGTCTCAAAAAATTAGCTAGTGGTATCAAATAATTAAATATATGATCCCTTCTTTTTTTGATGTCGTATGATAAATTATTTTTCATGATTTTGTTTTCATATATATAAACATAATTATGAGTTTCTTATGTTAAATTTTGGATATCATTATTTCAAAACATATAAATTCTTTTTGAAGATGGATTATTTAATTTCCTAGTCTTTTGTAAGAAGGATCCATCACAACCTTTATAATCAATCATTTGGTATAATATTAAATTTTACCTAATTCCTACAATATAATAACCTAGTATTATCATACATATATATATCATCATACAATATTAACAATCATAACATAAAAAAATGATCCACACTATAATGATATTGTTCAAGTGACTATGAAAACATAGATGAAAAAACAAGTGGTTTATAATTGAACTAAATCATCTTTCACTATTTTCTTCATATATAGAACCATTCTGAAACATATCATACATAATTCAATTCTTTATCAACTAGTGAAATGAAAAATAATAAAGGGTGAGATCATATTATCATTAATGGTATTAAATATGATATCTACATGTAATGAGTAAAATGGCATAAAAACATTAGAATATCATTTGATAATCATAACCTACATATCATAGATCATAAAACTGATTCATTGAATAAATATTGGAAATTCAAGATACTTGAATCAAAGTGGAATAAAATAAAAAATCAATGAGATAATTGATTTATCATAAGACATATTTTTTTAGTATACACATAAGAATAGTAACTAATATGTCAAGTATACCCTCCAAGAAATTCATAACATGTAAATATTACGATAACCACCAATTTACCTGCTTCAGTCTTGGAATAAACTCCCATGTACCCACATTGGGATAAATATAACCTCCCTTGTACCCTCTTGATTAGGGATTTAGATAAACTTCTTTTTAACCACTTTTTTCAGACCCGAGCTAACCAATTGTGTACCCTCTTTTTGGGAATAGGATAACCTCACATGTACCCATTGATCTCATCAATCATTAATATTTTCATAATTCATTTTAGGGAAATATAATTTCTGGCTCACACATCATACAATAAAAATAATATATATATGTGAAAATAATCCTTTATCATATAAGAACCCATTTAAAAGCTAAAGGGTTTAATAATCTTTTCATCACGAAATAACCAATTAAAAATAAACATGATCCATAAGTATTAAACCAATTCAACAAAAAACCTATGATAGAAAAATGGATTTCATAAACATATTTTCATCATAATTATAAACCACCCAATCAATGTATATGGATAAAAAATGGATTAAATCCCTATTAAGTATTAAAAATCATCAAATTATGATATCTTATATTGAAGATTATTTTAAACAATCACTTCGAACATTTTTTGTGGAAAATATCATATATAATTTATAATAACATTTATAGAATCTAAAAATTACTATATATTAAGAAATATATTTTAATTTGAAATAACATTGTATAATTTAAAATTGATCTTCATTGATTTTTATGGTCATGATAGTTTAATATTTTGGTCATATCATGCATGTTACAACAAAGATACCATTCACTCTATTAACAAAAACTAAAAAGTGCATCATTTAGAAAATGAAAATAAGATTCCTTTCAAACAAATTCTTAAACATTAGATCATGGGTAAAAATTTCATTTAAAAATAATACATAGATATTAAATAATTATTTAAAATATATTCAGAAACCTGGATATGGAAAAAAATGATATTTGACAGAAAGTAGAAATAAAGTTAGTTTTTCCTAATAATTTTTTTTTGAATCCTATGTACATTTCAATATGGAAAGGAAAGAAAATTAAATTTAGTTGAAAAAATGGAATTGATAATTAAATTAATTATTTTCAATAGAAATATATCCTAATATTTTATCATTAGAAGCACAATCGTAAACACCCCTGATAAATAAGGCAATTGTATCAAAAAACCCTTACTGATTTGAAAACAATTTAATCATAAGCCCCATGAAAAGAAGAAAATTTTATGGATATGTATGTCCAATAATATTCATAATATTAATAATTAAATAAATTTATGGGATTTATATACACCATAAAAAATAATCAATTGGTAAATAAAAAAATTTCCCATGGAAATAAAAGTGACACGAAAATCCCATGAGTCCTCGATTCCATCATGCACATTTAAACATATGGTGTAATAAATATAATTTTATTATTAATATGTTATATATCCACAATCATAAATATCAGGTCATATATTATTTAATTATCAAATTTTATCAAATTTTTTTTAATAAATCTTTTCTTAAAATGAATCTTCCGAAAGATGACTAATTCTTTTTTCATGTATGTTTTGGTTCATTAGTTTTTGTATATGTACACTGATTTTGGATAAAACATTGATATAATGTTAATAATTATAAAAATATAAAATATATTCCTTATATATATAAATATATTTATTAATTTTAGATATTGAAAAAAACTAGTTACGGAATATTTGTAGACGGTTGGTCATATGCATGAATGAACAAAATTTCAATTTTTTGATGGATTTAATGATGGAAAGGTATATAATAATTCCAATTTCAGGACTAGTTATTATATCATAACTATTATATGTTTTAATTAAATATATATTTGTTACCATACATTTAAAAAAATAAAAACTTATCATGTCACTTTGTGGAAGCGGTTGTAACGCCCCGACCCCAGTTATCTAGAGTCGGTGCATTATTACATAACATTGGCATGATCAAAAGAAAGATCAAATCTCGAACGACCGATTGGTTTATTAGCCTTGGAAACACTAGATATATTCATAAAGTTTTACATTACATCATAATGTGAAAAACTACAACAGCAACATATTGTGTCCATAGTCCACAATATTGTCCCCTCATAATATCCCTGCAGGTCATTCATAATTTACTTCTTCACATCCTGGGAAAAATAAAACATAGAGAAGGGGTGAGCTCAAATGCCCAGTAAGGATAACAATATAGCGGAAACTTTCATAAATAAGAGTAAACATTTAAGGCAGTGTATAACTAAAACAAAATCCTTTTAAACTTGAACTTCAACATAGTATGGAAAAATAAAATGAAATAATGGCATTTACTTATTCACATGGATACTATACTAATCAAATAATCACATGCAATATCAATAACCACTTTCATAATGATGGAATGCATAATGCCAGACTATTATAACCACATAGACAAGGCCTCGTGCCAAGACAACAAATAAGATTTTGTCAAGGCCTTGTGCCAAGACACTAGTTTGTCTCATGAGACCTACCAATGCATCGAGGAGCTATAGCGGGCTCCACCCATCACATATTAAGTCCAATGCATTCTCATATGAAATGGTTTAAACATAACATAAACATTAGTATTAAAACTAGCATACAAAATGTCAATACTTTCACCATAAACCATGAAGGGTATAAAAATAACATATCTGTAGTCAAAAATATCACAAAACCTTCAATACAATATGGAAGTTTTATTTCATAATAAATCAGCTTCAAATAAGCTTAAAATCCATCAACGGATGTTGAAATAGATGAAATCAAAACTCTTTTTAGAGAAATATCTCTTTTTATTTTGAAATCATTTAAGAGTCATATAAAATAAAACATTTTCTTTGAAAATATTCTTATAATCTTGTAAGGGAAGCTTCGACTATTTTATAATGGCGGAAAATAGCCACACCCGATGTATAATTTAAAAAAATCATTCATACCTTAATTATGTTGAAAACGATAAAAGCACCTTATTTGGAAAATGACAGAAAGATTCCTTTATAAACCTCTTATAAAAAGTCAAACATGGGTATAAATGAATTTAACCCATATTCCAGTAAAATAGTAATAATGTTTTGAAAAACGTTTTTAAGAAACATGGATGTGGATAATAAAGAGATCCCAGTAGATTATTACATATAAACAACCTCGGATAATGAAGAGATTGCGAAATAAACCCTTACATTGTATTTTTCCTTGGTTGAGGGTAGGTTAACCTCTTGTATAATGGTGAAATAATTGTTATTAAATTATTCAAGAATCATATACATTAATATGATATCATATATGATCTTTTAACATTTCTTTGTTAATAATATATTAGAATTATCATCATTTCGGGTGTTAACTTACTCGTTTACTTTTATATGTTTTGTTACATAAGCCGTGTTGTTTATTGATATGTTGTATCTTATTTATATCTATAATGATATAAAGTCCTTAAATACTATTATTAATCATCAAATGATAATTATACATGAATGGATACGATGGAGAATGAATCTCGTCGCGTTAGTGGAGACGGTAGTCCGTACGTACGCACAAGAGACAATATCATTCTTTTGATGTTAAAATAATATATAATTGGATGGTATATCATATATACAGAATCATTATACTTTTATATTTATTATTTACATTAATTACACATCATTATTATACCCATCCAAATATTAATTTATTTAATAACAATTACACCACGACGTGGAGACGGTAAGCCGTACGTACGCACGTATGGTGACATGTTATTCAAAGGATGGATAGAATACTTGTAGAGACCCGAAGCATAACGTATATAGACTTTACATTACTTTTGCGGAATACTTAGTACATAACAAAAACACACACACAAGGACCGTAATATTTTAGTGTCTTTGGAAACTCGGAATATAATCTTCTAATCGTGGTGAAAGATCTTCAACATCTCCCATAAAGATCTTATTTTTTTTAAACCTAAATCCTTTCTTTATATCCTAGGGAAAAGAAAACATAAAAGGGTGAGCTCAAATTCTCATTAAGGGTAAACAAAAGAAATATTAATCACATCATATTCGTAAGAACATATCTTTTGAAAATCATAACCTCCAAAAGAGATCATAATTTCATAACATGGGATAAATCATAGTAGTGAAATGTAATCCCAATAATCATAACTTATAACATGAAACTTTGTGTCATAGACAAATAATCATAGATAATCATTTCTTATTACTCAAGACTCATTTCTAAGATTATCTTAGTTGACAAAGTCCCTTTCTGAACTGAGTTCACTCCTCGTTTCAGTCCCGTTTCACTGAACCAGTATAACCTACCGTTCCAGACATGTCTATCTCATGAGATATAAATCTTTACCCAATGCATTGGATGGAGGTATAAGTCCCACCCATCTCATAATTATACCATTCTTATATGTGCCACAAAATCATAAATCATACATCATTGCATAACACATGTAATAAAAATGGGATTCTTAAACAACATGACATCATAAAACAATTCATATAAGAATAAGAATTCATAAAAATAATTCCATCACAACATAATCAAATCAATGTAATAATAGGGATATAAACATAACCCTTTATTATCTTAGATAGAAAATAATTTTAATAAAACACTTGAACTCCATTCTTGAGGAAAATATCCTTTCTACATAAAGAACACTTTCCTTTATTTAACATGTCATAAAATTTTAAACTAAAAGAAGTTGATTAAAAATAAACTTGAAAAATTGTAAAGGAAGCTTCTTGGAAATAATGTTTTAAAAATCCATTCATGTCGTATAAGTTAAAAAAACATTCTTCTCTTACTTTTGTCGGAAAAGTCAAAAAGGACATCGTACGAAAAACGACAAAAGATTCCTTTCATATCTTTTACTAAAAACTCACCGAAGGGTAAAATTGGATATAAACTATTGTAGGTGGATGTAAATAATATTACATATTGAGGAAACATGTATGTGGATGATAAAATACACCCTAGTAAATACCAAAGTATAAACAATCTCGGATAAAATGAGATTGTGATATTTTCCCTTACCTTAGGTCCAATTTGATTCGTAAGTGTCCGAACCTCCTGTATAATGATTTAAATAATGTTATTGACTTATTCCAGAATCATACTTATTGTTATGATATCATATATGGTCATATTCATAGATTCTTATTGGTAATATTTCATTATTACTTGTTATTCGGGTGTTTGTTACTTTTTGTTCTTATGCGTGTTTTGTCGAATAAATTCTTATTTTTCGTTTTAGTTTATAGATACCTCATTTACAGAATGGTATTAGGGTAATATATATCATATTAATTCATTCAATTCATTTATATAATCATTTTTCAATGAAGATCATGTAGAACTAGTCACATCACATCGTGGAGACAGTATTCCGTACGTACGCACGAGCGATGATATCGTTCCCATGATCGTGGAATTGTATTGGAGTATATATATACTATTTCAGAATCAATATCACTTTACAATAATCATATATAGTCATTATTTACACCATTATACCAATCCAAGTATGGTGGTGGTGGAAAATAGATTACACCGCGGCGTGGAGACGGTATTCCGTACGTACGCACTCGCGGTGATTTCGTTTTCCGTAGGATGGATAGATAGTGAAATAGGGTTGTTTCATAATTATAATAACATATCATTATATGAGTGATACTGATGTTATTACTTCATAATGAAACAACTAAAGAATAATAAGTTGAAGAAGAAAGAATTTGGAAAGGATCGGTAATGGATATTACCTCTTTTTTTGACGCGCCTCTTCTAACCTCCTCTGAGGGCACTAGGGTTAGACTTTGAAGAAGACCAGAACATCTAGGATGATTCTAGGGAGGTGGAGAGGAGAAACTGGTAGGGGTTGGCCGAGATTGAAGGCTCAAATTGGTGTGAGGAGGAGAGGGAGGAGGTGCCCTTTTATAAGGGAGGAGAGGGGCACCTTTGGAATAACAAAAAATATTATTTTATTATAAAGTCAAATTCGGTTTTTAATAGCTCCAAATTGATATATTTCAAAGATAAGGTGGGTAGGGGTCGAAATATTCTCATCCAATTGAATTTTTACAAGTTTAGTTTACTATTTTAACCTTATCATTTAGTTTTAACTTTAAGTTAGATAATTTTACTTTTACCGTGTCTTTTTGTGTTCTTACACTATAAGGTAAATAAACTTACCATAACAAGCCAAACAAACACCAAGTTATTTATTATTAATATATATAACCTTATCTATGTCATTTGGCCGAACCGTAGATTTTTAGGAATATAATAACAATTAATAATATAATATTTGTTTTAAAAACTATTTTATGTCAATTTTAACACTATTTGGAAATTGAATTTTTTTAAATCATAAAAGAATTATTAGTTCGGAAAAAGTTAATTTAAATCAACAATAACATGTCATATTAACATATAAATTTTTTTGAATTCAAAACAAGTCTCAAATTACGTTTATTTAGGTATTTATAACATCAATTATGTCAATATTTCATTACTAAGAGATTTACTGAATCATCATTGTGTCATAAATAAATTAAATTATCTAAAGTCTAAAAATTACAAATAAAATATCATTATGTAGGAAATATTTTTATCTTTCTAATGAATATTTATAGTCTAATTTATCTTATGTATAACCCCATATTAAAAATGATTTACTTATTAAACTATGATTTTAAATATTTTAACCCTTCTTTAAATAAATTAATAATAAATGTCCTAATCTAATCCAAGTGGTCCTAAATGGTCATATTTTATTCCTAAGTTTGTTTTTGGTCGAATTACACTTGTCCAATAGAATTAGGACATGTGTTATGGTAATAATAATATCATTTTTACCCTTAATTACCCTATTTACTTTTAACCGTCGTAAAAAAGTAAAATGTTACTATTCACCAAAAATTATTTTCATCTCATTGAACCACATTTTAGTCCTTGATATTAACCGTGTCTCTTGGATTTTCGAAATTCCACTCACCGAAGTGGTAAAATTATGTTTTATGAAAAATTCAGTTTTTTAACTACCACATAGTGGTTTCACTATTCATCAAAAAATGAAAGTTTCCAGAAAAATACCAAAAATTAGGCCTAAGTTATATTTGATATTATGAATTAAAAAATGATGTCTATTTTATAAAATACAAAACATATCAGTTACATTAACTAATTTAAAAATTAATTCCCATCGTCAAAACAAATAGCGTGGTTTTAAGAGATAATAACTATCAAAAGATTGACACTTGTTTATATCTGGTTTAAATGTGAAATTACATCCAATGACCAACATTGTATTAAATTGTAAAAATATATTCTAAATATACTTTAAAACCACTCAAATTAAAAATTTATCACTATTAATTATTTTTATTAAAAAAGTTGTTTTTTATTAAAATTTAGTAATTTTCACTATTCATCAGAATATGAAAGTTATCCGAAACGTACCAAAATTTCACCCTAAGCTAATTTCGATATTCCGAATCCAAAAATGAAGTCCATTTTGAAAAATAAAATTTACAAAATTTCAAAAAGTGGTTATTACTATTCATAACGGCTAGTTTTAATAATATTTTAATAGCATATCATTGTTTAGTGAAACTCGGTATTGCGTACGACGCAAGCTATCGAGGAAGGCCGTGATTGCGTGTAATGCAAGGCAAGTCAAGGATGTGTGTTGTGAAATCTCCTTTTGGTGTAGCATACAACACAATAAATTAATGAAATTAAAAAGAATATTTTTCATAAAATCTCGGGGTGTTACATTCTACCCCCCTTAAAATGAATTTCACCCTCGAAATTCGTCGGGGTTATAAATTTTTTACTACTCAAAAGTTTATTTAATAGAAACCCACATCGTAAAAAGGAATACCAAAACCAATCTTTAAAAACAAAATTATGAAACGTAACAGTTACCTAAATAAACTAATCACATGGTTTCCACATAGGTGAAAATATGGATATGGAGGAGAAATCTAACCACTATGTTCTGATGGAGAGTGGTAGAGAACATGGCTATGGAAAAGCCAGAAATCACAAAGCCATAAATTTGTGATGATCTAAGGTACCATATGATTCATCAGATATATGAGTACTAGGACAACATTTTTGGTTTTCAAGATCATTTCCCTAAAGTTGATGAAATTGGAATTAGAAGAAATACTTTCGTGATTTTGGTACAGTGTCACCGTTGGACATTCTTTGAACAATTTCCACTTCATATCTTAAAGAAATGAAGTTGGATTTGTCATTCGTGAAGTGTTAGCAGATCATGTGATAGAATTATGGGTCATTCCACCTGTCTCAAACAAAAGGTTACAACAGTTATCAAAAATACATAAGAGCATCTATGGTGAGGTTAATCGTATACGATTCCAAAAATGAACTTATACTTCATATATCATACCACGTAATAAAATAAAACTTGTTTCTACTAACTAGGGACTTCTTGTAGGCCAGTGGTAGGCGATAAAGGCCAGTCACACTTCGGTTGTGGGTTCGATTTCCACAGCCTTTTCCGATGCGATGGGCTGTCGCCCGTCCTGCGGGTTGCCTTTTTTCAAAAACTACATTACTATAACATCCCATCAATAATATCGAAAAAAAGTTCTATCCTTAAACAATGCTAACTTATGTCCAACATAATCATTTCTAATCTTTAGGCTTATCCAAAATACTGTTGTCCAATCTCATATTATAGTGAAAATGATTACCAAAGAGTTCATATAACAAGCATGTTAATACCATCGTTGATCCCCATATATCACGAGATATGTCTTGTTGGTCACATTCCAAACATTCAAAGGCCTTAATAATGTATTCTATTGAAAAATGAATACCCATTGAATTTTAGTGAAAACATGAGTGCTATCAAAAGTTAACTCTTTTCACATACCAAAACCTCAAACCATAATATAACTATTTCTTTATATCAGTCATGAGATCATGAATACTATCAAACATTTCATTTTCTCCTTATCCCATCATTATGCACATATCATATTTTTTTCCATAAATATCTCAATCACTTTCCATGGTTACCAGTACGATAAAATTATTGAAAACCACAATATACCAATACATAAATATTCTAATATTCCATGATACTATATACAACATCACTACTAGAAATATAATATTTCCCAACGGTTCACAACCGTTGGGAAAGACCCTCTAACTGTTGGTATATGATATACCAACAGTTCTGATAACCGTGGGGAAGTAAGACGTTGGGAAAAGTTTTTCCCAACGGTTTACTGGAAACCGTTGGTATAGGCTCAGAAAAGCCACCCTATCCCAACAGTTCTGCCAAACCGTTGGGATAGTTTTTTCCAACAGTTTGGGAGAACCGTTGGGAAATATCAGTTTTGTGATAGTTTTCCCAACGGTTCTCCCCAAACTGTTGGGATATCCCCATGGATGAACTCTTTCCCAACGGTTTAGAACCGTTGGGAAAATAGATATTTACCATCGGTTCAATGAACCGTTGGTAAAAACTTCTTTAGGACTATATGCCAACGGTTTTAAACAGTTGGCATATCCTATGCTGCAAATTGCAGCGTCCTGCAATTTGCACAGCCCCTGTCCATCAGGACCCTCTCCATCAGGCCTCATTTTGACCTCATTTTCAATCCAATTATTATACCTGCAATAAAATAAAACATACATATACAATTAAGAAAAAATTCATACACATTTAATATATAATGGATCCTGAAACTATACACATCCATAATTAAATTAGAATTCATAACATAATTATAAACGTTCATAATTCATATAGAATTCAATTTAAAATTTAGATGACAATTATATGTGGAATCTGAAATTCAATTCATAATTTGATCGGTTTTTTCTATACCATATATTTTTACCTCAAATGATGTCCATTTTAAACAAAATACATACACCTAAGTGATACCGGCCACACCTCACCTCAGATTGAGGTGGGGTTGACTCGTACACGTCACATTTGAACCATGGATCGTTGTTCTAATGTATCGACACAATCTGAATGCTTTTGGTCGGTTTTCCGTATGCCAATTGATGTTTTTCACTTAAAATGGCGTCCTTTTGAAACAAAATACGGACACTATAAGTGGTGCCGACCACACCGTGTCTCCAATTGAGGCGGGGTTGATTCGTACACATCACATATGACCCATGGATCGTTATCCTAAATTTTGAATGGAAACCAAATGCGTTTGGTCAGTTTTCAGTATGTACTTAAAATGTTGTCCATTTTAAACAAAAGAGTGACACTTAGACTAATCCTGACCACACCGCGACTCAGATTCTCCCCGGGTTGGCTCGTACATGTCACATATAACCCATGGATCGTTTTGATAAATTATCAAAAGATTCCGAATGTGTTTGGTCGGTTTTGCGTATGCCAGTTGTTCTTTTCATTTATAATCATGTCCATTTTAAACAAAAGAGACATAGTTAGAGCGGTGTTGGACACACCGCGTCTCGGAATAAGATGGGGTTGACTTGTACACGTCACATATGACTCAGGGATCGTTGTGCTAAAGTATCGATAGAATCTGAATGCGTTTGGTCGTTCTTCCGTATGTCAGTTGATGCCTTTCACATAAAATAACGTCCTTTTGAAACAAAAGACGGACACTTTGAGTGGTTTCAGCTGCACCGCATGTCGGATTGAGGCGGGGATGATTCGTACACGTCGCATATGACCCATGGATCGTTCTCCTAAAGTTTCAATGGAAACCAAATCCGTTTGGTCATTTTTCCATATGTACTTAAAATGGTGTCCATTTTAAACAAAAGAGAGCCACATAGACTTATCCTGGACACACTGCGACTCGGAATCATCCCGGGTTGGCTCGTACACGTCACATATGACCCATGGATTGTTGGGAAAAATTATCAACAGATTTGGAATGCGTTTGGTCGGTTTTCCGTAAGTCAGTTGATGGTTTTCACTTAAAATGACGTCCTTTTGAATCAAAACACGGACACTTTGAGTGGTGCCGGCCACACCACGTCTCCGGATTGAGCTGAAACCACCGTGCAACATTCTAATTATTATTCGTGACGTGTACACGCAGACGGCACGTAAATCGGACGTGCGGTTTGCGCGGTACGACTCAATATTCGTGTTTTAAGTGATGTGCGCGCTTCGTAAACGTGCGTGAGGGGCGTCCAAACGGGCCAAACGAAGTCGGAATGGCCTGAAATCAGATAAAAAATACGGGAGAGTGATTTATGAATTGGTCGAGCAGACGGCACGTCAATCGGACGTGCCGTGTGCCCGCGGTGACCGACAACGCAGTTCTGGTGTCAAAAACGGCCAAAACGGGCGTCCAACGGTCAAATTCATAGCGGACGACCTAAGATTGAGCTGAAACCACCAGGAAACATTCTAATTATTATTTTTGATGTGTACGCGCAGAGGGCATGTCAATCGGACGTGCGGTTTGCGCGGTACGGCTCAATATTTGTATTTTAAGTGACGCGCGCGCTTCGTAAACGCGCGTGAGGGGGGTCCAAATGGGCCGAACGAAGTTACAATGGCCTGAAATAAGATGAAAAATACGGGTGAGTGATTTCTGAAGTGGTCGAGCAGACGGCATGTCAATTGGACGTGCCATGTGCCCGCGGTGACCGACAACGCAGTTCTGGTGTCACAAACGGCCAAAACGGGCGTCAAACAGTCAAATTCATAGCGGACGACCTCGGATTGAGCTGAAACCAGCGTTAAACATTCTATTTATTATTTGTGACGTGTACGCGTAGACGGCACATCAATCAGACATGCGGTTTGTAAGGTACGGCTCAATATTCTTGTTTTAAGTGATGCGCGCGCTTTGTAAACGCGCGTGAGGGTGGTCCAAACAGGCCGAATGATTTAGGAATGGCCTGAAATCAGACGACAAATACGGGTGAGTGATTTATGAAGTGGTCGAGTAGATGGCACGTCAATCGGATGTGCCGTGTGCCCGCGGTGACCGACAACGCAGTTCTGGTGTCATAAACGGCCAAAACGGGCGTCAAACGGTCAAATTCATAGTGTACGACCTCGGATTGACCTGAAACCACCATGCAACATTCTAATTATTATTCGTGACGTGTACGCATAGACGGTACGTCAATCGGACGTGCGGTTTGCACGGTACGGCTCAATATTCATGTTTTAAGTGATGCGCGTGCTTCGTAAACGCGCGTGAGGGGGGTCCAAATGGGCCGAACAAAGTCGGAATAGCCTGAAATCAGACGAAAAATACGGGAGAGTGATTTCTGAAGTGGTCGAGCAGACGACACGTCAATAGGACATGTCGTGTGCCCACGGTGACCGACAACGCAGTTCTGGTGTCATAAACGGCCAAAACGGGCGTCCAACGGTCAAATTCATAGCGGACGACCTCAGATTGAGCTGAAAAAACCGTGCAACATTCTAATTATTATTCTTGACGTGTACGAGCAGACGACACGTCAATCGGGCGTGCGGTTTGCGCGGTACGTCTCAATATTCATATTTTAAGTGATGCACGTGCTTCGTAAACGCGCGTGAGGGGGGGTCCAAACGGGCCGAACGAAGTCGGAATGTCCTGAAATCAGACGACAAATACGGGTGAGTGATTTATGAAGTGGTCGAGCAGACGTCACGTCAATTGGACATGCCATGTGCCCACGGTGACCGACAACGCAGTTCTGGTGTCATGGACGGCCAAAACGGGCGTCAAACGGTCAAATTCATAGTGGACGACCTCATATTGAGCTAAAACCACTGTGAAACATTCTAATTATTATTTGTGACGTGTACGCGTAGACGACACATCAATCGGACGTGCGGTTTGCGCAGTACGGCTCAATATTCATGTTTTAAGTGATGCGCGCGCTTCGGAAACGCGCGTGGGGGTGGTCCAAATTGGCCGAACGATTTCAGAATGGCCTAAAATCCGACGAAAAATACGGGTGAGTTATTTTTGAAGTGGTCGAGCAGACGGCACATCAATCGGACGTGCCGTGTGCCTGCGGTGACCGACAACGCAGTTCTGGTGTTTTAAACGGCCAAAACGGGCGTCAAATGGTCAAATTCATAGAGGATGACCTCGGATTGACCTGAAACCACCGTGAAACATTCTAATTATTATTAGAGACGTGTACGCGCAGACGGCATGTCAATAGGACTTGCGGTTTGCGCGGTACGGCTCAATATTCGTGTTTTAAGTGATGCGCGCGCTTCGTAAACGCGCGTGAGGGGGTCCAAACGGTCCGAACGAAGTCAGAATGGCCTGAAATCAGACAACAAATACGGGAGAGTGATTTCTGAAGTGTTCGAGCAGACGGCACGTCAATCGGACGTTTCGTGTGTCCGCGGTGACTGACAACGCAGTTCTGGTGTCATAAACGGCCAAAACGGGCGTCCAATGGTCAAATTCATAGCGGACGACCTCAGATTGAGCTGAAACCACCGTGAAACATTTTAATTATTATTCGCGACGTGTACGCGCAGACGGAACATCAATCGGACGTGCGGTTTGCACGGTACGGCTCAATATTCGTATTTTATGTGATGCACGCGCTTCATAAACGCGCGTGAGGGGGGTCCAAACGGGCCGAACGAAGTCAGAATGACCTGAAATCAGATGACAAAAATAGGTGAGTGATTTCTGAAGTGGTTGATTAGACGGCATGTTAATTGGACGTGCCATGTGCCCGCGGTGACCGACAACGCAGTTCTAGTGTCATAAACGGCCAAAACGGGCGTCAAACGGTCAAATTCATAGAGGACGACCTCAGATTGAGCTGAAACCACCGTGACACATTCTAATTATTATTCGTGACGTGTACGCGCAGACGGTTTGTCAATTGGACGTGCGGTTTGCACGGTACGGCTCAATATTTGTGTTTTAAGTGATGCGCGCGCTTCGTAAACGTGCATGAGGGTGGTCCAAACGGGCCGAACGAAGTCGGAATGGCCTGAAATCAGACGACAATTACGGGTGAGTGATTTCTGAAGTGGTCGAGTAGACGGCACGTCAATTGGACATGCCGTGTGCCCGCGGTGACCGACAATGCAGTTATGGTGTCATAAACGGCCAAAACGGGCATCAAACGGTCAAATTCATAGAGGACGACCTCGGATTGAGATGAAACCACCGTGAAACATTCTAATTATTATTCGTGATGTGTACGCGCAGATGAAACGTCAATCGGACGTGTCGTTTGCGCGGTACGGCTCAATATTCGTGTTTTAAGTGATGTGCGCGCTTCGTAAATGCGCGTGAGGGTCGTCCAAACTGGACGAACGATTTCGGAATGGCCTGAAATCAGACGACAAATACGGGTGAGTGATTTATGAAGTGGTGGAGCAGACGGCACGTCAATCGGACGTGCCGTGTGCCCGCGGTGACCGACAACGCAGTTCTGGTGTCATAAACGGCCAAAACGGGCGTCAAACGGTCAAATTCATAACAAACGACCTCGGATTGACCTGAAACCACCGTGCAACATTCTAATTATTATTCGTGACATTAAGCGCAGACGGAACGTCAATCGGACGTGCGGTTTGAGCGGTACGGCTCAATATTCGTGTTTTAAGTGATGTGCGCGCTTCGTAAACGCGCGTGAGGGGGGTCCAAACGGGCCGAACGAAGTCGGAATGGCCTGAAATAAGACGAAAAATACGGGAGAGTGATTTCTGAAGTGTTCGAGCAGACGGTACGTCAATCGGACGTGCTGTGTGCCCTCGGTGATCGACAATGCAGTTCTGGTGTCATAAACGGCCAAAACAGGCATCCAACGGTCACATTCATAGCGGACGACCTCAGATTGAGCTGAAACGACCGTGAAACATTCTAATTATTATTCGTGACGTGTATGCGCTGACGGTACGTCAATCGGACGTGCGTTTTGTGCGGTATGACTTAATATTCGTATTTTATGTGATGCACGCGCTTCGTAAACGTGCGTGAGGGTGGTCCAAACAGGCCGAACGATTTCATAATGGCCTGAAATCAGATGACTAATACGGGTGAGTGATTTATGAAGTGGTAGAGCAGACGGCACGTCAATCGGACGTGCCATGTGTCCGCGGTGACCGACAACACAGTTCTGGTGTCATAAACGGCCAAAACGGGCGTCAAACGGTCAAATTCATAGAGGACGACCTCGGATTGAGCTGAAACCACCGTGAAACATTGTAGTTATTATTCGTGACATGTACGCACAGACGGAACATCAATCGGACGTGCGTTTTGTGCGGTACAACTCAATATTCGTGTTTTAAGTGATGTGCGCGCTTCGTAAACGCGCGTGAGGGTGGTCCAAACGGGCCGAACGATTTTGGAATGGCCTGAAATCAGACAACAAATACGGATGAGTGATTTATAAAGTGGTCGAGTAGACGACACGTCAATCGGATGTGCCGTGTGCCCGCGGTGACTGACAACGCAGTTCTGGTGTCATAAACGGCCAAAACAGGCATCAAACGGTCAAATTCGTAGCGGACGACCTCATATTGAGCTGAAACCACTATGAAACATTCTAATTATTATTCGTGATGTGTAAGCGCAGACGGAACGTCAATCGGACGTGCGGTGTGTGCGGTACGGCTCAATATTCGTGTTTTAAGTGATGTGCGCGCTTCGTAAACGCGCGTGAGGGTGGTCCAAATGGGCCGACCGATTTTGGAATGGCCTGAAATCAGACGAAAAATACGGGTGAGTGATTTATGAAGTGGTCGAGCAGACGGCACGTCAATCGGGCCTGCTGTGTGCCCGCGGTGACCGACAACGCAGTTCTGGTTTCATAAACGGCCAAAACGGGCGTCAAACGGTCAAATTCATAGCGGACGACCTCGGATTGACCTGAAACCACCGTGAAACATTCTAATTATTATTCATGACGTGTACGCGTAGACGACACGTCAATCAGACGTGCGGTTTGCGCGGTACGGCTCAATATTCGTGTTTTAAGTGATGTGCGCGCTTCGTAAACGCGCGTGAGGGGGGTCCAAACGGGCCGAACGAAGTCGGAATGGCCTTAAATCAGACTACAAGTACGGGAGAGTGATTTTGGAAGTGTTCGAGTAGACGACATGTCAATCGGACGTGCCGTGTGCCCGCGGTGACCGACAACGCAGTTCTAGTGTCATAAACGGCCAAAACAGGCGTCCAACGGTCAAATTCATAGCGGACGACCTCAGATTGAGCTGAAACCACCGTTCAACATTCTAATTATTATTCGTGACGTGTACGCGCAGACGACACGTCAATCAGACGTGCGGTGTGCGCGGTACAGCTCAATATACGTCTTTTAAGTGATGCGTGCGCTTCGTAAACGCACGTGAGGGGGGTCCAAACGGGCTGAACGAAGCCGGAATGTCCTGAAATAAGACGACAAATACGAGAGAGTTATTTCTGAAGTGGTCGAGAAGACGGCACGTCAATCGGACGTGTCGTGTGCCTGCGGTGACCGACAACGCAGTTCTGGTGTCATAAACGGCCAAAACGGGCGTCCAACGGTCAAATTCATAGTGCACGACCTCAGATTGAGCTAAAACCACCGTGCAACATTCTAATTATTATTCGTGACGTGTACGCGCAGACGTCACATCAATCGGACGTGCGGTTTGCGCGGTATGGCTCAATATTTGTATTTTAAGTGATGCACGCGCTTCGTAAACGCACGTGAGGGGGGTCCAAATGGGTCGAACGAAGTCGGAATGACCTGAAATCAGACGAAAAATACGGGTGAGTGATTTCTGAAGTGGTCGAGTAGACGGCACGTCAATTGGACGTGCCCTGTGTCTGCGGTGACCGACAACGCAGTTCTTGTGTCATAAACGGCCAAAATACTGTCCATTTTAAACAAAATAGAGACACTTTGAGTGGTGTCGGCCACACCGCACCTTGGATTGAGGTGGCATTGACTCATACAGGTCACATATGACCCATGGATCGTTCTCCTAATGTTTCAACAGAAACCGAATTCATTTGGTCAGTTTTCCGTATGTCATTTTTTGTTTTCACTAAAAATGAAGTCCATTTTAAACAAAATAGAGACACTTTGAGTGGTGTCGGCCACAATGTGCCTCAGATTGAGGTGACGTTGACTCGTACACGTCACATATGACCCATGGATCGTTCTCCTAATGTTTCAACAGAAACCGAATGCGTTTGGTCGGTATTCCGTATGTACTTATAATACTGTCCATTTTATACAAAAGAAAGTCACTTAGAGAGGTCCCGACCACACCACATCTCGGATTTAGGCGGGGTTGACTCGTACACGTCTCAAATGACCCATGGATCGTTTTCTTAAAGTATCAACACAATCCGAATGAGTTTGGATGGTTTTCCGTATTCTAGTTGATGTTTTTCACTTAAAATGATGTCCTTTTGAAACAAAAGACATACACTTTGAGTTGTTCTGACCACACCACGCCTCGGATTGAGGCGAGGTTGATTCGTACACGCCACATATGACCCATGGATCATTTTCCTAAAGCATCAACACATTTCGAATGCGTTTGGTCAGTTTTTCGTATGTCACTTTTTGTTTTCACTTAAAATCTTATGAAAATTTTTTTGTAATATTTTTATATCATATTTAGTATGGATTATATTTTAGTTGATCGTGCTATGAAACATTTCAGAGCAAATGAAATTAAGGAAGGTGGAGGGGCTGTCTGGGGGCTGTCTAGGGGGGCTGTCCGGTGGGTGTCCGGGGGGCTGTCCGGGGACCAAGGAGGAGGGTGGCGGGGCTGTACGGGGTCTGTCCGGGGGGTGTTTGGGGGTTGTTCCGGGGGTTGTCTGGGGTTGTTCAGGGGGATTCCCGGGGGTTGTTTAGGGGGTTTTTCAGGGGTTGTTCAGGGGTTGTTCAGGGGTTGTTCAGGGGGTTGTCCGGGGTTGTTCATGGGGCTGTCCGGGGGGTGTTTGGGGGGTTGTCTGGGGTCCAAGGGGGAGGGTGGGGGGTTGTCCGGGGGGTTGTCCGGGGGGCTATCCGGGGTCCAGGGTGGAGGGTGGGGGGTTGTACGGGGGGCTGTCCAGGGGGCTGTCCGCGGGGCTGTCCGGGGGGTGTTTGGGGGGTGTTCGGGGTCCAAGGGGGAGGGGGGTTGTCCAGGGTCCAAGAATGAGGGGGGTTGTCCAGGGAGTTCTCAAACACACAACCACTAAAAGACAACAACATCCATAAAAAAAGACAATATATAATAATAACTCAACTCCAATACTATACTACGAGTCTAGATAAAACCAACAACTAGAATAGATTAAACATCAAATCTCAGTAATGTAAGTCAAAAATGTAACGGATCAATATGTCCGACATTAGCATCACCATCACCACCATCATCATCATCATCACCCTCGTAATCGTCCTCCTCATCGTCCTCACCCTCCAAAGAACCTTCCTCCTCGCCTTCGCCCTCCTCCTCTCCCTCCTCATCTCCCTCCTCTTCCGCATCAGACTCCTCGCCATCATCATCTTCAAGCTGGACATCGGCCTGACCACCACTGGAACTGCCACCTAGTGCACCATATATAGAATGTATTGACGACATGTATTCATCAATCGCTGGGCTGGCCTCTGCTGGATGTGTTGGACGTAGAACTTCAATAAATTTCATAAATGCACTGTTTTCCCTAGCAGACTGTTCTGCCGTCTCTGTGGCCCTTTTCTCAGCCTGTTCTGCCTGTGCCCTAACTTGCTGCAGCTTGGTGGCACTACAACTCGTACTTGAGGCAGGCCAATACCTCGTCGGGGCTATCCTAGGTCGGCAGCGTACTCTGCCAGAATGATCCTCTCCCAACACCTGATGTAAGTGATCAGATGGCCCAAAATTGTCTGCTTCTTGGGCATCGAGGGCCTCTAAAGCACCGTGTTACAAATATAAATATATTATTAAGTTACAAAATAGATAATAAAATATAAAATCAACAGATTAAAACTTACAATCTGCTGCTGAGTCGCTTCGTTGGTATCACTTCCATCCTTTTTTCGTCTACTCGAGCAAAACAGTTTTGCTCGAGGCACACTTCCTTCAATATTTTTTACTTGCCTCTATAATGACATTGAAAACAAAAGTTATATAAAAACTTTATCAAATGATTAAATAATTGAGGAAACAAAAGAAAATGTAAGTCATAATGAAAACTTATAAACAATTGTCATACATGCTGCCTCTCATGATCCAACATCGTCGTGCGTCCTAGTGTATGGAGGTATTTTTTTTGCATCAATGTTTTTTTCTATTTTTTCTAGATGATTCCTAAATAAAATTTGATAATTAAAAGGATAATATTAATGCAAAACTTGAATGTTATTATTTAAATACCTCAAATGTAATTCATACCTTAAACTGGGTACTCATCCAATGAGTTATCATCTGACGATACTGCTCTATAGGACAATCATCCATGACTGGTACCGCCTCTAACTCAGTGCCAACTCTATCACGCCATCCAATATATAGCTCATGCTTGTAGGCTCTCCAAAGCTTGCCTAAATCCTTTAGACATTCCAGTCGTGCACCCTCACCATCAGGAAAATTAAATCGAAGCTGAAATCAAAATATTAATTCATATAAATACAAAAATAATTCATGGCATTAAATACAACAGATTTTTTTACCCATATCTCTGCCCAAGATCTATCTTTGACCTCATGTGGAAAATGTCTCCACGACAGCGGGCTGACGGGAATGATGTCGGAGTATTTGGCAAGCGTCGCCAGAAAACTCCGACATTGCTGCCCTGTTTTCTCAACCATCTGATTGTCTTCATTATATTCCACCATTACCTGTGTGCGACGGTTCCACACTGAACGCATGTGTGTACGGCCCCGCCCCCGCCTCCTGTCAGTAGATGTATCTTTCATGAATGAAAAACAAATATTTTATCAAAACATGTTAGAATGAAAATAAATATTTCAATAAAAATTTGTTAGGGTTTTATAAATATACCTGCGCTAGTCTGATCAATGAGTGGCGCCGGATCCACAGAACCTGATGGAACACCCTCTGGTGGAACAGGAGTTGAAGAAGATGGAATATAAAATCTCAGAGAGACAGAAGTAGAAGGAAAAGAAGATAGAACAGCTGTATGACCTAATGTTGACTGGGGAGGGGGAATCATCATGGGATGTGAAAATGATGGGGTAGAAGATGCAGAAGGTAGCGAAAACATGGGAGGCCTAAATATCCTGTGTGTCCCTAACGACACGCCGGGATCAGAATGTGGGAAGGATGAAATGTCAGTGGGAGGGGCAGGGTCTAGTCGGGCATGCGCAGCTCTACGTCCACCTCTGGTACGAACCCTCCTCGTACCACCGGCCTGAGTACTAGGACCAGTACTAGGCTCCTCGTCGAATAACTGTCGACGTAACGGTGGATCCTACAAAAAAGTTTACAAAAAAATTAATCACATGACATTATATATTCTGTAAATATATATATATATAAATTTGAAATAATGTACTCACTGTAGGCACTAATGGTGGAATGCCCATCTCCTCCATCCGACGATTGTTCTTCGCCATTTTTTTTCTTCGTCTCTCTTCAATTGGCTGCATTTCCTACATTTGAAAACAAATATGTAATTAATTAGAAAAAGAAAATTAATGTGTAATCCAAAAAAATAAATATATGAGGGAATAAGCAGATTCATTGGTAATTTAGCTATCAATTGTTTTAGAAGAGATTCAATGAATTTAATAAAACATACAAGTTGTAATGTTCACCAAGTTAGAAATATTGTTTGATTTGGTTTGAATACAGTTCAATTCCAAATTAGAAAATGCAATTCAAATAAAACAACAACCAATAAACATTGAAAATTCACATAACGGTCAAGTCAGCTAAAACATATTTGTGATCAATACTAAATAAATATGAATATTACCAACCTTAACAACCCAACTCGAGGTAAACCAAAAGAATTGAGAATATGGATGAATGATTCTATATATTTCCAACCATAACTTCAGGTTCAAAATCAACTCTGACAATTGAGCTATTGGAGTCATCAAAAGAAATAAATGGATTGGTTCCAATGGCAATAGGGACAGTGTCAATTCCATCATCAACATCATCAAAAATATGTCTTGGAATTACTTCAACTATGACAAAAAATTCAGGTTGAAGTTGATCTTTGACATAAAAAACTTGTTTAGCCATTGATGCCAACACATATGGTTCTTCGGTAGCAAGAGTGCGGGTCATATTAATTACTCGAAATCCACAATCATCAATAAATGTTCCATGTCTCGTCATCGAATCAAACCAATGGCATTTCATCACTGTGACTCGTCCATGAGAGTAATAATCCAATATTATTATTTTCTCAACGACTCCATAATAACCCACATTTTCAAGTCGCGGTCTACTATCTGATGCACTGGCATAACAATCTGTTGTGGCAGTAACCATGATACCATCATGTTGTGTTCTCATGTTTTTGTCTCGTTCAGTGACAATAAATCTGTACCCATTGATAACAATTGATTTACAGTCACGAACCACGGTATTAGGACCAAAAGCCAAAGCTCTTATTTCCTCAGAGACAGAGTCAACAGACAAACTCAATACCTGCAATATAAATGACAGTTAAACTTAAGTAAATATTGAAATTATTAATTTAAACAGTAATATTTTTACCTTCAATTTTAACCAAGCAGAAAACTCTTTGCTATGAAAAGTCTCTCTCCTTCTCAAAGATAAAGGAAGCTGCTTCATATTTATCATTGTTTTATGTTCCCTGTAGATAAAAAAATATGAATAGTTTAATAGATATATATGTAAGATATACATATTCAATTTTGTTACCTGATATAGTCATCAAACAAATCATAGTTGAACAAAACTGTGCGATGTGCCATCCCCCGCTCTTCATGGCTTAATGTCTTCAATGTATATGATCTAGGAATTCCTCCTGTTTTAGGAAGTGATGGAAAACTGGGTTCAATTTGCTCATATTGTTCTTCTTCATTTCTCATTGGTCTGTTCATTCTTGTAGTATGATCAGACAAATACATCGAATAGAAATCCATACATTGTTGAGCTATGTAACCGTTCACGATAGAACCTTCAGGATTATTCTTGTTTCAAACATAAGACTTAATTGTGAACATATTTATTTCAGTTGGATATATCCAACAAAAAGAAACAGGTCCTCTGAGAATTATTTCAGTTGGAATATGGACAGTTAGATGCATCATGCATGTGAAAAATGATGGGTGAAATATTTTCTCCAACTCACACAAAATTAATGGGGCATCAATCAACATTTTTTGCAAAAAATACTTGGACAACTTCTTAGCACAAAGATCTTTAAAAAAATGGCACAACCGAATAACACCCACCCTTAAATTATTGGACAAAAGATGACGGATTGCTATTGGAAGCAACTCATGCAGTAGAACGTGATAATCATGAGTCTTCAATGATTTTAGCTTCAACTCTCTTCTGTTGACCTGTTTAGATATGTTGCTTAAATAGCCATCAGGAACTCTAATAGTCTCTAATACTACCAAATTTTTTTTTTCAGTAGGTGTCATCACATAAGAAGCACATGGAAGTTGCCATTTATTTTCACTGATACGCACAGGATGAAATTCTTGTCTGATTCCCCAATCCACCAAGTCACGTCGAGATCGTAAATCATCTTTTGTCTTCCCCTTGACATTTAGAAGAACTGAAAGAAACATTTCACATATATTCTTTTCAATATGCATTACGTCTAAGAAATGACGTAGCAAATTGGTTGACCAATAAGGCAAATCAAAAAAGATACTCCTCTTCCTCCAATTATAACAGGTTTCTGTGGAAACATTCATTCTCTTTCCAGATTTCATTTGACCCTACCCGAATGAAAAACTGAAATCTTTCAATTCATTAAGCACATCAGTTCCAGACATACGCTGAGGTGGATCATCGGTCTCTATAGTATTATCAAATCTTCGATGATTCATTCTATATGGATGATCCTTTGGTAAAAATCGTCGATGTCCCATAAAACTGAAACTACAACGATGTTTCAGTCTTCTGGATCATGTATTCTTCATACAAACTGGACATGACAGTTTTCCCTTCGTGCTCCATCTAGACATCATTGCATAAGCCGGAAAATCATTGATCGTCCACATAAGCGCAGCACACATCTGAAATATGTCTTTCGAACATGCATCATATGTGCGCACACCCACATCCCAAAGAATTTTCCACTCTTTTATTAAAGGTTGCATGTATACATCAATATCAATGCCGGGATCAGAAGGACCAGATATGAGTATACTCATGAAAGTGAAAGATTTTTTCATACACAACCATGGGGGAAGATTATAAATGTGTATAAAAACTGGCCATGTGCTGTGTGAAGTAAGCATCTGCCCAAAAGGATTAAAACCGTCGCATGAAAGACCCAGCCTCACATTACGCAGGTCAGCTACAAAATTAGGATTTCGAGCATCAAATATCTGCCATGCAAATCTATCTGCAGGATGAACCAACTCATCATTAGTCTTCTTTCTCTCGGTATCATGCCATCTCATTTTTATTGATTTGTCATCAGACATAAAAAGATTCTGGAGTCTGGGGATCAATGGAATGTGCCACATTACTTTTTCTGGAACGCGGGATGGTGTTCCATCATATTTTGAAGCGAGATGTGCCACATTTTATACATTCATTTCGTTCAGCGGTTTCTTCCCAGAATAAACTGCAATCTTTCGGGCAATCATGAATTTTGTTTCTGTAAAATCCAAGTTCTTCAACAAACTTCCATGCCATATAGTGGTTTGAGGGAATATCTGCATCATCTGGAAGTAAATCCTTCAAGAGGGTAAGAATGTAATCGATTACTGTATTAGAAATCCCATACATAGTTTTTCCATGAAACAATCAGATTAAAAATTCCAGCTTTTTCATTTTATCGCATTGTCGATATACTGGAGTCGTGGCAGCATCATTCAATTTTTTCACCCTATAAATATCATCATTTTCACTAGATGCATCAGTTGTCCTCATATCGATGTCTTCTTGAGTCGAAATCCTTTATTTTTCATGATGACGAATAAACGGAAACCGATCATCTAACAAATTCTCCATTCCAGTCCTTTCATTTCGATCATCACCAATTTGATATTTCATTTTCTCCCCATTGTGATACCACACAAAGTAGTTTGATTGAAAACCATTTTTGGTTATGTGGTAGCTGAATTCTTCACGACTCAACAAAGGTCTACCAACACAATTGGAACATGGGCAGTGTATGCGACCACTATCTGAATCATTGTGAAATGCAAAATCTATAAAGCTCTCCAAATTGTTTTGAAAATCGCTTGAGATACGATCGGTTTCATACATCCAACTTCTGTCCATTCTGTAAAAAGATTTCATATAAGTCATTTTGTCATAAACAATTCAATAGGATTGAACTTTAATAGAAAATACATTTAAGTAAACGATAAAGGAAGAAAATAATCATGGTATCAACTACACATGTGAAAAAAACATACTAATGTGTTATTGAAAAAATGTAAAACCAACAAGAACTTAATGTGTTATCACATCAGAGCATGCCTCATCCCATAACCATGTTAGTAGGGTACCCTCGTGGACAACCCCACCCACCCCCGTGGATAGCCCAACCACCCCCGTGGACACCCCCTACCCCCTAGACAGCCCAACCACCCCCGTGGACAGCCCACCCACCCCCTCGACACCCCTTCTCCCGATGGATAGCCCCCCACCCCCTTGTATAGCCCGCCCACCCCCCTGGACACCCCTACCCCCTGTGGCCAGCCCACCCACCTCCCCTGGACAGCCCGCCCACCCCTCCTTGACAGCTCCGCCACCCCCGTGGACAGCCCGTCCACCCTTGTGGACAGCCCGCCCACCCCCGTACCCCCCTGGACACCCCGTACCCCCCGGGATAGCCCCTCCCACCCTCCCAAACAGCCCACACCCCCTCCCCTGCAACCCCACCACCACCACCACCTAGACATACCAACCCCCTGGATACCCCACACACCCCTCCCCCACCAGGACACCCCACCCAGACCCCCAGGACAGCCCACACCCCATGGACAGCCCCGCCCACCCCCGTGGACAGCCTTTCCCACCCCCGTGGACAGCCCCTCCCACCACCGTGGACAACTCACCCACCCCCGTGGACGCCCCCTACCCCCTAGACAGCCCAACCACCCCCGTGGACAGCCCACCCACCCCCTCGACACCCCTTCTCCCTATAGACAGCCCCCCACCCCCTTGGATAGCCCGCCCACCCCCCTGGACACCCCTACCCCCTGTCGCCAGCCCACCCACCCCCCCTGGACAGCCCGCCCACCCCTCCTTGATAGCCCGGCCACCCCCGTGGACAGCCCGTCCACCCTTGTGGACAACCCGCCCACCCCCGTACCCCCCTGGACACCCCGTACCCCCCTGGATTGCCCTGCCCACCCTCCCAAATAGCCCACACCCCCCTTCCCTGCAACCCCACCACCACCACCTAGACATACCACCCCACCTGGACACCCCACACACCCCTCCCCCACCAGGACACCCCACCCAGACCCCCAGGACAGCCCACACCCCCTGGATAGCCCCGCCCACCCCTGTGGACACCCCTTACCCTCTAGACAGCCCAACCACCCCCGTGGACAGCCCACCCACCCCCCTCGACACCCCTTCTCCCTATGGCCAGCCCCCACCCCCTAGGATAGCCCGCCCACCCCCTGGACACCCCTACCCCCCATGGCCAGCCCACCCACCCCCCCTGGATAGCCCGCCCACCCCTCCTTGACAGCCCGACCACCCCCGTGGACAGCCCGTCCACCCTTGTGGACAACCCGCCCACCCCCGTACCCCCCTGTACACCCCGTACCCCCGGGATAGCCCCACCCGCCCTCCCAAACAGCCCACACCCCCTCCCTTGCAACCCCACCACCACCACGTAGACATACCACCCCCCTGGACACCCCACACACCCCTCCCCCACCAGGGCACCCCACCCAGACCCCTAGGACATCCCACACCCCCTAGACAGCCCCGCCCACCCCCGTGGACACCCCTGCCCACCCCCGTGGACAACCCACCCACCCCCGTGGACACCCCCTACCCCCACAATCCATTATCCAAAACATATCAAATTGGTTTGAACACAATCCATAATTCCCACAATCCATTATCCAAAACATGAAAACGTTCACGATAGACTCCCCCAACTCTGATTTACATGTTTTGAACACTCTCCTTCCAAACATAGAATACAAAAACATTAAATAAGTCTTCAAAAACACAAACAATATCCTATTTAGATATTAATTTCAATAATCAATTAAACCACCAACACCTGGAAAAAATCTATTCATTAAAACAACTACAACAATATGGTTGAGATCAAATTTTACCTATTCGTATGGGGGTGTACCTGTTGGGATGGGGGGTGCTGGTGTTCTGATTCGCGAGAGCAGTGGAGGGATGGGGCTCGCTAGAGTAGTGGAGCGAATAGATTAGGGCTCTGTCCGAATGGGGAGAGGAGATCGCGATCTGTAATTTGGGGGAAACCTTTACCAACGGTTTATAAAAACCGTTGGCAAAGGCACACATTTCCCAATGGTTCCAGTGAACCATTGGGAAAGGGTCACACATTTCCCAATGGTTCCAGTGAACCGTTGGGAAATGTGTGAGTTTAGCACCCCATTCCCAACGGTTCCAGTGAACCGTTCGGAAAGGGTCCACCGAAATTCCCTTTGCCAACGGTTTTGTTAAACCGTTGGAAAAGGCTCACTATACCAATGGTTTAAGTAAACCGTTGGTATACTACCGTTGGAAAAAGACCAAATTCCAGTAGTTCATTATTTTGGAATCCCATTACATAAACACTTAATCATTCCACCACATCATTTTCATATTCAACATCACCAATAGTGATCGCATGTGGCTTCCCTTTTTTCATTTGCCATAAGTGGTTGGTCATGTCGATCATCACTAACCCTTGGATTAGGGCATTTATTAGCATAATGCCCCATTTCCTTGCACATGAAGCATTGATGTGTTGGTGGTGTGTTATCTGCAGTATTTTCTTTATTCACATCATTAGAAACCCTTTTTCTATTACTTCAACACTCAACTGCTCGATGATCTTCTTTTCCACACTTAAAACATTTTCTAGTCCCTTTAAGACAATATCCACCATGCTTCTTTCCACACTTTGAGCATAAGGAAACATTCATCTTCTTTTTACCATTATTCTGAGATTTCTCCTTGAACTCCATCTTTCGTTTCTTGTCAAAACTGCTAGATGGATAAGTAACACCAACTTCCATTTCTACCTTGATAGCACAACGCACAATTTCTTCATAGCTACTGAAGTCTCTTATAGCTAATGCCCTTCAAATATTTGGTTTTAATCCACTGAAAAATCGATCAACTTTACTTTTATGTTGGATGATAAAGCCAGATGCATACCTTGCAAGCCCTGTAAAATTTTCTTCGTATACACCAACAGATTCATCATCCTTTTTCTTTAGTTTAAGAAACTCCTTCTCCATCTTTGTTCTAAGAATACGAGGGAAGTACTTATTGAAAAATAGGTTCTTGAACTGGTCCCATTCCTTGGACTCAATTTCATCTCTTGGCCTCGTATTCTTGATAAAATTCCACCATTGATCAGCTTCACCTTCCAAACGATATACTGCTAAGATGACTTTATCATGTTCTGAACATTGAATAATTGAAAATATCTTTTCAGTGGTACTGATCCATTGTTCAGCAATAAGTGGATCAGAAGGCCCACTGAAAGAAGGTGGACGTTGCCTCATGAAGGACTCAATAGAATATTGTTGCCCTCTCCGCTCATTTGGAAGTCCAGAATAATTCATAGCTTGTGTAAGTATAGGAATAAGATTTTTCACTCCATCTCCCATAACATTTGTTTTTTCAGGAGGACAATCATTGCATTGTCCATTGCATTGATCAACACGGTTTCTTCGGGTTCCAGCAGTCGTCTAAAACCCAAAAAGAATAGTGTGAGAGGAAAAAATCATACTAGAGAAAACAACATAATAAAGGGGGATTACCATCAATATCTAACATCTTAGGTTTAATTCTATGATCGTTATCATAATTCTAGGACTATAAACTATTTGTATACTTAACCTTAGGGACATCCCTAGACATATCTTAGAAATATCTCTAGGGATCTCACTAAAGTTCTCGCATCCTAGTTTCCAAAGGTTGACTAAACCTTTCCTCTGATACCAACTGTAGAGACCTGAAGCTTAACGTACATAGACATTACGTTACATTTGAAGAATACTTAGTACATAACAAAAACACACACACACGGACCGTAATAGTTTAGTGTCTTTGGAAACTCGGAATATAATCTTCTAATCGTGGTGAATGATCTTCAACATCTCCCATAAAGATCTTCTTTTTTTAAACCTAAATCATTTCTTTATATCCTGGGGAAAAGAAAACATAAAAGGGTGAGCTCAAATGCTTAGTTAGGGTAAACAAAAGAAATATTAATCACATCATATTCATAAGAACATATCTTTTGGAAATCTTAACCTGCAAAAGATATCATAATTTCATAACATGGGATAAATCATAGTAGTGAAATGTAATCCCAATAATCATATCTAAAAACATGAAACATTTTGGAATACACACATAATCATAGAGAATGATTTCCTATTAGTCAAGACTCATTGCCAAGACTATCTTAGTGGACAAAGTCCCTTTCTGAACCGAGTTCACTCCTCGTTTCAGTCCTGTTTCACTGAACCGGTATAACCTACCATTCCAGCCAGGTCTATCTCATGAGATATAAATCTTTACCCAATGCATTGGAGGTAGATATAGGTCACACCCATCTCATAATGATACCATTCTTATGTGTTCTACAAATACATAAATCATACATCATTGCATAACTCATGTAATAAAAATGGGATTCTTAAACAACATGACATCATAAAACAATTCATATAAGAATAAGGAATTCATAAAAATAATTCCATCACAACATAATCAAATCAATGTAATAATAGGGTTAGAAACAGAACCCTTTATTATCTTATATGGAAAATAATTTTGATAAAACACTTAAACTCCATTCTTGAGGAAAATATCCTTTCTACTTCAAAAACACTTTCCTTTATTTAACATGTCCTAAAATTTTAAACTAAAAGAATTTGATTAAAAATAAACTTGAAAACTTGTAAAGGAAGCTTCTTGGAAATAATTTTTTAAAAATCCATTCATGCAGTATAAGTTAAAAAAACATTCTTCTCATACCTTTGTCAAAAAAGTCAAAAAGTACCTCGTACGAAAAACGACAAAAGATTCCTTTCATAACTTTTACTAAAAACTCACCGAAGGGTAAAATTGGATTTAACTATTGTAAGTGGATGGAAATAATATTACATATTTAGGAAACATGGATGTGGATGATAAAATACACCCCAGTAAATACCAAAGTATAAACAATCTCGGATAAAATGAGATTGTGATATTTTCCCTTACCTTAGCTCCAATTTGCTTCGTAAGTGTCCGAACCTCCTGTATAATGATTTAAATAATGTTATTGACTTATTCCAGAATCATAATTATTTTTATGATATCATATATGGTCATATTCTTACCTTTTTATTGTTAATATTTCATTATTACTTGTTATTTGGGTGTTTATTAATTTTTGTTCTTATGCGTGTTTTGTCGACTAAATTCTTATTTTTCTTTTTAGGTTATAGATAACTCATTTCCAGAATGATATTAGGTTAATATATATCATATTAATTCATTCAATTCATTTATATAATCATTATGCAATTAAGATCATGTAGAATGAGTCGCATCACATCGTGGAGACGGTATTCCGTACGTACGCACGAGCGATGATATCATTCCCATGATTGTGGAATTGTATTGGAGTATATATATACTATTTAAGAATCAATATCAATTTACAATTATCATATATAGTCATTATTTACACCATTATACCCATCCAAGTAAGGTGGTGGTGGAAAATAGATTACACCACGGCGTGGAGACGGTATTCCGTGCGTACGCACGCACGGTGATTTCGTTTTCCATAGGATGGATAGATAGTGAAATAGGGTTATTTCATAATTATAATAACATATAAGTATATGAGTTATAATTATGTTATTACTTCATAATGAAACCACTAAATAAGAAGAAGTTGAAGAAGAATGAATTTGGAAAGGATCGATAATGGATATTACCTCTTTTTTTGACGCCCCTCTTCTTATCCTCCTCTTAGGGAAGTAGGGTTGGTCTTTGAAGAAGACCAGAACCTCTAGGATGATTCTAGGGAAGTGTAGAGGAGAAATTGGCAGGGTTTGGCCGAGATGGAAGGCTCAAATTGGTGTGAGGAGGAGAGGGAGGAGGTTCCCTTTTATAAGGGAGGAGAGGGACACCTTTGGAATAACTAAAAATATTATTTTATTATAAAGTCAAATTCGGTTTTTAATAGCTCCAAACTGATATATTTCAAAGATAAGGTGGGTAGGGGTAGAAATCTCCTCATCCAATAGAATTTTTACAAGTTTAGTTTACTATTTTAACCTTATCATTTAGTTTTAACTTTAAGGTAGATAATTTTACTTTTACCGTGTCTTTTTCGGTTCCTACACTATAAGGTTAATAAACTTACCATAACAAGCTAAACGAACCCCAAGTTGTTTATTATTAATATTGAAAACCTTATCTAAGTTATTTGGCCGAACCTTATATTTTTAGGAATATAATAACAATTAATAATATAATATTTGTTTTAAAAACTATTTTATTTCAATTTTGACACTATATGGAAATTGATTTTTGTAAAAATCATAACAGAATTATTAGTTCTAACAGAGTTAATTAAATCAACATTAGCATGTCCGGTTAACATATAAATTTTTTTTTAATTCATAAAAATTCTCAAATTACATTTATTTGGGTATTTATAACATCAATTATGTCAATATTTTATTAATAAGATATTTACTGCATCATTATTTTGTTATAAATAAATTAAATTATATAAATTCTAAAAATTACAAATAAAATATCATTATGTAGGAAATTTTTTTATCTTTCTAATGAATATTTATAGTCGAATTTATCTTATGTATAACCCTATATTAAAAATGATTTACTTATTAAACTTTGATTTTAACTATTTTAACCCTTCTTTAAATAAATTAATAATAAATGTCCTAATCTAATCCAAGTGGGCCTAAATGGTCATATTGTATTCCTAAGGTTGTTTTTGGACGAATTAAACTTATAAAATAGAATTAGGACATGTTTTAAGGTAATAATAATATCATTTTTACCCTTAATTACCCTATTTACTTTTAACCGGGGTAAAAAAGTAAAAAGTTACTATTCACCAAAAATTATTTTCATCCTATTGAACCAAATTTTAGTCCTTGATATTAACCATGTCTCTCTGATTTTCGAAATTCCACTCACAGAAGCGGTAAAATTAAGTTTTATGAAAAATTTTGTTTTTTAACAACCACTTAGTGGTTTCACTATTCATCAAAAAATGAAAGTTTCCAGAAAAATACCAAAAATTAGGCCTAAGATATATTTGATATTATGAATTCAAAAATGATGTATATTTTATCAAATGCAAAACATATCAGATACATTATCTAATTTAAAAATTAATTCCCGTCTTCAAAACAAATAGTGTGTTTTTAAGAGATAATAACTATCAAAGGATTAACACTTGTTTGTATCTGGTTTAAATGTGAAATTACATACAATGACCAACATTGTAATAAATTTTAAAAATATATTCTAAATATACTTTAAAACCACTAAAATTAATAATTTATCACTATTAATTATTTTGATTAAAAAGTTGTTTTTTATTAAAATTTAGTAATTTTCACTATTCATCAGAATATGAAAGTTATCCGAAATGTACCAAAATTTTACCCTAAGCTAATTTTGATATTCTGAATCCAAAAATGAAGTCCATTTTGAAAAATAAAATTTACAAAATTTAAAAAAGTGGTTATTACTATTCATAACGGCTAGTTTTAATAATATTTTAATAGCATATCATTGTTTAGTGAAACTCGGTATTGCGTACGATGCAAGCTATCGAGTAAGGCCACAATTGCGTGTAATGAAAGGCAGGTCAAGGATGTGTGTTGTGAAAGCTTCTTTTGGTGTAGCGTACAACACAAGACATTAATGAAATTAAAAAGAATATTTTTCCTAAAATCTCGGGGTGTTACAATACTGAAATATTGTTATACCATATCTATAATAATATTAAATTATATAGGAGATACTGGATTCATTATTTTAGATTTGGATTAACAAATAAAGAAGAAGTGGATGATGAAATGAATTTGAAAAAGGGTGGTGAAAACATTACATCTTCTTCGGGTTCTTCCTTTTGATTTGAACAAAAGGGCTCATTAGGTTGGTTTTCTGATCAAACTAAAGCCTCTAGGTTGAAGTGAGGGAAGTTTATAGAGTATTTGGGCAGGGTTTGGCCGAATCAAAAGGCTTTGAATGTGTTAATTAGTGAGAAGGGGGAGTTCCCTTTTATAAGAGGGGTGAAGGGCACCTTTGTAAAAGCTAGAAATATTATTTTATAATAAATCAATATTCGATTTATAATGTCTCCAAAGTGGATTATTTAAATGTTAAGGTGGGTATGGGTCGAAAACCACTCAACCAATAGAATTTAGACAGGTTTGGGTTACTATATTAACTTTATCTTTAAGTATTAACTCTTAGTTAACTAGATTCACTTTTACAATGTCTCCTTGTATTTTTATATTATATGGTTAATAAACATAATATATACACCCAATAGACACCCAAGTGATCCATTAATGATACACCTATCTTGATATAAGTCTCTTGGACTAACCATAGATTTTTAAGAATTTAATATCAATTAATAATAAAATATTTGTTTTAAAAAATCTGTTATGTCAATTTTGACACTATTCAATAATTGATTTTTGTAAAAAGCATAAAAGAATTATTACATAGAAAAAATTTAATTAAATCATTCCTAACATGTCATATTAACCTATAAATTTTTTTAATTCATAAAAAGTCTCAAATTGTATTTATTTGGGTATCTACAATATCAATCATTTTAATTTTTCATTATTATTGTAATTACTGCATCACCATTGTGTCAAAACTAAATTATATTATACCATGTCTAAAAATTATAAATAAAATACCATTATTTAGGAAATCTTGTTATATTTATAATTAGTATTTATAGTCAAAAATACAACATATATAACCCTATGTAAATTTTTTTTTTCTAAAAGATATATTCCTGTGTCATTTTTGAATTCATTTTAACTTAATTAAAATAAAGTGTCCCTATCACTTTCAAGTGGCACCATGGGGTCCCAAAATCTACCCAAAGATGCCCATGGTCGGACATGTATCTACTAATAAGGTTAGGAAACGTTTTAGGGTAATTTTATATTATTATAATATTATTTTTAACCCTTATTTAGCGGATTTACCCTTAAACCTTGGTAAATAAAATATTTACTGAAATAATTATTCAAAATGTCTAAAAATTAAAGTTACCTATTTAAAAAATTTGAACATCCTGATTCCAAATATGGAATCCATTTTTCAAAATTCAAAACATAGAAGTGGATGAAATTAATTTAAAATTAATTCTCGCTGTCAAAACAAAAAGCATGTTTTTAAAATATAATAACTATAAAAAGATTGAAACTTGTTTATGTTCGGATTACTTGTGAAATTATGTCCAATGACCAAAATTTTATTAAATGGTAAAAATATATTCTATATATACTTTAAAACCACTCAAATTCATAATTTATCACTATTAATTATTTTGATTAAAAAAAAATTTAATTAAAATTTAGTAATTTTCACTATTCATCAAAATATTAATGTTATCCGAAAAGTACCAAAATTTCACCTTAGGATAAATTCGATACTTTGAAACCAAAAATGAAATCCATTTTGAGAGATAAAAATTATAAAATTTCAAAAAGTAGGTATTACTATTCATAACGGCTAGTTTGATCGGTTGTGCTGTGCGTTAGAACTTGATGTTGCATATAACACACGCTATTACATTATTCATAGAGTAGCGTACCGTAGAAGCTTGGGGTGTTACATTCTCCCCTCCTTCAAATAATTCCGTTCTCGAAATTTCTAGAATACTACCGCATGAAAAGACTCAGGTGGTTCTTCATCATAAGTTCCTTGGGTTGCCACGTTGCCTCTTCCATCTTATGGTTTCTCCACAAAAATTTTACCAGATGCGTTTTCCGGTTTCTCAATACTTGTTCTCTCGTATCAATAATCTTGATGGGTTCTTTGCAATAAGACATATCGGGTTCCAGTTCTAATTCCTCATAGGTGAGTACATACGTTGGGTGATTCATGTATTTCCTCAACAGAGATACGTGGAACGCATCATGAACTTTGGAGAGACTTAGCGGCATTGACAATCGGTAAGCTACAGACCCAATTCGTTCTAGAATTTTGAATGGTCTGTTGTACCTGGGACTCAATTTACCTTTCTTACCAAAACGTATGACTCTCTTATATTGAGGTACCTTCAAGAAAACATGATCACCAACTTGAAATTACAAATCCTTCCTTCGATTATCTGCATAGCTTTTCTCCCTACATTGAGTTACATTGATGTGATTTTGGTTTACCTTCACCTTTTCCATCGTTTCCTCCACCAGTTCTGGGCCTACATGTTTTCCTTCACCAAAGTCATCCCAACAGGTTGGTGTGCGACATCTCTTTCCATATAACGCTTCATATGGTACCATCTGAATACACGAATGGAAGCTATTGTTATAGGAAAATTCTACCAGAGGTAAATATTGATCCCACATACCCTGAAAGTCATGTGAGAAGGATCTCGACATGTCTAATAAGGTTTGAATAGTTCGTTCTGATTGTCCATCTATTTGAGGGTGGTAGGAAGTGCTCAAATGAATTTCAGTATCCAAGTCTTTCTGAAGACTTTTCCAGAATCATGAAGTAAAATGGGGATCACGATCAGAAACAATCAATAGGGGTACTCCATGAAGTCTCCCAACTTCATTAAAATATAGTCTTTCTAGACGTTCCAGTGGTAGATATTCTCTTATAGCAAGAAAATGTGCTGACTTGGTAAGACGATCAACAATGACCCATATTGAATAGTTCCTTCTAGGATTCTATGGTAGCCCCATGAAAAAGTCCATCGTAATATTGTCCTATTTCCACTCTGGTATGGGAAGAGGTTGCATGACTCCTCCAGGCTGTTGCCTTCCAGCTTTCACTTGTTGACAAACCATACATCTTGACACAAAATCAGCAATCTCCCTCTTCATGTTGTCCCACAAAAAATGTTCCTTCAAATCGCTATACATTTTGGTGCTCCCAGGGTGTATAGTGAAATTGGAACTATGAGCATAATCCAGCAATTCCCTTTTTAGAGCAGATATATCGAGATCACAAAGTCTCTTCTTGAATTTCAAAATTCCATCTTTATACACAAAGTCTCTCAATCTCCCATAATTCACAGCTTTTATCTTGTTTTTAAATTCTTCATCATCGGTCTGAGAACTCTTGATCCTTTCTAGTAAAGATGGTTTGGAAACCATTTGAAAAAGCATTGATGTCTCACATTCCCTGGTTATTCCCATGTCCATCTTCACTAGATCCATGAAAATTGGATCCCTTTCAATTATCATATTGTTCAAAACTCCATGATATTTTCTTCTCAAAGCATATTCCACCTTGTTTTCCTTCCCCGAGTGGTAGTGTATCGTGCAATCATAATCCTTGAGTAATTTAAGCCATCTTTTTTGCCTCATCTTGAGTTCTTTTTGTGAGAAAATATACTTCAAACTCTTGTGATCAGTATAAATCTCACATTTTTCACCATAGTGGTAGTGCCTCCATATCTTCAAAGCAAAGATCACAGATACTAACTCGAGATCATGAGTAGGATAGTTTTTCTCATGAATTTTCAACTTTCGTGATGCATAGGCAATAACCTTATCATTATGCATAAGGACACAAGCAAGTCCTTTATTTGATGCATCACTATTAATAACGAACCCATCATTCCGCGATGGTAGAGTCAATATAGAAGCATTGACTAATATTCTCTTCAGTTCTTCGAAACATTCTTCACACTCTTTTGTCCAAACAAATTTAACCCCTTTTCGTGTGAGCTTCGTTAATGGGTTAGCCAATCGGAAAAAATTCTGGATGAAACATCGATAATAACCTGCCAAACCAATAAAACTGTGTACCTCAGTTATACTCATATGTGCTGGCCATTCATGGATTTCCATTGTCTTAGAAGGATCAACAGTGATTCAATATTTAGAGACAATATGGCCAAGAAAATAAATCTCATGACGCCAAAATTCACACTTGCTAAACTTCCCATATAATTCTTGTCTTCTCAAAGTCTTCCGGATAATGCGCAAATGATTTTCATGATCTTCGTAGCTTTTGGAGTATATGAAGATATCATCAATAAATACCACCACAAATTCATCGATATATTCCTTAAAAACTCTATTCATCATATCCATGAATATAGAGGGTGCATTAGTCTATCCAAAAGGCATTACAGTAAACCCGTAATGCCTATACCTGGTTCAAAATGTTGTCTTCAGAATGTCTTCCTTCTTTACACACAACTGATGGTATCCAGATCTAAGGTCAATCTTTGAAAAGTATTGAGCTCCATGCAGTTGGTCAAATAAATCATCAATGCGAGGTAGGGGATACTTGTTATTTATTGTTATAGCATTGATCTACCTATAGTCGATACATAACCTCATAGATCCATCTTTCTTTTTAACAAAAAGAATAGGGGCTCCCCATGGAGAAACACTAGGGCGAATAAATCCTTTATTACTCAATTCCTCTAGTTGTTTCTTTAGTTCGACTAATTCCACAGTGGACATTCTATAAGGGGTCTTCAATGTAGGCTTTGATCCAGGAATTAAATCAATGAATAACTCAAATTCTCGTTCTAGAGGATATCTAGGTAAATCATCTGAAAATACATCTACATATTCGTTCACAATAGGTACATACTCTATTTGAACATTCCTCTCCTCACCCAAAATCATTTCATTCTCTTCCTACCCAATAATTGAATTTTGTTGAGCTACTGGGGGTGGATCTAGGTAAGAATTAGGTGGTGAAGATTCTCCTCTAAAGATAAGGTGTTCATTATCATCATCATCAAAAATCATAACCTCCCTCTTCTTACAATAAAACTTCGCATCCTAATCCAAAAGCCAGTCCATACCGAGGATTATATCAAAATAAATCATAGGTATGATGATGAGATCAGTAGATAAAGAACATTTATGTGCTCTAATGGGGACTGATTCACAAAAATTTGTTGCAGTGATACTTCCCTTAGGAGTTTTAACTGACAACTCCCTTGTTAAATCAAATTGGAAATATCTAATTTTCCTAACAAACTGGGAAGATATGAAACAATACGATGATCCAGAATCAGATAATGCATTTTCTAAACTTGAAGAAACCATTAAATTACCTGCCACCACGTTTTTCGGAGCTTCTACCTCAGCAGTAGTGATAACATAAGCTTGGCCTTGATCCCTTGGCCTTTTCTGAGGTAATTTCCCCTAACTCTTTGGACAATAATTTGAATAATTTCCCATCTCCTTGCAATTGTAGCACTCAACATTGGTAGATTTCTTCTTCCCTTTGCAATAACGAGCTTGGTGGCCTTTTCACCACATTTGTAACAGATTCCCATTCCCTTCAAGCAAGTATCGGGGTGTTTCTTCCCACATTTACCAAAGGATGGATATTCAACCTTTCCCTTCTTCCCCTTATTTCCATTCCCAGATTTATCAGTAGATCTCTTCTTCTCTTGCTTTGCTTTAAAGTCATAAGACTTAGAGAATTGCTTTTCTGTGTTGATAGCACATGAGACAATGTCTTCGTACGACGAGAAGGATTGCGAGACTAATGCTTGATGGAGAAATGGTTTTAACCCCTCAAAGAAACAATCAATATTACTTCTTGGGTTATGTATATAATCTCCAGCATACCTTTATAACCTTGTAATGTTAGCCTCATACTTTACGACATTCTCATCCTCCTTTTGTCTCAGACTCAGAAATTTCCTTTCCATATCTGCTCGATGGTCACGATGAAAGTATTTTTCTAAAAACGGATCTTTGAACTCCCTCCATTACATATTTGAAACTTCATCATCTTCCTTCATGTTTTGAATCAATGACCACCATTGATCAACATCTCCAGTGAGGTGGTAAATTTCCATGATAACTTTTTCCCTTTCACTACTCCTCGAAGCCTGAAATATTTTCTCTAGGTAATTTATCCATTGCTCAGCTAATAAGGGATTTGTACTCCCATTGAATGTTCGTGGTTGTTGCCTCATGAATCGATCTAACATTAATCCTCCATGCTGCGGATTAGGGTGCTCCATACGGGTAAGGTTATTATTCATAATCTGAGTGAGTTGTCCCAGTATGGTGATTAACTGATCGGCACCAGTTGCATCACCAGCTCCACTATAATTATCTTAGCAGGAGGGAAATCCCTACATAAAGTTCGTGCATTGATACAGTTTCTATTTCATCCACTAGGTGCCATTTCTAAACAATGTCATAAACTAGATCAGTTTGTGAATCAAAATACATAATTCCATACTTATAAAACACCTAACATAAATTGAACTATTTATTGATATAATCCATAATCATAAAAATGTTATCATTTATGAAGTTTATACTCATAAACCCTTCATAATGATTTGTAAAGAAAATGAGAGTTATCCTAAGCATATCCACCGGGAGTTTCGTAACCAAGAGTGCAGCATGACCCGTTGTTGTGCACCAGTTCTCGTTCGAGTCTATCTCAAAGGGGTGTTTTTGGGTTTTACCCCTAGCTACATCTGTGCCAGGGCCACCTCTACCTGCTCGTATCCAGATAGGGATGTATTGCTCCTAAAACTCACAAAATCACTACAATACCAAAATTCTAGGAAGTTCTTCTATACTAATCTTCAAAGTCCATCTTAGGCCTATGTGCTCTAATCATAGTTTATCTAAATCTAGCTTCCAAGGATTGTACTAAACTTCCTGTGATACCAACAGTAATTCCCCGACCCCAGTTACCTAGAGTCGGTGCATTATTACATAACATTGGCATGATCACAAGAAAGATCAAATCTCGAATGACCGATTAGTTTAGTATCCTTGTAAACACTAGATACATTTATAAGGTTTTACATTACATCATAAAGTGAAAAACTACAATAACAACATATTGTCTCCATAGTCCACACTATTATCCCCTCATAATATCCCTGCAGGTCGTTCATAATTTACTTTTCACATCCTGGAAAAAATAAAACATAGAAAAGGGGTGAGATCAAATGCCCAGTAAGGATAACAATATATCGGAAACTTTCATAAATAAGAATAAACATTTAAGGTAGTGTATAACTAAAACAAAAGCCTTTTAAACTTGAACTTCAACATATTATGGAAAAAATAAAATGAAATAATTCCATTTACTTATTCACATGGATATTCTACTAATTGAATAATCAAATGCAATATAAATAAACAATTTCATAGTGATGGAATGCATAATGCCAGAATATCATAAGCACTTAGCGAATGCCTCATGCCAAGACTACAAATAAGATTTTTTCAAGGCCTTGTGCCAAGACACTAGTTTGTCTCATAATACCTACCGATGCATCGAGGAGCTATAGCGGGCTCCACCTGTCACATATTATGGCCAATGCATTCCCATATGAAAAGGTTTAAACATAACATAAACATTCGAATTAAAACTAGCATATGAAATGACAATACTTTCACCATAAACCATGAAGGGTATAAAAATAACAAATTTATAGTCAAACATATCACAAAACCTTCAATACAATATGGAAGTTTTGTTTCATAATAAATCAGCTTCAAATAAGCTTAAAATCCATCAAAGGATGTTGACATAGATGAAATCAAAACTCTTTTTAGAGAAATATCTCTTTTTGTTTTGAAATCATTTAAGATTAATATAAAATAAAACCTTTTCTTTGAAAATATTCTTATAATCTTTTAAGGGAAGCTTCGAAGATTTTATAACGGTGGAAAATAGCCGCACCCGTCGTATAAGTTAAAAAAAACATTCTTACCTTAATTCTGTCGAAAAATTTAAAATCACCTTGTTTGGAAAACGACGGAAAGATTCCTTTATAAACCACTTATAAAAATTCAAACAAGGGTATAAATGAATTTAACCCATATTCTAGTAAAATAGTGATAATGTTTTGAAAAACGTTTTTAAGAAACGTGGATGTGGATGATAAAGAGATCCCAGTAGATTTTTACGTATAAAAAACCTTGGATAATGAAGAGATTGTGAAATAAACCCTTACTTTGTACTTTTCCTTGCTTGAGGGTAGGTTAACCGCCTGTATAATGGTGAAATAATTGTTATCAAATTATTCAAGAATCATATACATTAATATGATATCATATATGATCTTTTAACATTGCTTTGTTAATAATATCTTAGAATTATCGTTGTTTCGAGTGTTAACTTACTCGTTTAATTTTTTATGTTTTATTACATAAGTTGTGTTTGTCATGGATAGGTTGTATCTTATTTGTATACATACTGATATCAAGTCCTTAAATAATATTATTAATCATCAACTGATAATTATACTTGAATAGATACGATGGAGAACGAATCTCATCACGTTCGTGGAGACGGTAGTCCGTATATACGCATGAGCGACAATATCATTCTTTTGATGTAAAAATAATATATAATTGGATGTTATATCATATATAAAGAATCATTATCATGTTATATTTATTATTTACATGAATTACACATCATTATTATACCCATCCAAACAAAATTAATTGAATAACAATTACACCACGACGTGGAGACGGTAAGTCGTACGTACGCACGTATGGTGAAATGTTACTCAAAGGATGGATAGAATACTGAAATATTGTTGTACCATATTTATAATAATATTACAGTATATAGGATATATTTTATTCATTATTTTAGAATGTTATTAACAAATAAAGAAGAAGTCGAAGAAGAAATGAATTTGAAAAAGGGTGGTGAAAACATTACCTCTTCTTCAGGTTCTTCCTTTTGATTTGAACAAAAGGGCTCCATAAGTTGAATTTCCGATCAAACTAAGGCCCTAGGATAAAGTTAGGGATGTCGAGAGAGTATTTGGGAAAGGGTTTTCAGATCAAAAAGGCTTTGAATGTGTTAATTAGTGAGATGGGGTAGTGCCCTTTTATAAGATGGGTGAGGGGCACATTTGGAAAAGCTAGAAATATTATTTTGTAATAAATTCATATTTTGTTTCTTATGGCTCCAAAGTAGATTATTTAAAGTTTAAGGTGGGTATGGGTCCAAAAACACTCAACCAATATAATTTAGACTGGTTTGGGTTACTATATTAACCTTATCTTTAATTATTAACTCTTAGATAATTATTTTCACTTTTACAATGTCTCTTTGTATTTTTATATTATATGGTTAATAAACATACTATATACATCCCAGAGACCCCCCAAGTGGTCCATTAATAATACACCTATCATGATATAAGTCTCGTGGCCGAACCTTAGATATTTATGAATTTAATATCAATTAATAATATAATATTTGTTTTAAAAACTCTTTTATGTCAGTTTTGACACTATTCAATAATTAATTTTGGTAAAAATCATAACAGAATTATTACTTAAAAAAAGTTAATTAAATAATTCTTAACATGTCATATTAACCTAGAAAATTAGTTTAAATCATAAAAAGTCTCAAATTATATTTATTTGGGTATCTACAATATCAATCATTTTAATTTTTCACTATTGTGGTAATTACTGCATCACCATTGTGTCATAAATAAATTAAATTATTTAATGTGTAAAAATTATAAATAAAATACCATTATGTATGAAATATTGTTATATTTCTAATGAATATTTTTATTCGAACATAAAACATATATAACCCTATGTAAAAATTGTTTTTCTAAATTATATATGCTTGTGTAATTTTTGAATTCATTTTAACTTAATTAAAATAAAGTGTCCCTATCACTTACAAGTGGCACCATGGGGTCCCAAAATCGACCCAAAGATTCCCATGATCGGAAATGTATCATCCAATAATGTTAGGAAACGTTTTATGGTAATTTATTATTATTATAATATTATTTTTGACCCATATTTATTGGATTTACCCTTTAACCATGGTAAATAAAATATTTACTGAAGTAATTATTAAAAATGTCGAAAAATAAAAGTTACCTATTTACACAATTTAAACATACATATTCCAAATATGGAATTCAATTTTCCAAATTCAAAACATATAAGTGGAAGAAATTAATTTAAAATTAATTCCCGTTGCCAAAACAAAAAGCACGTTTTTTAAATATAATAACTATCAAAAGATTGATACTTGTTTATGTTTGATTTACTTGTGAAATTTTGTCCGATGACCAAAATTTTATTAAATGGTAAAAATATATTCTAAATATACTTTAAAACCACTCAAATTCATAATTTATCACAATTAAATTATTTTGATTAAAAAAATTGTTATTAATTATCATTTAGTAATTTTCACTATTCATCAAAATATTAAAGTTATCCGAAAAGTACCAAAATTTCACCTTAAGCTAAATTAAATACTCTGAATCCAAAAATGAAGTCCATTTTTAGAGATAAAATTTATAAAATTTCAAAAATTAGGTATTACTATTCATAACGGTTAGTTTGATCGGTTGTGGTGTGTGTTAGAACATGATGTTGTGTACAACACACACTATTGCATTATTCAAAGAGAAGCATACCGTAGAAGCTTGGGGTGTTATAGCGGTAGTCCACACGTACACACAAGAAACGTTAATGTCTTCCAACAGATTTGATGGTGTGAAAATATATGTGATATTAAAATTATATGAGGATATTTATTTCTTTAATATAATATCATATATATACATATATATTTGTTAAATCCATATTTATATCCATACATGAGAGGAGGTGACAAAAAATGAATTTCATAGGTTTGTGAGGTGGGGGTCTTCTATACACATGATCAATGGTTTATCTTCTAATTTGATACAGGTGGATGTTAATAAAGGTTATTATATTTAAATAATAACATATCATTGTTTGATAGATAAATTTTTATTTATTCAACATATATATATACTCTTAGAAGGAAATGGAAGAAGAAATTAAATGAAAACATATGGCTCAGAATAGTAACTCTGCTTTAGAGAACCTATTTATGTTTATACCCTAATTCATAGAAGTATGGTTTTATTATAAGTGCAAGAACACTAGATTCTAGATATTTATTTATATAATTAATTTTTATAAGTTTTATAATATTTATAATTATGATTATGTGCGGAGATGATATGATAGGGTTTTCTCTTATATAAATGATGTGAGTGGAACACTTTAATTTTTTCAAGGATTTTGAATAATTCCATATCACAGTCTTGAAAGAAGGCATAGAAAATTGTTCATTTTAGAACATAATATTATATAAATTAAAAATATTATAATAAAATTAGAATTAAAATATTTTTATTTTCATTGAAAAACATAACATTTTTGTTTAACCCCCTTGTAAAACTCTTTTTATCCTTACCTAAAGTGATTATTTTTTTCGATTTTTACTATTTAATTTGTGAAAAAACGAATAATTTTTTAGCTAATATTAATTTTGATTATTATAAATATGAAAATAATTTTTCCAAATTTAATTCATATAAATGGATGGAGTTAAATTTAAAATTATACCCACATATTCGATTAAAAGGAGGTGTTGTAAAGAAAAAGATATCATAAGTTTAATAGGTTTTTATATAAAAAATAAACATGAAATTGATTTCAATGACCTAAATTGGATTGAAAATATAATTCTTTTTATACTAATAATTTTCATACATTTTATATAAGTCCCCAGCCTTAAACCTTAATTAATATGGAATTAAATGAGTAATTCACGTTGAGGATCTTTTCAGGTTTAGAGTTTTAGAGAATTAGATCATGAAACTTGCATTACATTCCACATTTAAACAAAGTGGTTACATAAAAGACAGTATTCATTCTTCCCATCAACGGAATTATATTTAAAATATAACACAGATTCTTTCTTGACACATCCTTGACACTATCATCAAATCATGTACCTTTCCCTTGACCTGTGAAAAACATTTCAAAAACTTGGGATGAGCATAAAAAGCTCAGTAAGAGTTATAAAAATATGGAAAGGAAACATGAGTTCATATATACATTATAATGAAATCACACTTTACCCATAAAACATAGGCACATCAAATCATGAATAAATCATAGAAAACATAAGAAATAAAGTTAACTTGAGGCATTAATAACATTCTTACATAGTTAGTAACCCTCTTGGTTACGTTTGGAATACCCATCACAGTATATTCCCTAAATCTCTTCGGAGAAACCTAAATGTTTCACTCCTTCGCGTTACCCAATGCATTGGAGGGCTATATCGGGCTCACCTTCCCTTAGTTTATCACGGAACCACCCGTTTTCATAACAATTCCCAAGAACCATAACATAAATGTATCACATAAAACATGCATAAAGGAAACATAACATTTCCACATTTCAATCACAATATAACATTTTAGTATATTGAAATAATGAATCCATTCAAAAAGAAACCATTTCCAAAACCATTTAAAACATTTAATAAAGATATTTTTGAATCAAAGTGTCCCATACCACCTTGAAGCTTAAAATTTTAAACCATTAATATCCATATAAATAAATCCTTAAAACCATTTTGAAAACATGGATATTAATAAGAAGAAATAATTAAAACATTTAAAAAAGATATTTTGGTTAAAGGGGTTTTACCAAAATTAGAGACACTTGAATACAATAATTGAGGAATAACATTTAGTCATAACTTTATAATATCATGAGAATAAATGGATTCATGATATAATACTCCAAAGGACAGTATATACACCATATAAGAATGAATTGGTGCATAACAACAATGAACCCTCAATAGAAATGTCAAACGTGATGAAATCCCTTATAAAGAAGGTATCCTTAAATTAAGGACAAATCAATCTCAAAAATATGTGTGACAAATATAAATACACCCAATATAAGTGGATATTATGTGTAAAACAATAAAAGGTCATTCACACATATTCAATGGATGACATATTCAATGACTACATGTTGAACCCAAAGAAATCGAAATTGGGTTAAAATGTTCCCTTGACAGCCTAACGGCATCACATCAAAATGAGTTGATGAGAGATAAAAAGTGTATCTCATAACTTGTACATAAAATTTACATCAATAAAGATATATGAGAAGATATCCCAAATTAACAATATGTAAATTAAAAGACCCAACAAAAGAAGTCTTTTAAAAAAGAGGAGGGTGAAAGGTTCCCTTACCGAATTGGGTATCTTTCAAAACATACACCCCATGAAAGAAGGACAATATATAATTGATGTAAATACTAATTAAAGAAATTATATTACACAAAGTGTAGAATAATGTACATTACATACACCACTCAATGGAATTTGTGGAAAATTTAGCATTAATCTCACGGGAATAAAAGTGAGATGAAAAATCCCTTACGAAAACTCAGCAGCCTAACGGCGCCAAATAAACTTCCGAATATGGATTGATGAGATCAAATATGGTATCTCATCACATTACTATAAAATGTACAGAAAGAGGAATATAAAAGAACATTCCCCAACATTACAAAGATGAGCTTAAAAGAAGTGACATAAAGGAGAGTACTTAAAAAGAAAGAGAGAGGTTAGATCTCTTACGAAAGTTCGGCAGCCTAACGGCGCCACTCAAAACTTCCAAAATGGATTGATGAGAGAGAATAGGGTCTCTCATCACATGAACATAAAAATTACAGTAAGTGTAATATAAAATATCATCCCAATAACAAGAAAGATGAGATTTAAAAGGAGTGACATAAAAGTGTGCACTTAAAAAGAAAGAGAGGAGTAGGATCCCTTACCTCGGATCCGACTTGACTCGATCGTTCTTTAATCTCATGAATAATAAACTTGATTTAATTTATACATCCTTAAGAACCTTTTTCAAGTTCATTATTCCTTTTATATCACTTATTACCATGTCATAAACATTATGTAATCATTTAAGTTAATAATATTTGTTTTGTCGATATTTGGTTCTTAAGTGGAAAGTGGACTTCTTACAATTACATGTTGTTCGTGTGGCCAAATTTTTATTATATCTAGAAATTTATTCATGATGTAGATATCATATATGTCATATATATCCAGTACATTTATGCATTTATAACATTACAGAATCATTTAGAGGTAAGAAATGAAATGCACCGTTCCTGGAGACGGTAAGCCGTACGTACGCATGAACGCTACTTTCATTTCTTTGTCATATTAATGGAATTAAAACTAAATTAGAGGTATGTATATTTTAATTACAGAATTATATTCATCATTTAGATGTATCATTCATCATATATATATATTATATACATGTACTTATAATAGTACATTACATTTGGGGATAAGAAATGAAATGCATCATTCATGGAGACGGTAAGCCGTATGTACGCATGAACGCTACTTTCATTTCTATTTCATATTTTATAGAATGGAATAATAATGATATAAAGGTATATTATAATTACAGTATAATATCAAATATAATATCATAGTTCCATCCTTTATATGTCCCACATATGGTATTTAACGAATCAAATCACTTTGAGGGGGCGGTAGTCCGCACTTCCTTAAATGAAGATATCACGTTTACCCATAATGGAAACCATAAAGGTATGCCCAAAATGAAAAAAAAAAGAAGATTAAGGAAAAAATAAACATATTATATATCATATATAAAAATAGTGACATCATAATGGCCACCTTTGAAGGTGTTAAATGAGTATTGAACAATCATCGTTTCGGGAGGCAGAATTTCGCCATCCACGGAAACCGTATGTTCTTTAACCATTTGATGTAGTTGTGTGAGAGTGTAGCTCAAATAAATCTTATAACAACACCCTAGTATATTGAAGATACTGTTGTTGTTACAAAAGAAGTAAATAAAAAGATTTAAGTTGTTGGAGAAGTAAAATAAATCAAATGAACAAGAGAGAATGAATTACCTTTAAAAGTGTAACTTCTTTTGATTTGAGCCTAAAGGCTTCCATTGAAATGATTCTGCCCAAAGGGAATCTTCTAGGATGAGGAGAGGGATGTGGAGAGAGTAAATGGGCAGGGGTTGGCCGAGCCAAAGGCTTGAGCAGTGTGTGAAATGAGGTAGAGGTGGTGGCCTTTTATAAGTGGAGAGGAGGGGCACTTTTGGAAAGTATAAAATATTACTTTATTTGAAAAAGTTTTTCGGTTTTAAAAGGTCCCACATTGATATAAGTCGTGGATAAGGTGATAAGGGTTCGAAATCCACCCATCCAATAAGTTTTGGACATGTGTAGTTCATAGATTTTACATTATCTTTCCATTTTATTTAAATCGTCAAATAATGAGGTCATCGCTGCATCATCATGATGTAATAAATAATTTAATTTATTTAGTGTCTAAAATTTATTAAAAAAATACTATGATGTATGAAATCTTTTTTTCTTTCCAATGACTATTTATAATCAAAAATATGATCTTTATAACCCCATGTAAAAATTGTTTTCGTAAAACATATGATGTTTGTGTCATTTTTACTTTTATATTAAATAAAAAGTTATTAATGTCATTTTCCAACCAAAGTGGCTCCATGGGGTCCCCAAGTTGACCCATGGCTTTTATTGGTCGGCCATGACACAAAAAATGAGGGTAGGACATGTTTCAAACTCATCTGATTTTATTAAAGCATTATTTTTACCTTAAACTACACTAATTACCACTAATCGTGATTAAAAACATAATAAGTTACTATTCACCAAAAAATTATTTTTATCCCATTGAACCACATTTTGCTTCATAATTACAACCATGTATGTCAGATTTTTGAAATTAAAAACACAAAGATGGAAAAATTTCATTTAAATGGAAAAATCAGTTTTTATAAGTACCACTTAGTGGTTTCACTATTCATCAAAAATTGAAGTTTTTCAGGAAATTCCCAAAAATTCACCCTAAGATATATTTGATATTCTGAACTCAAAAATGAAGTCTATTTTAAAAAATTCAAAACATATAAGTCACATTAATTAATTTAATAATTAATTCCCGCTGTCAAAGCAAATAGCGTGTTTTTATGAAACAATAAGTATCAAAAGATTGACACTAGTTTAAGATTGATTTCAACGTGAAATTAATTCCAACGACCACTATTGGATTTAATGGTAAAAATATATTCTAATTTCACTTTAAAACCAATTCAAAATATAATCTAATCATTTAAATAAATTAGATTAAAAATAGGTTTTGAATTAAAATACAACATTTTACACTATTCATTAAAAAATGAACTTTATCGGAAAGATACCAAAAATTTACACAAAGTAAATTTTGATGTCCCGATTCTTAATAAGAGTTTTATTTGGTCCAAAAGAATGTTTAAGAGTGAACAAAACTATATTTAATGATGGTTCAACATCAAAAGGTGATAAGTGAACCTTTAGTGAAAACTAGGGCATATACGCCTAAAATTGAATTCTTTCTGTATTTTAAGCCTTTATATTTTATTGGATAAATGTAAAAACATTTAAAAACATGTATAATAATATTTTAGTTATTTCTATTCATTCCCTCCAATACAACGGCTACATGTTAACTACCATTTAAAATAATATTATTTTATTATGAGAGTGCAACGTAAGATTCCCAAGAAACTCGTTGTTGCGTGTTGGGTACGCCATCGAGCATAGCGTCCCCTTTAAAGTCATATTAATATTTTATTCACAAATATGGATAAATATGAAAATTTCTTATTCTTTATTTACCTGGGGTGTTACATCCTTCCCCCCTTTTGGGAATTGCGTCCTCGCAATTTTTTTAAAATTGAGCTTGGAAACATCCTTGAAAGTCCCACATCGGAACAAGAGTCAGTAAAACAATCACTTTAAAATAAAGAAAGATAAGCATAGAGGTCACCCGAGTTAACCCATACTAGGTTTCCATGTAGAAAAATATGGACATGGAGGAGAAAACATAGGGTCATGTTCTGATGGACAGTGATAGAAAACATGATTAGGAGAAAGTTAACAATAAGAAAATCACAAACTTATGATGGGTTAAACGGTATTCAATTCCCCATTAGGAAAAGTTAATAGAAAACATTTTTGTTTTAAGATAATTTTTATTGGGGAATTTATTCATAAGGAAACATAATCACTTATCATGTTGACTTTCAACTTTTATTAGATTCCATACACAAACTCATATTTTCTCCAAAAGGAGAGTATTTAGGATGACTTGTTCACATTAAGAGTACTATAATCAACTTTTAGAAAATCACCTAATCCAAAAAAGAGAACTATATACTTCCCATGTCTTTAGACTTTAAACAATACTAAAACCAAAAAGGCTAGTACAAGATCAGATAATCCAGAAAAGGATAACCCTTTATAAAAATAAAATCTATTCCTAACCTCCAAAATTTTTCCAACAAAAACCCAAAGTTCAACGAGGACCATTAGATAAACAATTTGTCCATAAAATCCTTCAAATTAAACCAAACTAAGATTGAAACCCAAATATTTGAAGGATTTAGTCACATAGTCTTCCAAGTTAAATCGTAACATTTATCTCCAAACAACACCAATCGCTCCTAAAGTATCGCATTGAAAAGTAATTATCCTAATCACATATCCTCCATGATAGGTTAATCATTTTCATAAATAACTCAAAATCAACTTACTCTTAATTCATAAAATCATATAACTAAAAAGATTTAGTCAAACTAACCAGGGACTTCACGTAGTCCAGTGGTAGGTGATAAATACCAGTCGCACTTTGGTTGTGGGTTTGATTCCCGCAGCTTTGTCCGACGCGACGAGTTGTCACACGGTCTGCGTGATTTCCTTTTTACAAAACTATATAATTCTTAAAACATTCCCCAAAATGAGATAAAATATTCAAAAATAATCATAACATATTTTAATCTCATGTTTATCTCATTCCTCTCATTTTCCATCATATCATAGAGTAACCCATAATTACCTAAAAAGTAAGGATCATATAAACCCTAATGGTTACCTTTTTAATTATTACCTGAACTTCCACATCGATTGGTCATCTCGTACATGATGCATTATAGAACATACCAAGGTTCACGTGGTTGATCATGACTCCTTGATAGTTGGTTTAGAACAACCACAAGTTTTCTCATTGAATACCCCATTTCGTCCAGTCTCTTAATCAAAGAACCACCACAGTTCCTTCAAACCAATTGTCTCTTTGGTGCCTGCTAGATTCATCCATTCACTAAAAACAAAAATGTCAGTGTGAGTATATCATCAAAACCATCATGTACTAATGAGGAAGGTAAACACTAAGATATACTTACTCATTCACTTTACCTAAAACTAGGACTCTTTCTGAAATCCTAACCATTATGGTAATGTCACTTATGATTAGAGAATACCCTAACCTCTAATGTTATCTAAACCGACCTTTGATACCAACTATAAGGCCCCAGCCTTACACCTTACTTAATATGGAATTAAATGAGTAATTCACATTGAGGATCTTTTCAGGTTTAGAGTTTTAGAGAATTAGATCATGAAACTTGCATTACATTCCATATTTAAACAAAGTGGTTACATAAAAGACAGTATTCATTCTTCCCATCAACAGAAACATATTTAAAATATAACACGGATTCTTTCTTGACACATCCTTGACACTATCATCACATCATGTACCTTTCCCTTGACCTGTGATAAACATTTCAAAAACATGGGATGAGCATAAAAAGCTCAGTAAGAGTTATAAAAATATGGAAAGGAAACATGAGTTCATATATACATTAGAATGAAATCACACTTTACCCATAAAACATAGGCATATCAAATCATGAATAAATCATAGAAAACATAAGACATAAAGGTAACTTGAGGCATTCATAACATTCTTACATAGGGAGTAACCCTCTTGGTTACGTTTGGAATACCCATCACAGTATATTCCCTAAATCTATTCGGAGAAACCTTAACGTTTCACTCCTTCGCGTTACCCAATGCATTGGAGAGCTATATCGGGCTCACCCGCCCTTAGTTTATCACGGAACCACCCATTTTCATAACAATGCCCAAGAACCATAACGTAAATGTATCACATAAAACATGCATAAAGGAAACATAACATTTCTACATTTCAATCACAATATAACATTTTAGTATATTGAAATAATGAATCCATTCAAAAAGAAACCATTTCCAAAACCATTTAAAACATTTAATAAAGATATTTTTGAATCAAAGTGTCCCATACCACCTTGAAGCTTAAAATTTTAAACCATTAATATCCATATAAATAAATCCTTAAAACCATTTTGAAAATATGGATATTAATAATAACAAATAATTAAAACATTTGAAACGATATTTTGGTTAAAGGGGTTTTACCAAAATTAGAGACACTTGAATACAATAATTGAGGAATAACATTTAGTCAGAACTTTATAATATCATGAGAATAAATGGATTCATGATATAATACTCCAAAGTACAGTATATACACAATATAAGAGTGAATTGGTGCACAACAACAATGAACCCTCAATAGAAATGTCAAATGTGATGAAATCCCTTATAAAGAAGGTATCCTTAAATTAAGGACAAATCAATCTCAAAAATATTTTTGACAAATATAAATACACCCAATATAAGTGGATATTAAGTTTAAAACAATAAAAGGACATTCACACATATTCAATGGATGACATATTCAATGACTACATGTTGAACCCAAAGAAATCGAAATTCGGTTAAAAAGTTCCCTTGACAGCCTAACGACATCACTTCAAAATGAGTTGATGAGAGATAAAAAGTGTATCTCATCACTTGGACATTAAATTTACATCAATAAGGATATATGAGAACATATCCCAACATAACAATATGTAAATTAAAAGACCCAACGAAAGAAGTCTTTTAAAAAAGTGGAGGGTAAAAGGTTCCCTTACCGACTTGGGTATCTTTCAAAACATACACCCCATGAAAGAAGAACAATAGATCGTTGATGTAAATACTCATAAACGAAATTATATTACACAAAGAGTAGAATAATGGACAGTACATACACCACTCAATGGAATTTGTGGAAAATGTAGCATAAATCTCACGGGAATAAAAGTGAGATAAAAATGCCTTACGAAAACTCGGCAGCCTAACGACGCCACATAAACTTCCGAATATGGATTGATGAGATAAAATAGGGTATCTCATCACATTACAATAAAATTTACAGCAAGAGGAATATAAAATAACATCCCCCAACATTACAAATAGGAGCTTAAAATAAGTGACATAAAGGAGAGTACTTAAAAAGAAAGAAAGAGGTTAGATCTCTTACGAATGTTCGGTAGCCTAACGGCGCCACTCAAAACATCCAAAATGGATTGATGAGAGAGAATAGGGTCTCTCATCACATGAAAATAAAAATTACAGTAAGTGTAATATAAAATATCATCCCAATAACAAGAAAGATGAGCTTTAAAAGGAATGACATAAAAGTGTGCACTTAAAAAGAAAGAGAGGAGTAGGATCCCTTACCTCGGGTCCGACTTGACTCGATCGTTTTTTAATCTCCTGAATAATAAACTTCAGTTAATTTCTACTTCCTTAAGAACCTTTTTCAAGTTCATTATTCCTTTTATATCACTTATTACCATGTCATAAACATTATGTAATCATTTAAGTTAATAATATTTGTTTTGCCGATATTTGGTTCTAAAGTTGAAAGTGGACTTCTTACAATTACATGTTGTTCGTGTGGCCAAATGTTTATTATATCCAGAATTGTATTCATGATGTAGATATCATATATGTCATATATATCCAGTACATGCATGCATTTATAACATTACATAATCATTTAGAGGTAAGAAATGAAATGCACCGTTCATGGAGACGGTAAGTCGTACGTACGCATGAACGCTACTTTCATTTCTTTGTCATATTAATGGAATTAAAACTAAATGAGAGGTATGTATATTTTAATTAAAGAATTATATTCATAATTTAGATGTATCATTAATCATATATATACATTATATACATGTACTTATAATAGTACATTACATTTGGGGATAAGAAATGAAATGCACCGTTCATGGAGACGGTAAGCCGTACGTACGCATGAACGCTACTTTCATTTCTATTTCGTATTTTATAGAATGGAATAATAATGATATAAAAGTATATTATAATTCCAGTATAATATAATATATAATATCATAGTTCCGTCATTTATACGTCCCACATATGGTATTTAACGAATCACAACACTTTGAGGGGGCGGTAGTCCGCACTTCCTTAAATGAAGATATCACGTTTACCCATAATGGAAACCATAAAGGTATTCCCAAAATGAAAAAAAACAGAAGATTAAGGAAAACATAAACATATTATATATCTTATATAAAAATAGTGACATCATAATGGCCACCTTTGAGGGTGTTAAATGAGTATTGAACAATCATCGTTTCGGGAGGCAGAATTTCGCCATCCACGGAAACCGTATGTTCTTTAACCATTTGATGTAGTTGTGTGAGAGTGTAGCTCGAATAAATCTTATAACAACATCCTAGTATATTGAATATACTGTTGTTGTTACAAAAGAAGTAAATAAAAAGAGTTTAGGCGGTTGGAGAAGCAAAATAAAACAAATGAACAAGAGAGAATGAATTACCTTTAAAAGTGTAACTCCTTTTTATTTGAGCCTAAAGGCTTACTTTGAAAGGATTCTGACCAAAGGGAATCCTCTAGGATGTGTATAGGGATGTGGAGAGAGTAAATGGACAGGGGTTGGCCGAGCCAAAGGCTTTAGGAGTGTGTGAAATGAGGTAGAGGTGGGGGCCTTTTATAAGAGGAGAGGAGGGGCACTTTTGGAAAGTAAGAAATATTACTTTATTTGAAAATGTGTTTCGGTTTTAAAAGGTCCCACATTGATATAATTCGTGGATAAGGTGATAAGTGTTCGAAATCCACCCATCCAATAAGTTTTGGACATGTGTAGTTCATAGATTTTACATTATCTTTCCATTTTATTTAAATCGTCAAATAATGAGGTCATCGCTGCATCATCATCATGTCATAAATAATTTAATTTATTTAGTGTCTAAAAATTAAAAAAAAAAATACTATGATGTAGTAAATCTGTTTCTATTTCCAATGAATATTTATGATAAAAAATCTGATCTTTATAACCCCATGTAAAAATTGTTTTTGTAAAACATATGATGTTTGTGTCATTTTTACTTTTACATTAAATAAAAAGTTATTTATGTCATTTTCCAACCAAAGTTGCTCCATGGGGTCCCCAAGTTGACCCATGGATTGTCTTGGTCGGCCATGACACAAACAATGATGGTAGGACATGTGTCAATCTAATCTCATTTTATTAAAGCATTATTGTTACCTTAAACTACACTAATTACCACTAATCACGATTAAAAACTTAATAAGTTACTATTCACCAAAAAATTATTTTTATCCCATTGAACAACATTTTACTTCTTAATGACAACCATTTATGTCAGATTTTTTAAATTAAAAACACAAAGATAGAAAAATTTCATTTAAATAGAAAAATCAGTTTTTATAAGTACCACTTAGTGGTTTCACTATTCATCAAAAATTGAAGTTTTTCAGAAAATTCCCAAAAATTCATCCTAAGCTATATTTGATATTCTGAATTCAAAAATGAAGTCTATTTTAAAAAATTCAAAACATATAAGTCACATTAATTAATTTAATAATTAATTCCCGTTGTCAAAGCAAATAGCGTGTTTTTATGAAACAATAAGTATCAAAAGATTGACACTAGTTTAAGTCTGATTTCAAAGTGAAATTAATTCCAACGACCACTATTGGATTTAATTGTAAAAATATATTCTAATGTCAATTTAAAACAAATTCAAAAGATAATCTAATCATATAAATAAATTATATTAAAAAAAGGTTTTGAATTAAAATACAACATTTTACACTATTCATTAAAAAAATGAACTTTATCGGAAAGATACCAAAAATTTAGACAAAGTAAATTTTGATGTCCCGATTATTAATAAGAGTTTTATTTGGTCCAAAAGAATATTTAAGAGTGAACAAAACTATATTTAATGATGGTTCAACATCAAAAGGTTATAAGTGAACCTTTAGTGAAAACTAGGGCATATATGCCTAAAATTGAATTCTTTCCGTATTTTAAGCCTTTATCTTTTATTGGATAAATGTAAAAACATTTAAAAACATATAAAATAATATTTTAGTTATTTCTATCCATTCTCTCCAATAAAATGGCTACATGTTAACTACCATTTAAAATAATATTATTTTATTATTAGAGTGCAACGTAAGATTTCCCAGAAACTCGTTGTTGCGTGTTGGGTACGCCATCGAGCATAGCATCCCCTTTAAAGCCATATTAATATTTTATTCACAAATATGGATAAATATGAAAGTGCCATATTCTTTATTTACCTGGGGTGTTACATTTTAAACGTAAATTTATTTTTTAAATTTATTTAAATGAAAAGTTTGTTATTAATAAAAATTTGAAGTTTTTAGAATTCATTGAAAAATTAATTCTTCTTTTAGAATTCTAAAAAAACTTCACATTAAGATATTTTTTTATTTTTTATTTTGAAAATTGATTTTATTTTTCCAAATAAATATTAAAAAATTTGAAAAAAATAATTTTATCATTAATTTCACCAAACCGAAAAACAGATTTTTTAGGGAAAAACGATTTTTATGAATAAATTTTAATTTATTATTATTGGATTTCTTGAAAAACTACTAGATGGATGATAAAAAATTTTATTGAATATATAAAATATTAATTTCAAAAAATAATTCAACAATAGTTAATAATTTTTTATTAAGATATAAATACATTGTCCACAAAAAAATAGTTTTTTACAAATATATTTCGTTTATTTTCGAATGATTTTTTTCATTTATAATAAATTGATGATAAATATAATTATTTAAAAAAGGATTAAAAAAATATTTTTAATAAATTATTTATTCATATTTATAATCACAAAATTAATGGGTAGGTTATATGTACAATATTAAATAAAAATATGTTAATAGAATGTCACCGTTTGTTTAAACTCTATATTATGTATAATAAAAGACATCGAAGAAATTAATTTTTTTGAAAAAATAGTTCATAAATGTTTTATACATTCTTACCACATAAAATTAATTTCACCCTAAAAATTTAATTACTCTTGTAAAAATAACTGAGGATTCCTTCAGCTCATCATATCCAAAAGTTCGTATGTAGCTTTCTCAAATTGGTGGTTTCTTAAAAAACGATGGACTAGGTGAGTGGTCATATTTCACATAACATTCTCTTTATTATCAAGAACCTCAATTGGTTGTCCCTTAGTGGAAGTATCACTTTATATATTTATAACCTTTATTTTTAGTATATGTGAAATTTATGGTTTGCACTACTTCATTAGAGAAGCACAGAACACATCATGAACATGAGAGTGGTCCAGTGGAAGCTATATGTGATAATGACTATCCATAATCCATCAAGAATCTAAAAAATAGAATATACATGGGTCTTAAATTTTTCTTATTTTTACATCAAATAACCTTCCTCAATTAGAAAATTCATAGAAAAACCATCTCACTAAATTAAAAATCTAGATCACATCGATTATGGTAAGTATAAATATTCTATTGAAACTGACCCGTCATGTTGTTTTGTTGAATTTCATTGACGTTTTCATACATTTATATTGATATTTAACGTTTCAAATTATATTTTTATCCATCTTAACAACATCAAATTTTAGTCATACACTTCTTTCTATATAGGGCTTCATAATAGTCCATATGAATTCTATAGTGAAATGTATTATTTTATGAAAACTAAACTAGAAGAATGTTTTTAGGCCCAACCAAATTCTAAATTCAGAAAATAAGACATTATAATGTAATATAGGATTTTAATGGTCCTCCCAGACTGACCATCTATCTGAGGATGATAATATTTGCTGAACCTAAACATTGTATGATTATCTTTCTGAATACTTCACCATAACATTGAGGTAAAACTTGGATCCAGATCAGATACGATATAATAGGGTTCGCCATGTAGCCTTTCCACATCCCTAATGTATATCCTAGAAATATGATCTATATATAAATATTATTTTATGAAAATATGTGTGTCGACATTGTAAGGTTACTAATTGTAACAGAAATTGTATTATTTATTTCATATGTTTTAGGGAGCCCATTGAAAACATCCAGGGAAATATTTTTCCATTTATATTCTAGTATGGGTAATAATTATACCATCCATGTATACTTATATATTTAAGCCTTAAAATTGTAATATTGCATGAAATAATATACATACTTCACAAAATTTATCTTCATGTATTCCTAATAGAAATACTTCATCAGATCTCTATACATATTTGAATTTCTAAAATATAAAGAGAATGAGTAACTATGACTCTTATCTAATATCCCATTCCTTAAATATGGTATTCACAGAACAAATATGTGGTTCCAGAACCATATCATTCCATTATAATAACTATTATACTCAAGAAATTTTTTTACCTTCTTCTTCAACTCTATATATTCTTGTTTCACCTCTCTAACATTAGCATGGATATATGGATGAAAATTATTTTGGAAATATCTGATTTCTTCCATTATTGTAATATTTTTAGATATATACATTTAAAATACATAAATACTATCTCTTATGTGATCATCATCATGTATAAGCTAGAATTATCCTTTAAAATATAAGCATCTGCCGGTATTGACATTCACAGGGTGGTAATGTGTTGAGTAGTCATAGTCTTTAATATTTTCCAACCATCCTATTGGAAACATATTCCAAATTTTTGTGTGAATATATAATTTAAACTCTTATGATTAGTATATATATATATATATCGCATTTTTTTCAATAAATCGAATTCCATCATATCATTAATGAAAAACATACCAATGCTAACCCTGAATAATGAGTTGGGAAATTTTTATCATGAACCTTAAATTATCATGAGGCATAATCTATCACCATATTAATTTATATTATAACATATCCTAGTAAATTTTTTAATTCCTAGATATATATTACAAACCCCTCTCCCAAATAGGGTAATGTAATAATAGGTACAATGAATTGCATTCCCTTGAGTTACATGAACTTTTCATCACATTCATATGTTCAAATAAACCTGGATCGGTTCCATGTTAACATGGATAGTGTATTAGATATCCATGAGAAATTATCTATAGGAATTTTATAATATCAAGCCAAAATAAAGAAATTTTTTGATAGTATTCATTGTAGTTGTTATAGGAAAATATTTAATAACAATGGATTTTGTCGATCAACATATCTTTCCCCTCTTGATATTAAATGACAACAAAATGATATAATTTTTCACTAAAAATCACTCGTATTAATATTTTCATAAAACTTCTTCTTATTCCATATATTTAGGACAATTATCATGTGATCGTTATACTCTTCCTTAGACGTTGAATATAAAATATTAATTATTACAACTATTAGCATAAGGTAATCAAGGTAATGTATAAAAAATTTGAATACTAAATACATGACAATAAGAAGGGAATTAGTAAAAAATGGCAACAATATTTATTCATATTTTCCTTACCTTGTATAGAATGTTTTTTAGGTATATCCTCTTTATTGACCCTCAATTGATAACATGAACAATGAATATGAATATTGGAAAAGTATTGAGCTCTATGAAATTGATAAAATAGGTAATCAAAATGGGTTAGAGGATACTTTTTCATGATTGTTATTTTTTTTGTTCAAGATAATCAGTTCAGAGTCAAATTCACCCATCATTAATCTAAATATAATGAATAGGTACACCCCTATGTTACCTAAATTTCTAAATAAATCCCTTATCAACATTCTCTTATAGTATATTCTTTAATTCTTGTAACTCAATAAGGCACATTATATAGAGAGTATTGGACATATGTACATCACCACATATGAGTTCTATTGAGAACACATATTCATGATTTAGTGGAAGAAAATGGAAATATTTTTGGAAATACATAAACAAAATCACACAAAATAGGTTTATCTTTGATGTTGTGCTTCTCCCCAGAAAAATGAAATATAAATAAACATTTTTATTTGGAATCAACACAGATTCAATAAATGTAATTTTTATACAATGTTCATATTCATTGCCACACTAATAGATGATCATATGTTGTTTGAGAATCTAAAATGTAACAAACCATCCTCATCCAATTATGTGGGATTAATACAAAGAGTGAAAAATTAAAACCTAAGAAAATATAATATTCCACCAGAAAAACGATTAGAGGAATTGCGGGATGCACATTCCCAAATTCTTCAATTAGAGAAGAATCATATACTTGAGATATGATCATCATACCTTAGGGGTTTTCATTACTCTTTCAACATTTAATTTTAAGGAAATTAATTGAAATTAAATAATACTATTGATAATATATATAAATTCATATAAAAATGCTAAAATAGGATACGTCAATATTTTAGCACACATATAACCACCTCAACTATATCTTCCAAAATTTAATCCAATACATTTTAAATTGTGAGAATTTCTATCATGGATCATTAATCAGAGTGATCAATCGTGAAAAAAAATTCATGGAATTTCTATATAATTACACATTATATTCAATTTTTGAATCCTTATGTATACCCTTGATCATCCATTTTCATCATATATTTGAATCACTCATTATTATTCATAATGAGTTTTAGATTTTACAAAAAATATCCTTTGGAGTGTGAATATATGCGTGAAATAAGGCACAAATTAATTTACAAGATGATGACAGAGTCAAAGCAAAATACACCATTTTCAGAGTTATTGCCCCATGGAAAAAAAAATTCTAGAGACACATCCACCCATACTATCCGGTTAAATATGCAATTTCATGGAAACCACTAAATCTATCTACGACAAACCTACTTTTTATTAAACCCTAAAACCAGATTAACTATATAAAATTGTAACATTATACAACATAGAAGAATGAGAGTAAATGTTTTAGGGGATTATGAACATTACATAACAGATTAGATGAAAAAACACACAACATATTTGTAGAAAATTTCTTTTACATGACCACTACATTCCCCCATACATAGCATTTCATAGGATTACCTGAGGAGATGCATAACAAAACGGTGAGCTATAAAGACTAGTAAGAGAATAAACATGGAATAACATGAAAAATACAATTCATGTTATAAAATAGACATATCAATGGAAAACAAGAGAAACATGATCACAAAGACATGATAAAACATGATAATCATAACGTGGAAATGTGGCAACAACACTTAACATTGAATTAGCATGAGATAAGGCTCATTGCACATGGAGAATGAGTAAATAATCATTTCACATGAAGCATGAATAAACCCCTGTTATACATGAATTAACATGACTAAACACCCATTGCACATGAAGTATGATGATACTATACTTTACTTAATACATTGGAGCACTATCAAGGCGCACCCTTGTTAAACATTTCATTTCATGCATAAGTGTGCCACAGGGATCATAAAACATAGATTAAAATTCATTTATTCAATGATAAATTAATTTGACATTCACACATGATTCTTTATAATAAATATGTAAATTTTCATAAAGTATAATACCCTTTATAGATAAATGGGCATGGTATTCACTACAAAATTACTTTGGCTTAGAAAAAATGTGGTGCAATTTCAGCAGCATAACAGTGTTACATAAGAATTCATAAAATTGATTGATGTGAAATAAAGGGGTATCTCATCATATTTACATTAAATTTATAGTAAGGGGTTAATATAGATACATGTCCCAACAATTTTAATGGAATTCGTATTCATGATACAAAATAATTACTTGGATGTAAATGAGGAGAGAAAAATTCCTTACGGAATTTAGTAGGGTAACGAGTATACATTGAAGGCATAAATGAGTGATAAAAACGTATCTAATCATTCAAACCTAAATATATAAGTATAGGGGAGGTGTGAAATCATAACCCAAAATTTAAAATTGAAAATAAAAGGGCACAACAATATTAAGAAACATGGATAAAAATATAAAAAAGAATCCCTTACGCAGAAGTGTGATCCCAAAGGCTTGAGAGAGGATTGAGAAAGGATTATTGGGAGAAGAGGTCACCTTGGAAGGATTATAGAGAGAGGAGGAAAGGAATTGGTCTAACTATAAAGGCTTTGAGTGAAGAGGATTTGGGAGAGTGGGTGGGTTTATATAGATAAGGAGAGGGAATACTTTATTATTTAGGTTTGGGAAACCTCACAATAAACTAATAAAAACCACAAACCAGCCCATGGTTTTGGCCAAAGGGGAGTAAAACTCAATATTTTATATGTCCAATGTCCTAGCTTCTTAAAATAATAGGGTTTCGTATGTGGAGGTGATTCATACTCTTAAGGAAAACGATTTAGAAAGACAAAATGTTTTATAAGTCTTGGAGGGCCCACTAAAGCATTGTAAAATAAATCAAAAAAATCTAAAATTACATTATTTTAATGATAAACCTTATATTGGACAAAAATAATGTTTATATTATTTTTATTACATCACTATTGGGTCATTATGATATCATAAAACAAATTATATATTTAAACGGTATTTAATTTGTACCCAAAAATTTGACAGTCTCATAAAATTATTAAAAAATCACCATTGGATAATTTCAATGTCCGAATTCCAAAAAAATGATTTATTTTATCTAAATAATTTTTTAAATATTATAATTTCTAATTTTAAAATAAAAACGGACATTTATCGAAAATTCATTAGTTTTGACATAAACGATCTTCAAGACTTAATATAAATTAAAATTGCTTTCATAAAATTATATGATCATCTATATTTAATAAAACATAATTTAATTATAATAATATTTTGTTAAAATAATATTTAATTGAAAAATCCATTAATTAATCAAAATATATTTCTTAGTTGAATATTTACTAAAAATACTATTTGTGATTTTAAAACTATTTACAAAGTAACAGTAAAAAATGAATTCACATTCTTTATACAAAAATAATGTACATAGTCAATGTTATAGGGCCTTGTTACATAACCCCTTATAACACCCACATACGACTGAAAGATAAGGTGAGGGATGGTGAAAGACTCATGGGGGGGCTTGGATAACATCGCTCGGGTGGTAATATCTATTAACTTTTACTTCTCCCATAATCGGTTTCGCTCAAGATTAACATGTTAAATCTTAGCTCGGGCTTGGTCAAGAGAAAATCCCAATTATGCCTCATCCTTTCCGAGCTCTGACAAATGGGTATGATAAGAGGAATTTCTACTGGATGATGCAATCACTTCCTTTGTCTGAGTAAATTCTATTTGTGAAAGCTATATATTTATTCTAATCATGTGATCAATGTTCAATGGATATATTAGAAACAGTCACAATTCATTGCATTATTTGAAAATCTAGAAACATAAAACCAATGATGTTCACATTTCAAATAACTATAATAATACATTTAATTAGATCAAGGGGAGTTTTAATTAATAAATGTTTTGGGTTTTTATAATCTTCCCCCCATAAGAAATTTCACCCTTGAAATTTCTTTTTACCACTCAAATACAGATGTGGGTATCTATTCTTCTTCATTTCTTACAACTCTCATGTCGCTTCATCAAAATTTTGGTTTTTCCACAACACCTTGATGAGGGGCATTGTCTTATTTCGTAGAACTTTTTCTCTACGATTTAATATTTTCAATGGTTGCTCTATATAAGAAAGATCATCCTCTAATTGTACCACCTCTGAAGAGATTACATGTGAGGGGTCTGGCATGTAATTTATTAGGAGGGATACATGAGGGACATCATGTACATTGGCCATGGTAGGTGGAAGTGCTAGTCGATAGGCCACATCCCTGACATGATCAAGAATCTCGAAGGGGCCAATTTATCTAGGACTTAAATTACCTTTCTTTCCAAACCTCACGACCTTCTTCCATTGAGATATGTGCAGAAATACCACGTCTCCAACTTTAAACATAAGGTCACTTCGACGGTTTTCTTCATAACTCTTCCATCGACTCTTGGCTTCCATGATATGTTGCTAAATGGTTTTCACCTTCTCCAATAATTATTCGTCAATTTCTTGTCTTAGTAGCTTAAGTTACTCTAATTCATCCTCACATGATGGTTTTTGGAACCTCTTCCAATAAAGGTCTTCATAAATTTCCATTTGGATGCTCAATTGGAGACTGTTACTGTAGGAGAATTCAACCGGTGGAAGAGGTTGGTCCCACCCTCCTTTGAAGTCCATAGAAAATGATATTAACATATCCTCCAGTGTCTGAATAGTTATCTCTTATTGGCCATCAGTTTGAGGATGATATGCGATACTAAATTCATGTTCAGTATCCAGAGAATGTTGAATACTCTTCCAAAACATAGAGGTGAATCTTGGATCTCGATCAAATACAATAGATAGTGGTACTCTATGCAGCCTTACCACTTCCCTGATATATATTTCTTCCAGCTGATCTAATGATAAATACTCCAAAATTAAAATAAACTGTGAAGACTTTTTAAGATGATCCACAATAACCCATATTGCATTTTTTTCATTAGATGTCTTCGTATGTCCAGTGACAAAGTCCATGATGATGTTCTCAAATTTATTTACTAGTATGGGAAATGGGTGCATCATCCCATTTGACTTTTTCCGCTTTTCCTTCTCTTTCTAAGACACCAAGAACATTTATGTATACTAAGAGATATCCTTCTTCATAGTATCCCTCCAATAATTCTCTCAATGATCTCGATGCATCTTTGTGTTTACTAGGTGAATAGAGAAATTTGAACTATGTGCATTATCCAAATGTTCCTTCTTCAGCTCTGGACTTGATGGAACACATTGTCTTTTCTCAAATATCACAATTCCTTCTTCTTCAATATTGAACTCCGATGATTTCCATTTTCTTATAGCTCTCACTTTATTTTGAATTCCCACATCATCCTTTTGAGCATCCTTTAACCATTAAAAAAGAGACGGTTGATATATAATTTGTGAAAGGATTTTTGAATATACCTTCTTTATGATTTCCATGTCCATCTTCATCAAGTATAAGAAGATTGGATCCTTCTAAATTCTCATCAATGATAGATTCATCTTTTATTTTCTACATAGAACATTCTCCACCTTATTCGCTTTCCTAGGGTGGTAATGGATTGAGAAATATTAGTACATGATCAGCTCTAACCATCTTCATTGGAACATGTTCAACTCTTTCTATGTGAATATGTACTAGAGGAATTTTTTGTCCCTATATATTTCACACATCTCCCTAAATAGATAATGCCTCACAATTTTTAAATAGAAAATCACGGCATCTAACTCCAAATCATGTGTTGGATAATTATACTCATGAACTTTCAATTTCCTTGAATCATAGGTAATGACATTGTCATTTTGCATTAACACAGAGCTCGAACCATTCATTGAAGAATCACTAAATACCACAATATTTCTCCACTTATGTGTAAAGTGATCACGAGCCCAGTGATAAGCCTTTTTTTTATCTCCTTGAAGATTTCTTCACATTAATCACTCCATGACAACTTTACCCTCTTCCAAGTTAGCTTGGTAAGAGGGCTGGACAATCGTGAGAAATTTCTCACAAATCGTCGATAATATCCAACTAGCCCCAATGAAGCTACATATACTTGTTATCGATGTTGGCCTCATCCATCCCTCAATTTCATCTTTTTTGGAGGTATCCATAGATATCCCATTAATTTTGATGATATGGACCATGAATGAGACCTCCTTCAACCAGAGCTCATAGTTTTTGTAATTTTCATAGAGATTATCCTTCTACATAGTCTCTAGTGCAGTTCTTAGATACTCATCATGATCCTCCTTGGTTGTGGATTATATCATAACATCATCTATAAAACTAACAAAAAAATTGGTGGTAATCCCTAAATAATCAATCCATCAAGTCCATGAATATTTCTATTGCATTAGTCAGTCTGAAAGGAATTATTATGAATATATAGCGCCTTTATCTTATAAGAAAAGCTGTCTTGGGGATATCTTCCTTCTTCACCCTTACTTGATAATATCCTGACCACAAATCCACCTTGGAGAAGTATTGTGATTCTCACAGCTAATAGAAAAAGTCAACAATTCATTGGAGATGATACTTGTTCTTTATCATGGTTTTGTTAAGCCCATGATATTCGATGCAAAGGCGCATTGACCCATCCTTTTTCTTGACGAAAAGGACTAGTGCACCCCATGGTGAAGCACTTGGGTGTATAAACCCTTTATCAATATTCTCTTGTAGTTTTTTCTTTAACTCCTCAATATCTAGAACAACCATTCTATATAGAGTATTGGATATTGTAAATAACCCAGATATACAATCAATTGGGAACTCAACATCTCTTCTAGGAAGAAGACCAAGAAATTCCCCAGGATAAACTTCAGTGAATTCCCTCACAATAGGCAAGTTTTCAAGCATGGATTCCTCCCTATAATCAATCATATGAGCCAGATATGTGTGCTCATAGTGTAGTAATTTTCACATTGAAGACGATGGAGCTAAATAAGATTCATTTTCATCCTTACACTTGTATAGAATCAGGGGTCAATTCTACACCTAGAGAGTAATTTCCCTCTCATGGCAATTTATGTTGGCTCTATATAAGGAAATCCAATCCATGCATAGAATTATATCAAATTCTACAATAGGGTGTATTAATAGGTTTACTGGGAAATTTAATCCACATATTATGATTGGGGTGAAGTTATATTAATGGGATGAAATGATTTACCCATTTTTCTTACTCACCATCAAATTTACATCCATGATTTGTGGTGGTGCTGGGATTATTCTACTAAACATTCGGAATATAAAATAATGATTAAAACCTAAATCAAAAATTAATTTCTCTATTATTGAATGAATAACAAGCGTACCTGTGACCACTTCATTGTCGGGGTTAACTTTGGAAGTAGTGATGGAAAAATCTCTCCCTTGCTGCCTTGGAGGTTGTTGGTTTCCTGAAAAAAACCCTTGGCTTAGGGAACTAATTTGAAAGATGTCAGGTTATTTTTAGTTGTATAAATGAACAACACGTTGAGTTTCTAACAAAGTGTTCCTCTCTTCTGTTATAGCAGAGGGTTTTTCTTTTCAGTAGTTAATAGATAGGTTCCCTTCTCTTCCAAACCTAAAGAATTTCCTCATCCCCTTTAAGAAATTTCTGGGGTGCTTCTTTCTGCACCTTTGGAAAGTGGGGTGTTGGATCATCTTAGCACCATTGGATTTATCCATCAGACCACCAGCATTGAAGTCCACCTTGTGCTTCATATCCCCATGATACCCCTATGATTTTCCGATCTCCATTTCGACCTCGAGGGAACATAAGACAATTTTCTCATAGCTTTTGATATCACGGATCATTAGCGCTTTCCATAGGCTAGGTTTCATCCCACCGAAGAAGCGGTCAACCTTTTATTTGGTGGTAACAACAAATCCGAAGGCGTATCAGGAAATCCTTGTGATGTTTACCTCACACACTCCGATAGATTCATCACCTTTTTTCTTAAGGTCACAGAAGTCCATTCTAATCTTAAGTCGTAGGGTGCATGGAAAATATTTATCGAAAATCATCTTCTGGATTTCCTTCCATTCCAACACCTCGATCTCCTCCTCAAGCTTCATATTTTTTATCAATGTCCACCATTGATCAGATTTACCTGCCATATGATAAGCATCCTGGATAACCTTCTCTTGTTCAAAACATTGAAGGACGAAGGAGATATTTTCAATGGAGTTGATCCATGTTTAGGCGATTCAGGGATCAGATGATCCATTAAAAGTAGGAGGCATTTGTCTCATGAAGATCTCGATAGAGACTTCTTCATTCTTAGTGGGGTTGAAGGTTCCTCTTGAACCATGTTTATATTCAAATCAGGAGTTAACAGAGAGAGATGCGTGATACAGTTCGTGATTTATTCTCCCATCAGATGGGAATCTCATTTTCATAGTCACCACATTGTTCTTCACATCTGTTTTCTTCCCAAGTCCCCCTATTACTGGCCATTGGCTGGAATAAAAGGATATTTAGGTGTAACACATAAAGGTTAATCCAAGTACATAACTTCTGACTTATAAATAACTTTTATTTCCCTATGTTATGAATCCATAGTCATCATTCTATGCTATTCATGACATACTTTCTAACATATAATCTTAGGGGAATTTTTTAATTCCCTTAATGAGGGTTCATACTAATCTTGTGAATTTACCAAATCATATCCCTCGGGAGTGTCGTAATCAAGGGTATATCAAGGCCCGTTTTCATGTACCAGGATAACCCAAGTTAAGCCCAAAACTCTTTTTCGGGGTCTTCACCCCTTGGTACATCTGTGCCAGAGCCGCCTCTACCGGCTCATATCCATACAAGGATTTATTTTCTTGATAAACAATTTACTAAATTATCACCAAAACATAGGAATGTTCTTATTATACATAGTCTTGTCTCTAAGGATTTTCAACGAATTTCTAATCCTAATCCAAAAAATAACTAAACCCCCCTCTGATACAAAATATGACAACACTACTTTTTATTACACACTTAAACCTGATTTATTACATAAAATCATCACTTGATACAACATATATTATCGAGTGGTCTAGTGTATCTATGGATTAGGAACATTACATAACATCTTAGAACATAAAACACACAACATCTTTATTGAGAACATCCTCAACATGACCACTACCTTCCCTCATACTTAGCATTTCATGGGATAACCTGAGAACATGCATAAGAAAAGGCTGAGCAATTAAGCCATGTAAGGGAATAAACATGGAATAACATGAAGAAAAAAATACATGGTAGACAATAGGAATAACAATGAGGAATTTGAAAAAGATGAACATAAAGGCATGAAAAAGCATTATAAGAATAACATTGAAATGTAGAAACAACACTTAACATGGGATTAGACTAAGCCAATGCTCATTGCACATGTAGAGTGAGTAAATACTCATTGCACATGAAGCCCGAGTAAACCCTCGGTGCACTTTATTTTAGAATTAGTCAACACCCATTGCTCATGATGTATCATGATAATATACATTACCCAATGCATTGGAGCGCTATCAGGGTGCACCCTTCTTCAACATTTCCTTTCATGAATAAGTGTGCCACATAGATCATAAAACATTGATTCATCTTCATTTATTACACGATAAAGGAATGTGAGATTCAAACATCAAACTATATAATCAATAAGTAAATTTTCTTAATGGTGAATTCCCTTGATAGAGAAATGGTCATGGTATTCACTACATAACGACTTTGGCTTGGAAACATGTAGTGTAATTTCAATAGAGTAACAGCGTGACATAAGAATTCATAAAAACGTTTGATGAGAGAGAAATGGGTGTATCATCATATTTACATTAAATGGAAAGTAAGGGGGTCATATAAATTCATGTCCCAACAATTGTAATTGAATTTGGGTTCATGATACAAAATAAATACTTGAATGTAAATTATGAGAGAGTAATTCCTTATGGAATTTATTCATGGTAATGAGTATACGTGGAAGGAATAGATAAGAGAGAAAGATGTCTCTCATCATTAAAATGTAAAGTGAAAAGTATAGGTTATGTGTGAAATAATAACCCAACATTTAGAATTAGAAATTAAAGGGAATACCAATATTAAGAAACTTGGATAAAATGAAAAAATAAGGAATCCCTTACTTCCAAATTAAATTTTTTTATTGTTCCACTTTAGGAAAAATATAATTACCAGATTACACAAACAGATTACCACTACGTGCTGAAATAGCTTACAAAATTGTTAAACACAAGGTGGATATTACTTGACTCAGCTACTCTGTAGAGTTTCCAATTTAGCATACCAACCTGGATGTCGGGATCCACTCTGATAAGATCTTTAAGGTGAGTAATCATCATTTCCAATGTCTGAATACATTCGTATTAGTTCATTTTATCATGATTGAATCATCATGCCAGAATTATATCTTTTTTATCTATCCACACTTATTTCTTCTTTGTGGAATCAACTTGTATCCTTCGTTCATAAATTTTATTAAAATCTTCTTCTGAAACATTGGGTCGGATGTCTTGCTCAATTATTTCTTCCTTGGAGTGAAAGATAAGGTTCAAGCACTCCCCATCCTAGTATTCTTTGTCTCTCATAAGCCTACATGGATATTCATTTTCCCCCTCTTGAAGGAATGTGCTTAATTTGTTCCTTTCCTTCTTGGCTGACCAAGTCTCCATTGGTTTTGCTAGGTGAGAATAATCCTTGCGTCCCTTAGCCTTTTTCCCCTGAACCACAATACATTTCCCAGAACCTCTAGTGAATTGTTTCCCTTTCCTTCATCGAGGGGTGTGAGGACCTTTTCCTTTACATCGGACCATGATATCCACTAAAGGAAGACAATAGTTGTCCTCACCTAAAGAATCATCCTACTCACACAATGGAGGTTCACGAACTTCCAATCCATCAAAGCAATTCCCTAGACTTAACTGAGTGACTTCATTTCAGGGCCTCGACTTACAAAGGGGTTGCTCCTGGTCTGCCTTATTCTCGAAACCTTATAACTTCCCCCCGGACCCAGCCTTTGGATGGGTATCACAAAGGGTGTTGGAATCTAGGGGACTCAAGACATTAACATCGGCCATCTTTTCTTGTCCGCTAAAAGATGTTGTAGCAAAAAAGAAAGATTTCCCCTGAACCAAGGCTGATCCTGGGGATTTCTCATATCCATGACCCATGAATTTTAGTTGCATGTTATTTTCCTTTCAGCCTCTCCTACGGGAGCCACCAATACCTTGAAACTCACTCCCTAACAAGCATCCATCTCCTTCCTCAGTCAATAAGGGTGATACTGGAGGATTCCTCGTAGCCACGAATAAGGACCTCTCCATGCTAACTCCCTTGACACCCAAATATTTCTTCAAACGGCCAAAAATCTCAGGAACCCTCGAATCTGCCTCCTACTATTTCTCAGACTTCACAACACTCAAAGAAGTCACAGGAGGCCACATATTCTACTCCTCCTAATAACTGACCTCTACAATAAGAGAATTCTGGATCCTAACCCGAGCCATCTCCCCAAGAACCTCCCCATGCGCCACCTCGTGCTCACCCAAAGACTCACTATCACCCGAATGATGTTCAACCACTAAAACCACCAGCTCCTCTAATGAACTATCCCGGTTCACGTGGTGACATCCTGAGGCCACATGGCCGAGCTTGCTGTATCATAAATAGAACACAGGCAAGGAGTCCAACACCACCCACTGCTTCAACCTCAGCTCTTCTCCAACCGAAATCCACAACCACTCGATAGAGGGGATTATTGGGAGCTTGGGGAACCTTTTGGGGATTCTAGATAGAGTATGTAAGAGGTTGGTCCAACTCCAAAGGATTTTAGTGAAGAGGAACTGGGAGCATGGGTGGGTTTATATAGGAAGGAAGAAGTAATTATTTATTTTTTAGGTTTTGGACACCTCACATTAAACTAATCAAAGCCACAAACAAGCCCATGGTTTTTGTAAAATTAGAGTGGGAAAAAATATTCTATAATGAAAATTTATGACCTTATTAAACTAATAGGGTTTCTTATGTGTAGGTGAGTCACACTCTAAAGGAAAACAATTTAAAAAGACAAAATGATTTATAAGTCTTGGAGGCTCCACAAATTTTTCTAAAATAAATGGAAAAAATCTAAAATCACATTATTTTAATGATAAAACATATATTGTCCTAGAATAATGTTTATATTATTTTATAACATCACTATTGGGTCAATATAATGTAATAAAACACATTATATATTTAAACGGTATTTAATTTTTACCCAGAAATTTGACTGTCTCAGAAACTTATGAAAAATTATCCGTTTGATAATTTTGACATCCTGATTCCAAAAATAATATTCATTTTAACTAAATAATTTTCTAAATATCTGATTTTTTTCATTAAAAAAAGGACATTTATAAAAAATTAATTGGTTTTGACAGTATGACTTTCAAACCTTAAAATAAATTACAATTGCATTCATAAAATTATATGATTATCTATATTTAATAAAAAATAATTTAATTATAATAATATTTTATTAAAATATTATTTAATTCAAAAATCCAATAATCCATCAAAATAGATTTATTAATAGAATATTAACTAAAAATACTATTTGTTTTTTTAAAAAACTATTTATAAAGTAATAATAATAAAATGAATACACATTCTTTATAAAAAATTATGTACATATTCATAGTGCTATGTTCTTGTAACAAAACCCCTTATAACTCTCGCATAAGACCAAGGGTAAGGTGTGCAATTGTGACAGACTCTAGGGATGGCTTGGATAACATCTCCCGGGTGGTAATATCTATTAACTTTCACTATTCTCATAGTTGGTTCCAATCAAGCATAATGTCTTCAAGCTCAGCTTGGGATTGGCCAAAAGCGAAGCCCAATAGCGCAACCCCCTTTCTAAGCTTTGAAAAATGGGCTTCGAGCGTGGAAAGTCTACTAGATGAGGCCATCACATTTTTGTGTGTGAGTAAATTGGATTTTTTAAATCCATATATTTAATCTAAACTTGTGATCACTATTCAACGACAATATTAGAAATGGTCACAATTCATAATGATATTTTAAAATCTAAAAACATTGAACCAAATAATTTCACATTTCATATAACCATAATAAGACATTTAATTAAATCAATAGGAATTTTCATTAATGAATGATTGGGTCAGTACACTATCCATAACAAATATTTCATGACATTTTCCTATAATATGGCTTTTCCCATGGGTTCTCATAGAACATTACTCATCCTAGTTTCAAAAGGATGACTAAAACATTACCTAATACCAAGTATATTGACCTAGTTTTTTCATACAAATATATCACATCTCAATAATTTAATATTCATTATATAACAAAACAATCCATTCCAAAATTATATATGTGTAGTTTCTTAAAATAATTGGATACATTAACAATCAGTTCATAAGTAAACTACATCATCTCCAAATAATTTTAACTAATGTATCACCATTCATAAACATATCATACATCACACATTTCTTCATATCTTGAGGAAAAGAAACATATTAAATGGTGAGATCAGATGCTCAGTTAAGGTAAAGAGGGAGATATCATCATGACATGAGTATATGGGACTATGAACAAGATAATAACATTGTGAAAACATACCTTATATATCATATATCTTAAACATGAGTCATAGAATAATTCATGGATGTTTATAATAATTCAATAATAATTTAATAATAGAAAAAAATCAATGGGACCATTACTTTGGATTAAAATAGGGATTTATAATGTATACATAAGAATTGATGATTTTATTTCAAAGATGTCCACCATGATAATCATATCATGATAGGTTTGGGATAACCACGTATGTACCTTCTTCAATCTTGGGATAACCTTCCATGTTCAATATTATGGAAATGGGATAACTACATGTGTACCCTTTGGTTTATGGCATGGGGTAACCTTTTATGTAACCTTTTATTTTGGGCTTTGGAAAACCTCTCCTGTACCATATTTTTATGTCCCTGGGATAACCTCTTATGTAACATTTGAGCTCATATAATGTAATTCTTTACCCAACTTATTGGATGGATATATAATATCTAGAATGACCATCACATAATGAAAATCATAGAAATGTGTGTCCAAAATTCATTGATCATATCATAACCCTTGAATAGTAAATAAGGTTAACAATGATTATATCATGGAATAACCCATGGAAAGTAAATGGGTTTCATAATAATTACATCTATTCATGATATCATATCCCAAGGAAATGGAATGGGTTTCATAATTGTCATGTAATTGTAATAATAAAAAGTTTTGGGTAAGAATTATAATGGTATCGTTGGATAATATCCCCATAAATTTTTAGGAAGGATAATATAATTTTACATTAGATGTATATTTATATTAAAATATCACTTAGAACATTTGATGAGGAAAATATCATTCCAATTTATAATCAATAATCAGAAGTCTAAAAATTTGAAAAATATTAATGAAAAAATACTGTTTAAAAATTATCTTGAAAACAAAAAAAATGGGTCCTGAAGTAATTTATTAGTAGCAATGGTTAAAAACAATATTCATGTTCCTAATGGTAGAAAAAATATTCCTTCATAATGTTCAGTAAAACATTAAAGTACTTCATTCAGAAAATGTTAAGAACATCACTTAAAAAAAATAAAAATTCATAACCCATTGAAAATGAATTTAAATATAATATAGTAATATCCCAAAAATTCCTTATTTTTTTAGAAAACATGGATATTGAATAAAAATGACTATCGACAGAAGAGAGAAACAATGACAGGTTTTTCCGATAACAATTCTTTTACACTCTTGACTGTAGAAAGAGATGAAAATGAAAAAAAAACATGTAATTTATAGAAATAAAAATTGTATAATAAAATATATTAGTTTCTTAAGATATATATTACAATATGTTATCATGGAAAGAATAATCATAAACAATCACAATAAATATTGAGATTGTATCATAAAACACATACCATATTATTAAATTTTGAATAGTATCCACATTAATGAAATTACCTTATTTGGATTTTTATATTGAATAATTTTAATTATTTTAATATAAAAATATATTAATTTCATATATATCAACCACACAAAAGAAACTATTGGGGTAAAAGAATTTGTCCCACTAAAATAAAAATGATATAAAAGCCCTTTACATCAATTATTGAGTTTCTTTGTACACATTAAATCCTCTTGGATAATAAATATTTATTTTTTATACACATATTCTAGAACCATTATAATATATATAATTATATATATAATTTACTCATAACCATTTATCAATGTTTTAAAAGAATTTATTTTTTAAAATCAAAATTCTAAGTGATAACTACTTCATTCTTCATGTTTTTAAGGGTTCGATAGATTAGATCAGTGTACATTAACAATGGTTACATAATATACAAAATTATAATCATCATATTGATATAATATATATTATTTTTATAAATATTCATATTCATCCATAAAATTTATCAACAGAATAAATGAATTACACTATTCATTGAGATGATATGTCGTACATACACATGAATGATATTGTGATTTTTTTGATAGATGGAATGAAATAAATTTATAAAATAATTCAATATTATAGATTAAAAGTTATATCATATATATATATTATATATTAACGAAAAATATACTTATTTCCATACATGTCAAAGTAAAATTTTAAACGCATCACATCACTTCAGGGAGGTAGTAATTTGCACATAAGAATGAGCATTGTTATCATTGTCCATCATATTGGATAGTAAAGAGGTAAATATGACAATATAATTCCATAAATATAATAATTTCCTGAATAATATATATATATATATATATCCTTTTAATTGGTCATTATATCTATCTGTGAGAGGTGGTGATGGAAAATGAATTTCATTGGTTTGCAAGGTGATCGTCCACCAATGACAAAATTGATGATTTTGTTTCCCATTTGATAGAGAAGGAAATGAATATCAGGTCCCTAAAATTTCTTAATAACAACTAATTATATTTAATATTATGGTTTTATTATTTATTCATGTATGGAGAAGGTTTTACAAAATTGGAAAAAAAAATTACAAAGAAAATGCATGGATAATAACTATACCACATCCTTGCAGAACAAGTTTAGGTTTATAACTAATTCCATCCTAGGATGCTTTTTTGACCAAACTATAGACTACCAGTTATGGGGAAGTATTTGAGGATATTATTTTGGATGGGGATGGATGAACCAAATGTCTATTATAATGTTAATAGGAGAGGATATGGGTTTCCCTTTTATAATTGAGGTGAGTAGCCCACATGTAATTTTTCAAATCATTTGAATAATATCATGTCATTTTCTTAAAGACTAGGCCCAATAATGGTTCATTACTTAAATTTATATGATATTCATGATTATAAACATTTTTTATCAAAGTTCAATAAGAAATTGAATAAAATTACCTTATTTTTATTAATAATAAAATATTTGAAAAAAGGATAATGTTATTGTTTGATAAAATATGGTACATTAAAAAATTTAAATAATAAATTTATGTTTTTAATAAAAAGAATAATAAATGTTCATAAAAAAAATTAATATTTCCTAAAGAATCTAAAAAATTCACCATATGAAAATATTGAACGTAACTTTTTTTAAAAGATTTTTCATAAAATTTTTACTAAAGGGATCATAATATGATTTTAAAAATAAGTTTTCCAATGTGATGAAATTGGTTTTTAGAAAAATACACTATTAAGTATTAAACTGGATTCATTCTTTTCTAATGCCTAGGAAAAATATTAAAATAATGATATAACATTTTATTGAATATGTAGTATATAAATTTCATTCAAACTATTCACCAATAGTTAAAAATTAAATTTATTAATATAAAACCACATTGAGCACATAAATACATTTTTTTAGAAAAATATTTAATTTAATTTAAAATGATTATTATTTTTATATATAATAAATTAATGTCAAATGGATTCCTTTTATATACGTATTTAAAATATAATTTTCTTAATTGACTTATTCTTTTTAATACCCCTAATTTTTTTAACTAGTTTATAATAATAAAATTGAATACTAACATTTTAATAGTATTTGGTGATTTGTTTTAAATATGTTTCTTATGTAATGTAATATATCAATTAAATTATATTTATTAGAAAAAATATTTCATAATATATATGGGAGACATATTACCTTTCTAAAATCCTTAGTTTTTTCATTGGATTGATGCGAGTTCACCAATATTCCTTTAAAATTTTGAATGGAAAAATTATTCACATTAATGTAACTCTTTATCTATACGATGTAATAACCATATGATTTATTTTCTACATAAATTTTATTTACCTAAATAGTTACATAGTTTCATTAGATAGACATTTAATTCCAATTAGTCTAACATTTTTTATTAATAATGTTTTTATTAGTTACTTCATTATGCGAATCCATATGAAAATGATTTGAAGCCCATTTCCATTTCATAGGTTCATTATGATGTTTTGAATGAAACATAGTCCCTTATAATGGGTTAATTATATTATGTTGAATAATTTATTTGTTATAGTACATTTTTTTATCGGTGAATTATGGGTGGGGTCCTATATCAACCCCCATTGTATTGGTTAATAGTGTATATCTCATTATATAAATATTCAAGAGTTCATTTGAGTTTATTATTAGACTGGGAATTGATGGTGTGGTTCATAAATGTAATGTTCCCTATATTAGTTATTATTCTATATTGTTAAGCGCTTATAATATTATACTCTCAAGGATCATATTTGTTCGATAATTTTTCCACACTCTTTTGATTCATAATATTTTCCTTCTCTAGTGATTTACAATAGATTCATTTTTGTGTAACACATTTATATATATACTAATTATACTCGTATGATCAAATCATAATAACTTATGATATTTTATTATTATCAGTGATGTTTTCTATATTGAGAATCAGAGCTCACACCACTCTTATTTTCACACTTCCCCGAATTTTGGAGATAAGTCAAGCCTTTGATAATATAATAAGGGTGTTTGGTATGGTAATATTATGGAGAAATGTTATCATATATTATAATATATTTATCTTATGTAAATATTCCTCAAAGATAATAAACCAAAAATATATCTATGTTTTGTTATTTTATTTTGAGATTTAATACGAATGTTATGTTTGTATATGCTTATTCAAGATCATCCCCCTTCGTATCAATGTTAATTTGTATATGTTTTCATTTTTATCATTGGACACCAGATTATGGTATTAAGGGTCCTAATTTTTTATGAGAGAGTGTTTAGATATTTTTAGGGATTACATTAAATATTTAACGAACATTAGGGAAAACCTTATGAATATTTTTAATGGGTTTTCTAATTATATGATAAAATCTCATGGTTGTGGTAAAGTAAAGATTATGTGGTTCTCCAAGAAATTATATATTTTTTTTGTAAATTAGTATGTTGATGTGGATGTGACACAGATTCACCTATGGTAAATAACCTTGTGAAATTGTGGCTGATCATTGACTCAATATTCAATCTTGTTCATTATGAGTGGACCTAAGGATACCGACCTAGCTCGGCACTCACATGTGATATTATTTATATAATAAAATTCTCTATATGAACCATAATTAAGGATTATTATCATTATTACATTAAGTAATTTGGTAAAGAAATATGATATTACATGACCTAATGTAACCTAGGTTGAACTAAGAGAGTAATGGGATGAATAAAGTGTCACATAATCAAAATGAAAGTATCATATGATAACGTTAATTTTTCATTAGAGAATACATCTTGGGATTGAACACTCACATTCAAGTGATCATTTTATTTTAATATATTATATATTATAATAATCATTTGGGTTTTAGTATTTGATTGAAAGAGGATAAAAACAAGCTAAGAAAGGAATTTATCTAGAAAACGCTATGTGTTTGAATTAAATATGGTAGAATATATAAATGGTTATTAATTATCATATAAGTTTGATATGAAAGAAATATTTTAGGTTAATATTTTTACCAAATTCATTGGGCTTGATATCATAATAGAAATTAAATAAAAAATACATATTTATTTTAATTAATAATTTTTATTTTTTGATGACATTTTGATATATTCAGAATTATGTGAGAATTATATGAAATATCCCAAGATTGTTCATCACTAGTATTTCATTAATGTTACGGAAAATAAAAACATATGGTGGAAATAACATTGAATAATGATTTTATAAAAATGATATATTTTTAGGGATAACTATAAAGGAATATAGGATTAAATTATTGATAAGTCTTAGGTTTTATGTATTCTTAAAATTAATGTAATAAATGGTTGATTTATTATCATAAAATTGATTTATATTATATTTATATCATTGTGATTTATTTTTTATTTAATGAAAATGTGATCTGTGATATTTATAGAGATGGTTATCTCTTTTTTGGAATCATGAAATAATAGTGAGTTACTTTCTGAACTATTCATTCATGGATAGAGTATTTTTTTAAGTAATATACTTTTTCAGTATGGATTAATGTGCTATAGATTAAATATTTTTCATAAAAATATATGAAATAGACAATACATTATTAGGGTGTACAAATAATTGGTTACCTGATTATATGAATAATTAAAGTTCATTGAGGAAAGGTAATGTGGTATATTCTAAGAGAGTATGGTATATTTTATATTATAAGATATATTATTAATTATTGATATGTTAACATTTCCTTATATTATATTCATTAATAGTTAAGTGTTAAAATTTGGAGTGAAAAAATTATTTAATGGGTGTTGTATGTAACAACCCATTATTTTGGACCCTTTAAATTGATATTATCTTCAATAGGTAGTGTAACATGAAACACCACAATAAAAACATACTCATATAAAATTAATCATGAAATATTTAAATTACATGAATAATTCAATCACTAAATTGTAAAAAAAGTTATTATTCTAATAAAAGTGATTATATATTATTATTTTTCCGTGATTAATATTTTGAAATGGATTCTATTTAAAGACACATTTTAAAACATGGGTATTGTATTTTACTTTAATATAATACATTAATAATAACTAAAATAATTTTGTAGGTAATATATATATATATAATAATATATAAATACTCAATAATTTAGGAATTTTTATGGACTTGAATTAAAAACAATTAATGTTTAATATGGTTATTTTTTAAAAAATGTTGTTTATCTTTATATATTGTTTTTTATTTTAAATTAAAAATATTAAATTTTTTCATTTCAATTTTATAAAATTAGGATGAGTTTTATATTCAACATGGAAATATTATATTAAAATGAATTTTTTATTTTTTAAAAAAAATTAACTTTATGTCAATTTTTTAAACTACTATTTTTGAAAATAAGAGTAATTTAATTGAATGGTTAATAAATATATAAGAAATGGAAAATTATGAATTATTTTTGTATGAGAAAATAATTATTTTAAAAGTAAATTTAAATTTTTAAAAGTTTCTTTTAATTACAAACCCATATTTTATATTTTATAACTTAAGTAATATTATTCAGATTTTTGTTTGACACATTATACAATTATTATTATAAAATAAAGTTTTATCACTATTAAAAACTGAATAAAATAAAATGGACCTAAAATTTAGGACCATTATGTTTAAATTATATAATAAGAGACACTTTATATTTAATATAAAAAATAAATTGTTCAGGTAAAAACTGTATACCATATAAAATAATAAAAAATAGTAATCTACGAGGTAAAGAGATTAACATGGTAAAAAATGATTTCAATACAATGTTTTATGTTATTATATACAATGTATATTTTAATCTAGATATTTTATCAATATTTTAGTCACCTTATTTTATAGTGACTACCAATTATTGAAATATTTTTTATTATTTTACAAAAATGTCATCCCTTTTCACAAACAAAAGAAGCTATCATATCCTCACTTCCTCTCACACTACAACATAGTTAATTTGCCCCTAAATCATCCAAACCACTAATAAACATTTATATAAACCTTTATGATGTTCTAATATTCATGAAATACTATCCTTAAAACACATAACCCCATTTTTTGAAGGAGATAATCTACGAATGGGTTGCAAATTTCCAACCAATATTTTCTTATTTATTTTAATTTATGTTCATTTATTCATCTTGGAATACAATTAATATATCCAAAAATTATAACAAAATTTTAATTATTATTATTTTATATTATTATAATGTTTTTAAAATCACTAACCATATTTCCCTTTTTATTAATAAAAATCATACTTTCATTCGTGTGTTGTGAAAATCGCAACACAACACGTTTCACTTTCTTTATCTTTTTTACGATTCTGTTTCTATGAGATAATTTAATATATTAATTTTAAATTTATTAATTATTTTAAATTCATAAATTATTTAAAACATTTAACATTTTCCCCAATTAATGGAAAATGAAATCATCATCCATGTGTATGTGTGGACCAACACCGCCTAAGAATGGCTTATTTCCATTTGGATTTTCATGAAAAACATAAATAGATATGGATGATAATGGGATTAATTAATAAATATTATTTTTATTAAATTAGTAAGGTTCTTTAAATACAAATTGGATAACCTATAACCAATATGTAGAATAAACAATCGTGGAATATTCAATTATCTAAAATAGCTTTAAAATTGAAAGACATTATTATTGATGTTTAATAAATTCATGTAGTTTATATTCTTATTATTCTTAAAATTATTAAATATCATAATAATAAACTCTAAATATAAGCATTATTATTATATTATCAAGATATTATAAATAAATCAAATCATATTGATCCATTAATTATATAATGTTCTTGTTTGGGTTGATTTAACCACATTAATAAAAAATACTATAAAATTACATCATAGATGACTATGGGAAATTAATTTCCATTAATATATAATATAAATAAGTAAAAAAATAACCCTTATAGAATAGGAATATAAAAAATTAAGTCACTATTTTAGAAAATAATATTGATTTTATAAAAAACATCAAAACATGCTCATCGCCAAATTCATCAATAAAGATCTTAAAAGAACAAAGAGAATGAAATTATAAAACTGTAAATAATTATAACGAAATAAATTATAAAGCCTTTTATGCTATTTTAATGGTGATACTTTTGATAAGAATTATTATATACAATGTTATTATAAAAGATATTCAAAATGATCATGATTACTCCCACAATTGATCCAAAATAGATAGTAAATTATGAGTATAAATGTAGCTAATAATTATAAATGATATTTTTAATGGGTTGTAGATATAAAAATGTTTCTAAAATGGTTGATTAATATATTTACTTTTGTATATAGTTTGTTAGAACACATTGATACTAAGAATGAATTATGGTAATGATTTTTCTTGGTAAATTTTGATTATTTGAAACATGTTTGATGTTATTCACCATGATTTCATTTTATGTTATTAAATTAATTTTCTACCCCATGAAAATTTATTTCACTAACCACAATAGTGAGTCCCCACAAAATGAATGTAAGATGAGTTTCAAACCCTAATCCCCTAACCATAGGCTAACGGATGGTGATAACCACTATGTAGGCATATCACTGAAATTGAATGGGTAGCCTAATAAACTTGTTAAACAAACAAAAAAGATCCATTAAATAGTGTATAGATATAATTAAATACTAAATCATCTAGATTGTATACCACACCTAAAATATCCTCTAGGAAATGAATTACAATAAAGTATTCTAACAGAAATGATAGTAAGCTGAAAATAAACTCCCAACTATAAATGAGGTCCCATCATGAGAACTAAAGAAAAAGAACGAGTAAATAGACCGACCCCCAATATCCAAGGCTAACCATTTAATAATATAAACAGGTAATTATACTACTATTCTCCCTAAAATCATAGTTGATCTAACAATTCTCTATGTAAAAATGTGGGAGAAAATCCCATGTATGGGCGTGTATATAAATTCCTCGTAATATTCCCTAAAAATAAAAAAGAAAGTAATGAAAATTAAAATATTAATATCAATACATAATAAAGGGTTTAAAGGAACACAATATCATGTATTCTCATAAATAAGAACAAGTGATAAAGAAAAATGGAACTCTATCTCTATAGAACTCCATTGAGTGATGAGTTTTCCTATGTAACCAGAGGATTGTATTTATTCTCAACACTAAGGGAAATCTCTCCAGAATCAGGATGGAGGTGCTATATCATCACAATATTTCTCCATAGTTGTGGGAGATGTATCTCTAGTGGAGTACATGGTCCACCTTAGTGATCATGTACATGGGGTCCTCACTATATTAATAGATGATATTTTCCATTTTTATTATGGACGGAACGAAATATACATGTGTACTGAGTTTAGGGGAACAAATATTTGGTTTGATAGGGGTATCGACCATAAAATATCTATTAGGATTAAATCCAATTAATTCAATAAACCTTCTATTTCTAAAATAAGTTTCACACTCACAACACCTTATGTTGTATCTATTATGAAAAAAATACCATGCTCATATATATATAAAACTGCTTAGGATATGCTACTCAGATGACCTAATACAATTTTCAAAGAAGGATATACAGAATATTAAAGTCCCATATAAATATAAAAGGCATGCACACAGGGTCACACATCATGATTATTCTACTAGAAACTTGGGCATGTCCTTTAATAGACATATCTTGGTGAGCCTTCTAAAACTAAACAATAGATACATGGGGTACATAAATTGTCTTCATTTCTCTAGAGTATGACCATGTACTCCATCCAACTCTCATGTATTATGTCCCATTCCTTTGTGCACTATATATGTGAATAATGTAGATGACTCGTCATGCCTTGTATATATGCATGGAATGTCTCTTATAGAAAAAGACACATCTAACCACATGGGGTCCAAGGTGTGTGCCACTGAAAATGGTTAGATTGGCGGGTTTAGGGTCATACAAATTTTGGGCCCATCCAAATGGTCAGTGATATTTATCATTCCCAAACCCATGGCGCTGCAGCTATAGGACCACATTGTGTGTAATCTTGATCTACAATTTTTATATGTTAGGATTTAATGAAACCAAAAAATCCTTCACATATCTCTCAAATACCTCACCTTTCATTGGGTCCAAAACAAAAACCATTGAGGATATCAAATCTCAGGTCTTCCACACCCAATCTATCACCGATGGAAAGATTCTAGCCACCAAATCTATATGCAAGTTATCCACATCACACTGTGACACCATGTTGCCCCTCTAGTGGAGAAATCCCATGGCATTACGAATGATATATGTCTCCAACACATGGATCATTAATAATATCATTATTTAGTAAAAAAATTAATATAAATCTTGTCCACATATGTTCCATGAATATTGTGTTTCAATTAAGATTTAATCCTTCATGAAATGTCAAATCTCCAAGACCATTATATAAAATTGAAGATAATAAAGAATTTTTGGCGGAAGTAGAAGAACAAGGTGAAAAAATATCATTGGTAGTGTGATACTATCAAATTATTTTATAATTTGGAAAGAAATGTGAAATTGATGGTGCAACAGATAAAATAAGTATTTGGGATCATAAGAACAATGGTAAACACCAATGAGTCATAATATATGAGATATCAATGATCAATGAATATATAAATGTGTTTAAATCCATGTAATAATGTTCTACAACTTACTATAGTGTCCATAGTTATTGATGAACTTGTCTACTGGAGAAGATAATAAAGACCCTGCTTATTTATTGTATATCTCACACTACTTCTCGATTGTTTATTGTCGAACCCCATTCTGGATCATTAATATTAATGATCTACTCCAATGAAATCTACCATGATTATGCATCTAACACTGGGGAATTTTAATATTGTATATTTTTATAGAGGTATAGGGTTTATTTTATTTAATTAAATAAATAATTAAAATTATTTATTTAACTTAACACACCTCTTCTAATTCCCTATACTAGAAACCCAACAGAGTGCAATTTTATGTCATGACATCGGTAATACATGGAATCTAGAAACAATCGATGACAGAAATTTCTTATTTTTGGTCTTGATCAATTTAATAATCTTTTATTATAAAAATATTTTTTATCAGGTGTTAATATACATTAATATCTTCAATTTCAAAATAACATTCCCCTATGACACGCAAACACATAACTGAATGTGAGGGAAAATTCAAATATATATATATATATATATATATATATATATATATTCAAGACACTTGTCCAACAAAACTAGAGTCATTATGTTCTCTACACCATAAATATATTTCACCATGAAAAGTACAAGCAATATAAAATAGTGGGGGTTCATAGACCGCATCTAGATATCATGCTCATAGGAGATATCCTTCATTCCTTAATTCTACAGATGCACTCAAACAAAAGGAATTATCCATCCATGAAGGATCCTGAACTATGAGTCATTCATCCCAACTCAGTACACTAAAAAGGCGTCTTTGTCCTAAAATCCAATTCAGCCTATCAAAAAATGTATATTGGGTCATGAATGTACCTCTTGTGATGAAAAATGTGGATGATGTCATACATTCAATCCAAATTTGTGGTTAAGGATCATTAGTAAAAAAAATATTGCCATCACTCTATTGGATATCAAACAACATAATGAACCAGGGGGATAACTTACTTCCTCATCCAAATCACCAGAATTCTAATCATGTAGAGACCCTTGAGGAAAGATGATGTCCCAATTAAAACTCAAAAGACCTAATATATATATATATATATGCATGATTTTTATTATCTATAGGTTTCACTCATACACTTATAGATCACTTGACCATTGTATGATGTTTCCTAAAAAAACTCGCCCAACTAGATAAGCCTCTACAATATTAACCCGGTATAAGGGTGACTTATACGGTCCCCTATATAGGGGCTCAAATGGTTTTATACTAGTATAAAAATGATAACAATTGTTATAAGATAACTCCAAAAATTGTATTTGATCCTCCAAACCTTAACTGAATTCTAACACATTTGATCTCTACATATCCTCAAAAACCAATATGGTTCATGTTGTCTATCCTTCTTTCTGTAAATTAAAAGTTTTCCATGTCCTTAAATTGATCCCAAAACACTCATATAGGGCCCTTGATAACCATGACATAAACTAAGAATCTTTGTCAGAGGTGATTTTTGTGTGTACTCCATGAAGCTAGGTAATATCTCTCACGTACAACTTCTTCAGACTCTTGACTGAAATATCCAAACTAATTGTATGAAAGTGTTCCAACAAGGACACTTGTCCAAAATTAACCCTTATAGTACCTTGGAATCTCCCTATCAATTTAGTGTGCATAAAAATCCATCATTATTCTATCCCACATCCATTATGAGATCTCTTGATATTGGGTTAAACCATAAAGAACCTGATGTTCATCCTATACATTCTAATACATAAGACACCAATAAAAAAGATCATAAAGGATGAATATCATTCAAACCCACCCAAACTACCACTAGAGGTCCTTTTACATCTTTTAAAAAATTGGTTTTACAACAAAGGGGGTCATATGAAAATCCAACATCACCTCCTCAGTAATCATGATTGGAACCACCTTATATCTCTATAAAAGGATAAAATTATCCCCTCATCTAAGAAATCTATCAAATTGATCTACATAGGATATATGGCCATGTAAATCAACATAGTTTATGTTTCCCAACAGAACCTCTCTCATATGTTGAGGAATTAGTTGAGTCAAATCACTAAATTAAGATATGATTCACCACTCTCCTCATATAGTATTGGATTCAACAAAACCAACTACATATATTTCACCATGACCAAGAAAGAATGTGACTTATAGATAATCAAATCTACCACCATGTTTTCATCCACAAGAGTATAGACTAGATTGATGTCCTAGTCAAATAGTAACTTAAACAAAAGAGTATTTTTTATGTTAAGATATTTCCGAGTGATGATAAACTTGAGAATTTGGGGCTCACATTTTACAACAAACCGCCCACCCATAAGAAAATACCACCACATATGTGATGTTAAGACTACTCTTTCAAAATCTAATTCATGTTTCATTCATTTTTTCTAGTGGTTTCAACATCCTCAACCCATAAGTGGTAACTACCCACCTAAATATCAACATGAAACTAAACCCACCTATAGAGGAATAAAAAACACCATGTACTCAATGCCCTCTTCTAGTAGTCTCAATATTTGAGCACTAGTCAACCTTCACCACATCTCCTCAAATTACCTCTGACACAACTCAGTCTAGTAAAAATGGTGGTCCCTTCCACATAACGTTAGTTTAAGGGGTTTATATGCTATAAAATTATTACAATAACCTTTGGTAATACCTCATAAAACTAAAAAAAACATTTCACCTATTTCACGCTCAAAAGTGCATCCAAAGAAAGAAAGAAAGAAATATTTTCCAAATCCATAGACAAAACATGCTTAAGGATTTCATTCACTAGAAATTAAACCTCATATATCCAAAAATAACACTTGATTATATTACCATTATGATGAATCTACCAGACTAAGACTATGACAATCATCAAATTATCTAGATTTTAATTCTCTAATTCATAGTATATTATAATTTCATCAATAAACAAAACTAAATATCAATAAACGTATAGTTGGGTTATTTTTTTATTAGATATATGAACAATGTTGGGGAATTAATCACATTGAAATGAATCTACATGAACACATTGTGTTCGTAGAGAAATTGTAATGATTTATTCAGAATATCATCCTAAAAAAATATTCATAATGGTAGTCAAACATGATATTTTTCATTATGATCTAGCTCATTGATTTAAATTGGTTTAAATTGTCATCAATCCTCAGAAAAGGGAAATTTTTTATTAGTATTACATGATTAATTTGAAGATATTCAAAAAAATTACTCAAAGACGTGTCTATATTTTTCACAAATATTATCCGATATTTCCATAAGAACACTATGGGTCTTACAAAACTCTTATCTCAACGGTCCTCCAACTGCAACCACTTATTATGGAGCACAATATAGGTCTCCTAACATGCATTTAAATATATTAATATGGTTTTCGGGAGAAATAAGATGAAGAATTAAATCTATCACAATAGTGGTAGTCATGAAACATCCTATAGAAATACATTAATATAATACTCCAATACTAGAGGAAGGAATATTCTTGTAATGTGATGATAGAAGAATGGCTAAGCTCACTAATTGATGGTAAATTAGTTGTAGCATTGAACTCACTATCCCCACTCTCTAATCCATATGATCCCACCCTCCCATGATGGAGCCTATCAACCGGATATAATGAAGTAATATAACACTTATTCAAGAACAATCTATCTTGGATAGAAACATAGATAACTGTTAAATACACAAGATTACTTCATAATGATTCATCAAAATGACCATAGGTCACATGAAAAATACTTTACACTAGTACTAACTCACACTATTAGTATATGTGAGATCACAAATAATTACTCCCTATATGAACCATTAGCCATATGTAAAGGGAAAAACACTCAACTAGAATCCCTAAATAACATACTATTGAAATATAGACAATTTAATGACTCTTGCATGTGTCAACAAGTACTGAAACAAGAGTTGGGAACACGCTGAACCTACATTGAATCATTTCATGTGCTGCAAGGTCACATACCCACATAGATTATAACTGCTCTGACCCTTGACTTCCTGACCTCTAAACCAATCATGGGAATCCAAAAAGAGATGGTGGTGGTAGATCATAGTATTTTTTTCACTTGTAGCACCTCCCTCATGAGCTCCACCTACTCTTATATCAACACATTCATGATGGGGGTTTCCTTAACCATGCTAGGATGGGCCCCAATCATAGAATTTCCCCTATTTTGGTGGTCCAACCACTACCTATCGACCTTCACGACCATGTCAGGTCAGGAAAACATGATCCATGTGACCTCGCCCATCATAACAATGGTATCAACACACTCTGGGATGAATGGATTATTTATAAAAACAATGCATTACAGATCCTCGTGTCGATGTTTGGGAAAAGAGATATATATTCTAAAAAATCCCAAAGGATGATATCATATTTCTATTATAAGAATCTTTTCTCCATTATTTGCACTTGTACCTCTCCCCTCAATATACCTATATTAAGAATCTCAATGTAATCAAATCATACAGTAGTACCCCAACATAATAACAAATTTATAACGATACCACACTTTCATTGATGTCTCTAATTTTTTCTCTCAATCATTCATTAAAAAAAGTATTCATCCTTCAAAATTCAATAGTATAACGTGTGAGTTCATAAATCCTCATGAGATATTAATAAATAATAAAAACACCAAAATAGAACTATATAATCTATTGGATCCACAGAGGGCACAATCTGAAAGTGTAACACCCATCATGCAATAGTTATTAGATGTTTAAACATGAAATCATGGCATTATAATGAGTTTATGTGAGCATAATACCAATTTCCCCACTTCTCTATGTAGAAGGATGGCTAAGAGCACCACAATCTGATCATCCAGGGTTCAAAAAATCCTGATGACTCAGACCACTACCTCAAGCCAATCATCAATTTCTTGAGTGTCTTTTTCACCATGAATCATCAAAAACCACTAACAAAATAACTCACATAACACATTAATATTGAATGTGTTATCAATATTTCTTTTTAGAACTATATACTATTAAATTGGTGGGGGAACTACTTTATTCCCACCTGGATGATACACCTCATTAGTAGGTCCCTAAAATGAGGCATCATCACTCAACTGATCGTCATCATGATCTTGTATCATTATAAAATATAAATTTCATCATAAAGGCATCCTTAAAGATAAAATGAAAATCATTTTTTAGAAAAGAATATATGGGGAGATATCTCAAGAATTACATGAAATTTGAAGGACCCAATCCTACAATAGATGTATCTATATATTAAGTCATCATGTACATATTTAGAGTCCTCATGTGTTTATACATTTGATACAACACTAACACGGTGTCAACAAGATTTATATATGACCTCATGAAACACCATAACCATTTTCAAATGTTTCCAACCCAATCCTAAAACAATTATAAATTGAAAAACCATATTACTAAAAAAACCACCTATTATATAAATCCATCATGATCATACCCACTAGGCCCGTCATGTCTAATGGTAATTATAGTATGATAATAAAAGTATTAATCTAATATGCAAAGGGAGGGAAAAATCTTCTAGTATGAATATAACAAAAATGGAAGGCCGTATTTGTAACGCCCTAACCCCAGTTACCCAGATTCGGTGAATTATTTTAATACATTGGCACGATTACAAGAAATAATGTCTAGAAGAACCGATTAGGGTAGAATTCTTAGAAAATAGATTACATATATGAATGTTACATTACAATTTCTAAAATAAAACAAAAAATCAATAATCCTTTGAGAACAAAATTATTACCCTAGCTTAACCCTGTATATCAATCATCTACACATATTCACATCTGGTAAAAAATAAAATATAAGGTAGTGGTCTGCTCATATTCTTAGTAAGGATAAAAATATAGCAAAATCTATCATAAATAAGCATTAAAATTTTAGGCAATGTATAAGACTAAAACAAAAGACTTTAAAACAAAAAAACATTAGCATATTATGGAAAGGATAGATAAAATAATTCCATTTAAATATTATCATGGATATTATATTAGATGAATAATCACATGTAATATCAAAAACTAATTTCATAATGATGGAATGCATAATTTCATACATCATAACCACATCGTCAAGGCCTTGTGCCAAGACTAAAAATAATATTTTTCAAGGCCTGGTGCTAATACACTAGTTTGTCTCATGAGAACTACATATGTATCGAGGAGTGATATTGGGCTCCAACCATCACGTACTATGTCCAATTCATTCCTCATATGAAATGGTTTAAATATAACATAAACATTAATATTAAAACTAGCATATGAAATGTTAATAATTTAACCATAAATCATGAATGGTATAAAATTGCACATCCACATTAAAAAAATATCATAACTCATTAAATAAAATATTGAATATTGTATTATTTTAAATCAACCTCAATCAAGAATAATATTCAATAAATGATGTTTAAATAGTATAAATTAATCAATAAAACTCTTTTAGAAAATTTCCCCTTTTCAAGAAATCATTTAAAAGTCATAAAATTTATAGAGGAAGTCATTTAAAATAGATTGTTTAATAAAAGTGTCCCATTCCACTTTAAAACATTTTAAAGAAAGTAACATTTTAAAACTATCATTTGTACATAAATAATTCCTTAAAATCATATTGAAAACAGGGACATTAATTATAAATTTTAGAAAATTTTATATTTAAAAATATTTAAAATGATGATTTTTTAAGGAGTCCCTTCCCTAAAAAGTTAAAATATTCCTTTTTAAATCATTTTTTTGAAACATGTATATAGATGAAAAATATGTTCCTGTAAATAATTACTAATAAACAATCTCATATAATAATGAGATTGTGGAAATAACCCTAACCTTATACTTTCTTTTGGTCAAGGGTACGTTTAACCTCTTGTATAATGATAATATTATGTTATTAAATTATACCATAACCATATTAATATTTATGATATCATACTTTATTCATTTATGGATTTTTACTGCCCATTTAAAAATAATTTCTATGTTAAAATATTATTTCGGGTAATAATAACTTTCTCTATCATACATTTTTTAACATGTTATTCTTTATCATATCAATTATATCATGATTTAAAATATTTCAAAATATAAAACCTCATTTATGTTTCATATATATTCAGAATATAAAAATGTATAACAGATAGATATTTGAACTGGAAGACACAGTTTATGGAGACAGTAGGTAGTACGTACGCATAAAAGTTGTTTCTTTTTTCATATCATATTGAACAGAAGTAATTGAATGAGATATATGTAAATACATACATACATACATATATATCATATATTATTATTATTTCAAATATTACATAATTGTTGATAATATATTTTTATAATCATCGTAGAATTGTGAGTATGGAAGTGAATCTCATCGCGTCGTGGAAACGGTAAGCCTTACGTACGCATGAGCAATGATATCATTATAATGATTGTGAATTCATATGTTATTGGATGGTATATAATATTTACAGAATCATTAACATGTTATATTTATTATTTACATCAGTTATTCTCATTATTATACCAATACAAATAATAAAGTGTTGAATAGATAGTACACCACAACATGGAGACGATAAGTCGTACGTACGTATGTATAGTGACTTTGTCATTCATATGATTGATTGAATAATGAATATGGTTGTACCATATTTAAAATTACATCACAATATGTAGAAGGTACTGGAAGTATTATTTTGGTATAGAAATAAAAAAGAAATACTGTATGGAAGAAGAAAAGAACATTGAAAGAGGTGATAAAATTATTACCTCTTCTTCTCGTGCATCCTTTTGATTTGATCAAAAGTGCTCCTTAAATAAGATTTCTGATCAAAGTAAGGCCTATAATTTGAATCTAGGGTAGTGGAAAAGATATTTGAGTAGTGTTTTTCCAAGAAAAAGGGATTTGGAGGTGTGATTTCAAGAGAAGGGGAAGTAAAATTTTATAAGAGAGGTGAGGTTCACTTTATAAATATCTTGAAATATTATTTTATTATACAATCATATTCGGTTTATAATTGATTCAAAAGAATATAATTCATTGATAATGTGGGGATGTCAAAAAAACTCTAAACCAATAGGGTTTAGGTCACCATATTAACCTTATCTTTTATATTTAACTCTTAGTTAAATAATTTAATTTTTACAATGTCTTCTTGTATTTTTATAGTACAAGGTTAATAAACATACTATAAAAGGCCCAGAAAACCCTAAGTGGTTCATTAATGAAATACCAATCATTATATATGATCTTTTTCTGAACCTTATATTTTTATAAATATTATATCACTTAATTATATATTATTTGTTTAAAAAAATCATTTATGTCAATTTTGACACTATTTATAATTTGGTTTTTGTGAAAGTAAAAAAACAAGATTACATAGAAAAAAATAAATTAAATAAATCCTGACATGTCATATTAACATATAAAATTAGTGTAATGCATCAAAAGTCACAATTTACATTAATTTGGATATTTATAATATTGAAAATTTTAATCATTTGTTATTAAGGTAATTACTGCATCATCATTGTGTCATAAATAAATTTATTTATATAATGTATAAAAATATAAATAAAATACAATTATATATAAAATATTTTTATCTCTAAAATTAAAATTTATAGTTGTATTTATATTACGTATATCCCTATATTAAATTTTTTTTTATGAAAATTAAAATTTACCATTTTTAACTCTTCAGTAAAAAAATTGTAATAAATGTCTTAATCTAATACAAGTGGATCAAAAAGGATTATCATTTATTTATAAGGGTTATATTGGTTGAAAAACACTTATTCAGTAGAATGAGGACATGTTTTATGGTAATTATAATATCATTTTTAAATTTAATTACCCTATTTATTTTTAAACATGGTAAATAAAATTCAAAACGTACTGTTCACCAAAAATAATTTTCATCCTATTCAACCACATTTTACTTATTGATTTCAACTATGTCTCTAAAAGTTTTGAAGTTCAATTCACTGAAGAAGTAAAATTAGGTTTTGTGAAAATTTTCAAACGTGCCTAGAAGGTTGGTAAAATACGTTAAAAAGATCAATAAAATTTTATACATTTAATTTTATTAAAAATGATTCCAATTAATTAAATTGAACATATATAGGTATTATGTATCTTTTTAAAATTAAAATAAATATTAATAAAATAAATAATTATTTAAATAAATGGTCGGTTTAAAATAATAACATAGTGTTTTTTACTATTCATCAAAATTGAACGTTTTTTGAAAAATACCAAAAATTCACTCTAGGATAATTTAGATATTCCAAATTAAAAAATTATATCTATTTAACCAAATTAAAAACATATAAGTTTGCATTAATTAATTTAAATTTTTTTTTCAAAACCAGGAAGCGGGTTTTTGAGATATAAAAACTATCAAAAAATTGATATGAGTTTATGTGAAATTTAAATGTAAAATTACTTCCAATGACTAAAAATGGAATAAAAGATAAAAACAATCTAATTATACATCAAAACCATTCAAATGTTTAATTTAAAACTCTAACTTATTTTGATTAAAAAAATTTCAATTAAAATTTAGTATTTTTCACTATTCATCAAAATATGAATGTAATCATAAAAGCACAAAAAATTTATCAAAACTAAAATTTTATTTCCATATTATAAATAAGAAGTTTATTTTGTCAAATTGAATATATAAAAGGTTCCAATATTGGCTTCAAAAAGAGTTCTTTATTAAAAGGCGGTAGAATTGTAATTTTTTAAAATTAGTTCCTTTATCTGAAAAATTGAATTTGTTTTTATATTATGTCTAGGAAACACATAATATGTATGTTAAAATTATATGGATTATATAAAATTCAAAATTTTGTTAGTACTATTCATAAATTCTTTTTGAATGACTAGTTTCGTAAGTCGTGGTGCACTCGAACTCAATGTTTTGTATAGCACAAGCTATTGAATTACATTAAAAAGATAACGTACTATGAAATCTTGGGATGTTACATTATCCTAATGTACCTTTACACACACACATAACCACCTCCATGAAATAGTGAGGAGATATAATAAAGTATTTAAACATATATATTATTAACTCTGAATGAACCAACCTTAGGGAATACATCAAAGTAAAGATGTGTAATAAAAAAATTGAAGGTGGATTAATACACATCCACCTATAAATTAGGTCTCATCCTAACAACAAATTAGAAAATATAAGACCATTAGATCCTAGATGGAAGACACTAAAGATGACTGTTGAACATGATCCACTACTCCATATACTACAATGCTCTTCTGAAATCACTATCGATCTACATGCCTTTATTATAATACAAAACATGTTAATTTGATGACCACACAAGGAGGAGTATATGAATATCTATTAGTTTCCCAAAAAATTATAAAGGGATCAATATAAATAACAATCGTTAGATCAATCCATAAGCAAGTGGGTAGAGGAACTGGATATTACATAAACTAATAATAGAACACAAGAAATATAGAAAATGGGATCTCCATATATATTACTCAGTAAATAACGTTTAGTCATCATGAATACCAAAAGGACTATCTTCAATGCGCAACACCAAGTGGAACTTTACAAGAATCACAGTGGAGTGGCCCACTCATTTATACTATGCTCCAAAGATGATGAAGAACTAACTACTATGGAGGACCATCTCCCTACTGAGTCCTCAAGATAGGGGATACCGCTCAATCAATGAAGGGATTATGCCTTCGGTAATATGGGGGTACTAACACAACACATTTAATGATTATAGGTGATGCACCCCATGCTGTGATTGGTGGTACTGATTCCAACATCTCTCTGATGATCAAAGCCAATCAATATCATCAACGATTCACTTTTCAAAAAATATTAATGCAAAAAATCATCATTTCATGTATCAAATTCCAAAAAAAAATACACAATAATTTTTTTTATGGAATACTACTCTGCAGAGGATACTCATGGGCCAAAATCATATCCCTGAATAAGAGGAATATAAACAAGGTAGGATTATTATAGAAATGTACACGATGTGTACATAGGATCAGACTAGGATTGTCCTTGCCTAGACACCTTGTCATGACATCATCTAGACATAGCTTGGTATGACTTTTAAAATAGAAAATATATTACATGAGGTACAGAATTTCTGTTGCTTTCTTGATGTTAATCTTATATACTCTAACTTGTACATGTGTCCAATATCTCATTCCCATGTGAATTAGGAATATACACAATGTACTTGTATTATCGATCCATGTACATATACATGATGTTCCCATTAGGGTACATGTCATGTCTTCCTGCATAGGGTTTTGGGCCATGATCACATGGCTTGAATAGACTAGAAGTGTAATGTGTCAAGTGGGCCCATCCACATGACATGCGATACTTATCTCACCCCAAGCCTTAGTAACTGCTTCTTGGGGAATAAACAAAATGATATTCTAAACTATAATTTTTATATGTATTTAATATCTTGAAACTGAATAATACATAACTTTTATCTCATGTGTCTCCAATTCTAGTAAATATACAGTAAAAACAACTAAGGAACATGAATCTATAGTTGGATACACCTGATCCTTAACCAATGGATGGATTCCAGCCATCCATGTAGATTAAGGGTCCCTCAGATCATGTTGTATCACTGCGTTGCCACACCAATACATGAAAACCCAAGGTATATACCCATATGAATTTCAAAAATACCTTCATCCCCCATTAAATCAATATCTGATCGTATAATGATAATCTATTACTCATCCATGCATCATCCATGATTCTTGTGGTTTTATCATTCATAAACCTGGAAATAAAAAATATAATAACTGATCTATTGGGATGATGATAGAGAATTTGAAGAGTGGTGGGGAAAAAATGAAAACAGAGTGAACAACATCATTGTTTGGAGGACTCCCATCCATCTATACTAAAATGTGAAAACCATAAATCAAACAATGGTGAAATAGATAAAATGATTGTCTATTTTTAAGAGAAGAATGGTAAACCTTAAGGAATAATAATATAAAGAAAATATATGGTTAATGAATAAATAGAGTGTATAAATCCATTAAATTTCATGGACTACCTAAAAATTTGGACAACCATCAGTGATAAATGTTTCTTTTAGGGATGGATATAGCGATACCGCTATGTTCTCCATATATCTCATGATTCTTTGTGACTGTTCTTCATCCATAATCATTATCAATCAACCAACCCAACTCTCTATCCCCTATAATCTTCCTGGTTAATGTGATATTTCATTGGGGATATGGCATAATATCATATCAATTGATAGTTTTAGGGTTTAGTTAATTTGGAATATCAAATAGAATATTTTTTTCATAACTCATCACTATTGGCTGACCTCTAACGAAATCCAGACACATACCCACATTTACCTAAACTAGGGTAATACACATGATACAAAAATAACCTGATATCAATTTTCCCACTCAGGGTAACGATCCATAGAAACCCCATTTATTCTAAAAAAAGTTTGAATGTACATTAATATACCTTAATATCATTATTATATCAATCATAGACCCCTACAACAACCAAACACATAACTATCACTATGGAAAAATATAGTGATATATATTGAAATATTCAAATAACTAGACGTAAAACACATAATTTTTTATAGTTCTATATTTCAATCCCATTTAATTATTTGGATTTCCTAATCAAATTCATTTTCTTTTTTGTAATTTTATTTTGACTCGAGTGTAACCCTTTCCACAAGTTTTTTTCAAACTCAAATGTTTTTATTCGAGTCATTATAAATCTCTTGAAATTATTTTATATAAGATGTGTATATATTGCAATTTTATTTTATTATTTTTTATTATCTCATGGTTTTTATTTTTAACATATGAACCCCTACATCAATATTTCATTTGTTTTAAAGCATGTTTCCCATGAGGGATATTGAAAAATCAAATATCCTTCCATTGAGTTATAAAATTTCATCATGAAATTTCACTTAATATTATTTGGTTCTAATAAATATATTATTTATTATATGTTATTTGATAATCTCATTTGTGAAAAATTATTTCTTAATAAAAATAGAGTCTTATTGATTTTTACAACATGGGGTTTTGATAAAAATAATTTTAAATTAATAAAAAATTTCCTTTTATAATCCTATTTTTTATATTTGGATTCAAATTTCAAATATAAATAACTTTTTCATGTTCAAGGATCCATCGTTAGATATTATTTGAATAAGTAAAAAAAATTAAAAAAATTTCACTTAACCTTTTCAAAAGATTATTTTGAAAGTGACATTTATGTTTGTATTTTACATAAATTGTAAAAATGTTTTCTAAATAATATTTTATGTTTTTACATCTATTTTAGTTTTCATATTAAATATAATTTACTCTCATTTCATTAATTTTACAAGAATTATTTTTTAATAAATCTATATATTCAATTTGGGTAATTAAACATGGGTTTTTTTTAAAAAATTCATTCTTATACTATTCATGTGTGATATCATTCAAACAATTATTCTATAAGAATATTTTTTGTCTATGTAAACATGGTTCTGATATATTTTTTTACATAGGGGATATTTTTATTTTTCAACCATCTACATTATTTCTCTGAATGGATTATGTATTTTCTTTCCCCGTTGGTGGAATTTATATCACTGCCTCTATCTTGAATAATAATCATCTATAAATAATAAAAAATATACCCATGAAATCTCCATTGTTATTACCCTATTTCATTATTCGTACAATTGAAGGGTGTTTACCTAGATTTCAATCATCAATTGACTGGGTAAATGTTTACCTTAAATGTGTCCCCTTTATCTTTATACTGTAAATACCATATTCTTTATTATCTTTTTTGAATGGTATTTAAATATAATGTTAATATGTATCATTGGATACTGATTTGTTTTCAATGGATTGATCATTTTTGTATTATATATGGATTTATTATTAATTCCCATATGTGAATCCACTTGAAAAAATATATAAACCATTTTCCTTCCATGATTTATTTACGATATGTTGAATGAAACTTATTTCATTTAGAACAGTTCTTATTAATATGATGAATAATTTATTTCTTAATGAACTTTTATGTATGGATGAATTGTAGTCTGTGTTCTATAACACCATCAAATGAATTAATAAAAATTTTATAACTCATGAGATATGTATTCATGGTTACATTTTACTCTCTCATAAGCATGGGAACTACTGGTGTCGATCATCAATGTAATGTGCACTATATCAAAGTTTTTGCCATATTTCAATGTTATTCTAACATTCTATTCCCAAACATAGTTATTATAGGATAATTATTCAATAATCATTCAATTTAAGTCATTTTCCATAATTTAATATTTATTATCTATGATTTTTGGGTATAACATTCTTCTATATCCTCATATTATTCTCAATTATTTTATTTTATTGTTATATTCTATATTAACACATACTGATCATATATTCTCAACATATTTTTATGTTTCCATTTCCCATGGTTATGAAGAGGATTATAACTTATGATAATCCATAAAGGGAATCTAGTATTGTTAGATTATGTATAAAATTTCATGGTTTTCTAAAATATATTTTCTATGTTACTAGGCCACATTCGCCCAAAACCAAAATGATATCTGAGTTGGGTTAGATTACAATGATATTTAATTTTAATGTTAGTATTTTCCTAATTTTTATTAGATCATCTCAGTTTGTATCAATGTTATTTTTTTTAAAAGTAGTTGATTTTAGCACAATACCAAGGAGTGTGGATCTAGGATGCCTCAAAAATATAGGTTAGAAACATCACCATCTAAAAATAAATGGAAAATCAAAAACATTATCTTAAATAAGTACCTAAATGATAGTGCAATCATATCCTCTATAACCATACCCGATGATTTAACCATAAATTATATCATTTATTAAAGATAACTGTTGAAGTGTACTTGGTAATTGACAGTCTTACCAAATCCTTACTTATCCATATGTACCAGATCATATTGAACTTTTATAAAAAAAATATTTACAATTTAACAATACAAATATATGTAAAAACTATATGATGTCCATTTTGTTTGAAATAACTTTCTAAAATTCTATGCTAAAGTTAGACTTATATATATATACAATTATATTTTTTTAGGACTTCTAGAAAGGCATTGTTCCTTAGTAACATGAGATTTAGTCTATATGGAATAACTGTTTTCCCAAAACTTCATTCATCAACATCCCTCCATCACAAAACCAATTAATCACACTTTTTATCCTCATGAAGAAAAAAATAGGCACTCTATAAAATCTATATCCCATTACACAACCATAACAATTACTCCAAATAAGTGAGATGACCATACGTTTGATAAACCATTAACATGGAAAAATCATTCATCATTTGTTCATTATAACTTCTCAATTTAAAAAAACGATTTACAATATAAATTTTTTTATCTATAAATAACCCACTATAGTAAAGAAAAAATTAGAGGTACTAGTGGTAGTGAACACCCAATGCATGTGATGTGAAGTAGGAGGAAAATAAAACTTTATGAGCCTTGTTTGCACTGTTACTATTCTATTATTTTATATTATATAAAATATATCATTCAAAACCTATATATAAAACAAATAAAATTTAAAAAAAGAATAATATAATCACTAGATATCCCTTCTACTAAACACCCATTGAAAAAATATTACTGTTATCATTAACTCTCTAATGAACTCCTATAATAAAAATCAATTCATATCCATGAATCTCTAGTATATAACTATATTTTCAACCTATAAAGGACCAATAAAGGATCCACAATAAAATATAATCATGAATATTTTTTAAGGGTCTTGATATTTTGAATAATAATAAAAAAATCTTGTCTTGGTATATCATAAAACAATACTATAAATCACACCACCTTAGATTCCACAAAATCATCTAGACTATCCTATGTCAACCATTCATTCATCCCTCAATTCACTACATATCACAACCATATAATTACTATCCATATATGAAATGAATACTCAATTAAATAAAATAGAACTTATAATCTCATAATAAAAAATAACATTATATCCTAACACAATTGTATACAAATAAATGAATTGGCACAATGACTATTATAATCTCAATAAGAGAAGATAATAAAAGTCACATTCCTTAATTCATTCCACTATAAAAATGTAATATGGAAGAAACCCATTTGAAACCCAATATTTTATCATACAAACAAACATCACCATTCATCTTTCTAAACACCTAAAAATGAATTAAACTCCACTACCAAAAGTGAAATGAACCCTATGAAAAAAACTATTCTCCTATGAATTATTTAATATGAAATTCTCTCCTAAATTTCCTACAAAAATTGAGATATAAAATCCATTTGAGTGGAATTATTTTTTTGAAATGATTCTGTATATATGTGTTTATAGGTATAAATGCTGACGCAATCTAGAATAACTATCCATTAATAACTAGACACATGAAAATTTGTAACAAAAAAATATTTCACTATGTATTTTCCTTTAATAAATATTTTTATAATATCTTGTTATATATTAAATACTAATCGAAATTAGTCAAGAACATATTATAAGAATATTATGAAGAAATATATAAGAATAATAAAACCACTTTTAAATAAGAATATATTATCTAATTAAAAATTATTACATATAGCAGATATTTAATTAATATTATAACTTATTAAAAAAGAAAGACCTTTCCCATATAACTTGATTAAGTATTAATAAAAAATTTATAACTTATAAATGATTATTATAATAATATGTAATATTTCAACATGTTGACTAATAAAGTAACAATAATTAAATGATAAAATAGTATGTAATAATATTGATAACACATAATGTTCATGGGGTCCTATTTAAAAAAAATCGTTTTACAATTATTATTTTAATTTGAAAAAATTAACTACATATTTCCATTTACCATGGAAATAATATCATTATATTATATTTTTATATTTTAGGAAAATTATTTTTTCATTGAAATAGCTGAAAATAATGTTTTAATTAATAACACAAATTTTATGATAGTATTAGTATATAACTATAAATTTAAAAATTAATAAAATAAATTTTGAAAGAAAATTATATACATTTTGTGGGGAATTATAATTTTATAAATTTGCATTCTAATTTTCAATCCCATATTTTACAATTTATAAATTTATTAATTTATTTCAAAATAATGTTATAAATGTGTTATATAATAATTATGTTATAATGAATTATATATATATTTGAAACACAGTATTTAGAAATTGATTTACAATTGGGAATAATTAGGCATATATTTGATAAAAAGTTCTATATTAATTTTTATATATGGAGGATAAAATGAATAAGAAAAAACAAGTTACCATGGTAAGAAAGAAAATGTGGAAAATGTGCTTCCTAAGAGGTAAATGATTGAAAATTATTAAAAATTTGTTTTCAAATGATATTTGGTGTTTTTTATAAACCTTATACCCTTCACCCAGTATTATTTCAAAAAAATTGAGACACATTCCTTGAAATTTACTTATTGTTGTTGATACTTTTTGGGTAAATAAAATAATGAAATCCAATTTAACTTATAAAAGGGGTCCTCCTCTCCTCCAATTCCCTCACACAAAAAAATCATTTTTAGTCCCAAAATATACCCTAACATATAATTCAATTTTCTATACACTAATGAGAGGATATATTCTTATCATGAAAACATCCTTAAATGTATGATTCCCTTTTTCAAAGGAGATAAATCAAAAAAAGTTACGCACGCACTTTTAGTCATTACTTTTTCATTTATATATATTTTTGTGAAATTATTCATTAAAAAATTCCTTGTAACCATATAAAAATGAAAATATCAATATAATAAGAATAAAATTTGGTAATTATAACAATGGTAAAATAATTACCGAGTTTTACCTTTTCCATTTATGAAAAATGAAAAAATGGATCATGTATTTTTTGTTGTCTATCACCTCCATAATGTAACATGTTAATTTTCCTTCACAACCTTATAATTAAGGTAATAATATATAATTTAATATATAATAATAATATTTATGAAATATTTTTTATTATGTCATTATAGACAAAATTACTTTGTTTCCCCATTCTATGGAAAACAAAATCATCACCCATTTGTTTGTGTAGATTACTGCCTTTGTGGATTGGTGTTTTTTATTTATCAACTTCCACCATTATTGGATGGTTCCAATATTAGGTTTATGGAAATAATAGGTTTTTATATGGATATGGTGTTTTAAAAAATGTTATAAAAACCTAATAATGACATGGATTACAAATAATCATTATAAAATTTACCATTGTAAATAAGAAAACTAATAAGAAAAAAATTATTCAAATTATTTAAAATTTTCATATTTATAAATTAATATTCTAATTAACTAAAAACATTCTATATAAATATAATATATATTAATTATAATCATTTTTCTTATGATAAATTTGTTTTAAATCAAAAATTTCATATAATCATCCACTCTTAATGTTTTATTCATGTTTCTGTCGGTTAAATAACCTATTAGGAAAATGAGTTGAATCTATATCATGGTTGATAGTGGGAAATTAAATAATTGTATAATATTATACAAATATTTAATTAATTTCATTTTTCTTCTAGAATTTCAATATTATAATTAAAATTTTTAATTAATAAAAATATCTTTTATTTGTTTATAATCATTAAAGCCAAATATTAATCAATTTTAACTTCCAAGATAAAAAACTATAACACCCCGACCCTAGAATCCCAAATATGGTGCATTATTTTAAAACATTGGCATGATTACAAAGACAACATGTCCCAAATAACCAATTAGTTTATCAATCTTGGAAAATAGATTACATACATGAACATTACAAAACAATTTCTAACATAAAACACAATATATATATTCATTTTAGAATGATATTATTCCCCTAGAATAACCCTACATATTTATAATTATACACTTCTTAGATTCCTGGGAAAAGTAAACATAAGAAATGGGTGAACTCAGATGCTCAGTACAGTTAAATAATTTAGCGGAAGGTAAAAACGTTTATGGAAATATGTGTAATAAAATCAAAAACCTTTTTAACATAAACGTAAAAATAAAATTGAAAAAATAAATCAAACATTACAATATAAACATGCACATGGATATTCTACTCATTGAATAATAACATGTAATAACTAATTTTATAATGATGGAATGCATAATGTCGAAAAACGTAACCACAGAGTCAAGGCCTCGTGCAAAGACTGCAAATATAAAAAATTCAAGGCCTTATGACAAGAAACTAGTTTGTATCATGAGACCTACCAATGAATCGAGGGGCTATAGCTAGCCCCACCCATCACATACTATGTCCAATTCATTCCTCATTCGAAAATATTGAAACATAACATAAAAATTTGTATTAAAACTAACATATGTAATGTCAATAAATAAACAATAATTCACGAATGGTAAAATAATAGTACATCCACAGTAAAACATATCATAAATCATTCAATAAAATATGGATTATTTTAATATAATAAATCAACCCCAATCCATAATAATAACCACTAAAGGATGTTGACATTGTTGAAAATGATCAGTACAACTTTTTGAGAGAAATATCTTTTTTTCTGAAATCATTTTAAATTAACACTATTATAAAGGATTTAATTTAAAAGATATTTTTTAATAAAAGTTTCCCACACCACTTTGTGATTTTTGAGTGAAATTAATATTTTTAAACAATCATGTCGATATAAAAAAACAATTAAAATATTTTTAATACATGAAAATTAATAAAAAAAGATTTAAAAACATAAATAATTAAAGTATTTAAAATTCTGATCTTGTTAATGAGTCCCTTCCAAAAAAACCATAAAATATTATATAAAAAATAATTTATATAAATCATGGGCATTGATCATAAATATTTCCCAGTAAATACTTACAAATAAACAATCTCTGATAATAATGAGATTGAGAAATTAACCCTTAACCTGAACTTTCCTTTGGTCGAGGGTACATTTAACATCTTTTATAATGACAATAGTTTTTTATTAAATTATACCATAGCCATATTCAAATTTTTTATTTCATACTTCATTAATTTATGACTTTATACTACATATTTATTAATAATTTCCATTTTAAAATAAGATTTCTGGTAATAATCTCTTTTTTTATCATACGCATTTTAACTTGTTACTCTTAACTGTATTAATTATATCATGATTTAATTACTTCAAGAATATAAATAATTCTGTTTTTATAATATATATTTAGAATATAATATTTTGTAATAAATAAATATATTAAATTAAATTCACTATTTATGGAGACGGTAAGTCGTATGTACACATAAACATTGTTTCTGATTTCATATCGTATTGACCGGAAGTAAGTGAATGAAATATATGTAAATAGACACACACACACACACAGATATATATATATATACATATATATCATATAACTATTATGTCATATATGAAATAATTATTAATGATATATATTTTTATAATCATCGTTGAATGGTGAACGTGGAAATGAATGTCATCGAGTCGTGGATACTGTAAGTCGTACATACGCATGAGTGACAATATCAATATATTAGTAGTGAAATAGTATGTAATTGTATGTTATATTATATAAATAGAATAATTAACATGTTTGATTTATTATTTATGTCATGTATACTCATTATTATACCCAACCAAATAATGAAGAATTGAATAACCAACTACAGCACGATATAGAGATGGTTAGCCGTACGTACGCACATATGGTGACTTTGGAATTCATAGGATGGATAGAATAATGAATATGGTTGTATTGTATTTATAATAACATATTAGTATAAATAAGTTACTAGAGATATTATTTCAGTATAGAAAAAACCACGAAAGAGGATGTGGAAGAATAAAAGAACTATGAAAGTGGTGGTGTTAAGATGGCCTCATTCTCTCTCGGCACGTTCTCCTGAGCTCACTCCTATTCTCTCACCTCAGTTTCCTTCCACCAGTGCTGCTGAGTCCTTCCAGCCTCTGATTTCTTCTGATGAGCTCCTTGTACTATTCTATTTCATTTTTCCTAGGGTTTCTCCTCTAATTCCTTTTTGTTTTGGGTTTTATACCTTGCCACTCTTCGGATTTCCCTTTCTTTTCTTCTTCTTTGGGTCTCATCCCCGTGTTTGTTTTATGGTTTCAATCCCGTTTTATCCTTTCTCATTCCATGGTGGTCAAGGGTATTGATTTTGTTCATGTTGAGGAGTTTTGATGGTGCTTCGGTCTTTGGTTTGCTCATCAAGGTTCTTAGTTGATGTTTTTTGGTGCGTCTGGTGTTTCCTTGGTTACAGATTCCTATGTAATTCTTTCTCGCTTGTACTCCTCTATCGCCTCTAGATCCACTGCTTCCGTCTAGGTCGGTCAGGTGAGATGGCTTCCAAGTGGTTTTGGGTTGTGTTTTGCGTCTTGGTGGGGGGGGGGGTTCCAGTTAGCTCGGCCTGGGTTCAGGTGATGAGAGGGTTTTATTTTTGATGGGTGCTTTCAACAAAGATCTTGACTCCCAGTGAAGACTCTACTCTTTTCCTACGCTGCTCTATCTGTGGGAATCACTTCTCCTCTCTAGGTTGGTCTAGTGAGGTGGCTATCATGCAAGATTTGGGAGGTGTTGTTGGAGTTGTTATCGGTGTTCTAGGGGGAAAATTCTCTATTCGGTTGATTCTTTTTATAGCCGGTATGTGCTCTGATCAAGGGGGACGATGACTTGATGTTGATAAGGTTCTTTGACATTCTGCTGTGGGGTTAATCGGTGACGATGATGGGGATGGTGGACTAGATTTTACAACTGTCATGGTGAGAGAGTATCTGTGAGACGGCGATGACGGTGTGTAGGCGATGGTGGTTGAAGAAGAGGCTGATGATAATGGTTCACCAGCGGCCTAATATGGTGGGATGATGGTAATGTGTGATGTCAGTGGTGCGAAACTAGTTGGACGCATGGCGTGCGGGGTTAGTTTCATCATGATTTCAGATGAAGTTTGAAATTTGAACGTCTGAATTGTAAGTTGGAAGGTTCAGATACCGCGATGAGGTTTTGTTTTGAATTTGGTCATTTTGTTTGTAAAGGTACCGGCTACACTTAAATCGGTTTTTTAGACAATTAAAAAATGGATTTGGTGGCAAAACATTGATGATGTAATTACCTCTTCTTCGGGTTCTTCCTTTTGATTTGATCAATAGGGATCCTAAGGTTGGATTTCTGATCAAATTAAGGCCTCTAAGATATATTGATGGTAGTTGGTAGGTGATTAACCAGGGTTTGGTAAAGCTAAATGGATTTGGAGATGTGAATTTAAGAGATGGGGAAGTACCTTTTTATAGGAGAGGTGAAGGGAACTTTAGGAAAAGATTGAAATATTATATTATTATAAAATCATTTTTGGTTTCTAATTGCGCCAAATGGATTTATTTCTAGGATAAGGTGGGAGGTGGGTCTAAATACAATCAAACAATAGATTTTAGACATGTTTAGGTAGGCATATTAACCTTGTCTTTAAGATTTAACTATTAGTTAAATAGTTTAACGTTTACCATGTCTTCTTCTATTATTATATTACATGGTTAATAAACATACTATAAAATGTCTAGAAAACTGAATGTGTCTCATTAATGACATATCTATCATTATATATTACCTTTGGATAAATCATAATTTTCTAGGAAAATTATATCATTTAATAATATAGTTTTTTTAAACACAGTCATGTCAATTTTTACACTATTCAATATCTATTTTTTCTTAAAGTGAAAAACAAATCGATTAACATCGACAAACATAAATTAAATAAACTCAAACATATCATATTCACCCAGATAATTCATATATGAGATCAAAAGTCTCAATTTACATTTATTTTGATATTTATAATATCAAATCTTTTAATATTTCTTTAATAAGGTAATTACTACATCATTATTATGTTATAAAAAAATTTAATTATTTAATATAAAAAAATTATACATATAATACCATGATGTAGGAAATAGTTTTGGATTTATAATTAATATTTATAGTCAAATTTATATTATGTACAACTCTATATTAAAAATAGTTTAGTTAATAAAATTTAAACTTAACACTTTTAACACTTCATCAAATAAAATATAATAAATCTCTTAATGTAATACATGTGGATAAAATAAGATTTTATTTTATTACTGAGGTTTATTTTGGTCAAAAAATTATTATGATATAGAAATAGAACATGTTCTAGGGTAATTATAATATCATTTTCCCTTAATTACCCTATATACTTTTAAACGTGGTAAATAAAATTCATAATTTATTATTCAAAAAAAATATTTTCATCCTATTGAACAATATTTTACTTACTTCTATCAACCTTTTCTCACAGAATTTTGAAATTCATGTCAAGGAAGTGGTGAAATTACGTTTTATGTAAATTTCAAAATGTGCCTAGAAGGTGGGTAGAAGACGTTAAAAACTTCAAAAAATTTTATACATCAAATTTTATTATAAAATGACTCCAATTAATTACATTAAACTTATATAGTTATTATGTATCTATTTTTACTTAAACTAAATTTATATAAAATAAATAATTATTTAAATAAAATGTCGGTTCTAAAAAACAACGTAGTGTTTTTCACTATTCATTAAAAAATGAATGTTTTCAAAAAAAAAATCACGCTAATATAATTTTTATATTTAAAATTAAAAAATGATTTCTATTTTACCAAATTCAAAACAAATAATTTTCATTAATTATTTTAAATTTAATTCATGTTGTCAAAACCCAAAAATGGGTTTCTGAGAAAATAAAAACTATCAAAAGATTGATATGTGTTTATGTCCAATTTAAATGTAAAATTACATCCAATAACCAACATTGGGTAAATGATAAAAACATAAAATCTAATTATACTTCAAAACCATTAAAATTTATAATTTTACAATATATAATATTTTTATTTAAAATGTTTTTTTTTTCAATTAAAATTTTGTATTTTCACTATTCATAAAAATATGAATGTTATAATGAAAATGAAAAAAACTAATTGAAAGTAAATTATTATGTCCATATTCTAAATAAGAAGTTTCTTTAATCAAAATTAATATATAAAAGTATCAAAATTGTATTTAAAAATGGTTCTCCATTAAAAGGAGGTAAAATTGTATTTTTTGAAAAATACTTCCTTTATTTAAAATTTTTTATTTTTTCTTATTTTATGTCTCAGAAACACATAATATAGTTGTTAAAATTACATTGATTATATAAAATTCAAAATGCTACGAATAGTTTTCATAACCTCTTTTTTAGTGGCTAGTTTGGTAAGTCGTGGTTTTCTCGGACACGGTGTTTCCGGTAGCACAACCTATTGAATTACATTAAAGAGATAACATGCAATGAAATCATGAGGTTTTACACTCTCCCCTCCTTCAATAAATTTCATCCTCTATCTTTGAAATTTTTCTTTAAAAATAAATGGATAAAAATTGAAAATACCTTTCTGGAAAACCCACATCGGAAATAGTGTAAATAAAAGTTAGTATTAATAATAGAAAAAGTGAAATGAAAAATTCTCCATCAAATTATGATATTCATTTGGAAAAAATTTGTGGAAATTAGAGTCACATAATTGGTGGGAAAATATAAATATTTACAGGGATTTATTGAGTTCATCAGTCACAAACAAGTGAACAATAAATCGGATATTGGGGGCCTCAAAGACATAAATCTATGATGATTTAAATATCATAGGTTCAACAGAACATAAGGTATTAGGATAACCCATTTTTGGTTGTAATATAACTTTTCTAGATTTTAAGAATTAATTTATTCAAATAATAAGTGAAAACAATTACTTGACAAGTGGAGTTCCATCCTTCAACTAAGTTCTACCACAAACTTATCTTTTACTCCAAAAGATAATTGAATTCAAAAATATAATAATTATCATAATAGTATTGGATTCCAAAAATAATGAATTTATAATTCATCTTACAGAACATAAAACAAATTATACTATACAAACTAGGGAATCACATAGGCTGGTTGTAGGTGATGCACCCTTGTCGCCCTTCAGTTGCAGGTTTAAATATCGTGGCCTTACCAAACATGACGGGTTGTCAACCATCCTCCAGTATGTTCTTTTTATAAAAATCCAAAAAGAATCTTAAGAAATTCATTAACCATAAGAAATAGTATCCAATGTCCAATTTAATTCATTCCATCCTTTATACTTATCAAAAATAATTCTTTCCAAACTCAGAGTCCAAAATGTATAAGGAAGTTAAAAATATTGAATAACTTTTTTTCTATGTAATAAAATGTGAATAAATTCATCATTTATTCTCTTAAAACATGGTAACACCCTAAATTACCATAAAACATTATTTAGAACCTTCACACTCACTTATTCGTTATAGAATACCAGATATAATCATTCTAACCAAAAATTTTGTAAACTCCAACAATGATGGAATAGACAAATAATTAATTAGTTCCAAGGTTGTCAATAATATCCAACAAAATTTATCCAAATCAATTATATCCTATTTTATAATCCTTATCTAAGTTTCTGAAACATATTATGGGTTATATTTCCCCCAACCATATATTTTAAAAAATGTTTAACATGAAACTTTTTCACATTACATGGTAGTATATAATCTCAAATCCTTAATGAAAACATACTGCATACCAATAATTATATATTTTATAATTATTATAACTTGTCCTCAAATGACAGAATTCATTAATAACTACTTAAGAAGTCTAATCATTCCTCTTCATCTGCGGTAGTATCATAACTTGATTATTATTCAATTTAATCATTTGGTGTATACTCTTATGATTGGGACATTGATTTTTGTAGTGTCCCAACTCTTTGTCGATGGAACATTGTACATTTGAAACCTTTTTCTTACCCTTAAAATCATGAACATGGTGTCATTTTTCTCCACACTTATAACAAAATCCAATTCCTTTCAAGCACTTATCAGGGTGATTCCTTCCACAGTTATCAAATACGAGAAATTATTTTTTTCACTTCTTCCCTTTATCCATATTTATATCTACCATCCTCTTCTTCTCTGGCTTCCCTTCAAAGCCCCATTACCGAGGAAATTATTTTTTATCGTATTAACACATGATATTATTTCATAATATGATTAGAATATATGAGAGAATATTTCCCCTATAAATGTTGGCTCAAGATTATGAAATATGTGATCCTTCTTACTCTTTGGATCATGTTTATTGATGGAGTTCTCATTCCTTTTATGGGGTTCCATTTTTAAATGATGAAATACACTAGGTTGGATCATATCATAATGTATAATCCAAAATTTATAAAAGTTTTCAGCATTTATTGAATATTTAGACACATCATATCCCATAATAATAACATTTTTTGTTTACCGACATATTTACTCCTAAATCCTTCATAATTTTTTTTCAATAAAATGTGAATTATCCTAAGCATATCCCTCGAGATTAATGTAACCAAGAGTGCATCAAAGACCCTTGTTATGTACCAAGATACCCGAGGTCACACCTGGAATGCCTTGTCAGAGTTTTCACTCCTAGGTACATATGTGTTAGAACCACCTATGCCTACTCTTATTAAAAAGTGGATGTATTTCATGATAATTTCACAAAATATCTATATTACCAAAATTTTAGGATGTTATAATATACTAATCCTCAATATTTATCTTTGGGTAATGTTCTCTAATCAGAGGTTTTTCTAAATCTTGTTTCCATTGTTTGTAATAAACATCCTATGATACCAACTTTAATGCCCCGACCCCAAAATCCTGGAGCTAGTGCGTTATTTTAATAAATTGGAATGACTATAAGGAAACAATTCTCAAAGGACCGATCAGTTAAGTAGTATTGGAAAATATATTACATAATATTGCATTAAAACTTATAACATAAAACAAAACATAAATAATACTTTGAGAACGCCATTATTCCCATAGGTTCACCCTGCATATCAATCATAATACACTTCTTGTAGTCTTGAAAAAACAAAACATAAGAAGGGTGTCATATCAGATGGTCAGTAAGTGAAAATAATTTATTGGAAGCTCTAAAATTTTAGGGAAATATGTGTAATAAAAAAATATCCTTTGAAACATAAACTTGATAATAATATAGAAAAAATATGTTTAACATTACCATATAAACATGAACATGGATATTATACTAGATTAATAATAACATTTAATAATTAATTTTATAATGAGGTAATGCATATTAACATACATCATAAAACATAGTCAAGGCCTCATGATAAGACTACAAATAAAAATTTTGTCAAGGCCGTGGGCCAATACACTAATTTTTCTCATGAGACCTGCTAATGAATCGAGGGGATATAGTGGTGCCCACCAATCATTTACTTAGTCCAACGCATTCCTCATTTGAAAATGTTGAAACATAACATAAACTTTCATAATAAAACTAGCATATGAAATGTCAATACTTTTACCATAGACCATGAATGGTATAAAAATAGCACATCTATAGTCAAACATATCACAAGTAATTCAATAAAATAAGGAATTTTTTTTATAATAAATCAACCTCAATAAATAATAGTAATATCTAGTAAAGGATTTCTAAATTGTTGAAAATGGTCATTAAAACTCCTTGGGAGAAATATCCCTTTTGGTGCAATCATTTAAAAGTCACACATTTATAAAAAAGTCATTCAAAATAAATTTTTCAATAAAAGTGTCCCATACCAATTTCAAACTTTTAAAAGTAATTAAAATTTTTAAAAAATAATCTCCATATAAATCAATCATTAAAATAGTTTTTAAAACATGGACATTAATTAAAAATATTTAGAAATATAAATAATTAAAACATTTAAAATGTTTACCTTTCTAAATACTCCCTTAAAAAAACCATAAAATATTCCATTATAATGCATTTTTATGAAACACAGACATGGATGATAAATATTTACCAGTAAATATGTACACATAAACAATCTTGGATAATAATGAGATTGATGAATTAACCCTTACCTTGTAATTTTTTTTTGGTTGAGGGTACGTTTAAACTCTTTTATAATGATAATAGTATGTTATTAAATTATACAAGAACCAAATTCATATTTATTAATTCATACGTTATTTATTTATTACTTTATTCTACTTATTTAATAATAATTTCCATGTTAAAAGAATATTTCAGGTAATAATCAATTTCTTTATAGTAGGTGTTTTAACTTGATACTCTTGATCGTATCACTTATATCATGATTTAATTGATTATAGAATATAAAAAATTATTTATGTATTATATATATTCAGAATATAGATATGTATAATATATAGATATATTGAATGGAAAACACCGTTTATGGAGACGATAAACTGTTCGTAGGAATAAATGATGTTTCTGTTTTCATATTGTATTGAACGGAAGTAAGTGAATGAGATATATATAAATAAACACACTAGTGTAGAAAACGTTTTTTACGTCACCATTTTTTACGTCAGTTATATAAAACTGACGTCATAATATGTAAAACGAGGTTTTTTACGTCGGTTATTTAATAATCAACGTAAAAACCTGTGTTTAGTAAACCTTTAACGTCGGTTATTTTTATAACCGACGTTATTAATCGTGCGGCTTCTTTTTTTACGTCGGTTATACATTAACCGCCGTAAAAAACAGAAGCGGGGGTGTTTTTTACGTCGGTTATTCAATAACCGACGTAACAAATCGACATATGTACGAGTTATTACGTCGGTTATTCAATAACCGACGTAAAAAACACGGTTTTTGAAGGCCTTTCTTTGTCGGTTATTTTATAACCGACGTAAAAAAAGAATCCGCAGATGTTTTTGACGTCGGTTATTGAATAACCGACGTTATAAATGTTTTTAAAAAAATTATAACGTCGGTTATTGAATAACCGACGTGATAACTCATTTAAAAATTTACCCAGACCCGTGGATTGTCATTCGCGAGTTTACCTTCGACAGTCGCGACTCGTCTCTCTCACGCGTAAACCCGAATCGGCTCGTCCATTTCATTGGTTTAGATTCGTTTTGCGATCATCGTTTCTCATATTTAATCTCCTCGGATCAATCATCTAAACTCGCAGAACCCAGGTAATCCTCCCACTCGTTCGTTTTTTTTTTCACGGATAGTATATATATATGTGTTGTGATTTTTTTGTTGAAACGAGCTAAGATTATTCGATTGCGAACCCTTTTTACTCATTTTGGCACCATAATCTTATTTATCATCCCTAGATCTTTTAGTTCGACTTGCAATATTGACTAATTTTATGATTTCACTAATTTTTCAGCGTTTTCTATAAATCCCCGAGAGGGTTGGGGCGTGTCCATTTGGATGGGTTGCCCTTTTACAGTTGTTACTACTTTATTTACACACAACCATGGCATAGGTGCATGGATTTGGGATCACATCACCATTTTCACCCCCTACAAACAAATTTTCACGAGGAGGACTCACCAGATTTCCCCTCGGCATGTTAAAAATTTTAGATACCCTCTTTTCAGCAAGTAAAAAATTAACTAGTTTTTTCTTCACTACTTATCCTAAACAAATAAAACCACCATTCTTTCTAGAACCTCTACTAGATCCATTACATCCATCAACATACATATTTGGATCTAAAAGCATCCCTTAAGCCTTATGTTTGATGCTAACATCCTTTACTGATCTATAGAAAATATGATGGTCTGCTAAGCTCTCCATTTAAAAGTCAAACCACACCAATTATTCATCCTCATCATGAGAAAATGGCACAACATCTGAATTTCTGATTCAATCTCTTGGGTCACTGAACAAACATTAACTCCTTCAAATCCACACCTGGAATAGACAACCTAATGTCGAGTTCCTTCTCTATCTATTGAAACTCAGTTCGTCCTCCACACCTAAAAACATTCTTTAAATGGCCCAACTTCTTGTTATGGTAAATTTTCAGTGATTCCAGGGGGGTGGGAGGGCTATCAAGAGGGTTGGGGGTGTCCAGGGGGGTGTCCAAGGGGGTAGGGTGTGGGGGGTGGTGTCCAGGAGGGGTGGGGGCTGTCCAGAGGGGTCGGGGGGTGTCCAGGGGGGTTTACAAGGGGGTGGGTGGGTGTGGGGGGCTGTCCAAGGGTGTGGGTGGGTGTTGGGGGGTGTCCAGGGGGGTGTCCAAGGGGGTAATGGGTGGGGGTGGTGTTTAGGAGGGGTGGGGGGCTGTCCAGAGGGTTGGGGGGTGTCCAGGGGGGTGTCCAAGCAGGTCGGGGGTGGGGGGTTGTGTCCAGGAGGGGTGGGGGTCCTTTCTAGAGGGGTCGGGGGCTGTCCAGAGGGGTCGGGGGGTGTCCAAGGGGATGGGTGGGTGTGGGGGGCTGTCCAAGGGGGTGGCGGTCTGTCCAGAGGGGTCGGTGGGGTGTCCAGGGGGGTGTCCAAGGGGTTGGATGGGTGTGGGGGGCTGTCCAAGTGGGTGGCGGCCTCTCCAGAGGGTATTTGGGGTCGCCCGAGTGGGTGGGGGGGGGCTGTCCAGAGGGTTGGGGGATGTCCAGGGGGTGTCCAAGGGGGTAGGAGGTGGGGGTGGTGTCTAGGAGGGGCGGGGGGCTGTCCAGAGGGGTCGGGGGTGTCCAGGGGGGTTTACAAGGGGGTGGGTGGGTGTGGGGGGCTGTCCAAGGGTGTGGGTGGGTGTTGGGGGGTGTCCAGGGGGGTGTCCAAGGGGGTAGGGGGTGGGGGTGGTGTTTAGGAGGGGTGGGGGGGCTGTCCAGAGGGTTGGGGGTGTCCAGGGGGGTGTCCAAGAAGGTCGGGGGTGGGGGTTGTGTCCAGGAGGGGTGGGGGTGCTTTCTAGAGGGGTCGGGGGCTGTCCAGAGGGGTCGGGGCTCTCCAGGGTGGTGTCCAAGGGGATGGGTGGGTGTGGGGGGCTGTCCAAGGGGGTGGCGGCCTGTCCAGAGGGGTCAGTGGGGTGTCCAGGGGGGTGTCCAAGGGGGTGGATGGGTGTGGGGGGTTGTCCAAGTGGGTGGCGGCCTCTCCAGAGGGTATTTGGGGTTGTCCGGGTGGGTGGGGGGGCTGCCCAGAGGGTTGGGGGATGTCCAGGGGTTTTTCCAAGGGGGTAGGGGGTGGGGGTGGTGTCTAGGAGGGGTGGGGGCAGTCCAGAGGGGTCGGGGGTGTCCAGGGGGGTTTACAAGGGGGTGGGTGGGTGTGGGGGGCTGTCCAAGGGTGTGGGTGGGTGTTGGGGGGTGTCCAGGGGGTGTCCAAGGGGGTATGGGGTGGGGGTGGTGTTTAGGAGGGGTGGGGGGCTGTCCAGAGGGTTGGGGGCTGTCCAGGGGGGTGTCCAAGCAGGTCGGGGGTGGGGGGTTGTGTCCAGGAGGGGTGGGGGTGCTTTCTAGAGCGGTCGGGGGCTGTCCAGAGGGGTCGGGGGGTGTCCAGGGTGGTGTCCAAGGGGATGGGTGGGTGTGGGGGGCTGTCCAAGGGGGTGGCGGCCTGTCCAGAGGGGTCAGTGGGGTGTCCAGGGGGGTGTCCAAGGGGGTGGATGGGTGTGGGGGGCTGTCCAAGTGGGTGGCGGCCTCTCCAGAGGGTATTTGGGGTTGTCCGAGTGGGTGGGGGGGCTGTCCAGAGGGTTGGGGGATGTCCAGGGGGGTGTCCAAGGGGGTAGGGGGTGGGGGTGGTGTCCAGGAGGGGCGGGGGGCTGTCCAGAGGGGTCGGGGGGTGTCCAGGGGGGGTGTTATATCTTACTATATTTTGTTTAAAAAATAATATTCAAGCATATTTTTTTTAATTACACATCGATTTGTTTTATATTTCAAAATTGTTTACATTCAAATGTTGATTTTTTTCATATAAACATATATTTGTCTTATCTAAAAAATATATATATTTTTGCTATTTGTTATAGGTAATAATGAGTCGAAGTTGGATTACGGCACATCAAATGAGCAATGAATATGAGGAAGGTGTTGATGCCTTTTTGGAATTTGCTAAACGAAATGTTCCAAGTAGTGACATTTTTTTCTGTCCATGCCTGAAATGTCTGAATATGAAGAAGTTGAAAAGTAGAGAGATAAAAGATCATCTGATTTGTCATGGTTTCAATCCGAGTTACAACCCTTGGATTTGGCCTGGCGAAACTGGACAGAATGTCACTGATGATAATGAATCGCAAGATGGTAACTCCGATGGAATTGAAGAAATGATTCGCGATATTGTAGCAGAACAAATTGAGATAGAACCGACAGTTGCACGTCTATATGGTGATGCCGAAAAACCATTATATCCTGGTTGTATAGATTTTACAGTTTTGTCGGCGGTGTTAAGATTGATTAACCTGAAGGCGAAACATGGATGGAGTGACAGAGTTTTTACAGAGCTGCTACAATTGATGAAAGACATTCTTCCAAAAGATAACGATCTTCCAGATTCACATTATAAGGCCAAAAAAATATTATGCCCGATGGGATTGGGATACAGGAAAATACATGCCTGTCCGAATGACTGCATTATATATAGGAAGGAATATGAATTTCTGAAAAACTGTCCTAAATGTGGGACATCACGGTATAAGGTGAAAGAAAAATCACAAGCTGATGTAGAGATTACAAAGCTCCCTTCAAAGGTATTTTGGTATCTTTCCATAATTCCTAATTTCAAACGTTTATTTTCTAATTCACATGATGCAAAAAGTTTACGATGGCATGCTGATGAGCGGGTATGTGATGGAAAAATACGTCATCCAGCTGATTGTGCACAATGGAAGAAAATTGATGCCCAGTACCCTACATTTGGAAATGAAATTAGAAATCTGAGACTAGGCTTGTACACTGATGGAATGAATCCATACCGAACCCTCAGTAGCACACATAGTTCATGGCCTGTTTTATTGGTAATTTACAACCTCTCTCCTGAAGTTTGTATGAAGCGCAAATATGTCATGTTGAGTATCATGATCTCTGGTCCAAAGCAACCCGGTAATGATATTGATGTATACTTTTCACCGCTGATTGATGATTTGAAACTGTTATGGGCTGATGGTATTAGGGTGTATGATTCTTATAAAATGGAATATTTTCAACTGCATGTAGTGCTTCTATTCACTATAAATGACTTCCCAGCATATGGAAATTTGTTTGGATACAGTGTTAAAGGGCATAAAGCATGTCCAATTTGCGAACAAAAGACATCATTTTGTCTCATTGAAAGACTTGAAGTTGATAGGTATGAAATCACATGATTGTCACGTCATGATGCAACAAATTCTACCAGTTGCACTGCGTGGAATATTGCCCATCCGTGTCAGAAAGACTATAATGAGGTTGTGTTATTTTTTCAATTCAATTTGTAACAAGGCGATTGATGTGAATGCTTTGAACATTTTGGAAAAGGATGCAATTTTTATACTTTGTCATTTGGAAATGTATTTTCCTCCAACTTTTTTTGATATGATGGTGCATTTAATGATTCATCTGGTTCGAGAAATAAAGCTTTGTGGACCTGTATATCTTTGTTGGATGTATCCTTTTGAAAGGTATATGAAAATATTAAAGGGATATGTTAAAAATCCATATCGACCTGAAGCCTCCATTATTGAAAAGTATATTTCTGAGGAGGTAGCAGAGTTTTGTACAAGCTACTTGGCTACGGCGCAACACATAGGTTTGCCTCCATCTCGCCATGAACGGGTTAATAATGAGGGAAAGGGGATTCGTGGCTTGAAAGTCAAATCACTGTCAGCTAAACAGATGAAGAAGTTAGAATCATACATCTTGAATAACATAGCAGATGTTCAACCGTATATCACATTGCATATTAATGAGTTGAAACAATGTCATCCAAAGAAGAAAGAAATGTGGATTTTGAATGAGCACAACAAAACTTTTTTGCCATGGTTTAAAAAGACCTTGCATGGTAGATCAGATGTATCAGAGACATTAAAATGGATAGTGGGTGGTCCATCTTTAAATGTGATAACATGGTCCGCTTATGACATTAATGGCTATACATTTCATACGAAAGCTCAGAACAACAGAAGTGCAGTTCAGAATAGTGGTGTATTGGTGTTTGCAGAAGCAATGCATTTTTCGAGTGCTAAGGACAGAAACCCAATTTCGGCATCGAGTTCATATTATGGAGTGATTGAAGACATATGGGAGGCTGATTACTTTAAAATTAAAGTTCCTATTTTTAACTGTAAATGGTTTATCAGTAACAACAGTGTCAGACACGATGAATTTGGAATGACACTTGTTAATCTGAATAGATTGGAAGACACAGATGATTCTTTTATAATGGCAACACATGCCAAACAAATTTTCTATGTAGTAGATCAATCAGATATGCAGTGGGTTGTTGTTTTACAAGGGAAAAAACAATATGTTGGTGTGGATGAATTTGATGAAGATGCTGATTTATGTGAGATCCCTACTTCCATGGAAAGATTAACAGAACATAATGATGAGTATGTTGAATACATGGTTTGTGCCATAAGGAACGATCACGACGAAGGAATTTGGGAAAACAATCCAACTGTACATTCCTAAAATTACAGGTAACACATGTTTATTTCTTGTTTACATTTAGTTTTTTCATATAATGTTAGATATTGTAAATTTTTTACTTATTAAAACATGTATCAAACCAAAATGATAAAACAATAAAAACCGTAAAGAGGAGATGTCCTGGGCGCACCTGCTGGCCGGTGGTGGATCACCGGTGGGCCGGTGGTCAAGACAGCAAAGCTCTATCTGGTCCACCGACCAGCCGGTGATAAGCCAGCGGCCGGCCGGTGGACCAGACAGAGCAAGGCTATCTGGTCCACCGGCCAGCCGGTGGTGATCCAGCGGCCGGCCGGTGGTGAGCCAGCGGCCGGCCGGTGACACCAGGCAGTGGGCAAGTCTACTGCCTGGGTCCTCCAGCTGGCCGGTGAGCTCACACCGGCAGACCGGTGGACTCAGTGAGTCCACTTTTCATCTTTCTTGGGCCAACTCCTTGGCAAACATTTGCCTATCAACAAAAAAACTTGAAAACAAGTTAGAACATAATAAGAGTGATTGTGATCATTAAAATCCAAGAGAGAGGGGTACAACAGACTGTGTTTACCATGTTTATCATTGTTTAACATGCTTACCATATTACCAATGTTTACTATTATGTAATTTAATATACTTTTCTATTTTCTGATTAAGTAGTATTACAATATTTGAATTTGTATATTTGTGAACTAATTTTTGTTTTTTTGATTTGAAGGAAAATGACAGATCAATCTGTTGATCATCCACATGATTCTGGAGATGAGCATATTGGTCATACATCTGGGGAGGAACATTCACATGCTCCTATTATGAAAATAGATATCTTACAATCCTCTCAACTACTAGTCTCGATTCTTCCGAAAGATATTGTCCTTTTTTGCCCTTCCGAGCTCTTTTCCATTTCTCATGTCTAGATGGAGGGGATGGAGGGGCCACCTCTCTAGAGCTTGAAGACTCAGCTCTTAGTTGTTGAAATTTTTCTGCCATCATTTGTTCTTCCAATAATGCATACCCTCCCCGAGATAAACTATGAGGGTATACATTTTTAGATTGGATCTCTTGATGAGCATTCCTTTACTGCTGAAGATATCAAACACTTACAAGTGGAGTGGTCAAATTATTTTACAGGTTTGATTGACTTTTTGTTGTTTGTAATGTAAAATGTAATTTTGAATATTGTCAATGTAATTGTGTATTTCGTAGTCGTTTAGGTTGGATTTAGTTTTTTTTGAAGTTGACAGTGTAAGTTTTGAATGTTATATAAGTGAATGTTTAATTTTTCTCTACATCTTGTTTTGGTCTACTGTTGATGGTTTTTCTGGTCTGGATTTTGTTATGGGGGGAGAGGTTCCAAGGGGGTGGGTGGGTGTTTGGGGGGTGTCCAAGGGATATGGGAGGGGTGTCCAAGGTGTGTTTGGGGCTGTCCTAGGGGCCGGGGGGGTGTCAATGAGGGTGGGGGTGTCCAAGGGGTGGGGGGTGTCCAAGGGATATGGGAGGGGTGTCCAAGGTGTGTTTGGGGCTGTCCAAGGGGTCGGTTGGGTGTAAATGAGTGTGTGGGGGGGGGGGGCTGTCCAAGGGGTGGGGGAGTGTCCAAGTGGTGGGGGGGTGTCCAAGGGATATAGGAGGGTTGTCCAAGGGGTGTTTGGGGCTGTCCAAGGGGATGGGGGGTTTCCAAGGGGTCGGGGGGGTTTCCAAGGGGTCGGGGGGTGTCCAGGGGGTGGGGGGGTGTCCAAGGGGTGGGGGTGTCCAAGGGGTGGGGGTGTCCAAGGGATATGGGAGGGGTGTCCAAGGGGTGTTTGGGGCTGTCCTAGTGTTCGGGGGGTGTAAATGAGGGTGGGGGTTGTCGAAGGGGTGGGGGGGTGTCCAAGGGATATGGGAGTGGTGTCCAAGGTGTCTGGGAGTTCTGTCTAAGGGGCCGGTTGGGTGTAAATGAGGGTGGGGGGCTGTCCAAGGGGTGGGGGGTGTCCAAGGGGTGGGGGTGTCCAAGGGATATGGGAGGGGTGTCCAAGGGGTGTTTGGGGCTGTCCAAGGGCTCGGGGGGGAGTCCAGGGGTCGGGGGGTGTCCAAGGTGTCTGGGAGGGCTGTCAAGGTGTGGGGGTGTCCAATGGGTGTTTGAGGCTATACTAGGGGTCTTGGGGGTGTAAATGAGGGTGGGGGGGCTGTCCAAGGGGTGGGGGTGTCCAAGGGGTGGGGGGTGTCCAAAGGATATGGGAGGGGTGTCCAATGGGTGTTTGAGGCTCTACTAGGGGTCGTGGGGGTGTAAATGAGGGTGGGGGGGCTGTCCAAGGGGTGGGGGTGTCCAAGGGTTGTGGTGGGGCTCCAATGTGGTGGGGGAGGACTGGCCAGGTTGTTATGTGGGTATAGATGAGGGTGGGGTTCAGTTGGGGCTTGGGGGAGGGCTGGCATGGTTATTTTTGTTGTTTGGTTTTTGGTTGCTTTTTTGTGAGAGCAGTGCAATTATTTTAAAAAAAAATATCGCTTTCACGTCGGTTATTTTATAACCGACGTGGTAAATAAATCGGTAGGGGTTTATCACGTCGGATTTTTCGAGAACCGACGTGATAAAACATTCCCGGGCCTTTTATCACGTCGGTTCTTAATATAACCGACTTGCTAAAAGGCCTGGGAATTGATTTACCACGTCGGTTATTGGATAACCGACGTGCTAAAACATTTCCCAGGCCTTTTTATCACGTCGGTTATTTAAGAAACCGACGTGATAATATGCCCGAGGAAGGGTTAATCACGTCGGTTATGTCATAACCGACGTGATAAACGATATCCCAGGCGTTTTATCATGTCGGTTTAGAAATAACCGACGTGATAAACCCACCCCCGCCCCCCCGCGCATATTTATCACGTCGGTTATTATATAACTGACGTTCTAAACCCCCCCACCCGCGGTTTATCACGGCGGTTATATAATAACCGCCGTTATAAATCCCCATCCCCCATTATTTTTCACGTCGGTTATTAATGAACCGACGTGATAAACACCGTGATGTTAGAGATGTTACGTCAGGTTTTAAATAACCGACGTAAAAAACGTTATTTATAACGTCGTCCGTATTAACGTCGCCTAAAAACCGACGTAAATAATGAAAAATAACCGACGTAAAAAATGTTTTCTGCACTAGTGACACATACACAAAAAAATATAAATTATATATATATATTACCAGTATAATTATTATCACATATATTACATAATTATTAATAATATATATTTTGATAATCATCATTGAATGGTGAATGTGGAAATGAATCTCATCATGTCGTGGAGAGGGTATGCCGTACGTACGCACAAGCAACGATATCATTATATTGTTGGTGAAATCATATGTAATTGGATGTAATATTATATATAATGAATATTTAAAATGTTATATTTATTATTTACATCAATTATACTTATTATTATACCCATTTAAATAATGAAGCATTGAATAACAAACTCCACCATGACGTGGAGACGGTAAGTCGTAAGTACTCATGTATGGTGACTTTTGTCATTCATAGGATAGATATAATAATGAATATGGTTGTAAAATATTTATAATAACATCTTAGTATGTAAAAGGTGCTGGTGTTATTATTTCTGTATGGAAACAACCAATAAAGAGTATGTAGAAGAAGAAAAGTACTTTGAAAGAGGCGATGATGTAATTTCCTCTTCTTCGGGTTCTTCTTTTTGATTTAATGAAAATGGTTCCATAGGATGGCTTTCTTATCAATGTAAGGCCTCTAAGATGAAGTGAGTTTAGTTCAGAGGATATTTTAGTAGGGGTTAGCTGAGCCAAATGGCATTGGATGTGTGAATTTAAGAGAAGGGGAAGTACTCATTTATAGGAGAGATAAGGGGAACTTTTGGAAAAGATTGAAATATTATTTTTTTATAAAATCACATTTGGTTTCTATTACATCCAAATGGATTTATTTCAAATCAAAGGTGGGGGAGGGACTAAATCCTCTCAAAAAATAGGTTTTAGATAAGGTTTGGTCTCCAGAATAACCTTATCTTTTAGATTTAACTCTTAGTTAAATAGTTTAACTTTTACCATGTATTCCTGTATTTTTATATTACATAGTTAATAAACATATTATAAAATGCCAAGAGAACCTAAATTGGTTCATTAAGGACATAAATATTTATTAATATTATATAATTTAAAAATATAGTATTTTTTAATGGCATTTATGTCAATTTTGACAATATTTATTATTTGTTTTTTGTGAAAGTCAAAAAAAGATGATTACTTAGAACAAAATATATTAAATCAACCCTAATAGGTCATACTCACCTATATAATTTTTTGATAAATTAAAAGATTCAATTTTAATTTATTTTTATATTTATAATATCAATTATTTTAATATTTCATTAATAAGACAATTACTACATCATCATTGTGACATGAATATTTTTAATTATTTAATCTATAAAATTATAAATAAAATACCATGATGTAGGAAATATTTTTAGATATCAAATTATTATTAATAGTCGAATTTATATTATGTAAAAATTTATATTAAAAATATTTTTGTTAATAAAATTTGAATTTAACACTTTTAACAATTCCTTAAATAAAATATAATAAATGTCATAATCTAATCCATGTGGTCATAGAGGATCATATTTTGTTACGTGGATTTATCTCTGTAAAAAATCATGTATCCAATAAAATTAAGACATCTGTTAGGAAAATTATAATATCATTTTTCCCTTTAATTTCCATATTTACTTTTAACCGTGGTAAATAAAATTCAAAAGTTACTATTTAGAAAAAAATATTTTCATCTAATTGAATAAAATTTTTCTTACTAATGTCAATTTTGTCTGTCATATTTTTTAAATTTGAATCACAAAAGTGCTAAAATTGGGTTTTATGCAAATTTGTAAATTATTCTACAGAGTGGGTAAAAGACGTTAAAAAAATCAATAAAATTTTATACATTAGAATTTATTATAAAATGACTCCAATTAATTATATTGAACATATATAAGTTTTATGTATCTATTTTTTAATAAAATAAATATAAATAAAATAAATAATTATTTATATAAAAAGTCAGTTTTAAACAATAACACAATGTTTTCACTATTAATCAAAAATTGAATGTTTTCATAAAAATAGAAAAAATTCACCCTCAAATACTTTGGATATTAAAAATTAAAAAATGATATCTATTTAGAAAAATTCAAAACATATAATTTGAACTAAGTAATTTGCAATTAATTCCCATTGTCAAAACCAGAAAGCATGTTTTTGAGAAGAAAAAACTATCAAAATATTGAGATGTGTTTATATCCAATTTAAATGTAAAATTACTTCTGATGACCAAAATTGGATTAAATGATAAAAATATAATCTAATTATACTTCAAAACCATTCAATTTTATAATTCAACACTATAAATTATTTGGATTGAAAAGTTTTTTCAATTAAAATTTTTTATTTTTCACTATTCATCAAAAAAATGAATGTTATCAGAAGAAACAAAAAACATTTATCAAACCAATTTTTTATGTCCATATTCTAGAGTAGAAGTTTATTTTGTAAAATTTAGCGTATATAAGTGTCAAATATTGGATTTTAAAAGGGTTTACTATTATAAAGAGGAAAATTCGTATTATTTGAAAAATACTTCTTTATCTGAAAAATTGAACTTGTTCTTATATTATTTCTATGAAACACATAATATGGATGTTAAAATTATATGAATTATATAAAATAAAAAATGTTGTAAATACTATTAATAACTGCTTTTAGAACTTCTAGTTTGGTACGTCTTGGTGCGCGCAAACTCGGTGTTGCGTATAACACAAGCTATATAATTACATTAAAGGGATAACCTACTATGAAATTATATGGTGTTACATTCTCCCCTCATTAAATAAATTTCTTACTCGCAATTTGAAAATTTTATTCTAAATAAAAGGATAAAAATAGAAAATACCTTTGTGGAAAACCCACATAAAAAATAAGGTTAATAAAATTTAGACATAATAAAATTGAAATTGAAATGAAAATGTCACCAATAAAATATGACATTGAATTGGATCACATTGGTGGAAATTAAAGACACATAATTGGAGGGAAACCATATATATTTATAGGGAGTTATTGAGGTTATCAATCATAGAAAAGTGAATAATAAATGGGATTTTAAGGGTCTCAAAGCCATAAATCTGTGATGATTTAAATATCATCAGTTAAAAAATGGTATTAGGATAAAATAGTTTCAGCTTTAAGATCCCTTCCCTAATGTTTATGAATTAATTTCATCAATGAATAAGTGAAAAAAAATTACTTGACGAGCAATGTTGCATTTTTCAAATAACTTCTACCACAAACTCATCTATTACTCTAAAAGATAATAGAATTCAAAAATATTCTATTTCTGATAATAGTATATGGTTCGAAAAATAATTAATTTATAAATAATCATACAACCCATAAAATATTATATTATAAAAATTAGGACATCACGTAGGCTAGTGGTTGGTGATGCACCCTTTTCGACCTTCGGTTGCCGGTTAAAGTCTCACGGCCTTGCCAGATGCCACAGGTTGTCGCCCGACCTCCAAGAATTTCTTTTTTATAACAATACAAAAATAATATTAAGAAATGATTAAACTTTAAACAATAGTATCCAGTGTCCTACTTAATTCATTCCAACAATTAGACTTATCCAAAATACTTTTTTCCCAACTCACAATCCAAAATATATAAGGAAGGTAAACATAATGAAAATAACTTTTTTCACACAATAACATGTGAATACTTTCATCATGTATTCTTTTAAAACATGGTAACATTATGAATTTCTATGAAACCTTATTGAGTACGTTCATTATCTCTTATTAATTATATTATACCAGATAAACTCTTTAAATCCCAAAATGTTTTAAACTCCAAAAATGATGGAATAAACAAACAATTAATTATTTCCACGGTAGTCAACAATATCCAATATACTTTATCCAACTAAATTGTATCTTATTCTGAAATTATTATCTCAAATTCATAAAAATATTAAGGGTTATATTTCCCCCAGCGATACATTTTCCAAACTGTTAAACTTGAAACTATGTCACTTTACATGGTACCATAAAATCTCAAATCCTTAATGAAAACATATTATAGTACAATCCTTATATACTTTATATTTCTTATAACTTGTACTCAAATGACACAATTATTTAATTAAAACATAAGAACACTACTCATTACTCTTCATCTACGGTAGTATCTTAACATGATTATTATCCATCAACATCATTTGAGGAAAAATCTGATGGTTGGGAAATTGATTCATGTTTTTTCCCAACTATTTTAAGAATGAACATTGTACATTTGAAACTTTTTTCTTACCATTAAAATCACAAACTTGGTATCCTTTTTCTCCACATTTATAACAAAATCTTATTCCTTTCGAGCAATTCCCAGGGTGATTCTTTCATCAGTTATAACAAATGGAAAATTCTTTTATTCCCTTCTTCCCTTTATTCATCTTTTTTTCTACCATACTCTTCTTCACTGGATTTCCTTCAAATCAATTTGACTTAGAGAATTATTTACTTATCTTATTAACACATGTTATTATTTCATTATATGATGAGAATACATGGTAGACTATTTCCGTTCTAAATGTTGTCTTAAGACCATGAATGATATGATCCTTCATACTATATGGATCATGTGTATCGAAGGAGTTCTAATTCCTTCTACTGGGTTCCATTTATGAATGATGAAATACACTAGGTTAGATCTTATCATAATGTATAATCCAAAAAAATAAAATATGCTGCATTAATTTAATATTTACACACATCTTGTTTCATAATCATAACATTAGTTTGTTTACTGACAAATTTTCTCATATTCTCAGTTAGGTTAAATAATTTAACGAATGCTATAAACATTTAAGGAAAGACGTGTAATAAAAACAATATCCTTTTAAACATAAACTTGAAAATAATATTGAAAAAAATAAAACATTACCATATAAACATGCACATGGATATTCTACTTTTCAAAAAATCACATATAATGAATAATTCCATAATGAGGGAATGCATAACATCGAACATCATAACCACATAGTCAAGGCCCTGTTCTAAGATGAAAAATAAAAATTCTGTCAAGGCCTTGTGTCGAGACCCTAATTTTTCTTATGAGACCTAGTGATGCATCGAGGGGCTATAGTGGGCCCCACCCGTCACTTACTAAGTCCAATTCATTCCTCATATGAAATTATTGAAACATAACATAAACATTCATATTAAAACTAGCATAAAAAATGTCCATACTGTAACTATAAACCATGAATGGTATAAAAATTGCACATCCACAGTCAAGTATATCATAATTCATTCAATAAAATATCAAATATTTTGTTATAACAAATCAAACTGAATCAAGAATAATATCATGTAAAGGATGTTGACATAGTTTAAAATGGTTAGTAAAACTCTTTGAGAGAAATATCCTTTTTGTCAAATCATTTAAAATTCATTAATTTATAATGGAATTCATTTAAAATATATATTTTAAGAAAAGATTCCCATACAACTTTGAAATATTTGAGAGGAATTAACATTATAAAACAATCATATACATATAAATAAATCATTTAAATAAATTTTAAAACATGTACATTAATTAAAAGGATTTATAATTATAAATAATTAAAACATTTATAATGTTGATCTTCATAAAGTTACCTTCCAAAAAACAATAAAATATTCCATTTAATAAAATTTATGAAACATGGACAAGGATGATAAATATGTCCTATTCAATACTTACACATAAACAATATATCATAATAATGAGAATGAGGAATTAATCTATACCTTTTTATTTTCTTTGGTTGATGGTACGTTTAACCTACTATATAATGACAAAATTTTGTTATTAAATTATACCATAACCATATTCATATTTATTATTTCATACATTATGCATTTATGACTTTCTACTAATTATTTAATATTAATATCCATGTAAACATAACATTTTGGGTAATAATATCTTTCATTATCGTACGTGTTTTAACTTGTAACTCTTGATTGTATCACATATATAATGATTTAATTGTTTCCTGAATATAAAAAATAATTGATGTATCATATATATTCAGAATATAAATATGTATAATATATTGATTAAAGAAATAGAAAACACCATTTATGGAGACGGTAAGCCGTATGTACGCATAAACTCTGTTTCTGTTTTCATATCGTGTTGGCTGGATGTAAGTGAATTAGATATATGTAAATACACAAACACTGTTGATTCAATAAGTATTTCCTTATGACTTTTCCATTCCTTCTTGTTTTGAAAATCACAAACACCTTATACATAGGAAAACCTATATTTTACTTCTATAAGGAAAATTTCATTCCCAAAGCAATTTATCCCTACCATATTTTCATTTCTCATATAAATATTTTTCTTAAGTATGAAAATCATATTCATACCTAAAACCTCAGAGCCATATAACACTTAGATATGATGCAATCTGTTACTAGGATCTGAATTCTGGATACGAACTCTAATGAAGTTCCACTCCGAATTCTATATAAAAACTCTAATGAAGTTCCACTCCGAATTCTTGATACAAACTCTAATGAAGTTCCACTCTGAATTCTGGATACAAACTCTAATGAAGTTCCACTCTGAATTCTTGATACGAACTCTAATGAGGTTACACTCTAAATTCTGGATACAAAATCTCATAATGTTTAACTCTGAATTCTAGATACGAACTCTCACAAAGTTTAACTCCGAATTATGGATACGAACTTTAATGAGTTCGACTCCGAACTTCAATGAGTTTGACTTCGAACTCCTACAAGTTCGAATCCGAACTTCTATGAGTTCAACTCCAAACTTTTATGAGTTTGACTCTGAACTTTTACGAGTTCGACTCCAAACACTATAAGTTCAGAATCCGAATTCTAGTGAAACCATACTTTGAATTTCTTTAGAAATTCAGACTCCGTATTTCTGCAGAATTTAGGTTCCGAATTCCTACAAAACGGAATCGGAATATGTCTTTATTATAAACTCCAAATTACATTTTGGTTAGACTCCTAACTTTTGTTTGATTACATTACGAAATTCATTTTTACTTATTCTTACACTTGATTCATTACAAAATGATGTCGTTCTTTCAGTAATTGACTAACCGTTGGTTGAGTGACACGTGTACAGGTCCCTCCGAAATTAAAGGAGAAATATGACTATTGGAGGAGGTAGCCGACCATTGGAGCATCACCTATAAATAAAATCTCATTTCAATGCTGACGGCAACTTTGAAAACCTAAAATCTGTGCATACATGTTGTTGAAGTGTTTTCTAGAGACAGAGAGGCTCTTATCAACTCTCAAGGATTCATGCAAAAAAATTTGAACAACTTGTTCAAACTTTTCCGTGTGTAGAGTTTCATCGTGCGACTCCGATTGTTGCTGATTACAATCAAGGGCTTCTGAGGATATGAATGCAGAGGTTCCAACACCTTGAAGTTGAGGGATTCCTTGTAAGGAAGACAGAGGTGCAGACTACCTGATAGTTGAGGGCTTGCGGGGATAGCAAGACAGACTCCGGTCTTCATATCGAAGGCTTACCCTGGTGTGGGTAAGACAGACTTTCATGAAAGTATAAATCAAGGGACCTTTATCCAAGGTTGTTGGATACCCTTCTCTTTGGGTTAAAAGATTTATTTTTTGTTACTTGTAGTTTTACTACTTTTTTTGTGCTGCATTTTGTATTATTAATGAAAGTATAACTTTCTTATACTTCCTTACTTGTACTCTGATTTAGTTGGATTCTATACGCTTTAATGTATAATCTTAGCTGGTGTAAACTTTTATTAAGTTTCTTTTCGGAATTACTTTTCTAGAATCTAGAAAGTATTTAGTACTCATAGAGGTCTTGTGAATTTTCCTGTTTATCCTTGTTGAACATAACCATCCTAAAAATTTCCTAAGGGAATTTTTAAAAGGTACAATTCACCCCCCCTCTTGTATATGATAATCTCATTCTTATTTAGATCCTATGTTTGGTATCAAAGAGTATATCATACTCCGAGTTATACCATCATAACAACTGGTATCAGAGGATTTGGTTCAATCTGAATTAATCTCATGATTATATTCAGAAGGTAATTCTCAGATTCATATTTTCTGGAATCTGTTTTCCGAAATCATTTTTTTTTCAGACTCATAGTTTGGATTCACTTTTTTGCTTAGAGATACAATTTTTTCTTGATTAGAATATTTTCACTTGTTTACAGACTTATATTTCTAATAGGTCTGTGTGGAAAATATTTTCTTAAGGATGGCAGGATTAATGCTGGTTCTATCGACAACCTTAATCCAAACAGACCACCAATTTTTGATGGTAATGATAATGAATATTAGAGGGATTGCATGAAGACTTTCATTATCGATAATGGGGTAGATAACTTTTTCATGATTACTGGTGGATTCAAAATTCTTTATAAATAAGTAAGATCTTTTACTAATCAGCGGAAGCATGAATACCAACTCAACTATAAGGTACGCAAAACATTACTTTGTTCAATGACTATTAATATATATAGCCAAATTTGTTCTTGTGAAATAGATAACTGTATATGGAAGAAACATGAAGTTACGCATTTTGGTACATCTAAAGTGATTGAAACTAGAAGAGCCATACATAGAGCTGAGTATTATGGTTTCAATTTTCCTTATGGAGAACCAATATATATGGTGAAACTAAGATTCATCACCATCGTGAATAACTTACAACCAATGGGAGAGAAAGGTCTACATGATGAGACCCTTGTTGACAAGATCATTGATATTATGCCCAATGAGTGGGAATCAAAGAGGACTATAATTGATGAGATCAAAATGTTTTCTCAAATTTCTCTTGATTAACTATTTGGAACTCTTCTTCAACATGAGACTAGAATGAAGAGAGGTGCTGACAACATAAAGAAGAATAATTGGAATGGTAGTGTTTCTTTTACTACAACTTCAAATCATATGAAAGATAAGACTCCTAAAAGAGTTACTAGATCCAAATCTAAGAAGGTTATTATCCAATAAGAATCTTGTGAGGGTGAAGTCTCATAAAATGGGTTAGATAATCTTTCTCTAAGGATGAACAAGATAGCTGGACAAAGAAATTTCCAATCCAAGTATAAGAAGAAGGAAAGGAAAGATAAGAAAGATTCATAGGTCACTTAATATGAATGTAAGATAGATAGACACATAAGACCATATTTCTCTATGCTCAAGAATAAAGAAATAAAATAGAGGCTTATTGAAAGAAATAGAAAGAAATAATACATGTCCAAAGCTAAGAAAGTTCTGAAATCATATAACACCTGGAGGGCCAGTGGTGGTGACTCTTCACATGAATCTTCGGATTATGAATCATCTGGACATAAGAATCTTGGTCTTATATCCAGGATACCTATTGATAATCATTTCATTATGGCTAAGGTACACAATGCTGAATCATTGACCAATTTTTCTTTAAATGATAATGATAGTAAATATTCTAACTCTTCTAATTAAGAATATTCTTCTGATGAAGAAAATACTCTACCTACCTATGAAGAAGTTTCTAGGTTTTCTGATCTTCTTGAGATTGAGAACTCAAAACTCAATAATAAGATTGATAAAGAAAACTCTAGGAATACTACTATTACTTGTGAAATATCATATCTTTCCAAAGATCATTATATGAAAAATTATGATTTTGAAAGTATTTCAAAAAATCTTGAAGAAGTAAATTCTGAGAAGAATAAACATTCCAAAGATCTAGAAAACGTAATTTCTATGAAATATGTTTTTGAGCCTAGCTCTAGTTCAAAATCACATGCTTTTTAAGACAAGAATATTGTTATAAAACTCAAATCCAAAATATTTTCCTTGAAGAAATGTTTTTCGATCATTAGCCATGGTAAAGAAAAATTTGTTAAAATGTATTCACAAATCCAACTTTGAAGCAATAATTATAGTTTTGGTTACACATATTCTAAACCAATTTTTAGTAACAACTATTTTTTTCCTCAATGGGACGCATTTTGCAAAAAGTTTCATTATGGTGGTCACTTAGAAATGAATTTTTCATTAAACAAAACCCAATATTTAGGATTTCATAAGTCTTACTTTTCTAGATAGATGTGGGTACCCAAAATTTTGCTTTCTGAAATTTCCAGATCCAAGAAAATTTGGATTCTAAAAACCTAACTTTTTCTTATCTTCAGAAAAATAAGGAATCTACCAACATCAATACATGGTACATGTATAGTGTATGTCCCCGGAATATGACTGGTAAAAAAACATATTTCAAAAATATTATCAAGAAAAGGAGGAAAAGTAACTTTTTGGGATTATGCTCAGGGAGAAATTATTATTATAGGTAACATTGTTCTTCTTGGAAAAACACTGATTTCAAATGTTTTATTCTAAAAGTAGATATCATTCTTCAGTTTATCGGAACGCAAGATCAACATGCAGACATTTTCACAAACTCCTTACCCTATGATATATTTGAATACATTAAACAGTAGTTAAGAATGATAACCGTGAGGTAATATTTCTTCATTAATATCTTGTTCAACTATTCTCCTTACAGTAATAAACTCCTTTTCATAGGGGGAGTACATCTATTGTGATTTTTTTTCAAATTTTTTCATAATGAAGTTATTTTATATCCTTCGTAATGGTGTTTTTCATGTTTCATTTAATAAATTTCTTAAAATTTTCAGAATGAAAATTTTTTAGAATCGAAATTTTCGTAATGATGTTTTCGTACTGGAAATTTTTGTAATGATGTTTCCGTACTATATATTTTCATAATGAAGTTTTCATATTGGAAATTTTCATAATGATGTTTTTGTACTGATAATTTATTAATGATAATTTTTGTAATGAGAATTTTGGTAATGGGAATTATTGTACTCATATTTTTCATACTAGAGTTTTTCATAATGAGTCTTTCATAATGAGTTTTTCGTAATCAAATTTTATTCAAGAAGAATATTACATATTACAAATAAACTCCATATAAAATCTAAAATGTGTTAATTCTTTACTCAAGTTTTCGTAGTCATTTTTAGTTGCTGGTAGTATCTTTTTCTTTTAAAATTTCTCTGATTCGTTTTTTCTTAAATCCGAATGTTTTTGTTAAAACCTCAAAAAATCATATTCAAAATTTCCATGCATGTATGATTTCCACCGTCAGATCAGATCATAGAAAATTTCAACCGTTAGATTGGTTTTGGAAGTTTAAAGGTAAGATCCACCGCCTATATAAATGGAACCCCCATTTGTGTCCCACATCGATCTCCAAGCTCTCATGTGTCGAAGCTCTACCTCAGTTCTTAAAGCCTATTCCGAATCTCTTAGAACTCCTCAATTCCGAAAGTCTATAGAAGCTACCTCTCAATAATTTTCTTCCAAGAAGCCAATTTCATAATGGAAAGTGTACAGAGAAATAATGGTACATCTGAACATTTACAAGTACGATTCTATCATGTCTAAGAACATCAAGTTGAATGGTTGGGAAGATGTATGTATATCTATGATAGGCATTCAAGATGTGGTATATCTAGATTTACTTGTAGAGTTCTATAAATTAGCATGATTCTATGAGGATGAGGGAAGAGTAAAATTTTCTTTCAAGTCTTATGGGAAGATTTACAAACTTACTTACACCAAGGTAGAAAGCATGGTGGTGCTGGTATATGATGGAGAAGCTGAATTTTTCTCACATAAACTTTCAGATGTTCATGGAAGTTTGGTTAAGGGGAAGGCCTTATAGTGTGTTGGGATTGATGATGTAAACACAACCAAGATTTCTCACCTATGTTCTAATAATCAGATCCTTTAGCTATGGGTACAAGGTTTATTGGTTCTGAGAAAGGGTGACAATGATACCCTAAATAAAAGTGATATATATTTCTTAGACTTCTTGGTGAATCTAAGAAAGATCAATCAGATGAGGCATGTTCTTGTAAAAATCAAGGATATCAAGGAGGGAAATTTGAGAGCCCAAATCATCACGTACCCTACCATACTATCAAAGCTGATAGTTCAGTGTCTGGATTATTTCAAGATTTCATGTAAGTGTAAGGCTCAGAATTGCAAGGTACCTGCTTGTTAGTGATGATACCTTGAAAAGGATGAATATGTCCTATTCCAAGGAAACAAGAATGTTTTACAATTTTCCAGAGGAAGTGGATGAAACCAATCCGGAAAATGTAGAGAGAGCTGAGCCAGTGAAGAAGGTTGGTAAGAAGAGGAAATTGAAAGAAGTGGTTGCTAATGAAAAGACCCCTAAAGATAAGGAAACCCAATCCGCACCTCCCAAGCTGAAGAAACAGAAAGCATATCTATATGAGGTGGTTGCTAAATGGAGGGAGGATAAAGAGAAAAGGAAAGAAGGGGATCCACAATTCAGATTAGACCCTACTGAGGCTAAGGCCTTAAGAGAAAAAGTTGTGGATGAGTTAGAGAAACAGGCTCAAGAGAAAAAGATGAAGAAGAAAATGTCTGGAACAAGTGTAAGAAGGTTTAAATGTTTGTTCTATCGACAACCTAAATCCAACCAGACCACGAATTTTTTATGGTAATGATTATGAATATTGGAGAGATTTCATGAAGACATTCATTATCAATAACGGGGTGGATAACTTTTGCATGCATACTGGTGGATTCAAAATTCTTGATAAAGAAGTAAGTGATTTTACTAATCAAGGGAAGCATGAATACCAACTCAACTATAAGGTATGCAATACTTTACTTTGTTCAATGACTAGGAATATATATTTCCAAATTTCATCTTGTGAAACAGCTAACTGTTTATGGAAGAAACTTGAAGTTACACATTTTGGTACATCTAATGGGATTGAAACTAGAAGAGCCATGCATAGAGCTGAGTATCAAGGTTTCAATTTTCCTTAGGGAGACCAATTTGTAAGGTGCAACAAAGATTCATGACCATCGTGAATAGCTTACAATCAATGTGAGAGAAAGGTTTAGATGATGAATTCCTTGTTGACAAGATCATAGATATTATCCCCAATGAGTGGGAATCCAAGAGGACTGAAATTGATGAGAACAGAAAGGTTACTCAAATTTCTCTTGATGAACTATTTGGAACTCTTCTTCAACATGAGACTAGAATTAAGAGAGATGCTGACAACATAAAGAAGAAGAATGGGAATGGTAGTGTTTCTTTTACTACAACTTCAAATCATATGAATAAAAAGACTCCTGAAAATGTTACTATATCCAAATCTAAGAAGGGTATTATCCAATCAGAATCTAGTGAATGTGAAGTCTCAAAAAATGAGTTAGCTAATATTTATTGAAGGATGAACAAGATAACAAGACAAAGAAATTTCTAATCCAAGTATAAGAATAAGGAAAGGAAAGATAAGAAAGATTCAAGGGTCACATTATATTAATGTAAGAGAGATGGACACATAAGACCAGATTTCCCTATGCTCAAGAAGAAAGAAATAAAAGAGGGGCATTTTGAAAGGAATAGAAAGAAATATTACAAGTCCAAAGCTAAGAAAGTTATGAAAGCCAATGACACCTGGAGTGCTAGTGGTGGTGACTCTTTAGATTAATCTTTGGATTATGAATCTTCTGCACATAATAATCTTGGTCTTATAGCTAGGATACCTATTGATAATAATTTATTTATGGATAAGGTACACAATGATGAATCATCGACCAATGTTTCTTTAAATACTAATGATAGTAAATATTATAACTCTTCTGATGAAGAATATTCTTCTGATGAAAAAAATACTTTACCAACCTATGATGAAGTATCTAGGTTTGCTGAAATTCTTGAGATTGAGAACTTAAAACTAATGAAAAATATTGATATGGAAAACTCTAGGAATACTATTCTTACTAGAGAAATATCAGATATTTCCAATGATCTTTATAAGAAAAATTATGATTTTGAAAGTATTTCAAAAAATCATGAGGAATTAAATTCTAAGAAGAATAAACATTCCAAAGATCTAGAAAACGTAATTTATAAGAAATATATCTTCAAACCTAGCTCTAGTTCAAAATAATAGGTTTTTTAAGACAAGAATCTTCTTATAAAACTAAAATCTGAAATATTTTCCTTCAGGAAATTTTTTGTTGAACTTTACCCATGGTAAAGAAAATTTTGATAAAATGTATTCACAAATATGACCTCGAAGTAATAATTCTAGTTTTGGTTACACAAGTTATAAACCAATTTTTAGTAACAACTACTTTGTTCCTCAAAGTTCCCCATTTTGAACAAAGTGTCAACATGGTGGTCACTAGGAAAATAATTGTTCATTAAAGAAAACCCAATCTTTAGGATTTCATAAGGCATACTTTTATAAGAAGATGTGGGTACCCAAAATTTTTCTTTCTGAAATTTCCTAATCCATGAAAATTTGGATTCCGAAGACATAAATTTTTCTTATTTTTAAGAAAACTAGGAAAGTACCAACAACAATACATGGTACATGTATAGTGGATGTCCCTGTCAAATGATTGGTAACAAAAGCTATTTCCAAAAGATTATCAAGATGAATGGAAGAAAAGTAACTTTCGTAGATTATTCTCAGGGAGAAATTATTGGTATAGGTAACATTGATCTTCTTAGAAGAACATTGATTTCAAATGTTTTATTCTAAAAAGAGATATCATTCTTCAGTTTAACAGAATGCAAGATCAACATGCTGATATTTTCACAAAATCCTTTTCCTCCAATATATTTGAATACATTAAATAGAAGTTAGGAATGATAACCTTGAGGTAATCTTCCTTTATTAACTTCTTGTTCAACCATTATCCTTACAGTAATAAACTCCTTTTCATATGGGGAGTACATCTGTAGTGATTTTCTTCAAATTATTTCATAATGAAGTTTTTTTGTGTCTTTCCTAATGGTGTTTTTCATGTTTCTTGTAATAAAGTTCTTCAAAATTTTCGAAATGAAAATATTTCGGAATCGAAATTTTTGTAATGAAGTTTACGTACTGAAAATTTTCGTAATGAAGTTTCCATACTATAAATTTTTTAATGATGTTTTCATATTGGAAATTTTCGTAATGGTTTTTTTCATACTGAGAATTTTAGTAATGAGATTTTTCATAATGAGAATTTTTATAATGGGAATTTTCCTACTCATATTTTTCGTACTAGAGTTTTTTGTAATGAGTCTTTTGTAATGAGTTTTTTGTAGTCAAATTTTATTCAACAAGAATATTACCTATTATGAATAAACTTCCTAGAAAATCTAAAAGGTATCACTTCTTTACTCCCGTTTTTGTAGTCATTTTCAGTTTCTGGTAGTTTCTTTTTCTTTTAAATTTTCTCAGATTCGTTTATTCTTAAATCCGAATGTTTTCGTAAAAACCTCAAAAAATAGGATTTAAAATATCCTTGCAGGTATTATTTCAACCGTCAGATCAGATTAGGGAAATTTTCAACCATTAGATTGGTTTTGGAAGTTCAAAGGGCAGCTCCATCACCTATATAAAGGGAACCACAATTTGTGTCCCACATTGATCTCCCAGCTCTCGTGTTTCGAAGCTCTACCTCAGTTCTTAAACCCATTATGAATCTTTCAGAACTCCATGATTTTGAATGCCTATAAAAGCTTCATCTCAAGAATTGTCTTCCACAAAGCCAATTTCAAAAGAGAAAGTGTACAGAGAAAGACTGGTCCATCCGAACTTTTACAAGTACGATTCTATCATCTCTAAGAACATCAAGTTGAATGGTTAGGAAGATATGTGTATATCTAAGATAGGTGTTCAAGATGTGGTCTATCTAGAGTTGTAGAGTTCTATAAATCATCATTCTTCTATGAGGATGAGGGAAGAGAATAATTTTCTTTCAAGCCTTATGGGAAGACTTAAAAACTTACTTACACCAAGGAAGCAAGCATGGTGGGGATGGCATATGATGGAAAAGCTGAATTTTTCTCACATAAACATTCATATGTTCAAGGATATTTTGTTAAGGAGAATTCCTTTGAGTTTCTTAGGCTTAATGATGTAAACATAGCCAAGATTTCTCACTTATCTTCTAATAATCGGTTCTTTCAGCTATGGGTACCATGTTTCTTGGTTCCGAGAAAGGGTGACAAAGATACCTTGAATAAAATAGGTATATATTTCTTATACTTCTTGGTGAATCTAAGAAAAATCAATCTGATGAGGCATGTTCTTGTAACAATGAAGAACATTAAGGAGGGAAATTTGAGAGCCCAAATCATCATGTACCCTACATTACTATCAAAGATGATAGTTCAGTGACTAGATTCTTTCAAGATTGCATGTAATTCTAAGGCTCGTAATTGCAAGGTTATGCTTTTTAGTGAAGATACCTTGAAAAGGATGAATATGGACTATTCCAAGGAAAATGAAGGTTTTATTATTTTCCAGAGGAAGTGGCTGAAATAAATCTAGAAAATGTGGAAAAAGGAGATCCAGTGAATGGTTGGTAAGAAGAGGAAATTGCAAGAAGTGGTTTCTAGAGAAAACACACCTAAATCTATGGAAACCTAATCCACACCTCCCAATCCAAAGAAAAAGAAAGAATATCCACATGAGGTGGCTGTTAAATGGATGGAATAAAAGGAGAAAAGGAAAGAAGGGGATACATAGTTCGGATTTGACCCTACTGAGGCTAAGGCCTTAATAGAAAAAGTTGCGGATGAGTTAGAGAAACATGCTCAAGAGTTGAAGATGAAGAAGAAGATGTCTGAAGATGATGTTGAACAATCCCTTTTGAGAGACACAGAAATAGCATCTGAGAATATTCCCGTATCAGAAACCATTCTTGTTGAGCCATTACTGAAGGCCCGTGGAAAAAATTACTTCACTCTGGAAAAGTCTAAAGGGAAAGAGGTTGTTGAAGGAGTAAAGAAAGAAGCTGGTGAAGAAGTAGAGGAATAAGTTTTTGATGAAATAGGAGAAGAAGAGGAAGTTGAAGAAGAATTAGTAGTATAAGAAAGAAGTGTTAATCTTGATGACTTGATTAAACAAGTGGAAGATTATCAAGAGAAGGCAAACCTATCAGAAAAACTACCACTCTGAAATTCTAAGGCCGATTTCTGAAAGTTTGTCACTCTGGGAAAGGTATATGATGAAGAAGGTAAGGATGATGAAGAAAAGGAAAAAAAAGAGAATGACTTATCTGAGGAAGAAAGCTATGAGAAGCACTTTATTGAAGAAGGAGTAGAGAAGGAGAAACCTGATGAAGACAAGATAGTTCAACTATCTGAAAGTGAGGAATAATCTCATGATGAAGAACCCATTCCAAAAGTTGATAAGGGTAAGAAAGTGCTTATGGACACCCCAATAAGAGATATTATAAGGAAGAAGGGTGTTGGTGGCGCTTCAAGAAGGAAGTTGGTGGAAATTAAAGAAGAACAATCCCCGAGAAAGGTGTCTGATTCGGAATCATCAGCACTGATAGTTGAGGGCTTCTGGGGATAGCAAGATAGACTCTGATCTTCCTATCGAGGGCTTACCCTGGTGTGGGTAAGACAGACTTTCTTGAAAGTATAAATGAAGGGACCTTTATCCAAGGTTTTGGATACCCTTCTCTTTGGGTTAAAAGAGTTATTGTTTGTTACTTGTAGTTTTACAACTTGTTTTTATGCTGAATTTTGTATTGTTAAGGAAAGTATAACTTCCTTATACTTCCTTAATTTAAATCTGATTTAGTTATATTCTATATGCTTTAAGGTAGAATCTTAGCTGGTGTAAACTTTTGTTAAGTTTCTTTTCGGAATTACTTTTCCAGAAACTATCAAGTCTTTAGTACTAATAGAGGTCTAGTGAATTATCTTATTTAACCTTGTTAAACATAACCATCCTAAAAATTTCCCAAGGGAAATTTTAAAAGGTACAATTCACCCCATCCTATATCTGAGAATTTAATTCTTCTTTTGATCCTACGTTTGGTATCACAGAGTATATCACAATCAGAGTCATACCATCCTATCAAACACACTCACACACACAGATATATATATATTTATATATATTTACATTCGAATTATTATTTAATATATTACAACATTATAAATAATATATATTTTTATAATCATTGTTGAATGGTGAATGTGGAAATGAATCTTATCACGTCATGGACACGGTAAGTCATACGTACGCACGAGCAACGTTGTCATTATATTGATGGTTAAATTGAATATAATTTGATGATATATTATATATTCATAATCATTAACATGTTCTATTTATTATTAACATAAATTATAATCATTATTATACCCATACAAATAATGAAGTGTTGAATCACATACTACACCACGACGTGGAGACGGTAAGTCACACGTATGCACATGTGGTGATTTTTTCATTAATAGGATAGATAGAATAATGGATATGGTTGTAACAAAATTATAATATCATCTCAGTATGTATAATTTACATGTGTTATTATTTTTGTGTGGAAACATCCAATAATGAAGAAATGGAAGAAGAAGAAAACATTGAAAGAGGTGATGATGTAATTACCTCTTCTTCGGGTTCTTCCTTTTGTTTTGATCGAAAGGGATCATTAAGTGTATTTTTGATCAATTTAACACCACTAGGTTGAATTGGGGGTAGTTTTTAGGAGACTTGAGTAGGGTTTGGATAAGAAAAATGGCATTGGATGTGTGAATCTAAGAGATGGGGAAGTGCCCTTTTATTGGAGAGGTGAGGGGAACTTTAGGAAAAGATTGAAATATTACTTTATTATAAAATCATTTTCATTTTCTAATAGATCCAAATAGATTTATTTTTGATGATACAGTGGGATTGAGTGTAAATCCTTTCATCCAATAGGTTTTAGACTATTTTAGGTCACCATATTAACCTTATCATTTAGAGTTAACTCTTAGTTAAATAGTTTAACTTTTACTGTGTCTTCTTGTATTCTTATATTAAATGTTTAATAAACATACAATAAAATTCCAAGAGAACCTAAAGCTGTTCATTAATTACATATTTATCATTATATATTTCTTTTGGCTAAATCATAAAATTTTAGGAATATTATATCATTTAGTAATATAGTCAGTTTTTTAAATACTCGTTTATGTGAATTTTGAAACTATTTTTTGAAAATCAAAACAAGTGGATTACTTCAAAAAAATTACTTTAAATCAACCCTAACATGTCATATTCCTTTATAAAATTCGTTTATGACATCAAATCTTTCAATTAACATTTATTTTGATATTTATAATATCAATTATTTTAATCTATCTTTAATATGGTAATTAGTGCATCATAAGTGTGTCATAAATAAATTTGAGAATTTAATATCTAATAATAATAAATAAAATACCACGAGTTGGGAAATAATTTTATATTTCTGATGATTATTTATAGTAGAATTTATATTATGTACAACTCTATATTAAAAATAATTTAGTTAATAAAAATTGAATGTTTTTAGAAAAATAACAAAAATTCATCCTAAGATAATTTTGATTATCCAAATTCACAAATTTTGTCTATTTTACCTAATTAAAAACATATAAGTTTCATAAATTAATTTATAATTATTTCCTGTTGCAAAAACCAGAATTTGGGTTTTTGGGAAGTAAAAACATTCAAAAGATTGATATGTGATTATGTCCAATTTAAATGTGAAATTACTTTTAATGACCAAAATTGATTTAATGGAAACATATAATATAATTATACTTCAAAACCATTCATAAATAAATTTTAACACTACAAATTATTTTTATTTAAAAGTTATCTTGAATTAAAATTTATTATTTTTCACTATTCATCAAAATATGAATGTTATCAGAAAAACACCTAAAATTTATCGAAACTAAATTTTTATGTCCATATTATAAATAAGAAGTTTATTTTTTGATGTTTAATATATATAATTTTCAAATATTGTATTTAAAAATGGTTTTCCATTAAAAGGCGGTAAAATTGTATTTTTTGAAAAATACTTCCTTTATCTGAAAAATTGAATTTGTTACTATATTATCTCTATGAAACCCATAATATGGATGATAAAATAGTATGGAGAATATAGAATTAAAAATTTGGTTAATAATATTCATAACATCTTTTTTAACGACTATTTTGTTAAGTCATGGAGTGCTTGAACTTGGTGTTGCGTGTAATGAAAACTATTGAATTACTTTAATATGATAATGTGTTATGAAATCTTGGGGTTTTAGAAAAACTAATTAACTCATTACTGAAAATTAAATGTCTTTAAATTAATATAAATAATCACTAATAGTAACATTAATTTCCTATTAAATATTAAATTTGGGATAATAATGATTAACAACACCATGATTATGAAACAAGTTCTAAATTACTATGGTTACACACACCTGATATTGAAATTAGAAAATAAACTATTTCACATGAATTCAATAATTATAAATTAATTTTATAAAAGTTTATATACATAAAAATTGATCTGAAATAGTCTATAATGATATATATTGTTGTCATATAAGAGCCTAGACTAAATTTGACTAAACCAGGAAACAATTTAAGTGTTTCGTTATCTCATTTTAAACCCAATGGGACAAGTTTGATATTATATAACATAGTTTATTTTATTTGGTTAATTAAATTACTAATTTATTTCACATATAAAAATAACTTAAATTTATAAATATCTTCATTTACATTTCGTAATCTTCCTCTCAAGATCCACTTATTATTATGCTACAAATTCAATAGGGGGTTTACCAACTCAATTTTTAGTTCACTGTGTCATAGTATTTCTTACACTAATATAAATCTCAATATTTTGTTGATCATACCATTTTTATATTTTACATTTTATTTCCAACTTTTATCATATATATTACATACCATCATTAGTAACCACTTCATTTATAAATTACTTTCCAAAATATAATTATAACATTGGAAAGAATAACTCCCACACTTAACATTGATCATATTCTTCTATGTCTATTGTCTTACTATTGAAAAAAAAATTATTTAATGAAATAAAAATATTTTTTCTACTTTATATTATTCATATTTTCCTATACCTATATTATGAAATTAATTTCATTCAGTTATTCTATAATGTGTTTTTCCATTAAAAAAGAAAAATATATTAATAAAATAATTTATTTTCAATAATTATATCTCCATATTGATTAGATTTATTTCTGTTTGATTTAAAGGATATACTGTTTAAAACTATTTATAATAAGGTTCTTATAAGAATATACTCTCCCTTCACAAAAATATTTTTAATAAAATTTTCAAATCCTAATTAAAAATGACTTTTAAAAGTGTTTTGGGAAACAAATTTATTTTTACATCTTATTTTCCTAAAAGTTATATCTCTCATGAATTGATGTTTTCATTTCCATTTATATGATTTTTATGATAAATTTTCGAAACTAATATATTTTATATCATATTATGACTTATGATCATTGTTTGTGAATTTTTTAAAAGTATAAGAGATCCACGATTTTTCATGAGATCCTTAAGATATGTTTATACTTGATCTTAAATGGAACATATATTATGGATCATGTTAGTGGACTAATTTATCTCCCAATAATTAATTGGTTTCAGTTTATAACTCATGAGATAATTAGGTATGGACATAACGATCTTGTTCACATGGGTGTGTTCATGATTTGTTTTCTCACCTATTTAGTTGTATACATAAATTGGATTTTCATATTGTAATGTGAATAATGAGATTTATCATAATGGTTTTTAAATAATTATCGATGTGCCTCATTTGCATGTTTTTTCATCATGTTATTCAAAATTTCTAACTTTCTTTTCATTTTTATGAAATCCCTTATTTTCATGATTACACTTTATTTTTAATATATTCCACAATTTTATTTCGCAATCACATATTGTATGATTATCATCTTCAAATTTATGATTTTTTAAGATAAGGATATCATACTCATTTTCTCATTCATTTTTAAGACTTGACTTCTTATGATATGTACTTACGTTACTATGAATATAATCGCAACCCTTTATTATGTTTGAACCACAGTTTATAAAGATTATTATGTCATGTGAGATGTTAAAAATAGTCTACAGGAGCACAATTATATACTAGAGTTTTCAAGTGTTGTAAAATATTTTTTTATGAAGATAATATTCGATACACTAAACCTGCACTTTCAATGGTTGTGAGACTATTTGTGAGATGAATTATCTAAAAACAAGAATTTAAATTCTTATTCAATCTATATTTAGATTTAGAAATTTTATTTGGTAATGGAGTAAATATTTTTTTGGATATTTTCTATTTATTTTTTTAGATTATCCTAGTTTCCATTTGTATTAAGGTTATAAAAGATTACTAAAAAATCGAAAATGAGTCTATAAATATGATGATATCATTAAATATTGAAAAACATTAGAGTATGTAGTTTTAATAGAAAAATAATAATCTTATAGATAATGGAATGTGGATTTGGTTATGAAATATATTCACTGAACGTTAATCACCCTAAAAAGTGTAGGTTGAGCATCGACACAATAATCACTCTAGTGCACAATGAGTAGGCTTGGGACATCACACCTGAGTAGACACTCTAAGAGAATATTATTTTTTTATTAAAATTATATTTGAAATTCATTATGGATAACTAATTATTTAATTACATTAATATATTATTTTAAAATATGATATTGATAAAAACATAATATAACCTAGCTTTCACCAATAGATTTATATAATAAACCATATATAATATAATATCCTAGGATGAAAAGAATGTTCCATTTGAGACGATATATTAGATTGAGTTTTCATATCAATATAATCATTTACAATGATTATAATGGAAAATAACTAAACTTTTTTGGTTTTTCTATATTCCTTGAAACATGATCATGGAAATGTTGTTTTGAAAGGTATGTCACAAAGAACTATTAAAGAACATATTTGGGATAAATTCTTTCCTAGCCACCCCAAGTATTGTGAGTTATATATCATAGCAATAAATATTTATTAGAGTTTTATTGGATCCCTTACCTTATTAATTTAGTGAATTAATATTAAATTTACTAGGGAGAAATTTATTTGAGGTGGCGCAGGGGAGAATGTAACAAACAATCATTTCACTTTTTTTTCATTCTAATATATATTTTTTTAATATCTTCTTTTACATTAAAAACCAAACTAAAATTAGTCACATCATATTATATGAGGTTATAATTAATTTTATAAGAATTATAATAACTCTTGTAAATAAAATTATTTTAACCTCTTAAAAAAATTATTTTTAGAGGATATATAACTAATATTGTTAAGAATTTAAAAGGATTTTTCATTTTAAAATAACCATTTAATAGATTATTATATTAAATAAACCACAATTAATTCATTATTATGATAATATATAACCATTCAGTATATTAACTAACATATTCACATTATATAAACAAAAATTTAGTTTACAATTTTATTGAGAATAGATAATGGTTATAATGGACATTTTTTAATAATAGTAGTTTTTATTTAAATTATGAATTTTCATTTAAAATATAAACTCATTATTTTTTATTAGAATATGAAAACAAATTATCAATTTTATTATTTGTCATCATTATATTATCTTTATTTTATTTTTTTGGGTTTCTCTAGAGAGATTTATCTTTTAGTGAATAGTTTAAAAAATTCAAATAAAATAAATATTATAGCATTATTAGTATATAAATAAGAGTTTTAAAATTCATGAAATATTTTTCGTAGGAAAAATATGTATTAATTATGTGGCTTTATAATTTTACAAATGTTATATATTATTTTAATTCCTATCATTTAAATTTTATAAATTAAGTTATATTTTTTAAAAAATCTGTTATAAATACATTAAATATTTATTATTCTATATTTAGTTTTTTTTCAATATTATAAAATTAAAAATATTAAATATACATAAAATTTTTACATAGTAGAAAAAACATATGTCGAAATTTTGATCTATTTGTTTTTGAAAAAATCAGTAAATTGAATAGCTAAATATTGGTTATGGTGGTGAAACCCAAACTGGGACAAATGAGCAACCTAAGTGGAAAATGGACTAAAATTTTAAAAACAAGATTTACAATTATTTTTGAAAGAATTTATTAAAAAATTAACTTTATTCATAAATTATTTAATAAATTTATCTTTGTCACCCATTATGACACTTCCCATTATTTAAAATATCTAGTTATTTTCAATAAATTCATCCCTTCTCAATTATAAAACGGGGTATCGTCTTCTCACATAATCTCACAAAGAAATATAATTAGTTCATCCCAAAAAATAACCAAAAATCACCTAAAATTCCCTTGAAACCCTCAAGGGTTTATAGTCTTCTAATGATACCATCCCTAAATTGGTTAATCCCTTTTTCAATAGAGATAATTACAAAAGTGATGTATACATATTTAACAACTCCATTATCTTTTCTATTTATTTGTAAATATTTTTTATAAAATTATATTTTCCTATGTTAATATTATAACATAAACATAATTGGTATATTTTAATTTTATTACAATTATGGTACATTAATTTACAACCATTCCATTTTAATCTTGAGAAAAAAACATAATTCATGTGTCTGTAGACTACCGCCTCTATGAGTAATGTTTTTTTCTTCACCTCCATAAAATAATATTAATAATATGTAATTTAATTTAAAATAATTATTAAATGAAATATTTACTATTTTTTAATTTCAATCCATATTAATCATTTCCCTTGGAAAAAATCATCACCCAAGTGTATGTGGGCATTATCATTACTATGAATCAGTGTTTTACATTATTAAATATCAGGCTCTATTGGACTGTTATAAGAAATAATTTAAATAATAAATATTATGATTATGGTATGAATACGTTTTTTTTAATAATGTAAACAAAACTACCGTCAACATGAATGATAAAAAATTGTTATAAAATTTGCGGTCTTGAAAAATGAAACTAAAAAGAAGAAATTATTTTTTCATATTATATAGTATTTTTATATCCAATTTATAATCAAATAAGTAAGTTATATAATAATAATTAACACTAATTATCACTAAATATTATAATTATTATTCTATTATAAAGATATTAATATTAAACAACACTTTAATTATTTATTAATAATGTTATTTTCATGTTTCCATCAGTTTAACAACCTCTTTGAACAGTTATATGGATTAATATAATAGAATACAATGGGAAAATAATTAATTTTATAAAATTATATAAATTCACATAATTATTATTTTTTCATCTTTGATGGTATTAATATTATTAAACTTATAATTTAATAAAAAACATTTATTCATCTAAAATCCTCAAAACATCTCAATTGTCGATTTCATCTGTATGCATAAAGACATAGAAACTCATGAATTGAAATTAAAAAAACATATATTATTAAAAAATGACTATTGGTAACTTTAATGACATGTTACAGACAAATTTTTTTGGAATAATAAATAACAACAATGTGATTATATAATTAGTTCAAAACAAACAATCATACGCACACTGATATTAAAAATAGATAATAAGATAACTAATATATATGAAGAAAATAACTATAAATGAATTTCACAACATATTTGGTATAATATAATGGTTATTGAATAAGTGGTTATGATATGTATTTTTGTTATGCATATTTTTAGAGTGCATTCGACTATGCAGTGAAACATGGCAATGGTTTTTGTCCTATTTTAAACCACTTGGGGATTATTTAACATTATAAACCATAATATGATGTTTATGGGATATTAACATCCCAAATTATTTAAAATATGAAAATATATTCCATTTTGTAATATTTTATATGGAATCCATCCTTTGTATTATATAACATTATATACAATTTTATTAATTGAGGATCACTTAAATTTTGGATTCTTGGAAAAAAGGTACATAACATATGAAAACGTAAATCATTATTCCATTACATTTAAAGTGATTCATAAAGGTTCATCCTAACTAAATATATATCATCTCATAACCTAGATTCACTAAAGGATGGGTGTGCTGAAGGCCCGACAATTGTAAATAAGGGAAATAGTTTTCTTGTTATCTTGAGGAATATCAATAAGTACATGACGAAATGAAAAAGGGAATGAGTAATAGAAAAAATAGATATAATAATAATAAAAATTATTTATAATATATAAATGTGGATAAAACATTTAATTTAATCATTCATAGGCATATCACAATTTTTTTATCACCGAGGTGTCATGAAAATTACCAAGATTATTCACTAAGTCATTATAAAACAAGCCATCTCTATAAGTTAATTTATTTACCCAATGCTTTGGGGCGCTATAAGGCTGAACCAATCGTAAATATTAATTAATGTGGTAAACATATATTTTACTAAACAAATCTCATAAATAAGGCATGGAGAATAAAAGTCAGGGGTTTAATTTCAAAACTATCGTGTTTTAAAAAGTGATTAAAATAATATCATTTTTTCATTTTAAACTCGTAAAAAAGGAATGATGGTTTCATTTATGTTAATACCATAATTAAATATATAATTTTTAAATATATGTGAATACCCTTAGTGAAGGAAGTTGTTTTTATATTCAAAAAATATAATAAACAATTTTCATTGTAAAAAGATAGAAATTTTGAGATGAAAATCTGTCATCAAAAATGCTAGGAAAATTTGATTTAGAGAACATTAAAATCAGAGGTGAAAAGGGTCTCGCAATAATAAATTTTGATGAATATAGTAAGGTAAAGAATAAAATAGTAATAAGAATATGAAGTGAAAATTTAAAATACATTCCACAAAAAGTAAACATCAATTGAAAAGTGAATTTGAGAGTTCCATTATCTTGATGAGTGGCTACAAAAAACGATGATCGGGACCTTGAGGAATTGATGACCCCTTGGGAGGACTCCATGAGATGTAAAACTATCAAAAAATCAGGGATGTTTAATTTATAATGAAGGAAAAAATTGGAATGGGTAGGTATTTATAGAAAAAGTGAGGGAGTTTTTTATTAATTATAGAGGACACATTAGTAGTAGTATTTTAAAAACCATGGGCCTACCCATGGTATTAGCCCATGGTATCGGCCAATTGGGAAACTTATTAAATTATTATATTCGACATGATTATACCACCATTTTATATTACTCATTAAAATAAGAACTCAAAACTATATGTTTATTATTCAAAGAAAAATCAACTATTTTAGAAAAATCCCCGAAATTTACCCATACCATATTTCAAAGTTTATAATAAATAAATGAAATAGATTTTATGTAAAATAATTATATTTTTAAAGGACTATATTAATTATAAATTTTTAAATTAAAAATTTTGTTTTATAAAAAATCTAGTACTTAACTTATAATTTCTAAAACATTTATTTATTTCTGCAATGATATATTTATATCACATTAGCCTTTATGATTCAAAATTTTTATTTATAATAACATAGGTGTGGTTATTGTTCCATTGGTCATATTTTTATTCCTAAGGGAAACATCACTATTCCAAAAGTTCAAGTTATTATTCACCAATAAATTATATGGATCCTACCAGACTCCAAATATCATACCGATCACAACTATGTATGTCTATTTTTTGAAAGTCATTTCCAAAAACCATTAATTTAATGTATAATAATCACTTAAATGTATAATGCAGTATTTTTCACTTTTCATCAAAAATATTAATCATATTTTAAATTTATTAAATTTTACCCTAGATTAATTTTGACATTTTAAATTCAAAAAATGATATTTATTTTACCATAATAATTCACCAGTATGATAAATATCTAAAAAGTGCATTTTTTACTGATAAAATCAACTTATCAAAATTTTCTACAATTAACATTTATTTTATTAAGAAAAGTATTCATAAAATAGAAATAATGAAATAAAAATTTCATTAAAACAAAGGGATTAAAATTAATGTGACTATGAACATGATACATAACGACTTATAACACCCACATAAAACCTAAGGGAAAGGTGTGTGATTTTGATAGATTCTTGACGTGGCTAGGATAACATCACCAGATTGGTAATATCCACTAATTTGAACTTATCCCATATATAATTGTGTTCAATATTAGCATATTGATGGTCAGTTTGGGCATGGTCCAAATCAATTCCCATTGACTCTTCCTCCTTCCGATGCTCCAACAACTTGTCTTCTTATGGAACAATTCTACTATATGAGGACATGAATCCTTATTTTTTCATTATTTTACCACAATCATTTCTATTTATAAACAATTATCATTAATTTAAGAGTATAGTTTCCAATGGTCATAATTGACCATCTATAATATAATATTCAAAACTCAATGGTCACATTAAAATATACTTACATCATCATTATGGGGTATTTTTTTGTTGTGTAAAAAAATATAAGATAATTTTTTTGGAAACAATTATAATGAAAAAGTTGGGTCTTTACATTCTTCCAGCCTTAATAAATTTTGTCCCTGAAATTTAAAATCGTTCTCTTAATTGAGTGAAGGTGAGGTTACTTCTGCCTCATTGATTCCTCTGGTTCCCACATTTCTTTTTTATATTGTTTCTTCCTCCACAACACTTTAATTAGGTGGGTTGTCTTGTTTCATAGAACCTTATCTCTATTTTAGATGTTCTCTAATGGTTGCTCTTCATAAGAGAGTTCATGTTCGAGTTCTACCACATCAAGATTCAGTACCTGTCAATGGACTACTATGTACATACTCAATTGAAATTACGAAAAAAGCATCATGAAATTCTGATAGGTTTAGAGGATGTTCAGCACAATATGTAAAAAATACCATGCGGTCAAAGATTTCATTGGGGTCTATGTACCTAGGTTTGAGATTCCCTTTCTTCACAAAACCCATGACTCTCTTATATGATGACATTCGAAGGAAGGTATTATAAACAACATCAAAACCCATTCCCCTTTAATGGTTGAAAGTATAACACTTTTGTCAAATATGAGAAACAATTGTGTGTTGTCGAATGGCATGAACCTTTTCTGTAATCTCTTTCACAAGATCGTGTCCAAGAAATATTCTTTCACCATATTCATCACAACAAGTAGGATTTCTACATCACATCACATATAGAGCTTCCTACGGTGTAATTTGAATGACTTAATTGATGAGGTTGTTTTATGAGAACTCAATTAATGGGAAATTATTATCTCATCCACCATTAAATTTTATTTAGCATTTTTTTAGAATATTCTCATGTGTCTGAATAATCCTATCAAATTGGCCATTAGTTTGGGGATGACAGGATATACTGAATTTCAATTCGGTACTCATAACATGTTGAAGGATTCTGTATAATTTTTATATGAACCATGGATCATGATCATCTAATATCAATGATTTTTCTGGTTTTATATTTATAAATTATAAGATAAACTCTGAGACTAGGTGCAGAGACAACATGAAATTCTAAGACCCATTAGACTCGAAATAATTCATTGAAATTTTTTATGTTTTTCATTGCACGCATGAAAGTATTCCATGAAAATGTGTAATAACTCTTAAATGGGTTTATGTGTTAGAAAAATGATCACACTAGTGAGTTCAAAAAGGTGTCATTTCCCTAGGTGAGGCTTATTTCTGGTTGGTGTGGGTCATTTGTAGAGAAAGTCAGCAAGGAAATATCCATAAATAAAATAATATAAATAAAATAATTTTATTTTTAAATACTAATAACACATGAATAATGACTTTAATTGTATTTCAAAGGAAATACTTGAATTATTAATGGGGTGTTTCCCTAAGCGTGACTTAACTTTATTCGGTGCAGTTATTTTGTGGAAAATGAAAAAAAAGACATAATCGTTATTAAATAATTTTAAGAAAAATTCTTTTGTTGATGTAGTGACGATTTCCTTTTAATTTATCCTTATGAAGACATCTCAAGTTTAGCTTCATAACATTGGGAATGGTGGGGAATTTCTAGGGAGATCATGGAAGAGTATCCCTTAGAGAATGACAAATGGATCGTGGATCGACAATCAGTCCACAACGAAATCAAATGATCTCACCAAGGATCATGATGAAAATTCATTCATAAACAACAATTGAAAACAAAAAGTTATGAAAGGTATTTCCATGTATTCTTTCCCCATTATTTATTTTTACAATTATGCAGGTTAATGCATAGACAGATTGATCCATGGTCTGATCTTTATGGGAGGGTTATAATTTCATGATTTATTTTTGGAGAGTATTATCAAATTATTATTCGTTCTTTATGTTTTTTATAATGAGAATTGATTGATACTGACACAAACAAGGTTGAGCTTCATTCCACATGGTATTCTAGTGATTTTATATACCCCTTTCTTCACGATCTCTTCTGTTGGACCCTCACATCATGCACCGAATTTCTATGTGGCTTCAAATGTGATGAGACACCCATATTTGATGAAAACTGATAGTAGAAGTTGGATGAGTGTAGATCGGGTCTCAAAGAACCCAGAACTATGAACACTTTATAAATTTGAGAACTGGAAGAGGTTCAGTAGTCCACAGAAGGGACCACCAGTAAGGGTCTAGTGAGTCCATTTGATGGGGTGGTGCAGTGATCTTTAGAGATGGTGTGGTGAATAGAGGTGGTGGCCATGGTGGATAGAGAGGTTGTGACTATGAAGCTACGGATGTAGAGGCAGCATGACGATGTGGTCGCAGAACACAGTGGTAGTGGAAACCATGTGGAACATTTCCCTTGACCCCATTGATTAGTCTGACTTAGTAGAACAGGTGAGGCTGAGAGAGTGGGCCAAGCCATGCCTAGTACGCCGGGTCAAACCCAGTTAGCCAGGCTAGGCCCACGGTTCGGTTTAGACATAGAAAACCGGGTCAGACCTGGGTCGAACCTGGGGGGACTGGGCTGGAACCAAACCATGGTAGACTGTGTTGGATGACTGTGAGCCATAATCAACCAATCTCCCACACAACCATGACATATGGGGGCGGTCGGTCAGGGAAAATGATCATACAGTCAATCCATGGCCCAGTGACACCCTTCCTTATAAATGTCGAACACCCATATCATTAACATGCTGCATCCATTTTATGAGAAATCTACAAAATTGGTACCTTGAAGTTGAGAATGAACTTTTGATATCTATGATTGGTTTTATATTAGACATTTTTTCAATGACACAGTCCATTTACACGGGTTGTACACAGGGTCCAGGGACACGGTAGGTGTGACCAACACTCTCAGTGCACTCCTATTATACATAAATTGATTCTCTTTTCCACATTATCTTGGTTGAGTTTCATTAGGTTCTATTCCATTCATCATTTCTCTAAAGGGTTTTCAGTATTTTTTCCTACTCATATGTGTATGATCCACCATCAGGGACTTTTGGATAGAGCTATTAGAATCCCTATAGATGTCGAGTACGAGATTCTCTATTCATATTTATGCGTTTCACAGAGTTCTTGGTATTGATGTGACCAATAATACCGGATTTCGATCCTATACATAGAGGGTTATAAGAGATGGATTTGTTGGTATCTCTCCATGGTCCTAGTTGTGATCTTCATCTGACATGTCATATCTCTATCTACAGATATATCAGTGTAACTCTCTCTTGGTGTTTCCTTGCGAATAGTCCTTCTCGATCAGGTGACGTATGGGAAATCAGACCAAGGAGTGTGTTCTCTTGGATAAGTACTTCATGGAATCTTTTAATTGTGTCCCTAGTGTGGCTATAAGTTAGTTGTGACTAATCTCTAGACTACATGTTTTTTTAGTATATTTAGACATTCATGTTATATATTCAATATAAATATACTTGTGTTTAGATGATTTCACCTCACATTTGTTTATTTCTTTATGGTTTGGAGGTTTCCTACTTATTATTGTTATACTCACCCGTACACTGTCTTTTCTCATATGTGTGACATCTTGTGTAGACAAGAAACATTTTGACTGATTCCAGGGTGTCTGAGGCCTGTATAGAGCATTATGAGATCAAACAGGATGAGGTGTTCCTACTACATCAAAAAACATTCATAGTACCTTTTTTATAGGTTGGAGTTTATGTTTTGTAGGCTCTTTTTGGTGGTCATGTATTCTTTCCCTGTTTACTTTCACTATTGTACTCTATTCATGGGAAATAGTGTGTTACATGCACTTTTTACTTATTGTTTTTACATTTTACCATTTTTTTCTTTGAGATGTGTATGTTCATACAAGTAATTTAGGATAATCGCCCTCATTGGTGTGATATTCCTACTCGGTGCTAGTTACCAGCCCATGGACTATCAGAGGCGGGATTTGGGTAGTCACGGAACGGGCCCCTCTAGGATGGGATGGGATATAGTAGTATCATAAGTTGTCTATACTACCTTAGTACCAAGAGTCTTTGAAGTTGGTTTGGGGTAACACTGTTAAGTAATCATTTTTGGATTTCATGCCAGGGACTACATTGTTGGTGTGGCGACTGACCTATCTGTACACCAATATTTTTATAACGTTCCTTTCAACTTGATACATGAGAACACTGGTTTACATATAAAATAAGGGTACGTGCTTCATGTAATATTTGGTGTCATATAACCAACTAGTTTTACATTGATTACATGGATATTTAATGTATTGTTACATATTGTTCATTTTTATACATGACTATGATGTAATAATGTCCTCGAGTATTTGTTAAATTGATAAAGTTATCAAAGTTCCCCTATATGATAAGAACCTTGAAATGATATAAAAATATTCTTAAATATAGTTTTTTAGTTGGATGACATACTATTATTGGACACATAGCATGCAGACCGTCAGGTGTGAGTAATCATAAGCAGATGAGGCTTCTTATCATGATGTTCGCCCTTGGTAATTTCCAAGATAAGAGAATATGAGAACATAACCGCTAGTAGGAATTTCCCATGTTTTGGTTTCATTAGATATTTCTATCTGAGAGCATGTGTAATTATCCTCATAATTTAATATTATCCTTAATACATGTAACTATTCACACACATTGATTTTCTGACAAAAACTGTCACATTGACAATTGGCAAGAAGTAGGGTACGTTGGGTCTGTCCTGAGTGGCACGTTATTAATGGATAAGTCAAGGATTGATTTGTTTGTTCTATTTATGGAAGATGATATGTTGTCTCTTTGATTGAAATAGAACTATCACACGAAATACCATGTCTATGGTGTAACGATGAGTTTATTTCTGGTAGTCAATGAATGTCGTATCCAGAATAAAAGTTGATGACACTATCATCGATCAAGCTTGATGAGAATTACGATAATGTGATTATATTACACAGTGTGTGTTCATATGTAGATGTAATTGTTGTGACTTTACATTCTTTCTCTTGGGTTCCTTAACCCATTTCTAGACATTACTCTGGGACTTTAGGAAAGAACTTCCAATTCCAATGAGAAAGAATCATAGAGGATGACACACTATGTGATTTTGGTGGTCTTTGTTAAATTTTATTTGAATTAAATTACTGAAATAAATATTATTCTCAAGACTGTGTAATAACTTTTTTCAAGTTAAAATTATCGCATAAATTAAATAAAATATATTTATTTATTTTACTAAACATTTAATAAATATTTATTTACTAGTTTTTAAATAAAATATTTACTTAAGAAAATAAATTATTTATATATTTATTCGGGTGTTCAATAAATGGAAGTGGTGTTCAAGCAGATCATGGTTGGTCTAGTAGTAAAATAATTTTTTGAAAGATGATAAATAATTATTTAATTAGTTGGCACAAGTTAAAATAACAATGACACTGCTACAATTTTGTGACACAAAATTTTATTTTATAATTTCATGTGCAATTTTCCAGACCATGAATAATGATGTGGTATTATTTTTATGAGCATGCGTTTTCTCTATGTTCATGAATTCAATTAATTTTTTCCATTCAATTAAATATTGAAATAGAAATTCCCTATATATGTATAGACAAGTAGGCCTATTGTAAAACACACCATACGACCCCACACGCCTGGTGAATTGAGAATTGTTGAGCCAAAAAAATCTCTCATGATCCCTCCTCTCCCTCATCTCAAGAACAAGATATGTTCTTCAATGGTAAAGAACAAGTGATCAAGAATGACTGACACAAGACAATCGCTTCACCGCACTAGCACCCGGAGAACTAGAGTTGTCGATCGGAGGCCATCAGAGCACGTGTGGATCACCGCTAGAGAGATTCTAGTTTGGATCCTTACAAGCACAATGAGATAATCCTAAGGGTTCATTATGGATTATCAACATTATAAATGAAGAAAAATACCAAAGATCACAATATTTTTTTTATTTATGAAATTGATTAAATTAATTATAAACACGATGTGTAAGATATTCTCTAACGGTTTTGGGCCACTTTCTTAATTATCTAAAACATTGATTATATTCCATGGAGACTAGAATTCATCATATTATTGATCTTGGAATAATCATTGATCATGGTAAAAATAAAAAACGGGTGTTGTCCCAACCACTCTTCCACTTCGCCCAGAACCTTCAAGTGGTATCCAAGCAGTTACATCGTATTTATAGTTATTTAAATATATTATTAATGAATTATGAATTTAATAATTTAGTTTTTTAAATTCACATTAATCATTCTGAAAATATAAATTTCGAGATCTATTCCTCTACTTTTGTTTCTCGTTTACCATACAGATATGATCTTTTTTTTAATCTTGATTAAAATAAAATATAGTATCCCATCTAGAGGATCCAAAGCATCCTGGTCGTACAACACCAGATCACACGGTGTGTATTCGGAAGTACACACCGTGTAGTCAATATTCAATGCATCACATCGATCCTCCAAACCAAGTAGTGTGTTAGAGTATTTATAAGTCTTAAATGAAACCATTTTTTGACTAGGAACAGGCGTAAAATAGTTTCCAGATTACACGCCCTGTGGCCCAAATGGTCATGTTGTGTAGTCCCTTTGTGTTAGGGTTGGACTGTGTACCCCGTACATGGCTAGCCCAGCTGGAGACCGTGTAACAAGGAACTACATGGCATGTGTCCAAAGCACTAATGGAAATATATACAATACCAATGGTTCAAAACCTTTGGTATAGGCTGGAAAACCGTTGGAATACGATATACCAAAGGTTTCCCAAATTGTAGGGAAGTAAGGCTTTGGGAAATCCCTTTACCAACAGTTTAAGGGAAACCATTGGAAAAAGGTGGTGGAAGTTTTAATTTCCCAACGTTTCCTTTAAACCGTTGGCAAAAGTATTTACCAACGGTTTGGAAATTCATATTTTTGAGCTTATACCAACGGTTCAAAACCGTTGGTATAGATTTTTACCAACGGTTTAGATAAACCTTTGGTGTATATTCATATATGGTCAAAGCATACCAACGGTTCTAAACCGTTGGTATAGCTTTTTACCAAAGGTTTAGATAAACCGTTGGAATATATTCATATATTCTCAAAGTATACCAACAGTTTTAAACCGTTGGTATTAATTATTTTCACAAAAAAAACAAGTAGCCTGCATACAGATGCCTCCACTTGATACACCTGCATAAAAAACATCACAAATAATAGCTAGAAATAGACTTCAAACAACACAAAAAACATTGGAAATAGCATAAAAAACATATAAAAACATCACTCTTCCTACCATTCCATGTACTACAATTCTCCATTTCAATCTTCATATGACAACAACTCTTCCAATTAACGTATTTCAATTTATTGGGTTCACACATATCAATTTTTTCTAACTCAAAAAGGTGATGATTATGATATAAATTGGTGCATGAGGGGTATGTGTGATAAAGTAAATTAACAATGTGGTTAATATTTGTGCATCATCTAGTGTGATGCATGACTTGCATTGAATGTGATGTGGGGGGATGTACAGAGAGGGGAGGGGGTTGTCGAGGAAGAGGGGAGGGGAGATTTCCAGGGAAGGAGTATGGGGGTCATGGAGAATGTGAAACAAGGATTTGTATTCAAATTATAGCATATCATCACATGCATTTGATGAGAATGATCTAATATGCTTACCAAGTCATTCATATAGTTCAAGACATACAAAAATGGAATAATCTCAAATAACATTGCATGATCAAAGAAATAAAAAAACGCATGTGAAATCAACATGCCTACATTTACATATCATCCATGAGGTATAAAATTTAATCAAATTGTAATAGAATTATACATAAGGAATACGAGTCTCATTTACTTGCATACACAGTGGTACAAAAAGAAAATGTTATTCATGTCTGGGGGGTTGTCCGGGGTCCAAGGAGGAGGGTGGGGGGCTATCTAGGGTCCAGGAAGGGGGGTTGGGGGGCTGTCCGGGGCTGTCCGTTCACATCACATTTGACTAATGGATCATTGTCCTTAATTTTCAACAGAATTCGAATACGTTTGGTCAGTTTGTCGTATGTCAGTTGTAGATTTCACTTAAAATTAAGTCCATTTTTAACAAAATAGGGGCACTTTGGGTGGGGTCGGCCACCCCGGGCCTTGGATTGAGGCAGGGTTGACTCGAACACGTCACACATGAGACATGGATCGTTGTGCAAAAGTATCAACACAATGAGAAGCCGTTTGATCGGTTTGACGTGTGTACGTAAAATATTGTCCATTTTAAACAAAATACATACACATGTAGTGATACCGGCCACACTGCGCTTTGGATTGAGCTAGGGATGACTCTAACACATCACATATAACCCATGGATCTTTTTCCTAATGTGTCAACACAATATGAAGGTGTTTGGTCAGTTTCCCGTATGTTAGTTGTTGATTTCACTTAAAAATAAGTCCATTTTGAACAAAAGAGAGGATGTTTGAGTGGTCCCAGCAACACCGTGCCTTGGATAGAGGCTAAGTTGACTTGTACACGTCACATTTGACCCATGAATCGTTTTACTTAAGTTTTAACATAATACGAATGTGTTTGGTCGGTTTGCCGTATCTCAGTTGTTGATTTCACTTAAAATTAAGTCCATTTTTAACAAAACAGAGGCACATTGAGTGGTTTCGGCCACACCGGGCCTCGAATTGAGGTAGGGTTGACTCGTACACATCACATATGATTCATGGATCATTTTTCAAATTTATAAACACAATCAGAAGCCGTTTGATTGGTTTGGCGTATGTACGTAAAATATTGTCCATTATAAACAAAATACATACACTTTGAGTGATACCGGCCACACCGTGCTTCGGATTTAGATGTGGTTGACTCTTACAGATCACATATAACCCATGGATCATTTTACTAAAGTTTAAACACAATCCTAAGGCGTTTGGTCGGTTTCCTATATGTCAGTTGTTGATTTCACTTAAAAATAAGTCCATTTTGAACAAAAGAGAGGAATTTTGAGTGGTCCTGGCCACACCGCGCCTTAGATTGAGGTGAAGTTGACTCGTACACGTCACATTAGACCCATGGATAGTTTTCCTTAAGTTTCAACAGAAGCCGAATGTGTTTGGTCAGTTTGTCGTATGTCAGTTGTTGATTTCACTTAAAATTAAGTCCATTTTTAAATAAATAGAAGCACTTTGAGTGGTGTCGGCCACACCGGGCCTCGGATTGTGCCGGGGTTGACTTGTACATATCACATATGAGTCATGGATCGTTTTGGAAAAGTATCAATACAATCAGAAACTATTTGATCGGTTTGACGTATGTGCATAAAATATTGTCCATTTTAAACAAAAGAGGGACAGTTTGGGTGGTTTTGGACACACCGCGCCTCGAATTGAGGCGGGGTTGACTTGTACACGTCATATATGACCGGTGGATCGTTTTCCTAAAGTTTCAATAGATTCATAACGCATTTGGTCAGTTTTTCAAACGTCAGTTGTTGTTTTCACTTAAAATTAATGTCTTTTTGAACAAAAAAGAGACATTTTGAATGGTACCATCCACACCATGCCTCGGATTAATGCGGGGTTGAATTTTACATGTCACATATGACCCATGGATCGTTTCCCTATAGTATCAACAGAATCTGAATGTGTTTGGTCGGTTTACCATAAGTCAGTTGTTGATTTCACTAAAAATTAAGTCCATTTTTAACAAAACTGAGGCATTTTGAGTGGTTTTGGCCACAATGAGCCTCGTATTGAGGCGGGGTTTACTCATACACGTCACATTTGACTCATGGATCGTTTTCCTTATGTTTTAATATAATAAAAATGTGTTTGTCGGTTTGTCGTATGTCAGTTGTTGATTTCACTTAAAATTAAGTCCATTTTTAACAAAACAGAGACACTTTGAGTGGTGTCAACCACACCGGGCCTCTAATTGAGGCGGGTTTGACTCGTACACATCACAAATGATTCATGGATCATTGTTCAAATGTATAAACACAATCAGAAGCTGTTTGATTGGTTTGGAGTATGTACGTAAAATATTGTCCATTATAAACAAAATACATACACTTGGAGTGATACCGGCCACACCGCGCTTCGTATTGAGCCGTGGTTGACTCTTACACATCACATATAACCCATGGATCATTTTCCTAAAGTTTAAACACAATCCTAAGGCATTTGGTTGGTTTCCCATATGTCAGTTGTTGATTTCACTTAAAAATAAGTTCATTTTGAACAAAAGAGAGGAATTTTGAGTGGTCCTGGCGACACCGTGCCTCAGATTGAGGTGAATTTGACTCTTACACGTCACATTAGACCCATGGGTATTTTTCCTTAAGTTTCAACAGAATCTGAATGCGTTTGGTCATCTTTTCGTATGTCAGTTGTTGATTTCACTTAAAATTAAGTCCATTTTTAACAAAACAGAGGCACTTTGAGTGGTGTCGGCCACACCGGGCCTCGTATTGTGCCGGGGTTGACTTGTACATATCACATATGATTCATGGATAGTTGTGTAAAATTATTAACACAATCAGAAAATATTTGATCGATTTGACGTATGTGCATAAATTATTGTCCATTTTAAACAAAAGAGGGACAGTTTGGGTGGTTCCGGCCACACCGTGCCTCGGATTGAGGTGGGGTTGACTCGTACACATCATATATGACCGGTGGATTGTTTTCCTAAAGTTTCAATAGATTCAGAATGCATTTGGTCAGTTTTTTGAATGTCAGTTGTTGTTTTCACTTAAAATTAATGTCATTTTAAACAAAAGAGAGACATTTTGAATGGTACCATCCACACCGTGCCTCGTATTAATGCGGGGATGACCCGTACATGTCACATATGACCCATGGATCGTTTCCCTATAGTATCAACAGAATCCGAATGCGTTTGGTCAGTTTACCATAAGTCAGTTGTTGATTTCACTTAAAATTAAGTCCATTTTTAACAAAATAGAGTCATTTTGAGTGGTTTTTGCCACAACGAGCCTTGTATTGAGGCGAGGTTTACTCGTACATGTCACATTTGACTCATGGATCGTTTTCCTTAAGTTTTAATATAATCAAAATGCGTTTGTCAGTTTGTCGTATGTCAGTTGTTGATTTCACTTAAAATAAGTCCATTTTTAACAATACAGAGACACTTTGAGTGGTGTCGGCCACACCAGGCCTCGAATTGAGGCGGGGTTGAATCTTACACATCACATATGATTCATAGATGATTTCTCAAAATTATCAACACAATCATAATCCATTTGATCGATTTGGCGTATGTACGTAAAATATTTTCCATTTTAAACAAAAGAGGGACAGTTTTGGTGGTTCCAGCCACGCCGTGCCTTAGATTGAGGCAGTGTTGACTCGTACACGTCACAAATGACCCATGGATCATTTTCCTAATGTTTCAACAGATTTGTAACGCATTTGGTCAATTTTCCGTATGCCAGTTGTTGTTTTCAATTAAAATTAATGTCATTTTGAACAAAAAAAGAGACATTTTGAATGTTACCGTCCACACCGCGACTCAGATTGAGGCGGGGTTTACTCTTACACGTCAAATATGAACCCTAGATCGTTTTCCTATAGTATCAATAGAATCTGAATGTGTTTGGTCGGTTTACCGTATGTCAGTTGTTGATTTCACTTAAAATTAGGTCTATTTTTAAAAAAAGAGAGGCATTTTGAGTGGTGTCGGCCACACCGAGCCTCGTATTGAGACGGGGTTGACTTGTACATGTCATATTTGGGGGGTGTTCGGGGGGATATCTGGGGTCCCGGGAGGAGGGTGGGGGTGGATGTATGGGGGGCTGTATAGGGACTGAGGAAGAGCGTCGAGGGTTCTTCGGGGTCTAGGGAGGAGGGTGAGGGGGTTGTCTGGGGGGTGTCCGGGGGGCAGTCCAGGGACCATGGAGGAGGGTGGAGGGTCTATTCGGGGGGTTGTCTGGGGGGTAGTCTGGGGACCAAAGAGTATGATGGGGGGCTATCCGGAGGGATGTCCGAGGTCCAGGGAGGAGGATGACATGTTAGTTGGAGGAGAAGGGTCTAGTCGGCTACGCAATGAAGCTCCTCTACCTCTGGTACAAACCTCCCTTGTACCATCGACCTATGCACTGAAAGAATGGAATAATGAAAAGTGCACATACTTATGTACCTGTAAAATCCACACATAGACAACACATAGCCGTATCATGTCATAAAAAATAACACCAAGGATCAGAAAAAATAGAAGCAGTCATGCAAAGTAATGACAAGTGAACATACAGATCAGAAGCAGCTAAAAAATTGTTGCATACATGCCATGTTTATTTCCTAAAACAAAGTAAAAAAAGAAAAATGATGAATCTCTAGAACATGGGTTGCCTCCTAGGAAGCGCTAAGTTCTACGTCTTCAACCATATGGAGAGACAATGGTCACTCGTCTTGGTCCATCAGCTCAGAACTCCTATGCCTCTTACATGAACTAGTGGTCGTGTCGTCAAGCTCACATGGACGCTTAGTGGGATTGATCACATCAAAAGTGTAGTGGGCGTGAATCTGGTGTGGAAGTAAGAGAATTTGTCGCTCTTCATCAGCCATACGCTGAGCCACCCATCATTCGAGGTCAGATGGAGACGGGACGTGCACATCGATGATCATGGAAGAGGCAGATAAGCTAGACATTGTTGGTTAAGCTGCATCCACAAATAGATTCATTTTTATATATTAGAACCTTTATAAATTTTTGTCCTATTTTTACAAACAATTAAAGTGTGAAAATTCGGAAAAATAACTTATCGGATATATAAAAAGGGATTTACTCATGGACATGATGCATAATATCTCAAATATTCCTCATTGGATCCCAATTTCAAATTTTAATCCATTATCAAATGTTGTATATCAATTTATTTTTATTTGGATCCTTAAGGTTGAGCGCTTTTTGTAAAATCTAGCCAAGGGAGGATAGACTAGTGACATGGCATACAATTGGATGCTATGTGGTGAAAACCACATTATAAGAATTGTTTAGGATTTTATTGAGGTGGTTTGAGGATCGAATCATTCTTTTTAGAGAAAATCCAGCATGTCCATGTTTGGTGGTCAAAGTTTTGAAGTGGGGGGGTATTTGGTGGTTGAGGAGTGGGGTGAGGGGGATGTCCAAGGTCTAGCAGGAGGGGTGGGGGGTTGTCCGATGTCCATGAAGTGGGTGGGGGGCTGTCCAGGGTCAAGGAGAAGGGGAGAAGGGGCTGTCCATGGTCTAGGAAGGAGGGGGACTATACAAGGTCCTGGGAGGAGGGTGGATGGGGGGGTGTACAGTGTCCAGGAGGGGGGCTATCTAGGATTCACGAAAGAGGGGGGGGGGGGGCAGGCTGTCCAAGTTCCATGATGGGGGAGGACTGTCCATGGTCCAAGAGGGGGGTGTCCAAGGTCCATGAGGAGTGGCGGCTCTGTTAAAGGGAGGAAATCCCCAAATAATTCATTGAAAATTAACTAGACTTAATCCAAAAAACATCACAATTTCAATCCATCACCCAACCAACATCCAATTCATCCTCAATATCTCAAACCTTCGCATTCCATAAAATACACAACCTAGTTTATTCCAAATTAAAATAGAAAAAAAATAATAGATGAAAAACATTAAAACAAAGGTATTACTTACAGATTTATAGAGTATAACTAGAAAATTGTTTGATTGAAGATGTATCTATGAGTGGAACGAGTTTCTGAGTCTTTGAATAGAGATATCACCCACGTTTTGGTATAATCAAAATAGAAAATAAAAAAATAGATCAAGAACATTATAAATGAGGTAGAACATACAGATTTTAAGTGTAGAATAGAAAAATTGTTTGATTGAAGAGGATGGATTGAGTTGCGGAGACTGGGTAACGAGAGAGAATCAGGAGAGCATCAATTACAGGGTTGTAGTCCGGTGAACAGAGAATTGGGGGCTCTATGTATTTGGAGGAACTTTTCCCCAATGGTTCATTAAAACCGCTGGTAAAGGTAGTAGAATTGGGAGATATCAAAACGGGTTTATCAAACCGTTGGAAAAAATGGGTTCTATTGGGAGATATCCCAATGGTTTTATCAAACCGTTGGAAAAAATGAGTTCTATTGGGAGATATCCCAATGGTTTGATAAAACTGTTGGGAAAAAGGTGTTTACTCCACATATACCAACGGTTTTCTATAACTGTTGCCATCAAAGTGTTGGTATAACCCTCCATTCCATTTGTGAAGGGACATGATGCGTACTCCGATGATTTCCAAAGTACACTAACATGATGTTTCCCCAGGAATGTACTTTAGATGGATTGTGAAAAATGGTTCACGCCGTGTAGTTGGAACTACACATCGTGTACTCTTCTAAATTATACAGAGTAATAAAAATCTATTATTATGTTAACCAAACACTTGAGAAATGTACCATCGTTTGGGCATAATGATAAGGTACAACATAGGGTAGGTATTTTATATATAAGTGTTTAATTTTACATCTTTGTAATGTTAATTTATACTAATTGGGTAGTTATGAATAAGAATTCACTGGGTTTCCTCCAAGGTACAAGTTATGTAAAAAGATAATATTAAATGAATTTATATGTCTAAAAAAAGATGGATAATAATATAATGTAAATTCAAAAAAGGATTTACGATAAAAGTGTTGATTAATTAAATATTATATTTAATTTATTCACGCGTGATTTATCATAAAAAATAATGAAAAAATAATTGAATGCAAGTTTTATTTGTGTGTCAATATAATTTTATGTATGGATGATTATGAACAAGACCATTTCCTTTGTATGTGTATGGTTTATTTTAATTTATTTAGTTGAATTGAATTTGTTTCACTACAAGCCTTCTCTTCATTAATCTGTAGTGCATGCGTACCCAAGGTTTCTTTTATGTAAAACCCTATTTTACCCCTCACCTACAAAAGAGTTAAAAATGGAATATGTAATGGATATAACTCTGATGCTAGTGGAGGTGGTTCAAGATGGATCCGAGATGAAACCAATCCCAGTAGATACAGAGGTGGACAGGTGGAAGCTGTAAACATGAAATCAAAAGGTTCAAGGTTTTTCTCCCATATGACAGTGTTAGTTTATCAACCACTGGTTAAAATAACCCTTACAAAAGCTCATGATCATGCATTTTACTTTATTTTATTTCTATCATTTTCATGTTTTATCATTATGGACATGTTATCACATAATTAATGAATAAAACAAGCATGCAATATAGAACTAAAATAAGTCAGACTTATTCATAAATATTATTAAGACACGGTTAATCACTTATGTAAGTTCCAATTAATATTATCAGGCATGTGATTTTAATAAATTCATGCATAATATATAAAAATACCTCAAATAATATATTAAATCAGACCAAGCCTTACATTACTTGATTAAGGAAAAACACAATAAAATAATGTGTTTGACCAACCCTTGTTGGGACAATTATTTTTATACATGAAGCCCTTATGAATGGTTTCATTATTATTTATCCATATTACATCAAGAGGTCTAGCCCTTTTTAGACATGGTGTAATATTTGAGGCAAGAGTTGTGGAAATCCAAATTCATGATTTCAGGATTGGGGATTCCACTCAACAGTTCAAGGAGCTGCAAGCCCGTAGTTGGAAGAGACCTTCCTACCTAAATACATTCTAATATCTTGACCAACCTTTGTTGGAATTATGCGAAGAAAAATATAGATCCTTTCTAATAGAATTTAATAGAAACATTACATTTCGTGTTCAATTGTGAGGGCCATTGGCACTTGATAAAATTGTGGGAGAATTAATAAAATTTATTATTTCTCATTAAATGTAATCAATAAAGTATTAATGATCTTCTCTATTAATTGTAGAATAAAAATTACAAGCTCATAAACCACACTATCCATGTGATCTATTTTGGATGAAGGTAACATCCTAACCAACAGTAACCTCCAAGAATGGTTTAGGCTCCTTCTGGCTATCCTTCGCCATGAACAAAAGTCTTATGTGCTAGAGTTAACATTACCCGATCCACCATACATAGAGGCGAGTGATGAAAATTTCCTAGTCTATGAGAAACATATGAAGTACGTGGTTGACGTTCAATGTTTGATGTTATCATCAATGTCTACTGAGCTCATGAAGTCTCATAAAAATATTGATGCTTATAGAATGCTCGAGCACTACAATGGTCTCCACCATGAGAGAGAAATATAGGAAAAGATTGAGATCTCTAAGGAACTCTTTTAGAGTTAGGTTGGAGAACGTGCCACAGCAAGGCCTCATGTAGTCAAGCTCATTGGCCACATTGAGCGCATGGACGTTCTAGGGTTTAAACTCCCCAAAGAACAAGTCATCAATCTCATTCTCGCATCACTCCCTAAGAGATTCAATAATTTTGTGGTCAATTTTAACATGAAAAACATTACAAAGTCTCTATATAATCTTTTTATCCTCATTTTCCATGTGGAAAAAGATATAAATCATGAAAATCCTTCTGTCCTTATGGTGAATAAGAGGAATGGAAAGGAAATGGTATTTAAGCCAAAAGATTATTTATGACCATCCATGAAATGGAAGATCAATGTAGAGGAATGGGAACATGAGTATATTTGTTTCACATGTGGCAAGGAGGGACATTGGAATAAGAACTGCACACATCCTATGAAGTAAGGGGATGCTTCAGGTGCATTTGTTATTGAATAAAATCCATCTGTTTCTACAAATTGGGTATTAGATATAGCTTGTGGTGATCCCATATGTATCAAAATACAGGAACCAAGTATATTCAAGATGATTGGTCGAGGGGAGGTGGATATTCAGGAAACCAACAGATATATACTAGAGGTTGTAGCTGTCGGGGACTACCACATCACGTTGCCAGCTGGGATGATCGTGGTGTTAAATGGTTGTTTTTATGTGCCTTATGTAACCAAAAACACAATTTTTGTATCCAGAAATGATATTGATGGATTTTTTTCATGTTGGGAAATTAATTTTGTCTATTTTAAAAAGATATAATTATTTTGGTATGGCCCATTTATACAACGGTATTTTTCTGTTGAATTACACAAACCAAGTAATGAAAATCGATGACAAAGATACTTCACATAACTCATACCACACCCAACATTGGCATCACTGGCTAGGTTATGTAAACGAGAAACACTAGACACTGTTACATGAATATGGATATTTAGATTCTTTTGAAATAAAATAACGTTGTGTAGTTCTGCATGTTTTCAAGGAAAAATGACCAATTACCTATTTGGTGGGCAAGGTGAAAGGTCTAAAGTGCTTAATGAATTGGTTCATACCAATTAGTGTGGACCATTTCTAGTTTAAAAAAGGGATGGGTACTCATACTTTCTAACTTTTACTGATGATTTTAGTATATATGGATATATCTTATTAATGAGGTATAAGTTGAATTACTTTGACAAATTCAAGGAATAGAATAATGAGGCTGAGAACCAGCTTGGTAAGAAGATTAAGAAACTCCACTCAAAACAAGGTGGGGAATATATTAGTCAGGAATTCACTGATTACTTATGAGGGTTTGGGATCCTATCCCAACACCCTCATTGTTAGACACCTCAATGTACTGGTGTAAGAGATAAGAGGAACTGCACCTTGTTGGACATGGTGAGATCAATGATGAGTCATGAAAGTCTTCCATTATCTTTTTGGGGGTATGCGTTGCAAACAACGACACACATAGTGGGAGAAAGATAGACTTCGATGAAGTCGAGGCTCAAGGTATATAAGAGTTTCTATAGGAACATATTCCACAAAGCCCAATGGATGAAGAATCTATTCCAGAGACACAAGTATTGTGTAGATGTTAAAGATATTTTAGAGAAGTGGAATGGTAGGGTATGGTGTTTTAGTTATCGAGGGTGGCGACTCATTATTAGTTGATAATACTAATCCAGTAACCTAAAATGAAGAAATAAGTGGAACATACATTGCCATGTGGAAAGATGCTGTGAATTCTGAAAAAAATTCCATGAACCAAAACCAATTTTTCATTTTGGTAGATCTTCCACTTGATAGAGTGTCTTTTGATTTTAAATGGGGATTCAAGAAGAAACTGGACATGGAAGGACAAGTTAGTACCTATAATTCACGACTGGTAAACAACGTTAAGGGATTGACTATGATGAAACCTTCTCAGCAGTTGCAATGCAGAAATCCATCAGAATTCTACTTTAAATTGTGGCTTATCATGACAATGAGATTTTGAAAATGGATTTCAAATTAGCATTTCATAATGGGAACCTTCAAGAATATGTCTACATGACACAAACTGAATGGTTTGTTACTCCAAGGGATTCCAATAAAGTATTCATGTTGCAAAAATCCATTTATGGATTAATGAAAGCATCGCTGTCATGGAAAATTTGTTTTGATGATGCCAAAAAAGAATTTTTTTTATCAAGAATGAATGTGAGCCTTGTGTCTAAAAATGGTTTACTGAGAGTGAAATCATTTTCCTAATAGTATATGCTGATGACATATTACTTTTTGGAAATGAGATACAAGTCTTACAGTCTGTTAAGGCATGGATGAATCAATGCTTCTCTATGAAATAATTGCATGAGGTAGCATACATTCATGAAATCAAGATCCATTTTTATAGATCCAAGAGATTTATAGGCCTAATTCAAAGTAGATGCATTGATAAGATACCTAGGAGATTCAGTATGGAACAATCCAAGAGGGGATTGTTGCTAGAGTCACATGGAATTCATATTTCCGTGAAAATGTGTCCTCAGACACATAAGGAATGAAAAAAATGAAAAGGATTCCTTACACATCAGTGATTGGGCCAGTCATGTAATTCATGCTATGTACTAGGCTGGATGTTAAATAAACATTGATTATGGTAGGCAGATATCAAGGTGACCCAGGTGACCACCATTGGATGGAAATCAAGACTATCCTAAATTATCTGAGGCATACTAAGGATATGCTCATGGTTTATGGAGGAGATCAAGAACTAGTCACCAAAGGTTATGCAGAAGCTAGTTTCCAGACTAATCAACATAACCTGATGTCACAAATGAGATACATATTCCCCAAGAATGGAGGTGCAGTGAGCTAGAAGAGCGCAATGAAGAGTGTGGTCGCATATTCTACAACGGATTCTGAGTATATCGCAGCTTCTGAGGTAGCTAAAGAAGCAATTTTGGATTCAAAGATTCATCTAGGAGCTAGTTGTGATACCTAGCAGTAATGATCCCATGACACAGTACTGAGATAATATTGCAGCGGCGGCTCTCGCAAAAAATACAAGGTGACATCAGCGGACAAAGCACATACTTTGGAAGTATCATCTTTTGTGGGATTTTTCTCAGAGAGGTGAAGTTTTAGAGAGCAATTTTTCCATAGAAGACAACATGTAGGACCCCTTGACTAAAGCCTTCAATTTGTAGAAACATGGTCATCATGTTTGGTCTAGTGGACTGCAAGTCAGTGGCAGTAGGCTCTAGTCAAAGTGGGATTTTATAAGTTTTGGTGTCCTAGAACCAATTGGTTTTATATTGATTACATATATATTTAATTTATTATTACATATAGTTCATTTTTCATGCATGACTATGATATAATAATGTCTTAGATTATTCGTTACATTGATAAGGTCATGAAAGTTCTGCACTATGATGTGATCCTTGAAATGCTATAATAATATTATTAAATATAGTTCTGTAGTTGGATGAAATACAATGATTAGACCCATAGCATATAGAATATTAGGTGTGAGTACTCATTAGTAGATGATACTTCTTTTATGAAGTTCTCACATGCTAATTTTGAAGATAGAATATTAAGAGAACAGACCCGCTAGTAGGAATTATGCATGTTTTCGTTTCATCAGATATTTCTATCTGCAATCATATGTAATGATCTTTAGACATTAATATTATCATTAATACGTGTCACAACTCCTACAAATTGATTTACTAATGAAAAACGACATGTAGACAGTTGGTATGAATTTGGGTACGTTGGGTGCGTCGTGAGTGGCATGTTATAAATGGATTAGTCGATGAAGGATTTATCACATCCATTTATAGAAGTTGTCATCTCATGCATTTGATTGAAATAGAACCGTCGTGTGAAATTCCATGTCCATGGTGTAATGATGAGTTTATTTCTGGAACTCAAAGATTGATGCATCAAGCATAAAATTTAATGATACTATCATGAAACCATCAGGATGAGATATTGTGATAAATGGATTATATAAGATAGTGAGCATTCATATGTGGATGTTGTTGTCACGACATTATGTTCTTTCTATGGGGTACCTTGAATTGTACAAGATAATACTTTTGAACATTAGGAAAGCCCGCGTAATGCTAATGAGAAAGAATCCATGAGGGTCACATACTAAGTATTTTATGTGGCCTCGGTTAAATTATATTTGAATTTAATTAATGGAATAAATATTATTATCAAGAACATGTAATAATGTTATTCAAATTAAAATGATCTCATAAATTGAATAAAAATATTTATTTATATTGTTGAACATTTAATAAATATTTATTTACACGTTTGTAAATTAATTATTTATTTAAGAAAATAAATTGTTTATTAATTTATTCTAGTGTTCAAAAGAAGGAAGTTGATTTCGAAAAAACCACGGTTGGTCTGGTAGTAAAATAATTATTTTCAAGGTGATAAATAATTAATTTACTTATTGGCATAAAACAAAATAATGATGATGCGGTAATTATTTTGTGATGTGGAATTTTATTTTATAATTATGTTTTGTGCAAGTTGGCACACCATGAATAATGATGTGGTGTTATTATTATGAGAATGGGTTTTATCTATATATATTAATTTATTAAATTGTTGCTATGAAATTGTATATTGTAACTGGAATTCCTTTTATATAAATAGACAAGTAAGCCTATCATGCCATATAGCACACCACACCACACACAGTGTGAATTGAGAATTGTTGATCTAAACAACTTCTCTCTCGAATCCTATTCTCTCCCATATCATGAATGAGAGATTTTATTTATGTCTGAAGTACAGGCGATCAAGAATAACTGACACAAGACACTCATTTCGATGTAATTGCACCCGGAGAACGAGATGTGTCGATCAGAGGCCACCAGAGCACATGTTGATCACTACTAGAGGGATTCTAGTTTGAATCCTTAAAAGCACAATGAGAAAATCCGGATGGGTGATTCCGGTCTACAACATCATCGATGAAGAAAAATACCAATGATCCAGGTATTATTCTTCTTTATAAAATTAATTAAATTAATTATAAACATGATGTGCAAGATCCTCTTTAAAGGTTTTGAGCCTCTTTATTCTTTATCTAAATCATTGATTATATTTAGTGGAGACTGGTTTTCATCACCATGTTGATCTTAGAAGAATCATTGATCATGGTAAAAATCAAAATAGGGCGTCATCCCATCAAAGCATCTGTTCTGCCCAAAACCTTCACTTGATATAGAAATTGGATTGAGTTTCCATGTACTTCATGAGTCACCTATCTAGATCTACTCATTGAAAACGATACATCATTTTTCTTAAAAGATGCCTCTAAAATGCATACCACATAGGATTAAGAAGAATGATAATGAGTATGACCACCTTAGTGATGAGGGTTTGATACCATGACTAGCTCACCATATGTTACCTCTAGGTGGTGCAACACTTATACCACCAAATATGGAGTAGAAAATGGAACCTGAAGTACCAACATATAAGGATAACTTTATGAGCATGAATCAAGAGTATCAAAGACAGAAAAACCTTAGGTTTTGAGGCAAGCCTGACCTGAGGTGGTTGTGGACCGGATTGAGGTAGTGACCTGAGTTTTCTGTATTATCATAACACTATCAGATTAGATGTTGGTCCGAGTATTGATCCTTATATGGTGTTTAATAGGGTGATGTTAGAGTTTAGCAACCCCAACTCCCAATGAGGCATCTCTTTCATGGTCATGGTTTGAGAACATATTCATAAAGTAGTTATGAATAGTGACATTAAGATCTATGATAATGACGTTGATTATTCTTCTCTAGTAGGGTAGCTTAAATGTGGTTTATTATTCATCACGGTTCCCCAACTAGTCTAGGTACTCTATGGATATGGTTAGAGATCAGTGTTTCAGGGATCCGAAATTAGATTGATGTATAGGTCAAGACATTTTATCAAGTATTATCCCTCCATTCATTCCAACATATACTAGGGTTATTTGAGAATAATTTGGTGGTCGAGAGCTTCTTGGATGATTCGATACAGAAAGAGACATTAAACAGTTGATATAGAATAGGAGCAAGTGGAGCAGTATGAGGTTGTTTATGTTTTGACTTAATACCACCACCACCCCCATGTGGTCTATGTTTTTCTTAGGGAGTAAGTTGAAAGGGGAAGGTAAAAATGCATGCGATTGTGGAATAAATCCAAGGAGCTCCATCAATGATTTGTTGTATCATCTATTTCTATTCTACCTTATCTTACCTAATGAAAAAAATATGTTCTATCCATTCCTTTCATTCCACATATCTTGTACAAGACCTTATGATTGTGGTTAAACAGTTGACTCGACCCTTACTTTTGGAGACACGTAATGGGGAGACTAGATGATCAAACATCTTTTCTGAATGTGTGACCCAAACCGTATAGGCGGGAGGTTTTGTAGTGACCTCTTGGTGGTAGCTTCTAGGCCTTATGATTTCATTCTTGTTATTCATCAGTTATATGAATTCCAAGCCCATATTCACTATTTTTGGTGAATGGTGGGTTTGTCCATAGTGATGGAACAAGGTATTCCTTTTTCAGTGCAATGGAAATCCAGGAAGAAGAGGATGGAATCATACAAAAGAGGGTGCTACTGATTACCCATAATTTGGATATCCTTCCCCTCGATGTAATAGATTTTATGAGTTTCATGTTTGAAATGGTAGTGGAAGAGTATGAGGAGGTATTCCCTGAAGATGATCCAGGATTTCCTCCCCACTGAAAGATAGACTTATGCATTGATTTACATCCTATAAAGAAACCAATATCATCATCAACAAATCATCTGGATTTCACAAAGCTTCATGAGATGAGGGTGAAGTTGGAGGACTTGTAGAAGAATGGCTTCATGGTTCCCACTGTTTCACCTTGGGTAGACCTAATTGTTTTCAAACAAGGAAGACTTGAGATTGAGATGATGTGTGGATTAACATCACCTGAATCAGGTTATTGTGAAGATCATGTATCCACTACATAGGATCAATAACATATTTTTATAATAATAGGGTCATGATAGTTCTCTATGGTTGACCTTCAATCATCCTGTCACCAGATGCGAGTATGGTATGAGGATATACCGAAGACAACTTCTAGATATCATTACTATCACTATGAGTACTTAGTTATTCCCTTTGGCATGAAGAAATCCCTAAAAATGTTCATGGGACTCATTAACTAGATATTTTAGACTTATTTAGACATGTTCATGGTAGTATTAATTTAGGATAATCTTGTTTACTCAATGTCCGATGAGGATAACGCGATATGCGTAAGGTTGGTTATAGATGTATTCCAAAATAACTAGCTTTATGGGAAACTCTTTAATTGATAGTTTGAGATTAAGGTGTTCCACATTTTAGTAAATATTATTTAAGTGGATGGAGCAGTAGTGGACATAGCCAAATTTGAGTATCCGTTAGAATGGGATCCACCCTGGAGCATGATAGACGTGTGGATCTTCCTTTGGCTATAAGAATATTATCAAAGATATATACCTGATTTCTCAAGGATATCATCACATATGATACCATTGGATCAAAAGGCACAACCATTCATGTGGAAAATGATGTGTGTACAATCCTGCTAGTAGTTGAGGCAGGGTTTGAGGAGAACTCCATTTTTTAGATTGTCAATGAAGGGTGGTGAGTACATAGTGTTCTATGATGCATCAGGTACTGAACATGTTTGTTTCTATGGTTCACAATAGTTGATTCCTTGTTAGAAACAACCCAACCCACAATCTAGAGTTATCAGTGGTATTCTTGGCATTGAATATGTAGCGACACAACCTGATGGGCGAGCGGTTTATGATTTACTCTAATCACAAGAGTCTAAAATATATCTTCTCTTTGAAGGATCTGATCACGAGGGAGAGGTGATTCATAGAGTTCTTCTAAGACTTTGAATTTGATATTGTGTATACTCCTGGTAAGATGAATCTGGTGGAAGATTCTCTTAGTAGAAGATCTAGTTTTTATTTTCCGAATGAGGTGTCAAAGAAGTAAAACTTGTTACATATTTAATTTGTACATGGAGATGGATTAGCCTAACTTTATTTGATTCTTTTCACTCTTCTACTCTTATAGATAGTGATAGATTCACCACTTGAGGATACCAAATGCAATACCATACGTGGTCATTTATCCATAAGGCATGCTTCTGATGGATATTCAAAAGGGGGGAGCACAACAATATTTTCAGAAGATTCATAGTAATGCGAAAGGTGTTGTGGGAGGAGGTTATATGGAGATTCATATATCCCTTTTGGTGGTATATCTACGTGTGGAGATGAAGTATCAAGACCTATGACCTCTATTTTTGTTGCCAGGGATAAGGAAGGGAGTTTCAAAGTTCATCTCATGATGTCGCACTTGTTAGGAAGTGAAGGCTGAGCACTAGGTTCCAACGGGTTTAGCCCACCCACTTAATGTGCCTAAATGGAAGTGCGTTGAAATGTCGAAGGAATTGAAATGGGTTTTCCATGTATGTATAAGGGACATAATTCTATATGGGTGTTCATAGAATGACTCACCATGTGGTCCCACTTCATAGATATCTGGGAGCAGAGTTCGGTAGAGAGCTTGGTATTCCTCTACATGATAGAGACAGTTTGGCTTCATAGAGTTCCATCGATGATTGTTTGCGATCATGATGCTCTCTTTTCAACTTGATTATAGAGGGTATTACATGGGGAGTTTGGAGCTCAGTTAAGCTTGAGAAACACATTCCTCCCACCGAAGGATGACCAAACTAGGAAGATCATTTAGGTTATCGAGGAAATTCTATGGGCATGCATGTTGGATTTTGGAAGAAGTTGGAAGGATCATCTACCACTAGTAGAGTTTGCATACAACAACATCTATAACTCCACCATGGGTATGTAACCATTTATGGATTTGTACGGGAGACCCTTCAGGTCACCAATTTACATGATTGGTCTGTGAGATTTAGCATTCGTGGGCCTAGAGTTGGTCCGAGCTACTATAGAGAAGGTGAGAATCATCTAAGAGTGTATGAGGAATGCATAGATCCATTATAAATCTTTTATTGACATGTGGAGGAGACCTTTTGAGTTCACGGAAGGATAAAATATGTTCCTTCGATTCTCAACTCGATGCGATTTAGGGATATTTGGTCAAGAAAGCATGTTATTTATGAGGTTCATCACACATTTCTAGATACTATGTAGAGATAGTGAGGTGGCATACCATTGGGCACTACCACCACATTTAGATCAAGTACATGTTGAATTCTATGTTTTGAAGTTTAGGTGCTACATGCCTGAAACATCATACACAATTGATTATGGTGAGATGGACATCGAGTGTGGAGTGAATTTTTTAGAGTATCCATTAGAGATCAAAGATCATTATGAGATGATTATTCAGTGTGTTCTATTCCTTTAATGCATGTCTGGTTGTAGCATGGGAATCTCTAGGAGATAACATGGGAGCAAGAGGCTTAGATTCATACTCAATACCATCATTTAATTGATAGTACTTTTTGGGATTTCTGGAATATAAATCCCTATGTTTGAGAGAATAAAAAAACTTGGACTTTACTGATTTTATTTTTTTAAATTATTTGGATGAATTTAAAGACCAAGAACTAAGATGGTGTGCGATTTCGACAACCGGTATTCCCAAAACAATTAATTAAAAAATGTTATGTTTTTAATAGTATGTCTGGATAGATTTCTTTGAAACATTGAAATAAATATTAAATAGGTTCACATATCATAAATCTAAAGGAAAAATTGAGCTCAAAATGGTGGCTTTACCCAAGGTTATACCTAATTTTGGTTAGCGCGAGTCATCTGTAGAAAAAATCAGCAAGGACGTAACCGTAAATATAACTATTTTACTTTTAAATCCAAATAACTCATGAACGATGACTCATATTGAAAATATGATACCCCCATTGTATTCATAATATGGTATTTTCCTGATGTGTGACTTATATTTAGTCAGTGAGTGTATTCTGTGGATAAACCCAAAAATGACGCAATCATCCTTAAATAATTTAAAGATAAATTAATTTTTTGATGTACTAATGATTTACATTAAAATTAAACTTATGCATAAATCCCAGGGATATCCACATAACCATGGGAACACTAGAGATTCACTAAGATGATCATGGAGGATTTTCCCTTTGTGAATGATATTCGGATCATAGATCGACAATCAGCGCATGGATAAATCAAAGGATCTCACCAACGATCATGACGCAACATCATTATTCTTCGGTGATTGAAACCAATGAGGTAGTATGGTTGTTTCTTTATGTTCTTTCCCCATTACTGACTTTCATGATGAATGTTGGTCAATCCACAAATATATATATCTATGGTTCGATCATATCTGGTTGTTTATAATTGTAGGGTTTATTGTTATGGAATATTCTTAATTGGTTCTTTGTTCTTCATTTTTGTCAAATGAGCATAGATTTAGGCTGACACAAACAGGGTCGAGGTTCATTCCTCAGGGTTTTTTTATTTAATCTCCCTAATTCTTGTAATTATTCACCATTGAACCCTTATGGCCTCATATCGACTTACTGAGAGTCTCTAAATACGATCGAACCCTACATATTGGAGGTAGACCTACCGATTAGTCTGAATCTGTGTAGATTAGGTATTGAAGAAACTGGATATATGATGTTTTTAGAAATATTTTCATTTAGTGTGGGTTGGTGGTCTTTGGAGGGGACCACTCTCACAAGTCTGGCATGATGGTCCAGTAAGCCAGCATGGCAGTTTGACAAGACGATGTGGGGTGGTTTAGTGATCGAAGGTGGTGATAGTGCTTTGTGGTGAGGAGGTGATGGATGACCGGGACATGGAATGTGGTAGTGGTGGTGGTCACGTGGAACGAGGTGGTGGTGGTCACATTGAATGCAGCCATTGACCATGTTGAATGGGTTGGGTTAAAACTAGTGGGCTATGGAGGGCCTACAGGTATGGTCAAACCCATCATACTAATCCACGGTTTACCAAGATGCCATACTGCTACGACAATTAGGGGCAGCCAATCTAGAAAATCGATCATGAGGTCATTCCACGGCTTTGTGACCCCCCTCCATTGAAACATAAAAAACCCATTACATTAAAATGATATGTTCATTGGATGATCCTTATATGATGTTGGGACCTTGTTATTGAGATGGTCCTTTTCAGACCTATAGTGGGTTTTATGTTGGACATGTTTTCAGTGACATGGGCTATTTGCGCAAGCAGTACCAGAGGTCAAGGGAAATGTATGGTGTGACCACTACTCTATATGCACTCACATTCTAAGTGAATTGATTATCTCATACACCATATATTGGATGATTTTTTTAGGGATCATTCCCTTTATCATTTCCTTATGGGTTTTTTGTTATTTATTCCAACTCCTAGGAGTATGATCCCAACCACCAGACATTCTAGATAGTGTTGTCTGAATCCCCCATGAGACCATTATTGGATCCTCTATTCAAATCCATTCCCTAGGTTGTGTTATTAGTATTGACATGACCATTCCTACCAGACACAGATCCCTTACATAGTTGGTTATTCTAGATTATATAGTTGGTATCACCCCATGGACCAGGCTATGATCCTCATCTAATGTATCATATCTATGTCTTCAGATCAATTAGGGAATCACTCTCATGGAAGTTACTGATGATTAAAACTTCTTAGAAGGATTTCATTAAGGATATCAGACCCAGGAGTGTGTTCTACAAGATTTGTGCTTTGTGGAATCTTCAAATGGAATTTGTATTGTGGGTATGTGGTATCCAGAACATACTTATAGACTATGTGTCTTGGTTTTCATATATCTGGATATTCTTATTATAGGTTTAGTAGATATATTCTAGTGTTGAGCTTATAGTACATATCTATTGTGTATTGTTTTTCGGTTTTGGGTTTCCTAAAGAGTATTGTAATACTCACCCTTGTACTTGATTCATTCGCACGTGCCATGTCTTATGAAGATGAGTGACCTTCTTAAAGAGTACAGGGGGGGATAGAACCAAACAGAGATTTGTGGGATCATACAGTTTGAGGTGTTCCTATAGCTTCTAACAGCAGTTCTAGTACCTTTGTCTTCATGTTGGACTTTGTGGTTTACATACTCTTTTTGGTGGGCTTTTATTCTATCCCTGTTTACTTTCACTATTGTACTTTGGTTATGGGATATAGTGTTTTTCATGAATTTATTACTTCTTCTTTTTATGTTTCATCATTTTTGTCTTGGAGATGTGTGAATTCATATAATTACATTTGGGTAATTCATCCCACTTGTGTGATATACCCACTCGATGCTAGTCCCTAACCCCTGGTTTATTAGAGGAAGGTCGGGGGTTGTCACAGTGTATCCCCCTTGGGGATGGTTTGTGACATATCAGATAAGATATAAAGTGGAAATCCATGTATCCTTACCAATTCCTTAACATATATCATGGCGAGTTGGTCAAGATATAAATCTTCCCAAATATTGATAAAGTGGATAGTCTTGGTGAGACATTCCACTATAACATATATCACATTGTTTCCTTTTTATTTTTTAGGAGACCCATGATAAGGTCCATAATGATATTTTCCCACATCAATGATGGTTAGGGTAGTGGTTTTAATTAACCATTAAGTATTTTTTTATCTTTCTTCACTTGTTGACACACTAGGAACCCTATAGGTTAGTTAGAATTCTGCCTTTTCATAACCAACCAATAATAATCACAAAGGTCCCTATACATTTTCATGCTTCCGGGATGTATAAAGGATTTAGAGCTATGTGCTTTATCCATCATCTCCTTATTTATATTAGGAATATATATAACACATATCATTTCCTAAAATATCAGTACACCTTCTTGGTCAATATTTAACTCAGAAAACATCTCATTCTTTATAGCCTCTTTATTTTTCTACAATAAAGGATCTTATTTTTGGGAGTTCTTAACATTCTCTAGTAATAATGGTTGAGAAATAATTTGGGATAGGGTTGAAAATTTCCCTTCCATTATGATTCCCATGTCTAATTTTAATAGTTATTTAATCAAATGATTTCATATAATCCTATAATTTCTAGAACTACAAGGTCTTTCCAACTAAATGTATCAATGACATTGTTTTCTCTTTTTTGATGATAATGAATTGAAAGATAAAAGTATTTGAGAATTCCAAATATATCCTTTGTGTCATGTTCAATTCCTTTTATGTGAATATATACATAAGACATTTATGGTTTTTTATTTATGGCATTTATCCCATTAATGATAGTTCCTCCATATCTTCAATGAAAAAACATCCACAACCATCTCTAGATCATGTGTTGGATAGTTCTACTCCCGAGGCATAAAATGTAATGATGCATAATCAATAACCTATTCATTTTTCATTAGGATGCACCCAATACCATTTAGAGATACATCCCTGAAAATAACAAAACCATCTCTGATAAAGGTTATACATAATACGGGTCCAATAACCGACCACTTCTTCAGCTCTTGGAACATTCCTCCCACTCCTTTGTCCAAATGAAAATAAATAATTCTTGAGTTAACATGGTTAGTGGAATATAATTTCACGAATTTTTTTTCAAAAGCCTCTTATAATATCTTGATCAAACATGGAAACTACAAATCTCAATTACTATTGTTGGATAAGTCCACCCCTCCAAACCATTGTCTTCGTAGGGCCAACTAAGATTTCTTCATTTGTTAAAATGGGTCCCAAGAAAGCAAATTGTTGCAACCAAAATTCAAATTTTCTGAACACTCCAAATAGCCTCTCATTCAATAGGGTAATAAATATAACCCTTAGATGATCCTAATTTTCCTCATGACTTTTGGAATATATCAAAATATCATCAATAATTACTAACAAAAATTTATCAAGGTAGTCCTTATAGAGTCTATTCAAAAAAACCATCAAATTTATAGGAGAATTAGTTAAGTATATGTGCATAACAAAGAACACATATATCCCATATCATGTTTAAAAGGTGGTATTTGGAATAACTTCTTTCATCAAACTCAATTCTTGATAACCATTTTGAAGATCAATCTTGGACAAAAATTTTTCCCATTAAACTTGTAAAATAAATCATCAATTCTTGGAAGAGGGTACATATTATTCACTGAGATCCTATTATGTTATTTGTAATAAATTCTAGACACATCAATCCATCCTTCTACTTCATAGAGATAACATGTTCTCCCCAAGGATACATGCTTGACTGGATAAACCCATTCACAAAATGATCTTGGATATTATTCTTTATTTCATCAATCTCTACACATTTTATTCTATACCAGATTTTTTAAATCACCTTGGAAAGATAACGAGTTTAATAGAGAACATTACCTATATTTATAATTAAGGCCCATGTAAATACTCATAAAATACAACACTTTATTCCTGAACAATGGTGATATTCTCTATTCGTATACATTAATTTCCTTCTTCGCATTCACAAATATTTTTCAAAAACAAAGCAATGTGTGGTACTTATAGACAATGATCAAGTTAAAATATGTCTCCTTTGAAAATAACCATAGGTTTTCCAATCAATACTAGTGATATTTCTTTGCTTTTTCAGTTGATTTTATCATTATTATTTGAGATATTGTCTATCCCTAGTATAATGTTGAATTCCATTATAGGACTGACTATATGATTTGTGATGACATTGTGCTCACCAATGTGAATACTAGAGTTTCTATACACTATTGATTCCTGGATAATCCCCCCAAGATTCTTGAATAATAAATCTACTTATAGAAGTTCAGAGATTGATTATATATTATTCTCAAACATAGTGTATATTATAAAATGTGTAGAACCATAATCAAACAGAGTACTTACTAGATTAGACAAAAAAAAAGAGAGTTCTTACCACCATATAATTTGGAGATCAAAATTCAAGCATTGGGATAGAAAAATCATGAACTTTCCCCCCAAAATATGCTGAGGTTGAGGGTGATATCCTTTTACTACCCTCAGATTTAGACACTGATTAGAAAAGATCCCAATCATTGCACACTTGATGCATTGGAATTTAGGTAGGGACTGCACCATTTTCCCTATGATGTCAGTGTTGATAATTTGAGGCTTCACCTCATTAAGATAATTCTGATGAAATATGTTGTCTCGTTCACACTTATGGAATCTCCCACTCTCAATCAACAAATTCCCAGAATGCTTTTTCCCATACTTGTTACTCATGGAAATTTTCAATTTCATTCCACCTCTCCCATGATAAAAGTTCCTCCCCATGTTTGGATCTAGAGTTCCTTTATTCTAATTTTAATTTTGATACCAATGTGTATCACCAATCTCATGATAGCCATTATAGCACTCTGTACGATTTCATCATAGTGTTCATTGTCTCGGTGGGACAAATTCTACTATAGATGCAGTCTTAGTCCACTGAAGATTCTATTAACCTTCCTATTCAGATTCATGAAAAAGCTAGATGTATAACATGAATATATTTTGAAGATAATATCATAGCTTCAAATAGATTAATTATCCTTCATCTTAGGTTCAAGTAATACATTATCTATTATCATTATCCTCAAATTATGGAAACAATTATTTAAGAATATTCCCTTTAATTCTTCCCACTCCACATCTTAAATCTACCATCTTGGCCTCAATTTTTTAACCACTTTCCACCAATAACCAGCTTCTCCCTCTAAATGGCACATATCCAGAGTGAAGTTCTCTTATTATGAATAATTATGTATAGAAAAGTTATTTTCTATTGAGCTCATCCATGGTTCCACAATTAATGGGTCAATATATCCCTTGAATGATGGTGGTGGATAATGTATAAAGAACTCAATAGAAAGTTGTTCACATCCTTTTGAAACTGGTATCTCATCTTGAATCAAGTTATTTCCAATGACATGAGTTATTTTATTCATCATTCTCATGATGTTTTCCATTTTGGATTCTAATAGTGGTACGTCAACACATGGTTCGTTGTGCTCACCGTTTACACGGTTCATCACATTTCCTTGATTTTTCTAAAAGAAAAAAACCTTTCGGAGAAATATATTTCATTTAATAATATTATAATTCTAAAGGAACATTTATGTTGTATAACATCATTCTTAAACATTATATTAATTAAAAACTATAATGTTTTCTATCATTTCATAATAATGATTCATAAAGAGCTTATGATTAACCAATCATATCCCCCATAAGGGAGTCAAACTAGGTGAGCATCAAGGACCATTATTATGCACAAGTTCAGCATTGACTCTATCATACAATTTTATTTGGGTTTTACCACTAGATACATCTATGCTTGAGAAACTTCCACTTGTTCATTTCCAGATACAGAGTTACTTGTCTGAAAACCACGTAATTAATATTTCATCAAAATACAATGAATTTTTCATATATTTAAACATTTATCAATGGTTATTCCTAATATTTTAAAATCATAATTTCCACAAAAAACTAAACTTCCCTCAGATAAAAACTATTACATCCTTCGTTTTATTACAAAAAATTACATAGAATTTTACAAAGAGAGGATATTTTAATGTTTAGTGTTGTGGAAATAAGGTAAATAATACATGAAAACATAAATCATTAATCTATTCCCCTTGAAGCTATCGTTAAAGGTTAATATTGAGAACATTTATTCCACTTAATAACCTTGGGATATACATATAATTATAGGGTTAGTAAATCTCCTAATAAGGGTAAACAAGGGAAACCGTTTTCTTGTGATCTTGGGGAATATCAATAAGAACTTAAGGAATTAAATAAACGAATGTTGAATGTAAAAAGAGTGATCTAATAATAAAATAATGTGATTTTTAAAATTTAAATATCACTAAAACATTTATTTTATTAATTTAGAAGAATTTCACCATATATCATGATAGATGCGTTATAAAAATTAACAGGGTTATTCACCAAGGAATCATAAAAATTGTTATCTCTAGAGAATAAATTATTTAAAAAATTTATTAGAGAACTATCATGGAAAACCATTCATATGTATTAATTAATTTAATACATATATATATTATTAAACAAATATCATATATAACACATGGAGAATAAAATAAATGGGTTTTATTACAAAATCATGGCATTTTAGAAAGTGCATAATGAAGATCTGTTTTGTCATTTTAAGCACATTGAAAAGGAAGGAGGGTTTCATGTATATTAATGAAAGAATTGAATATATCATTTTGACATATTTTTTAATACCCTTAGGGAAAAAATAGGGTTCAGCATTTACAAAATAAAATAAAACATTTTCTTTACAAAAAAGTTTAAAATTGTGAGATGAAAATTTGGCAGCATAATATGATTGAAACATGCTTTTAAAAAAATTAAAAAGAGATGGGAAATGTGTCTCCAATTAATAAATGAATCTGAATATAGTAATGGGATGGAATACAATGGAAATAATTACGTGGTACGGAAATTTTAATCACATAACACATAACAAGGATAACATGAAATGAAAAGAGAAGTTGGGAGTTCCCTTACATTGTAGAGTGACTCCTAAAACTCGATGATCGGGACATTAGATGATTGATAACACTATAGAAGGACTCCCTGGGAGGTAAAAATATCTAGAAATCATAGTGTATGAATTTATAATGATTTTATTCGAATGAACCGGTGGGTATTTATAGAAAAAGTAAGGGATTTTTTTATTAATTTCATAGCACACATCAGTAGTGGTATTTTCAAAACCATGGGCTTTCCCACGTTATTTTCCCATTAAATTATCCACTTGGGATAAATATAATAATATAATAATAATAAAATTTTAAATTTTTTTCATATTACTCAATACACCCTTATGACATATTTATGATGTCATTAAACATATTGAAAACTCAAAATGGTATGTTTAATATTCACAAAAATTCAATTATTTCAGAAAAAATAAAAAAAATATCCCAACCATTTTTTGACGTTTAAAATTTAAAAATGAAATCCATTTTATGAAAATTTATATTTGTTTAAAACATTATATTAATTATATTTTTTTAAATAAAAATTTATCTTTTATAAAAATACTAATACATAACTAATTATTTCTTAAACAGTTATTTACTTATACAATTGTATAATTATATCACATTACCATTTTATATAACTAAATTATATTAATACATCCTTATATGAGTTTCCTATTATATTTTTCATATTACTATTCATAAGGGTAACATTAATATTCTAAAGGTTAAAGTTACTACTCACCAAAAAATTAAGTTGAAATTATTAGACTCTAAATATCTTACTGATCATAGATGTTTATGTCCATATTTCATTAATCATTACAAAAAATCATTTATTTGATGTAAAATAATTTTTTAAATGAAAAATGTTGTATATTTTAACTATTCATCATAAATATAAATCTTATTAGAAAATACTTAAAATTCCCCATAGATCATTTTTTTCATTTCAAATTCAAATTTTTTTTATTTTACAATAATAATTATTTATGTATGAGAAATATCTGAAAAGGAAATTTTTTTAATTTAAAATCAAATAATCAAATTTTTCTTATTTAATCATATATTGTAGTAACAAAAACAATCCTTAAAAAGGATATGATGAAATAAAAGTTTTATAAAAAATGGTATTACAATTCAAGTGTCTAAGCCCTTGACACATAATCCCTTATAATACCTGCATATGACCTAAGGCTATGGTGTGTGATGGTAATAGATACATGGGGAAGCTCAGATAACATCGCATCTGTGGTAATATCCAAAAACATCAACTACTACAGTAAGAAATTTTGATCAACCTTAACATGTTGAAGCTCTAATTGGTCTGGGTCTAGAGTGAATCTAACTAATGCTACCTCCTTTGCAAGCTTCAAAAATTGGGATTTGTTTGACCAAATTATAAAAGATAAGGCCATCAAATATCTATTCTAAATTAGTTAACCATTGTCATTTCTATTTATAAACCCTTATCAAAACATTAATAGAAATGTTTACAATGGTCATATAGAATACCGATCATATAACGGTCAAAACCCAATGGTCACATTAAAATATAAATAATTTTTTATTACTCAGATATAATCATGTTGTGTAAAAATAATATAACACGCTTTATCGAGAAAAAATTATTATTAAGAAGTTCAAGTCATTAAAGTTTAATGTAAATGTAATGATCATACCCTCAAGATCTTTAATTATTATGCTACCAATTCTATAAGGATTTGAGTGACTTTTTTACTGATTCATGTGGTCTTATTCATTCTTATTGGAATTTGATTTTCAAGATATCTTATATCCTAATATTTCAATATATTATAACGTGTTAAGTCATTTAATCTTATGAAATTACTTATCTGCATCGATAATAATTTATTGGATAAGATTTTTTCATAAAAAATATTAAAAAATTGGTAATAATAACATACATTTGTTATAATGGATCTTTCAATAAATGAGGAGGCCTTTTTTATCAGTAGTGTATTAATTAAATAAATATAAATATTTTATTCCTTTTATATTTTTAAAAATTTTAAATACTACTTTAATGAAAATAAATTCTTTCATCATTTTTCTGATGTGGTTTCTATTTGAAACTGACTTAAAAGTTTAATAATGTCATTTAATTTCATTATCCACCACTATTGATTTATTATCTGGATTTTTGTAACTATTATAGGATATTTTATTTGAATATCAATATAATAAGGTTTTTAAAATCATAATCATACCTTTCACAATGTTTTTTTTAATGAAATCTATACTTCATTTTTTAATAGAGTTTAAAAATGTTTGTGAAAATTATTATATTTTAACTACTCGTTTTGTTTATGGATTATCTCCTATGAAGTTATTCTAACATTTCTATGAAAAAAATTTTATTGAAAAGATACATTGTTCCACTATCTTAAGGTGACATCCCTTCGATGTCAAAGGCTTTTAATAAATTCCAAGGGCCTAGCAGAATGTGGAGGGTTTGATTTTCCTTGATGAACCAACACAACACCCGCAATACATTGCTAAAAAACAATCATTACAATGAATGGGCAATGATAGTTAACTCCATTAGGAAAAAAATATCTGAAAAAATCATAGTAGAAGAGATGAACTAATAAAATAAAACATATGAAACCAAGCACAACATAACCCAAAATCATCGATGAGGCATCACTCTAATGACACCGAGGGAGAATGCTATAATCCAAACACCAAGATGCGGTTGAAGAATTATTATTCAATACAAAATAAATTCTTACAACTTTTCAATAAAAACATCTTGTAATAATATATCCACAAATACATAAATGATCCTAATACAACATGGAGTATAAACTCTGTAAGTGATCCCAAAAGACTTCAGAACATTTGACATTTAGACAAGAATGTGAAGAATGATTTGAAATTAACGTAGAAGAGAATAATATATGAAAATTATTGTAAACACAAAAATAAGTTGCATGTATACAAAACATTATTCAAATTTTATAACCATTTATTACCACATGAAATAATCATACAATGTTCACACAATCATAGATACACACATAAGAATGTATGCCATGGACCATCCCAAACACATGAGTGGCTGATCATTTGGTCAACACATTGTCACTTGGTGACCACCATTGATAATGGTACATCATGACCATAATATAGCCCCTATTGATAGGGCTATTACATGAATATGATGTATCCCATGTCCAGATGAACACACTCCACCATGGTTTCTAGGTAATCATTTCATATTATTCAACATAAAATGTTCCCTTTGAAAACTCTTTCCCTTAAATTATTTAATCAAATGAATTATATTCTTCAGTCAAAAACAAGGATTTAGTTAGGAAAAATGATAATTGTTTTTCTAAAAAAATCAAATATAACTTTATTTTTAGAAAATTATTACAGATTTAAAATGATTAAATTATAATGAATCCACATACGTTATGATAGAAAATAAAATCAATGAATGACACACAAAACCACTAGAATATGCATAAAATATTATCCCCTTTATTATATTTGAAGAAATGTCATCAATAACATATCAATGAATATATATATATATATCTATAATAGAATAAATATATCATTTTGGGTGAGAACGTATGAGGATGTATAACAAGAAACAACAAAAATAAAGTCTTACCACTGTTTCAATGTCCCCAACTAACCATGATTCAAGAAAATTTTCTTCAAGATAAAAGGATATTTTTATTAGATCATATGAGAGGAGGAGAGTTAAATATTTTATGATAATAGGTGACAACGGGGGTTCTAGGGTCTTAAATTAAATGAAATAATAATTTTTAAAATATTAACTGAATTTCACATGATTTTCCTGAAAAGTGTGCCAAATAAATAACCAACCATGCACTTTATACTAGACAACATCCATAGAACAACATTTTTTGTGCCATATGGTTTCTCAAACCATGTGATGATACTGTCTCAAGGGTTAATTTGATGTAGTACCACTCCTTGTAAAGAACCTTCTATGTCTCCCTTTATATCTCATTAAAAAGAAGAGGGCTCATTGTAACTAGTACATTTCTTTGGCTATAAAATTATTGATTTATAAATAATTCTAATAAAACTCATTGGAAATTTACGTATTATCATATTCTAAACCAATTTAGAATGAAGAATCAATATACCCGTCCACAAATTGTCAAATTCATTTGTTATTTAAGGTGTGACACATTATTATCTATGATTGATTTATGATTTAGGTATCATCAACACAGATTTAGGAAGGATTATTTTCCAAAAAATAATGTCAGAGTAGTTAGGGTCATTATAAACAAATAGTAATTCCCACTGGTCTTATAAATTCACCAATAGTGTTTATGGAATTGAATAATAAAATCTTTCAAATGTATCATTACCAATGATAGGCGGTATTCATCAAGGATATTCTTATATATTTTCTCTCTATGGTCAACCATGAACAAAACTTTTCCATATATTTTGGTATCTTATTGAAATGTCCCATTTATGATATGATTTCCTAAAGTAATTTTTGGATACAAGAGGTACATTTCCATGATCATGAAATTATAAAAATAAGATTCTATATAGATCCAAACATGTAGACTTTTGTATCTCTTGGAAACAACCTATTGTTTTCTATGATATGTATTTTTTTGGAAACAAAACATACCAATTATTTTTTCATGCTTTATCATAACCTTTCTCACAAATAGAAACATTAAGAATGAATAGTATTACTTTAAAATGGACCAAAGACTACTAAAATTATATTATAGTGTATATGGTTAGGATTAATTTTATAACTATCCATATGTTGTGAGGGTCAGTACAAGTCATTGTTTACTATTTTTATTCTTTGAAATCTGTGTTATGATGTGTTCTCATACAAGGAGATTATGGTGTAGAATATGATCATAAAAATTTTAATTTCACTATCAAGAATTGTATTATGAATAATAGAATAGAAAATTCACCTTTGAAAGTATAAGAAAATTAAGTATATTATGAATGATAAAATGGTATATCCAAATAATTAAATAAGTAAATAGATTTTTAAAAAATAAAACAATTTCTGTTGGTATATTTATAAAACCCAAATGATTATTTATAATTATTAATTTAAATAATGATTAAAAAAATTAATTTTCATATAATAGATTCATAAACTAACATGTTATCATATTATAATTATAAGTTAATTTTAAGAGAACATAATTAATTTTCAAATGTATCATAAAATCAGTTTTAATATAAAACTAAATATTTTTATATTAAAGGATGAAATTATTTTAAAATTAAATATCACATATTAAGGAACATATTTTCACAAAATGGTTTTTTTTTATTTTTCCTATTTAAAAATTTTTAGGGATAATTTTTATTTTTTTTATAAAATAACAAAATATTTCATGAATAATGAAATAAGGTAATTTATGGTATTATATCATTACATGGATAATTGAGTTATGGATGATTTATGGATGGTGTAGGAACAACTATTTGGAAATAATAATCAGTAGTTTCTTTATTGATTCTAAGGAATCAATACTAGTTATATCCTTGATCCAAAATTAAAAACTAATGAACAAAATATTAAAAAATATCTCTCTCCTCTAATATATATTCCTCCCCTATCTACCTCTACTAGTAAAACTTATATATCCATGAAGTTTGTCAAATTTACTCCCAATACCTCTAATAACATATGCCTTGGGTTATGGTATTTTAGGTGTCACCATAAATACCACTTCAATGATTCTTAAAAAAGTTCTTGGGGAGAGGAATTTAAGAGGTAAAATCCACCTTCGTTTCATTAATTTTTTTCAGTTTCTTTTCCTTTTTATCCTTTCATTATCTCGTATCATTAAACATTAATGGTAAATCCAATATGATATATAGATTATAAATATATAATGATAAAGTGATATCCACTAAGAATTATTTTCTCTTTCCCATTTTTTTCTAAAAATGAAAACATACTATGTAAGATGTCGATTCACTACTTTTAGGGATGATGAATCTTTCATTTTCAAATACCACCTTCAAGTCTAGTTATAAAACCATTATTATTGATAAATAAGATTTTAATATGCGTTTTGTAACTTATTTATTATACTATAACAATTATATATATATAATATTAATTAATAAAACATAACTACAATGTGATGATAAAAAAACACCAAAATAATTCAAATAGTTATAATTAACATTTTATGAAATGAATCATTCTCATATCTAGAAAAATATTATAAAAAAGAAAATTAACTATTAAAGAATTTAATTATTAAAATATAATTTCAATTATGGAAAATTGTTTCCATTTCACATGATGTTTCATACATGTATACAAGTGAACTAGACATGAAAACCTCGGAATAAACACTTCTGAATGATGAATTTGAATTTTATAACCCATCAAAAAACCATAAATGAACATTATAAAATTATAGTTACTAAATTAAATTACTAAAATGTGTTGAATTAAATTAATAATGATTAAAATTTCATTATATAGGATGAAAAGTACATATAAAAAATGCTTCTAGACATAAGGTAAGGGATTCTACCCGAATCACCGTTTTTCCTTCCGGTTATGATTTTCTCTCTTTACACCAATGATTTTCTTATTTATTTTAATAATTATAATGGATTCTTTATTTATGTTAAAAACTCATGTATCATAACCGTTCATATTTTTTTGATGGTAAAATAAATCTTTTATAAGTTTCCCTTTTGAATTCCTCTCGATAAGAAAGCCCGATTGAAGGGTACTTCCATATTTCTCACACATTTTAATGTACACAATATAATACATTTTAAGATACTTAGATTTTATAAAATCACTATTTTTTTCACAAAACACTATCTTATCTATTTTTAGTATTTATATAAAAAATTTATCATATATTATATTTGAACAATCTTTTACATTTTTCCTTAAACGGCAAAGGTGTGGCCCATTTCCAATGATTCTTAAAAACATATTGTAAATGATTTCATTTCAGTTGGACATAATTTAGCTCTCAAAAGAGATTTAATTATCCATCACTTTTATTCTTTTATATATATGTATATAATCTTTTTTTATAAAAAATACAATGTAATTTTCCAGAAGAACTCTTCTTTCCAAAGTTCAGAAGAATATTTCTATCAAGAAATTCTAAATGATTTTATTAGTGTATTTTCATCTATTTTAACAACCTATGTTGAATCATATAATTAATTTAGATTTATATCTTATGCTAAAATCTACCAAATATTATTTAATGGTTTATTATTATTTTTTACTAGGGATGTACTATCTTGATATCATTCTCCAAATTAGTCTGGATAGTTTTTGATTATGTTTACTGATAGGTGAAATTATGTACATTTTATATTCATTTATCATTATAAATGTATATTTTTATTATGTTCCACCCCATTAATATAAGGAAATAATTGGTCTTAGTTTCTCACTGGTGGATCCCTCTATATCTGCCATATTAATCAGTTGATCCGATGATAAAAACAATACTATGTTTTTACCCATTTATATATAGTGTCATGGATGAAGGATTGGCCGTATGATCTACCCCATTATGAATAATATCATAAAGATACTAGTAATTGATAACAAATGAGATTATTAAACTAATAGAATGTCCATGGTCACATTTTATTATAATTTGATTAAACATATTGAATTATTTAATCATCTTTTATTCATGCCATATTATTCCCATTATTTTGTTTTAATTGAAATTGTTATTTGTTATTCACCATTCCTTATTGTTCATGTTTATGATAGCTTAAAATTTATTTCCTACCCTTACTGAGCATCTTATCCCAACTATTTCATAGGTTTTCTTTTTTCCCAAAGATGTGAATATGTATATTATGAATGATTTTCATTGAAAATATATGATTTTATGGGTGTTTCTAATAGAGGGACTCTGTAGTATTTAATTTAAAAATGTAATTGAAAACTTATGCATGTATCTTGTTTAACAAATCCACTAATCTATTTAGTCATCTAGTATGTTATCTCTTGTTCATAGTATAAATTTAATGATTTAAGGCACCAACTTCCAGATACTAGGGTCGGGGCCTTTATAGTTGGATTCAGAGCAAGTTTAGTTGAATCTTTGGAAAAAATATATACAAAACATAGATTAGGGAATATAAACCTAAGATATAATTTGAGGAGAAGCATAAAATAACATCCTAAAATTTTTTTATGGTAGAGATTATGTGGGTCTTCATAAATACACATCCCTTTGTCTATACTACAAGTAGATGTGGTTTTGGTACAGATATGCCTAGAGGTAACAACTCCGAAAAGGCATTCCAGGCATGGCTCGACATTACCAGGTACATCATAATGGGATTTACTATGAACTGAGTTTGATAATAATGGAGATATATTTAGGATAGTTAACATTATCTTTAAACACCATTTGAAAGGATTTAAAATTAACAATTTCCCCAAATAAATCATGTTTATGATTATAAGATTAGCTATTCATACATTTTTTAATCTATCAAAATTGTTACTTATATGAAGTTAAACATTATGATTGATAATATAATGTAGTGTCTTCCATTTTTTAGAAATGGATCCTTGAGTAAGGAATGGAAAATATACCAATGCATGTATTCCACGTATGGATTTAACTTCTATGTAACATAATGATGTTGTAAAAGAGTGGAAAATTGACATGAGAAATAGCTAGATATATTAGGATAGCTAAATCTATTTTTGAATAACAACTTTTCCCATATGGACCATCTGTATCCACAATGTGGAGGAAGAATTTTGTACTGTTTCCTGAGACAACAACCTCCATCATTCAATGGGACTAAAAACCTTTTTTTATAGAAGTGGATAAGTTCCATAGATAAGATACTTCTTTCATTGGGAGTTAACTAATGGAAGAAGGTTATTATGAAATTTTAACATCTATTGGGGCATACAGATCAATGGTGTTCATTAATTCAAAACATAAAAGAGGGGGAATAATTTTCAAATATTGAATTCATGAATATTAGGAAAATTTTATTAGAAAAATATTTTCCTCACAAATAGGGAGAAGATGTGTCTTCGATGCTTCGTTCAAAATTATGAGGAGTATTTTTTTTGTTATGAAGGATAAGTAGGTTTCATACGTTTTCCTTGTCGATACAAGTTTTATTCTAGGTTGCTCATGTTTACTCCATATTTGTACTGTCATAATGTGTTCCACCGGAGGTTTGGACTTAGTTTGAATCATTCTTTCTTGAAGGGTTTTACTTGTTGGAATGGATATCCAAGGAATACTACTATATAAGACTCATATAAATCATGATGTTATGTGAAATAGCCCAAAAATGGATTGTTATCAGAAAAAATACCATAATGTAGTGGAACAGAAGAAGAGTGTGAATTACCTTTTACATTAGCCAATTGCCTTAGTATGGTATGCATATTCTAATGTTTATTATGTACCTATTATTCTAGGGATGAATGAATTACCTCCTGAACTCCTTGGGCTACTGAAATTTCACATCTACCAAATTATTTTTCATTTTGAGCCATGTTGGATACTATGTCATGAGTGGCAGGCGGTGTTTTATCAGTTATGTCTCCACTAGTTGCAAAATCGGATGTAACGTCCCAGATCTAGATTCTACTCAATTGGTGCATCATACCTTGTTGACCACATGGCCTAAAGTGCATTCCCCCCAACACCAATGGTTTCCGACAAGTCGCAAGGCCCTAGGGTGTGATATTGGGGAAACTATGCCCTCATTGTTAGAGTGTAACAAAGTGGAATAAATAATAATAAAATATAGGAAGCAGTAAAAAATACAGCTAAAATAAATAGTGGAAGACTAATAAGATAAATAACCATGCATTGTTCCATACCAAAGATGGTGTAACATGTTATATGTTTTAAGAAAGCACCCAAAAAATTACACTTGAGTAATAAACAAAATATGCCTCAAAAGCATGAATGAAATGAAAAAGAGACTATGAAGCATCATAATCCTTGTCATGGTCACATGCTCTCATACTTCTATGTATCACATCAAGTACCTGTAGTAGGGTGATTTCCCTTATCAACCCTGGCTATCATATAATAATCTTGGGCCCAACTGCAGGACCAGAACAAGGTGTGAGACTAAATCCTATTAAGGACCCACCAAAGGTTTGTGAAAATCTATCAGGGGATATATATATAATAGTAAGTGTAAAATAGTTTAAGCAGTAAATATTAGATACTCAAAAGTAAGAAGAACAGTTGTCATAGAAGACAATGTAAATGGTTATAAGTGAAGATAGAATCCAGGCTTGTGCTTTGTATTGGTATATGTGCCATAAGTCATCTATTTCATGATTCATGTTCTATGGATTTTATAAAATCTCGAGGTCTTCCCTAGGCCTGAAAACACCCCGTATAACAATATCCATTAACTCATGACATAATAATAGTTTAATAATTTTCCAATAGATCTCGTCCTAGGTATCCCTCAATGGATCCTAGGTTTTCTCGACATTTTAAATAAGACACAATGAGCCCGAACACCATATTCATGGATATCTCAATGCATTTATATAATTATCCTCATGAGCCCATCCATTATCTTTTTACCGAGATATTGGTTCATAGAAGTTATATAAGGTTAAATTAGTCATATGATCCTAACCTTGTATTTTAACCAAGACTGCGGCTTGGCCATTTCAAATTTCTTATTTTTTTCATTAAATTTAATTACACATTCCGTATTAAAAGAAACACAAGTGAATTAAACCATCATATGGATTTAACAAACTCAACTCCCATGGGATTAGTTTAATTTTTTAACCAACACAAGTAAATTAAATTCTTATATGGTTATGAAAGGGATAACTCACATGGGAAAAAATATAACATTCTGATTAAGAAATTTAAACATTTAAAATTCCTAACATTACAAGTATCTAATGTGGGAAATTCATATAATCAGAAATATGTTCTTAAGAACCATTTAATGGAAATTTAAGTCAAGCCTCAAATACATTTTCATCCAAATGACCTTTTGAGGTAAACACACCCATGGGTGGCTCTAAATCAAGGTTCAAAACGCTAAACATTGTTTCAAATCATCTAATAAATTATCGAATCATCAAGAAGATATAATAGGGTTCCATATTCAATCATTTGATACCCTAAAAGTGGTTTCATGGCACTCCATCATATATAATCAACTCAACAATCAATGAAAAAAACAAGACCAGCCACATTGTACTATTACGACTCTCCCCATCCACCTTTGAGCTTTTATTAGACATAGAATGGAGTAGATCAACAAAATGGGTATAAACACTTGACCATAAATAACTAAATCATGAAAAAAAATCACAAATAATTTTTTTGGAGGAATTGTGATCTCATCTAAGGGAATGAAATAGATTATACAGTGTTTGAATCGGGCATTGAATGATGAAATCGGAGGCAAAATCCTAGTCCAAATTTCTTGGGTGCCCTACTGGTCAAAGGGGATTTGTTTTTGTCCCTAAATAAAATTGGCATCATTCCCAACTTAATAATTAAAAACATTACACAGTGTTTTCATGAGACTACATGCTAGTTCTATACAATTTGTGGTTAGACCATTACACAGTTGTGTATTGATATTATATGGCATTTAGTCACCCATACAATGTGTGTACATAAATGTGCATGGTGTATAGTCCCTATTAACACCATGTAATAAGCTTGTATCCATCCCTTAACTTATTTCTCCCATTTTATTATGAATAATATAAAAATAATTGTTCCATACCTTAACAGAATAACTGGGTTCTTACAAACTACCCCTTGATGCGATTTGTTCCGGAATTTCCATTCCAAGGGTGTTGGAGGAACACCAAAGAACAACTCTGGCCATAGTGATCGAAAGTCAGCCTCCCTCTCCCAAGTCTCATCCTAAACTCAACTATACTGCCATAGAACCCATTTCAGAGGAACAAATCATCAATGGATAACGTTCGTTCTATGATCCACAATACGAAAGGAAAGCTCCTAAAAGGATGCATCTTCCTGCTACTCCACTTCCTCGGGCTGAAAGGTGTGAGATGGGTCCGAAAAGTAACGTCACAACTAAGAAACATAGAACATATCATGAATAGTACTGTACCTAGGAGGTAACATCAATCGATAGAAAATTGGCATGACCCTCTCCAGAATATCAAATGGACTGATGTATGTTAGTGAAATCATACTATGACTCCTGGTCTTCTTATGTCCCAACCTCTGTGAGATACATTAGAAAACTAGATCCCCTACCTTCAAACATTAATGGTAATCTATGGCGATCGGTGTTTGATTTCTGAAAAAAACAGTCCAATATCCGTCCATTTTTGAATCAACTGAACCTACTCAGTGGTCTTCTGGACATGATGAGGTCCCAGCATAGCAGACTCACCTATCTCAAGGCAACATAGGGGTAATTGGCATGGTCTAACGTACAATTATAAGGCCCCATCCTTAAACCTTACTTAATCTTGAGTTATTACAAGATTACACATTGAGGATCTTTTCAAGTTTAGAGTTTTAGAGAATTAGATCATGAAACTTGCGTTACATTCCATATTTAGACAAAGTGGTTACATGAAAGACAATATCCATTCTTCCCATCAACGGAAACATGTTTAAAATAAAACATGGATTCTTTCTTGACACATCCTTGACACTGTCATCACATCATGTACCCTTCCCTTGACCTGTGAAAAACTTTTCAAAAACTTGGGATGAGCATAAAAATCTCAGTAAGGGATATAAAAATATGGAAAGGAATCATGAGTACATGTATACATAAGAATGAAATCATACTTTACCTATAAAACATAGGAACTTTAACATACCTCATAAAATCATAGAAATCATATGACATACAGGTAACTTGAGGCATTCATAACATTTTTACGTAGGGAGTAACCCTCTTGGTTACGTTTGGAATACCCATCACAGTATATTCCCTAAATCTCTTCGGAGAAACCTTAACGTTTCACTCCTTCACGTTACCCAATGCATTAGAGAGCTATATCGGGCTCACCCGCCCTTAGTTTATCACAGAACCACCTGTTTTCATAACAATTCCCAAGAACCATAACATAAACGTATCACATAAAACATTCATAAAGGAAACATAACATTTCCACATGTCAATCACAATATAACATTTTAGTATGTTGAAATAACGAATCCGTTCAAAAAAAACCATTTCCAAAACCATTTAAAACATTTAATAAGGAGATTTTTGAATCAAAGTGTCCCATACCACCTTGAAGATTTTAAAATTTTAAACCATTAATATTCATATAAATAAATCCTTAAAATCATTTTGAAAACATGGATATTAATAAGAACAAATCATTAAAACATTTAAAGTGATATTTTGGTTAAAGGGTTTTTACCAAAATTAGAGACACTTGAATACAATAATTGAGGAATAACATTTAATAAGAACTTTATAATATCATGAGAATGAATTAATTCATGATATAATATTCCAAAGGACAGTATATACACCATATAAGAGTGAATTGGTGCATAACAACAATGAAGTCTCAATAGAGATGTAAAATGTGATGAAATCCCTTATAAAGAAGGTATCCTTAAATTAAGGAAAAATCAATCTCAAAAATATGTGTGAAAAATATAAATACACCCAATATAAGTGGATATTAAGTTTAAAACAATAAAAGTTCATTCACACATATTCAATGGATGACATATTCAATGACTACATGTTGAACCCAAAGAAATCGAAATTGGGTTAAAAAGTTCCCTTGACAGCCTAACGGCATCATATCAAAATGAGTTGATGAGAGATAAAAAGTGTATCTCATCACTTGGACATAAAATTTACATCAATAAGGATATATGAGAACATATCCCAACATAACAATATGTATATTAAAAGACCCAACAAAATAAGTCTTTTAAAAAAGAGGAGGGTGAAAGGTTCCCTTACCGACTTGGGTATCTTTCAAAACATACACCCCATGAAAGAAGGACAATAGATCATTGATTTAAATACTCATAAACGAAAGTATATTACACAAAGAGTAGAATAATGGGAAGTACTTACACCACTCAATGGAATTTGTGGAAAATGTAGCATAAATCTCACGGGAATAAAAGTGAGATGAAAAATCCCTTACGAAAACTCGGTAGCCTAAAAGCGCCAGATAAAACTTCCGAATATGGATTGATGAGATCAAATAGGGTATCTCATCACATTAAATAAAATTTAAAGCAATATGAATATAAAATAACATCCCCCAACATTACAAAGAGGAGCTTAAAATAAGTGACATAAAGGAGAGTACTTAAAAAGAAAGAGAGAGGTTAGATCTCTTACGAAAATTCGGTAGCCTAACGGCGCCACTCAAAACATCCAAAATGGATTGATGAGAAAGAATAGGGTCTCTAATAACATGAACATAAAAATTACAGTAAGAGTAATATAAAAGAACATCCCAATAACAAGAAATATGAGCTTAGAAGGAATGACATAAAAGAGTGTACTTAAAAAGAGAGGAGTTGGATCCCTTACCTCGTATCCAACTTGACCTGACCGTTATTTAACATCCTGAATAATAAACATGAGTTAATCTATACTTTCTTAAAAACCTTTTTCAATTTCATTATTCCATTTATACCATGTTATGAACATCATGTAATCATTTAAGTTAATAATGTTCATTTTGTCGGTATTTGGTTCTTAAGTCAAAAATAGACTTCTTACACTTACATGTTGTTAATTTGGTCAAAGGTTCATTATATCCAGAATGAAATTCCTGATTTGGATATCATATATATCATATATATCTAGAATAGACATGTATTTATAATATCACATAATCATTTAGTGGAAATAAATGAAATGCACCGTTCATGGAGACGGTAGGTCGTACGTACACATGAACGCTACTTTCATTTCTATGTCGTATTAATGAATTAAAACTATATGAGATGTATGTATATTTTAATTCCAGAATTATATTAATCATTTAGATGTATCATACATCATATATATCCATTAGATATATGTACTTATAATAGTACATGATATTTGGAGATAAGAAATGAAATGTACCGTTCATGGAGACGGTAAGCCGTACGTACGCATGAACGCTACTTCCATTTCTATTTCATATTTAATGGAATTAAAACATAATGATACATAATATTATATTAATTCCAGTATGGTATCATATATAATATCATTAAATATTCCCTTTATACATACCACATATGGTAATAACGAATCAAATCACTTTGAGGGGGCGGTAGTCCGCACTTCCTTAAATGAAGATATCACGTATACCCATAATGGAAACCATAAAGGTATGCCCAAAATGTAAAATACAGAATTTTAAGGAAAACATAAACATATTATATATCATATATAAAAATAGTGACATCATAATGGCCACATTTTAAGGTGTTAAATGAGTATTGAACAATCATCGTTTCAGGAGGAAGAATTTCACCATCCACGGAAACCGTATGTTCTTTAACCATTTGATGTAGTTGTGTGAGAGTGTAGCTCGAATAAATCTTATAACAACATCCTAGTATATTTAAGATACTGGTTTTTTTACAGAAGATGTAAATAAAAAAAGTTTAGGGGGTTGGAGAAGCAAAATAAAAAAAATGAACATGAGAGAATGAATTACCTTTAAAAGTGTAACTTCTTTTGATTTGAGCCTAAAGGATTCCTTTGAAAGGATTATGCCTAAAGGGAATCCTCTAGGATGAGGAGAGGGATGTGGAGAGAGTAAATGGGCAGGGGTTTCCCGAGAAAAAGGCTTTGGGAGTGTGGGTAATGAGGTAGAGGTGGGGGCCTTTTATAAGAGGAGAGGAGGGTCACTTTTGGGAAGTAAAGAAATATTACTTTATTTAAAAATGTGTTCCGGTTTTATAAGGTCCCACATTGATATAATTCGTGGATAAGGTGTTAAGGGTTCGAAATCCACCCATCCAATAAGTTTTCGACATGTGTATTTCATAGATTTTACATTATCTTTCCATTTTATTTAAATCATTAAATAATGAGGTCATCGCTGCATCATCATGATGTCATAAATAATTTAATTTATTTAGTATCTAAAAATTATAAAAAAACTACTATGATATAAGAAATCTTTTTATCTTTCCAATGACTATTTATAATCAAAAATATGATCTTTATAACCCCATGTAAATTTTTTTTTTTAAAATATTATGTTTCTGTCATTTTTACTTTTACATTAAATAAAATGTTATTTATGTCATTTCCCAACCAAAGTGGCTCCATGGGGTCCCCAAGTTGACCCATGGATTTTATTGGTCGGCCATGACACATCCAATGAGGGTAGGACATGTGTCAAGCTCCTCTCATATTATTAAAACATTATTTTTACCTTAAACTACATTAATTACCACTAATCGCGATTAAAAACTTAATAAGTTACTATTCACCAAAAAATTATTTTAATCTCATTGAACCACATTTTACTTCTTAATGAAAACCATATATGTCGTAATTTTGAAAATCAAAACACAATAGTGGAAAAATTTCATTTAAACGGAAAAATCAGTTTTTATAAGTACCACTTAGTGGTTTCACTATTCATCAAAATCCCAAAAATTCACCATAAGCTATATTTGATATTCTGAATTCAAAAAAGAAGTCTATTTTACAAAATTCAAAACATATAAGTCAGATTAATTAATTTAATAATTAATTCCCGCTGTCAAAGCAAATAGAGTGTTTTTATGAAACAATAGGTATCAAAAGATTGACACTAGTTTAAGTCTGATATCAAAGTGAAATTAATTCCAACGACCACTATTGGATTTAATGGTAAAAATATATTCTAATTTAACTTTAAAACCAATTAAAAAGGTAATCTAATCATATAAATAAATTATATTAAAAAGAGGGTTTGAATTAAAATACAACATTTTACACTATTCATTGAAAAAATGAACTTTATCGGGAAGATACCAAAAATTTACACAAAGTAAATTTTGATGTCCCAATTATAAAGAAGAGTTTTATTTGGTCCAAAATAATGTATAAGAGTGATCAAAACTATATTTAATGACATTTCTCCATCAAAAGGTGATAAGTGAACCTTTAGTGAAAATTAGGGTATAAAAGCCTAAAATTGAATTCTTTCCGTATTTTAAGCCATTATCTTTTATTGGATAAATGTAAAAACATTTAAAAACATATATAACCCTATTTTATTTATTTCTATCAATTACCGCCAATACAACGGCTACATGTTTACTACCACTTAAAATAATATTATTTTATTATTAGAGTGCAACGTAAGATTCCCAAGAAACTTGTTGTTGCGTGTTGGGTACACCATCGAGCATAGCGTCCCCTTTAAAGAAATATTAATATTTTATTCTCAAATTTGGATAAATAAGAAAATTTCATATTCTTTATTTACCTGGGGTGTTACATCCTTCCCCCCTTTTGGGAATTGTGTCCTCGCAATATTTAAAATTGTGCTTGGAAACATCCTTGAAAGTCCCACATCGGAACAGAAGTCGGTAAAACAAACACTTTAAAATAAAGACAGATAAGTACAAAGGTCACCCGAGTTAACCCACACTAGGATTCCAAGTATGAAAATATGGATATGGAGGAAAAAACAGAGGGTCATGTTCAGATGGAGAGTGATAGAAAACATGTTTAGGAGAAAGTTAACCACGAGAAAATCACAAACTTCTGATGGGTTAAACGGTATTCGATTCCCCAGTAGGAAAAGTTAATAGACAACATTTTTGTTTTAAGTTACTTTTTATTGAGGAATTTATTCATAAGGAAACATAATCACTTATCATATTGACTTTAAACTTTTATTAGATTCCTTACACAAACTCATATTTTCTCCAAAAGACGAGTATTTAGGAAGACTTGTTCACATTAAGAGTATTATTATCAACTTCTAGAGAATCACCTAATCCACAAAATAGAACTATATAATTCCCATGTCTTTAGACTTTAACCAAAACCAAAACCAAAAAGGCTAGTACAAGATCAGATAATCCAGAAAAGGATAACCCTTTATAAAAAGAAAATCTATTCTAAATCTCCAAAATTTGTCCAACAAAACCCAAAGTTCAACGAGGACCATCCGATAAACAATTTGTCCATAAAATTATTCAAAGTAATCCAATATAAGATTGAAACCCAAATATTTGAAGGATTTAGTCACATAGTCTTCCATGTTAAATCGTAACATTTATCTCCAAACAACATCAGTTGCTCCTAAAGTCTCGTATTAAAAAGTAATTAACCTAATCACATATCCTCCATGATTGGTTAATCATTTTCATAAATAACCCAAAATCAACTTACACTTAATTCATAAAATCATATAACTAGAATGAATCAGTCAAACTAACCAGGGACTTCACGTAGTCCAGTGGTAGGCTATAAATACCAGTCGCACATTGGTTGTGGGTTCGATTCCCGCAGCTTTGTCTGACGCGACGGGATGTCACACGGTCTGCGTGTTGTCCTTTTTCCAAAACTATATAATTCTTAAAAATTTCCACAAAATGAGATAAAATCTTCAAGAATAATCATAACATATTTTAACGTCAATTTTATCTCATTCCTTTCATTTTCCATCATATCATAGAGTAACCCATAATTACCTAAAAATTAAGTATCATATAAACCCTAATGGTTACCTTAATAATTATTACCTGAATTTCCCCATCGAGTTGGCCATCTCGTACATGATGCATTAGAGAAATCACCAAGGTTGAAGTGGTTGATCATGACTCCTTGATAGTTATTTTAGAACAACCACGAGTTTCCTCATTGAATCCCCCATTTTATCTAGTATCTTAATCATAGAACCACCACAGTTTCCTTCAAACATGTTGTCTCTTTGGTGCCTTCTAGATCCATCCATTCACTAAAAAAAGAAAGGTCAGTGTGAGTATATCAACATAACCATCATGTACTAATGAGGAAGATAAACAATAAGATATACTTACTCATTCACATTATCTAAAACTAGTACTCTTTCTGAAATCCTAACCATTATGGTACTGTCACTTATGCTTAGAGAATATCCTAACCTCTAAAGTTATCTAAACCGACCTCTGATACCAACTATAAGGCCCCAGCCTTAAACCTTACTTAATCTTGAGTTATTAAAAGATTACACATTGAGGATCTTTTCAGGTTTAGAGTTTTAGAGAATTAGATCATGAAACTTGCATTACATTCCATATTTATACAAAGTGGTTACATGAAAGACAGTATTCATTCGTCCCATCAACGGAAAAATATTTAAAATAAAACATGGATTCTTTCTAGACACATCCATGACACTGTCATCACATCATGTACCCTTCCCTTGACCTGTGAAAAACATTTCAAAAACATGGGATGAGCATAAAAAGCTTAGTAAGGGATATAAAATTATGGAAAGGAATCATGAGTACATGTATAGATAAGAATTAAATCATACTTTACCCATAAAACATAGGCACTTTAACATACCTCATAAAATCATAGAAATCATATGACATAAAGGTAACTTGGGGCATTCATAACATTCTTACGTAGGGAGTAACCATCTTGGTTACATTTGGAATACCCATCATAGTATATTCCCTAAATCTCTTCAGAGAAACCTTAAAGTTTCACTCCTTCGCGTTACCCAATGCATTGGAGAGCTATATCGGGCTCACCCGCCCTTAGTTTATCACGGAACCACCCATTTTCATAACAATGCCCAAGAACCATAACATAAACGTATCACATAAAACATTCATAAAGGAAACATAACATTTCCACATGTCAATCCCAATATAACATTTTAGTATATTGAAATAATGAATCCGTTCAAAAAGAAACCATTTCCAAAACCATTTAAAACATTTAATAAGGAGATTTTTGAATCAAAGTGTCCCATAACACCTTTATGATTTTAAAATTTTAAACCATTAATATCCATATAAATAAATCCTTAAAACCATTTTGAAAACATGGATATTAATAAGAACAAGTCATTAAAACAATAAAAGTGATATTTTGGTTAAAGGGTTTTTACCAAAATTAGAGACACTTGAATACAATAATTGAGGAATAACATTTAATCAGAAATTTATAATATCATGAGAATAAATGGATTCATAATATAATATTCCAAAGGACAGTATATACACCATATAAGAGTGAATTGGTGCATGACAACAATGAAGTCTCAATAGAGATGTAAAATGTGATGAAATCCCTTATAAAGAAGGTATCCTTACATTAAAGACAAATCAATATCAAAAATATGTGTGAAAAATATAAATACACCCAATATAAGTGGATATTATGTGTAAAAAATGATAGGTCATTCACACATATTCAATGGATGACATATTCAATGACTACTTGTTGAACCCAAAGAAATCGAAATTGGGTTAAAAAGTTCCCTTGACAGCCTAACGGCATCACATCAAAATGAGTTGATGAGAGATAAAAAGTGTATCTCATCACTTGGACATAAAATTTACATCAATAAGGATATATGAGAACATATCCCAACATAACAATATGTATATTAAAAGACCCAACAAAAGAAGTCTTTTAAAAAAGAGGAGGGTGAAAGGTTCCCTTACCGACTTGGGTATCTTTCAAAACATACACCCCATGAAAGAAGGACAATAGATCATTGATTTAAATACTCATAAACGAAAGTATATTACACAAAGAGTAGAATAATGGGAAGTACATACACCACTCAATGGAATTTGTGGCAAATGTATCATAAATCTCACGGGAATAAAAGTGAGATGAAAAATCCCTTACGAAAACTCGGTAGCCTAACATCGCCACATAAAACTTCCGAATATGGATTGATGAGATCAAATAGGGTATCTCATCACATTACAATAAAATTTAAAGCAGGATGAATATAAAATAACATCCCCCAACATTACAAAGAGGAGCTTAAAATAAGTGACATAAAGGAGAGTACTTAAAAAGAAAGAGAGAGGTTAGATCTCTTACGAAAATTCGGCAGCCTAACGGTGCCACTCAAAACATCCAAAATGGATTTATGAGAGAGAATAGGGTCTCTCATAACATGAACATAAAAATTACAGTAAGAGTAATATAAAAGAACATCCCAATAACAAGAAAGATGAGCTTAGAAGGAATGACATAACAGAGTGTACTTAAAAAGAGAGGAGATGGATCCCTTACCTCGTATCCAACTTGACCTGACCGTTATTTAACATCCTGAATAATAAACATGAGTTAATCTATACTTTCTTAAGAAACTTTTTCAATTTCATTATTCCTTTTATACCATGTTATGAACATCATGTAATCATTTAAGTTAATAATGTTCATTTTGTCGGTATTTGGTTCTTAAGTCAAAAATAGACTTCTTACACTTACATGTTGTTAATTTGGTCAAAGGTTCGTTATATCCAGAATGAAATTCCTGATTTGGATATCATATATATCATATATATCTAGCATATACATGTATTTATAATATCACATAATCATTTAGTGGAAATAAATGAAATGCACCGTTCATGGAGAGGGTAGGTCGTACGTACGCATGAACGCTACTTTCATTTCTATGTCGTATTAATGAATTAAAACTATATGAGAGGTATGTATATTTTAATTCCAGAATTATATTAATCATTTATATGTATCATACATCATATATATCCATTATATATATGTACTTATAATAGTACATGATATTTGGAGATAAGAAATGAAATGTACCGTTCATGGAGACGGTAAGCCGTACGTACGCATGAACGCTACTTCCATTTCTATTTCATATTTAATGGAATTAAAACATAATGATACATAATATTATTTTAATTCCAGTATGGTATCATATATAATATCATTAAATATTCCCTTTATACATACCACATATGGTAATAACGAATCAAATCACTTTGAGGGGGCGGTAGTCCGCACTTCCTTAAATGAAGATATCACGTATACCCATAATGGAAACCATAAAGGTATGCCCAAAATGTAAAATACAGAAGTTTAAGGAAAACATAAACATATTATATATCATATATAAAAATAGTGACATCATAATGGCCACCTTTTAAGGTGTTAAATGAGTATTGAACAATCATCGTTTCGGGAGGAAGAATTTCTCCATCCACGGAAACCGTATGTTCTTTAACCATTTGATGTAGTTGTGTGAGAGTGTAGCTCGAATAAATCTTATAACAACATCCTAGTATATTTAAGATACTTGTTTTTTCACAGAAGATGTAAATAAAAAGTGTTTAGGGGGTTGGAGAAGCAAAATAAAACAAATGAACATGAGAGAATGAATTACCTTTAAAAGTGTAACTCCTTTTTATTTGAGCCTAAAGGCTTCCTTTGAAAGGATTATGCCCAAAGGGAATCCTCTAGGATGAGTAGAGGGATGTGGAGAGAGTAAATTGGCAAGGTTTGGCCGAGAAAAAGGCTTTGGGAGTGTGGGTAATGAGGTAGAGGTGGGGGCCTTTTATAAGAGGAGAGGAGGGTCACTTTTGGGAAGTAAAGCAATATTACTTTATTTGAAAATGTGTTTCGGTTTTATAAGGTCCCAAATTGATATAATTCGTGGATAAGGTGATAAGGGTTCTAAATACACCCATCCAATAAGTTTTGGACACGTGTAGTTCATATATTTTACATTATCTTTCCATTTTATTTAAATCGTTAAATAATGAAGTCATCGCTGCATCATCATGATGTCATAAATAATTTAATTTATTTAGTGTCTAAAAATTATAAAAAAAATACTATTATGTAGGAAATCTTTTTAAATTTCCAATGAATATTTATAATCAAAAATATTATCTTTATAACCCGATGTAAAAATTGTTTTTGTAAAACATATTATGTTTGTGTCATTTTTACTTTTACATTAAATAAAAAGTTATTTATGTCATTTCCCAACCAAAGTGGATCCATGGGGTCCCCAAGTTGACCCATGGCTTGTCTTGGTCGGACATGACACATAAAATGAGATTAGTACATGTTTCAAGCTTATATCATATTATTAAAACATTATTTTTACCTTAAACTACACTAATTACCACTAATCGCGATTAAAAACTTAATAAGTTACTATTCACCAAAAAAATTATTTTAATCTCATTGAACCACATTTTACTTCTTAATGACAACCATGTATGTCAGATTTTTGAAAATCAAAACACAATGGTGGAAAATGTAATTTAAACGGAAAAATCAGTTTTTATAAGTACCACTTAGTGGTTTCACTATTCATCAAAAATTAAAGTTTTTCAGAAAAATCCCAAAAATTCACCATAAGATATATTTGATATTCCCAATTAAAAAATGAAGTATATTTTACAAAATTAAAAAAATATAAGTCAGATTAATTAATTTAATAATTAATTCCTGCTGTCAAAGAAAATAGCGTGTTTTTATGAAAAAATAGGTATCAAAAGATTGACACTAGTTTAAGTCTGATTTCAAAGTGAAATTAATTCCAACGACCACTATTAGATTTAATGGTAAAAATATATTCTAATTTAACTTTAAAAAAAATTAAAAAGATAATCTAATCATATAAATAAATTAGATTAAAAAGAGGTTTTGAATTAAAATACAACATTTTAAACTATTCATTGAAAAAAATGAACTTTATCTGAAAGATACAAAAAAATTACACAAAGTAAATTTTGATGTCCCAATTATAAAGAAGAGTTTTATTTGGTCCAAAATAATATATAAGAGTGATCAAAACTATATTTAATGACAGTTCGTCATCAAAAGGTGATAAGTGAACCTTTAGTAAAAAATTAGGGTATAAAAGCCTAAAATTGAATTCTTTCCGTATTTTAAGACATTATCTTTTATTGGATAAATGATAAAACCTTTAAAAACATATACAATCATATTTTATTTATTTATATCAATTCTCGTCAATACAACGGCTACATGTTAACTACAATTTAAAATAATATTATTTTATTATTAGAGTGCAACGTAAGATTCCCAAAAAAACTCGTTGTTGCGTGTTGGGTACACCATCGAGCATAGCGTCCCCTTTAAAGTCATATTAATATTTTATTCACAGATTTGGATAAATAAGAAAATGTCATATTCTTTATTTACCTGGGGTGTTACAACAATGCCTTATAAGGAATCACAAGAAAAGTAGCCTAAAAACTATTATTAAAGGGAATATCAAAAAATGGTATGTGTCACATCCAATAACCCCTAAAATTTAAGACAAAATCCCAAAGCATGTACTCCAGCACCTGAATCATGCACTCTGACTAGCTATCCATCTAGTTGTGGTCAGTTGTGCTCAAAAGCACTTTTGTACCCATCTCCCTCTATATCGTTATCCAAAAACGATAAGTAAACTGATCATACCTATCTATAATGGTAGAATATGGGACCCTATTCATTTTTAATACAAAATAGATGTACAACAATAAAAGCTCATAAATAATGAATGATTATTTCATTGTAAGGAAAAGTGAAACCTTCATGATCCTGTCAACAAAAACCAACATGAAATAGTTACCATAACACCTCCAATGTTGGAAAGCACTGCTGAGAATTCGCCCTAATAATTCTAGCAATGCTTCTATCATAATTTTCCATTAACTTGGAAAACATGAACATTACAAGGTTCATAACAGTGGCCTCACAACAAAGAACAATCGAACCCTGATCGACCTCAAAAAAAGTGTCTATGCAATATTTCCTCAAAATAAATTCTTGATTTTTTACCAGACCCACCATAAACTGGTGGAGTGTTTAAATGGGTCCAATGGAACCAAACATGAAAAATTATAAGGATAACGAATCAAACCATCACAGGATGACTTTTCTTAGAAACTCCAAGCATAGATGGCTAACATATTAAAATAGAACACAACACCTTCTCCCTAGGACCTATGTACCCACAACGATCCCCTTCACTAAAGCTCATACCTACCTCTTGCTGATGCTACATTTTCAAGTCATCCCTTGATCAATTAAAAGGTCATCACACAACATGATTAAAAGTGTAATTCTAGATCCATCCCACTTGATTCATTACCCCTTTTAAAAGTATCACATATGATCACGACTATAAGTCTATGATTACCTTAGATTCATCAACTTTCAATCTAGGGAACCCACCATGGTTGTAACACCCCGAGATTTTATGAAAAATATTCTTTTTAATTTCATTAATGTGTTGTGTTGTACGCTACACCAAAAGGAGCTTGTACAACATGCATCCTTGACATTCCTTGCATTACACGCAATCGCGACCTTCCACAATAGCGTGTGTTGTACGCAATACCGAGTTTCACTAAACAACGATATGCTATTAATATATTATTAAAACTAGCCGTTGTGAATAGTAATAACCACTTTTTGAAATTTTGTAAATTTTATTTTTCAAAATGGACTTCATTTTTGGATTCGGAGTATCGAATTTAGCCTAAGGTGAAATTTTGGTACTTTTCGGATAACTTTCATATTATGTTGAATAGTGAAAATTACTAAATTTTAATTAAAAACAACTTTTTTAATCGAAATAATTAATAGTGATAAATTATTAATTTGAGTGTTTTTAAATTCTATTTAGAATATATTTTTACAATTTAATACAATGTTGGTCATTGGATGTAATTTCACATTTAAAACAGTTATAAACAAGTGTCAATCTTTTGATAGTTGTTATCTCTTAAAAACACGCTATTTGTTTTGACGACGGAATTAATTTGTAAATTAGGTAATTTAACTGATATGTTTTGAATCTGGTAAAATAGACATCATTTTTGACTTCATAATATCAAATATAGCTTAGTCCTAATTTTTGGTATTTTTCTGAAAACTTTCAATTTTTGATGAATAGTGAAACCACTAAGTGGTAGTTAAAAAAAACTGAATTTTTCATAAAACATAATTTTACCGCTTCTATGAGTGGAATTTCGAAAATCAGAGAGACACGGTTGATTTCAGTAAGTAAAATGTGGTTCAATGAGATGAAGATAATTTTTTGGTGAATAGTAACTTTTTACTTTTTTTACCACCGTTAAAAGTAAATAGGGTAATTAAGAGAAAAAATGATATTATTATTACCCTAACACATGTACTAATTCTATTGGACAGGTGTAATTCGACCAAAAAAAACCTTAGGAATAACATATGACCATTTTGGCCCACTTTGATTAGATTAGGACATTTATTATTAATTTATTTAAAGAAGGGTTAAAATAGTTAAAATCAATGTTTAATAAGTAAATCATTTTTAACATAGGGTTATACATTAGATAAATTAGACTATAATTATTCATTAGAAAGATAAAACTATTTCGTACATAATGGTATTTTATTTTTAATTTTTAGACATTAAATAATTAAATTTATTTATGACACAACGATGATGCAATATTTATCTTATTAATGAAATATTGACATAATTGATGTTATAAATACCCAAATAAATATTATTTGAGACTTTTTATGAATTCCACAAATTTTATAGGTTAATATGACATGTTAGTATTGATTTAATTAACTTTTTTTTGAACTTATCATTCTGTTATGATTTTTACAAAAATCAATTACTAAATAGTGTCAAAATTGACATAAAATAGTTTTTAAAACAAATATTATATTATTAATTGTTATTTTATTCCTAAAAATCTAAAGTTCGGCCAAATGACTTAGATAAGATAATATATATTAATAATTAACAACTTGGGGTTCGTTTGTCTTGTTATAGTAAGTTCATTAACCTTATAGTGTAAGAACACAAGAAGACACGGTAAAAGTGAAATTATTTAACATAATGTTAAATCTAAATGATAAGGTTAAAATAGGAACCTAAACTTGTCTAAATTCTATTTTATGATAGGATTTCGACCCATCCCCACTTTATCTTCGAAATAAATCAATTTGGAGCTATTTAAAACCGAATTTGACTTTATAATAAAATAATAGTTTTAGTTATTCCAAAGGTACCCCTCTCCTCCCTTATAAAAGGAATCTTCCTCCCTCTCTTCCTCACACAACTTTGAGCCTTCAAGATTGTCCAACCTCTTCCAAATTCTCTTCTCCACTTCCATAGAAACATCCTAGAGGTTCTGGTCTTCCTCAATGACCAATTTTAGTGCCCTAAGAGGAGGTCTCAAAGAGGCGCTTCAAAGAAGAGGTAATTTCTGTTACCGATTCTTTCATCTTTATTTCTTCTTCCACTTATTCTTCTTAGGTTGTTTCATTATGAAGTAATAACATTAGTATCACTAATATACTGATATGTTATTATAAGTATGAAACAACCCTATTTCACCATCTATCCATCCTATGGAAAACGAAATCATCGCGCGTGCGTACGTACGGAATACCGTCTCCACGCTGTGGTGAAATCTATTTTCCACCACCACCTTACATGGATGGGTATAATGGTGTAAATAATAACTATATATTATTTTTTTAAAGTGATATTGATACTTAAATAGTATACATACACTTCAACACAATTCCACGACCATGGGAATGATATCATCGCTCGTGCGTACGTACGGACTACCGTCTCCACGACGCGATGAGATTCATTCTCCACATTAACCATTCATGAATGATTATAAAGTATATATAATGAATAATAATGAAATATATGACATGTTAAATCTACTAGATTTATGTATATATATATATATATGTATGTCATCTACTTACTTCCATTCAAGACAATAAGGAAAGGAAAACAGTGTCCATGCGTACGTACGGACTACCGTCTCCATGAACGGTGTGTTTCATTTCATTTTTATATCATATATATATATATATACTGAATATATATGATATATAAATCATTTTTTATATTCTGGAAGTAATAAAATCATGATATAAGTAATAATAATGTCAAGAACAACAAGTCCAAACACCTACGATAAATGAAACGATTTTACCCAAAACCCTTCTTTAACATGGAATTTACAAAAGAACGAGTAATATAAAGTCATAAGTGAACCATATATGATATCATAACAATAATTATGATTCTGGAATAAGTCAATAACATTATTTAAATCATTATACATGAGGTTCTTACACTTACGAAGCAAATCGGACCTAAGGTAAGGGAAATATCACAATCTCATTTTTATCCGAGATTGTTTATACTTTGGCATTTACTGGGGTGTAATTTATCATCCACATCCATGTTTCCTCAATATGTAATATTATTTCCATTCACCTAAAATTGTTTAAATCCTATTTTACCCTTCGGTGAGTTTTTAGTAAAACAAATGAAAGGATTCTTTTGTCGTTTTTCGTACGAGGTACTTTTTGACTTTTCCGACAAAAGTACGAGGAGAACGTTTTTTTAAACTTATACGGCATGAATGGATTTTTAAAACATTATTTCCATGAATCTTCATTTTCAAGTTTTCATGTTTATTTTTAATCAACTTCTTTTAGTTATAATTTTATGACATGTTAAGAAATGAAATGTTTTTTCGAAGTAGAAAGGATATTTTCCTCAAGAATGGAGTTCAAGTGTTTTATCAAAATTATTTTCCATCTAAGATAATAAAGGGTTCTATTTTTATCCCTATTATTACATTTATTTGATTATGTTGTGATGGAATTTTTTTTATGAATTCCTTTATCTTATATGAATTGTTTGATGATGTCACAATGTTTAAGATTCCCATTTTTATTACATGGGTTATGCTAGGATGTATGGTTTATGATTTTGTGGCACACATAAGAATGGTATCATTACGAGATGGGTGAGACCTATATCTCCCTCCAATGCATTGGGTAAAGATTTTATATCTCATGAGATAGACATGGCTGGAATGGTAGGTTATACCGGTTCAGTGAAACAGGACTGAAACGAGGGTGACCTGGTTCAGAAAAGGACTTTGTCCACTAAGATAGTCTTGGCAATGAGTCTTGACTAATGAGATATGATTCTCTATGATTATGTGTGTATGCCACAATGTTTCATGTTTTAAGTTATGATTATTGGGATTTCATTTCACTACTATGATTTATCCCATGTTATGAAATTATGCTCTCTTTTGCAGGTTAAGATTTCCAAAATGTTATGTTCTTATGAATATGATGTGATTGATATTTATTTTGTTTACCCTTACTGAGCATTTGAGCTCACCCTTTTATGTTTTCTTTTCCCCAGCATATAAAGAATGGTTTTAGGTAAGAAAAAAGGGAAGATCTTTATGGGAGATGTTGAAGATATTTCACCACGATTAGGAGATTATATTCTGAGTTTCCAAAGAAACTAAACTATTACGATCCCTGTGTGTGTGTTTGTTATGTACTAAGTATTCCACAAAAGTAATTTAATGTCCATTTACGTCAGGCTTCGGGTCTCTACAATGGTGGTCCATACTCCACGTTACAAGTGAGACTATGGTACAAGGCCAAAATTACACATAAGATCATTGACTGTACCCAAAGAGGCATTTTCATGGAGGACACATCAATGAAAGTGATAGGAATCCACAGTCCATTCAAGGCATTCCAACATGGGAACCCAGGATTAATTCCATATTATTTAAGCCTCATTTAAATTTATGCATCCATTTCACAACATAAAAATAAATCATGAACCATCCCAATGGCTTTCCACTATAGTGTGACGTATAGACGATTCTCTCTTAGTGAATATAGGAAAATGTCAAGATATGAGACATTATCATCCCTTAATAAAGAGCACGCTGAGCTTATTTAAAGTATCACAAAAAAATGATAGTCGAATCACTACTGGTCAATCTCCTAAAGGAAACACGGTCTCAGTTGTTGATGCATGATAATTTAACTAAACACAATGCATTTATCCAGAATAATTCTTGTGATAGGTCATGCTTAACCATCGAGGTCCATTCATGATCATAAGTGACTCACAAGTACTACCCACATTTCCAAAATGTATTAGGACTCACAAGAACAATGGAATTTAAGTTTAGATGGCCATCTCTGAATGGTCCTTGATTGCGATCCCTCGACTTAGAAGGACCCATTTAAATAGATCCAATGTAATGCTCCCCACATAAAAGTGGATTATGTTTCAAGAATATGGAACAAATACTCTCAAAAGAATAAGATCAGATCCAACTTAAATTCATGAGTGTTATTCTTCCAACCACGATCACCATGACAAATCACTTGTAAGGGAGTATGAAAAAATTAAACAGACCGGTATTTCAAAACAACCATTTTGTAGAAATACCTCTTGATATGTTGGATTAAATTGGTTACAAAATTCCCAAGTCACTCTACTGTGGAGATAACTGAGAATAGACACAACATCTCAAAGCATAAAAATTTAACCAAACTCACTAGATCACTTTTTGAATTTAACACTCGATGAGTACATTTATGTCAACATATACTATCCAAAGTTTACAAGAGAAAAAACATGATTTCCTACCCATGTATCCTAGTATGAGATGGCTCATGAAGGAACTAGAACAAAATAACATCATCAAAACAACCATTTACACTGATAAAAACATATCAAGTCACCCATTGTGTATGGAAAGAGAGGTTCACACAACCTCCTAAGCAGCTAACCATGGTCGGGGTATGTCTACTATGCTGAACTAAGAATTCACCAATTCTCATTCACATAACAAGGTTCATGATATAATGATCACCCATCTGAATAAGGGTAACCTATTTAAAGACTCTAATGTCCTACTAGAGACAACGTATCCTAAGCAGTACCAATGTTAGAAGGATCTACCATAGACATTCTCCTTAAGAAAATAATATTTATAATAATAAAAGGAATCCAATTATAAATCCTCCAGGTAACATGAGAAAAGTAATCCTACATGGGGTCCTTAGTGAAAAATGTATCAGAGGAATCCTACAAGGGATCCTTGAATGATAAACATCAGAGGTATCCAACAATTCGTATCCTTGAAAACAGTACACAGAAGAGGGATCCTATAAGGGAATCCCTAAATCAGCATGTAAGGAAAGACATCCCTTAGAGGATCCTTACAAGAAATTAGACTCATGACCTCATAAGATGAAAGGTAACACCTCACATGGGAAACATCCTCAAAAGAATTAATTATGAGAGATGGATCATTGCTCATCTCGGCCAAAGGTATCAACTAGTGTGGTCCGAACACCCAACCAATCATTCACACCAAGCTCACTCTCAGGTGAAAAATGAAAATTATAACTACAGGAAGAACCTCTCGATTTAAAAAGAATCCCCAAAACGCCCCTGAGGAGTCCTAAAAAGCTCCACAGGTATCACCATTGTGGTCTACGTGGAAAACTACTCATAAAGGACTACTCTCGAGTCCAAAACATACAAAGGGAGATAAAACAAGAAAAGACCCTTAAAGGTTACCAGAAAATAAGTACATGGAATGTTGAAACCATGCACAGTGTGTACCCTCAAAATCTTACATTGGAGTTTACTCCCATCGGCCTGGGCGTGTAAACCCCTAAGGTACACGGCGTGTGGGGACCGTACACGGTGTGTATACATAAGCTCTAAAATGGCCATGTAATTCTTCCTGACATGGTCTTCTATGTGTCCTAGGTACATGAAATGTTAGGATGACACATGAAATTTACTCAATTCTTCCCTCCCATCTATTACTTTTACATGTCAAAGCTACAAAATTCTTCCTATATAAAACTACCGGGGTGTACATAGGGTACACGACATGTTATAATCAAAACTCAACAACCCATGTTTTCTCTCACATAGATGGTGACATGGTAATCTACCACAAAAATGTACTTAAGTATACACAACATGTACATGAAAATGGATGTATTCTTCCTAAATGGAGGAACACATGGTGTGTGCTCATAGTACAACACAACATGTTGTCTGGGTTATCGGAGATTAAGCCTCAAAAACTTCCCCAGAACTCCAGGTTTTTCAAAATAAAAAAATGGTGTTCCAAATTCCAATTTGTGGGGGCCGATACTCCCTATGAATCAAATCTTGGAATCCACATAAAGAACATAAAAACACACTATTTATCCAAAGGATGAAACATGATCAGCCAAATTTTGAACCTAGAGGGAACATACTCTTAAGGGAAAAAATTTTAACATTCATCCAATTCAAATGTAAAAAGTAAAAATAAACTTATCATAATAGAAGGCATATATATCATGCTTCCAATCACGACAACATGCATATCTAATAAAATATCTATCACAACAACATTAAATTATTAATTCTCTCTAAATATAATTTCAATAAAGCAAGGCATGTGATTTCTATCAAATGCATATATGATGCATGGGATGGAATATCATCATCCAACTATTTTCAACAAAATAAAACCATAGTAATATCAATAATAAAAGAAAAAAACAAGAGTGTCATCCAACGGTGAAATCAAATCAACTGTAATAGCTCAAAATACCAAAATTACCATTTTTTTAGGCAAATTGGCTTTACATTATCCTCGAGGTAGACACTCTTGGCAACAGCTTAGTACCAAATGCATTGCATTTCTGTCCCAATATATCATCGCCAAACAGTAAATAAAACCAGAAAAGAAACCCTATGGTACCACATAGTAAAATCCCAGATCTGGATTCCTCTCAACTTGTGCCCCATAACTGGTTAACCACATGACTTGAAGTGCCTTTCCCCAAATGCCACACGCTACCGACTAACAGTGAGGATGTAAGGTGTGATGGTAGGAAAATATTTCCCTCATTGGTAGAGTGTAACATAGTAGAAAAAATAATAATATAGTAGCACCTATAGTAAACATCATACAACTAAAATATAAATTATAATACTAAAAAGATAAATAACCAAGCATAGTTCCTTACAAAAGATGATGCAATGTGTTATGTGATCTGAGAAAGTAGCCCAAAAAATTACATTGCAGTAATACAAAATATATGTCTCAAAATCACAAAAGAAACAAAAAGAGGCCAGGATGAATTGCAAGCTAGGGCTCAGTCCCCTACTCTCCTAATCTTATGTAGAATATCAAGTACTTGTAGCAGGGTTCTTTCCCTAATCAACACTTTTAATAATATAATCCGTTGGCGCCCAAAAACATGACTCAAATAGGCTATGAGAGAAATCCTAGTAGGAAACCAGCCAAAGTCTATGCCAATCTATCAGTGAATATATATCAGGCAATGTAAAATAATCAATTTAGTAATAAGTAGATACTCAAAAGTATGAAAAATTGATGTCTCAATAGACATTATAAATAGGTATAAGTGAAGACCGAATCGAATCTTATGATTTTTCATGGAACATGTGTTATAAGTCATCAATTTAATTATTTAGGTTTGGTGAATTATATAATGTCTCGTGGTCTGTCCTAAGAATGAAAACACCCATATAACTGTAACCATAGACTCATTACATAATAAAAGTTTAATAATTTACCAATAGATCCCATCATGGGTATATCTCAATGGTTCATAGGTTCACTCTTCATGTTGAATAAGTCTCAATGAGTCCAACCACCCCTATCCATGGCTCTTTCATGGCTGCCACATAATTAACCTCTGAAACATGTACATTATCTTTTAACTGATACAATTGTTCACCAATGTTATATAAGGTGCATAAGTCACATGATCATATCCTTGTCTTTTAACCAAGAAACTGACCCACCCATTGAAAATTAACAATTTTATCATCTAATTTAATTACAAAATCTATATCTAACCCAAAACATGTGAATTATAATATCAAATGTCTTTAACAAAATCAACTCACATGGTATCAGTTTAAAAAATAACAACAACCTGTAAATTTATCAATTATAGGTAAGCAATGATAACTCACATGAGAAAAAAATATTACAAACCTATTAAGAAATTTAAACATTTAAAAGACATAACATAACCAGTATCTCATGTGGGAAATTCATATAATAATCAATAAATTATCAACAACAGCTGAATGGGAATTTAAGTCAAGCCTCTTAGTCACTCTCAACCAAAAATCCTTCTGATGGAAACACACCCAAGGGTGGCCCCAAATCAGGGTTCACACCCCTAAACATGCATTCAAATCATCTAATTCATAACCTATTCATCATTAAAAAATAACATAGTCCATTATTCAGTCAACAGACACCCTAAATGTGGGTGTGTGGAACTCTAGAATATATAATCTACTCAAAAATCAATGAATTGAACAAGACGATATACATCATACTCGTGCAACTCTCCATGTTCAGTTTCGGTATTTGATTCTACATAGAACGGACTAGATAAACAAAACAAGTATGAATTCTCAAACATAAATAACTAGATTGAGAGAATAAATCGGGAATAAAGGTTCAAGAGGAATTGAGATCTCACTTAGGGAATCCAATGGATCTAATTATGTTTAAATCGAACGTCGGAAGACGAAACGGGTTACAAAATTCCATTTTTATTTTCTTGGGCATGGTACTCATCAAAGGGGGTTCATTTTAGTCCCTCTAGAAAAAATATGCACAATAAGACTTAATAATTAAAAAATTATACATCTTGTACTTGATACTATATGTCATGACAATAAAGTTCCCAATCAAACCCTTAAATAATGGTGTACTATGATTATATGGTGTGTATCCCCCCATACATGGTATGTACATAAAAGTAAATGGTGTGTAGTCCCCAACCATGTCGTGAAATAGGCCTGCATCTATCCCTTTCCTTTTCCCCCATTTTTGTAAGTATAAACTGAAAAGGAAAAATATATACCTCAAATAATGAACTAGGTTCTTACAAACATCCCCTTAAAGAAACTATTCCTCTAATTTATTTTCTAATGGTGGTGAATAAGCATCAGAGAAGAACTCAGTCCATTTTGATCGAACATTGGCCAACATCTCCCAAGTCAAGTCTTCCACTCATCTATGATTCCATAGTACCCATAAAAAAAGAAGAAGTTGTCCATGGAGAACCTTCATGTTATGATCCATAATACGAATGAGAGGCTTTTCAAAGGACGCATCATTTTACAACCCCACTTCATCGAGATGAATGGTGTGAGATGGGTATGAAAAGTAACATCATAACTGAGAAATGCAGAAGAAATCATGAATATCCCTATACCTTTGAGGTAACTAAAATTGATAGAAAACAGGCCTAACAATCTCCATAATCTAAAAGGGGAAAACGTATCTTGGAAAAATATTACAATGTCTCCTTATACTCTTGTGTCCTAACCTAACTGAAACATGTAAGAAAACTCAATCCCCGAATGTGAACTACAAATTTCATCTGCGACGATCGACATATGATTTTTGATGAGGCTGTGTAGTGTCAACCCATTCCGGAATCAACTGATCATTATCAATTATATCCTGGACAATACAAGGACCAAACATAACTGCCTCTCCTTCCTTGGCCAAACACAAGGTTGATCGACATGGTCTACCATAAAAATCCTCTGAATGAATATTCTATAAAGTAGAAAAAAATCTATTATTATAGGAGAACTAAACCAATGGTATGTGTCTCTTCCAATAACTACTAAAATTCAAGACGCATGCCCAATTCATGACCCCCATCACCTGAATTTTTCACTCTAACTGGTTATCTATCTGGAAGTGGTAGGTTGTTCTCAAAAACACTCGTGTACCATGCGCCCTCTATAGCCCTTTCCAGAAACGAGAAGTAAATTGTGCATCCCTATAAGAAATGGTAGATTATGGGACCCCATGCAATCATATAGCCTCCCAAATGTAAAACCTTCAAAGATCAACACCACATAAATTTTTGTTTATTGGCATGAAAACTGCAACCTTTGTGACCCTCTCAACAACAACCCATATGGAATCTTTACCACTACAACTCCACCAATGAAAACCTCCACCAAGCACACCCATGGGAATTCTAGCGACGCTTCTAGTATAATTTTTCATTAATTGTGAAAATCAAAACATAAATTGGGTCATAATAGCGTATTCACAACAAATAACGGTCGAACCCCAATCAACCTCAACAAATGAAGTCACACAATCATTCCTTAAAAGACATTTCAGTATTTTGACCACATCATCCATAAAATAGAGGAGTGTTTCAACTTGTCCAATGGAACCAAACAAGAAGAATAAAAAGGAAAATGAGTCACACCATCACTATATGACTTATATCAGAAACAGACAGCTTAGAAGGATGACCTATAACAATAGTACACAATGCCTACTCCCTAGGGACCATATGCCCACAATTATCCCGTTCATAGAATATCATATGTGTCTCTCAGTGATGCTCCTATTTCAAACCATCCCTTGATCAATTAAAAGGTCATGACACAACATGAGAAAAAGTATAATTCTAGATTCATCCCACTGGATTCATTACCACTTTTCCTAGAATCACAACAAATCCTGACAATATGTCCAAGATAACGTCAAATTCGTCATCTCGATGTCCATGGAACTCACCAATGTGGTATATACTACCAATTTCAAGTGATAATTTGATACAAGGCAAAATTTACACATAAGATCATTGAACAAATATTTATTGGATTCTTCATGGTTGTTTAATCAAAGAAAGCGGTAGGCATCCATAGTCTATTCAATGTTTTCCTACACATGATCCTAGTTATAACTCAAGAATAATCAAGCCTCATTTAAAACTACGAATCCAGCACACAACATAGAGAGAGATCACAAACCAGCCCACTGGATTACAACTATAGCATGAAGTATAATTGATTCTCTCATAATGCATCTAGGAAAATGTCAATATAGGGTACATGCTTGTCCAATAAGAAAATGAACACTAATTGGATTTCTAAGATCAGAAAAAAGGATAGTTGAACCACTATTTTTTGTCATCCAGAAGGAAACACAAATTCACTTTCCAAGGCACCATCATTTAACTGAACATAATGAATTTATCCAAAGGAATTCCTATAATAGATCACACATAACCATTGAGGTGCATTCATGATCATTGGTGCCTCACAAGGACATAACACACGACAAGAAAAAGACAACATGAATCAGGACTCGCAAGCCTCGAAGGTATTCAAGTAGAAATGGCCATCTCTAAATAGTCTATGACTTGGATCCTTCTACCTAGAAGGACCCATTTAAATATAAATGAAATGATGCTCCCCATCTATGATTGTATTAAATGTTAAAGGAGAATGAACAACCACTCTCAAACATACAAGTTCAAAACCAAATTAAACACATGAGTTTTGTTCCACCAACCATGATCACCTCATATAATCACAGGGCATGAAAGCTGATAAAAATTAAACAAACCTTTGTGTCAAAACAACCATGTCATAGAAAGTCATCATGAGTTGTGGAATGAACATGGTTCCAACATTCTAAGGTCACTCTACTTCCGGGATAAGCGAGAACTGACCCAGCAGCTCAAAGCTCAATAATTTAATCGGACGTGACATCACATTTTTATCATTTAACACTCAATGGGTACAACGCATGTCGACATATACTACCCAGATTCTACAAGAGAAAATATCACAATATGGTAACTATTCATATTGTATCCTCCCTATGAATCCTAGTAACATATGACTCATGTAAGAACTGTCTCAAAATCACATCGTCAACACAACCATTTACACGGATGATGACGTACCTAGTCGCCCATCACATATGGAAAAAGTGGTCCACATGACCTCTTAACCAGCTGACCATGCTCGAGGCATGTCTACTCTTCTAAACCAAACATTTCCCAATTCTCCTTCCCCTAACAACAGTCAAGATACCATAATCACAAATCCAAACAATTGTGTCCTCTTTAAAGACCCTGACGTCCTATTTGGGACAACAGAACCTGGGCAGTACCAACGTTGGGAAGATCTACCATATGCTAACCCCTTATGAAGTATACCTATCATAACACTGAGATTCATCCTACTCGGTACCCTCTAGATAACCTGATAGAAGTAATCTTACATGGGATCCTCAGATAAAAATGAAAATGAGGAATCCCACATGGGATCCTCGAAAGAAAAGGAACAGAGGCATCCTTCCACAGGGATCCAAAAAATGCTAAATAGAATTGGAAACCTAAAGGGGACTCCTAAAAGAAGAATGTAAGCAATGGAATCCCTCAGGGGATCCTTAAATGCAATATGGCTCATGGACTCTTTGGCCAGAAGGGAACATCTCACAAGGGAAACGCCCTCAAAATCATAGGTCACAAGAGATGGCTCACATGTAATCTCAAGTCAATGGTCTCAACTAGGTTGGTTCAAACCCACAACCAATCATTCAAACTATGTTAGCTCTCACGCGACAACTAAAAATAGAAACTCGAGGAAGAACCTATCCATTTAGAAAGAATCCCCCAAAAAAACTATGAGGATTCATAATACTACTCCACAGGTTCCTCCTTTGCGATCTTTGAGGGAAACTACTTAGAGAGGAAAACTCTCGAGTCCTAAACTGATAAAGGGGGATATAATAGAAAAATACTCTTAAATGGTACCAGAAAATAAGTACATGGAATGTAGAAACCACACAAGGAATGAACCCTAAAACTCTTACATATGCGTGCACTCCCTCTAGCCCTAGCATATAAACACCCCAGGTACACTATGTGTAGGGACCATACACGACGTGAATACATATGTTCTTACATGAATGTGTAAGTCTACCTACCTTGGTCGAGTAAATTTCCTTGGTACACAGTGCATCCGGTAGAAACAGGGAGTGTTCTCAAGTATTCTTTCCTATTCACGTACTTTTAGATGGGAAGAGGCACACATGTCTCCCTATGTAATGCTACACAGGGAGTAAAATGGGTACACGGTGTGTTCTAATCAAAACTCAATAACCCGTGTTTAATCTCATAGGACTGGTGGCTTGGTCATCTACCACACAACGTGTACTTAGAGAACAAAATGTTTACATGAAAAAAGTTCTTTTCATACAGAATAAAAGAAATCAGGGAATGTGTATATAGGATCACACACAAGGTGGCATGGGATTCCCGACAGCAGGCCTTAGAAATGTCGAAAACCTCTATTTTTTCATAAAAAAGAAGTGGTGTGCCAAATTTCGATCAATGAGGGCCCATCCTCCCAATGAATCAATGATGTTCATCCAAATATAGCACATAACAACATAATATATAACCCATGGCCGAAATAGGATCCACAAAATTTCGATCCAAGAGGGCCCATACTGCTCAGGGAACAAAGATTGGAATACAACCAATTCAACCATAACATGTACAAATACACCTGTCACAACAACAGACATATCTATCATGGAACCTATCACAACAACATGAATATCTAACATGACATCTATCACAACAATGTGCAATTAGAAATTCTCTCTAATTGGAATGACAAGAATGGATGTCATGTGATTTCTAGAGAGTTTCTACATGATGCATGAGATGGAATACTCTTATCTCACCAGGTTGAAACAAAATAGAAGAAAAATAATATCAATAATATTCGTAAAAAAAATTTGTGTCATCCGATGGTGAAATTAAATCATCATTAATAGCTCCAAATCCAAAAAAATTACTATTTCATTTGGGGAAATTCGGCTTTAACCTGTACGCGGGGTAGCTACTCCCAGGAATATCTTAGAACCAATTCCCTTGCATTTACATCACATTATTGCATCACTAAACATTAAATTAAACCAAAAAAAATCCTTTAATACCACTCTGTAACATCCCTGATATGGATACCACTCAACTGGGGCCCCGTACCCGATTGGCCACATGGCCTAAAGCGCATTTCCCCAAATGTCAAAGGCTTTCGACTAGAAGAATGAGACTAGGGTTTGATAGTGGGGAAACAATACCCTCATTGGTAGAGTGTAATAAAAAAAGTAAGACAATAGCATAAATAGTAAACAACACACAAATGAAATAAACGGTGGAAAACTAAAAAGATAAATAACCAAGAATCCTTCTATAAAAAAGATGATGCAACATGTTTTATACACTAAGAATGCATCCAAAACAAGTACAATGATGTGATACCTAATATATTTCTCCAAATATCAAAAGAGACAAAAAAGAGACTAGGAAGAATCAAATGCCTCAACATAGTCACATGTTCAACTACTCATAAGAAGAACATCAAGTACCTATAGTATCGTGATTTCCCTAATCAACACAAGCAATAATATAATCTATTTGGGCCCAAAAGCATGCCCCAAATAAGGCATGACAGTAAATCCTAGTAGGAAACTAAAAATGTTTGTGCCAATCTGTCCAAGGATATATATAATAGATAGTGTACAACGGTGAAATCAGTAAACAATTGGTACTCAAAAGAAATCACTACAAGTATCTTAGAAGCCAATGTAAATGATTATAAGTGAATTCCAAATCCATGTTTGGGCTTTGTCTTAGAATACGCATCATAAGCCATAAATTTCATTATTCAATTTTCATGAATTGTATAAATCCTTGAGGTATTTTCTACAACTGTTAATGCACCGTCTAATAGTAATCGTCAACCATTGACATAGTAATCGTTAGTCATTTTCCAATATATCCCAATATGGTTATCCCTCAATAGATCCTAGGGTTTCTTGGAATTTAATTTAGAATCAATGAGCCCAACCACTCTATCTAGGGATCACTCACAACCTTTACATAATTTACCAATTAAGCACATTCATTATCTTTTAACTGAGGAAATCTCTCACCCAAGGTATATATGGTAAAATTAGTCACACGATCCCGACCTTATCTTTTAACCGAGACTATGACTTTCCCATTTCTAATTACCTTTTTTTATTATTTAATTAAATTACACATTCCATATAAAAAGCAACACATGTGAATTAAACTATCACATGGATGTAACAAAATCAACTCCCATTCGATTAGTTTACATAATAACCAACACATGTAAATTAAACTATTACATGGTTAAACAAGTATAAGTCACATAGAAGAATCATATAACATGCATATTATAATATTTAAACCATTAAAAGGATTAACATAAAAAGTATCTCATGTGGTAAATTCATATAATGAAAAATAGATTTTCAACAACCCAAAAAATTGAATTCATGTCAAGCCTCTTAGGAATTCTCATTCAAATGGACATCTGAGGGAAACACACCCTTGGGTGGCGCTAAATCATGGTTCACAACCGTAAATATCCTTTCAAATTATCTAATTAACTACCTAATTATGAATGTGAAGTAATAGTTTCATTATTAATTTCAAGTGACACACTAAATGTGGGCACACAATACTCCAGAATATATCATCAACATGACCATTAAAACAAGAAACGAAACAGCCTACCTCATACACATACGACTCTTCTTATCAAATGTACGGTGTTTATTCCACCTAGAATGGAGTAGATCTAAAAAATAATTATAAAAACTCAACCTTATATAACTAGATCAATAGAAGAAATCAGAAATAAAGGCTAAATAATAATAGAGAGCTCACTTAGGATAATCCAATGGATCAAATGGTGTTCGAATCAGGTGTCAGATGAAGAAACGAGAAGAAAAATCCCACTCAGATTTTCTGAGGCACACAGATCATCGAAGGGTGTCCGTTTCTTTCCATCTGAAAAATGATGCAAAACTCGACTTAATAATTAAAAAAATGTACACTACATGTACTTGAGACTATAAGTCATGTATATATAATTACTGTTCAGACCATCACATGACTTTGTACTTTGATTATATGGTTTTTATCCCTCCATAAACTACTTGTACTTAAATTTACATGGAATCTAGTCTCCAGTCACGTCATGTAATAGTCCTGGATCCATCAATTGATCTCATTTCTCCATTTTCATAAGTATAAACTGAAAAGGAATGATATGTACCTCAATGGATGAACTAGTTTATTAAATCTATCATTTCATGATCCCTTGGGACAATTATCTCATAGATGTCTAGAATTATTTATTTTTAACTAATTTTGGGTTGTGGGAAACTTGAGAAAATTCTTTTTAATCTCTTCCAGTATTCTTAAAGGGTCTCTCCTTCTGATTTCCTAATGCCAAAAATTTGATTCCAAATTTAGGCCGTTTTGGATATATGGAAAAAAAGTCTCTAGAAAGAGTCAGTTGAGGTCATTCCATCTCCCGTTTTGGTCGGAAGATAGTATAAATAGTCTTTGGCAACACCATCAAAGGAGAAGTGGAAAGACCGAAACATAATTAGGTCCTCAATCAAATTTTGGGGTTTCATGGGGAGAAAAATATGTAAAACTCTTTGAGTTTGTTGTGAGGTTACACACAAGGAATACCATGAAATTTAGAAGTAGTTGGATAAGGCCAGATCTCTCTTCAATGTTGGCTACTTAATTAGGATATTAGATGTACCCAGGTTGGTATTACACATTTTGGCTGGTTAGTTCTTTTAAGGCTTGGTAATTTACATCCATGATTAATGTGGTCTGTTTGGTAATATTTTTGATTGGATTGTGAAAACATTAGGTTACACAAGGGTTTCCATAGTGTTACATGGTTGTATTACTCCAAATGACCTAATTTTTTAATGATGTATCTTTTCAATGTCAAGGTCCAAATCCTTGTATTTTTCTAATATGGTCATGAAAATAAGTATTGAATTTGGTTTTTTATGATGAAGGATGGATACAATTTAATAAATTCTGTAGGTTTAATGGAGAAAAGAAAAAGAAAAGATATAATATTTAATTAGGGAGAGATAGAGTGAGAAGTTAGATAGAGAGAGTAAATAAACACACGAAAACAAATAAAAGGGAAATGAAAAACAAAAATAAGAAAAAAGTATGGTGTATTAAAAGCGGTAAAAATTATGAAGAAAAATAAATAATTAAATGGAAAAAGTTGAAAAAAATTTCATGGATCCACGGAAATGGCGGAAAATATTTATCTGGATGTCGAGAGCATCAAATTAGATATTTAGTTTTACTAGAATTTATGTAGTATATCAGGAACCCAAAGTCATCACTTGATTGAGAATTAGATAATTAATTCAAAAATAAAGTTGTGATTATTAATATTAATTGGGAATGTGAGTTCATATTACTTATCATTTTATTATTTAATATTATAAAAGAAAAAGTAATGTGATAAAACAAAGTAGAATGAACAGAATTAAGTATCTGTGAACAACCAGGGGAATTATTACGATTCTTATCCGTCATCAATTCATGAGAAAGTATATATATATATATATATGTGAATAACTAGTTTTTAAAACCTATAAACAGAGTGTTACTGAGTTTAAAATAGGATAACTGATATGGTTAATCCAAAAATGAATAAACTATTCACCAGTAACCACAGCTAACTGGGTAATTTGTGTTCAACTTCATAAGAAAAAATCAATGACACAACACAGAAAGAACCCGATGTGATTTATAGGATTGTATGTAATTTATTTCTAATACAATGACATAAATTTTCTTGTACATGGTTTTTTTTTGAGATTTTAATTGATAGATATGAACCACACAAACATAGAAATTGAAAGAGGGTAGAAATAAGGATGAACGATGTGTCAAAACTCACATGAAAGGGTACCCCCAAACATGACAATAAGAGTTTGAGCATGAAATGCAAGTACATTAGTCAATTAAATAATAAGATATAATAATGAAAAACATTATATAACCTATAATTAAAAATTTCCTTCAAAATAATATCAAAATTATGTTTGAGATTACATCATATTCCTCCTCGGGTGATCACATGAATTTTAGAACCCCATGGAATGAATGGAATCAATAGATACTGAATTAGAACTTCCAATAGCCTCCATATTGTGACCCATACTTTATATACATATATATTAATTCAAAATTGAATAATATTGATTAAAAAATATAACAATTTCACAACAAGACTGTATTGGCATCGTGTCTTCAGAAACTCTAAAACATAAACAACTGGTTCATAGGACATCTACATTGTCTCCCGCTATAAATGGACACCTTTTTTACATATCTTAATTTTTATCCTTCTTCATAACCATAGTAAAATAAAAAAAAGAACGGGCGAGATCATATGATTAGTAAGGGTAAACAGGAAGATATCAACCATATCATAATCATAATAGATAATAACATAACATTTGAAAATCTTATCCAACATATAAAAGATCATGATATCATGCCCTGGGATAAATAATCAAATTTCATAAAAATCAATGAACATAATTCCAAATGTCATAACATAAGATAAGAAATTGGGTGGCATACACATTTCCATATAAAATCATTTCATATTAGTGGATGATCAATGAAAAGACCATCATAGTAGACAAAGTACATTACTGAACATAGATCACTCCTTGTTACAGCCGAATATTACCGAACCGAGATCATTTCCAATTATAACCATGTATATCTCTTGAGATATAAAAACTTACTCAATGAATTGGAGATAGATAAATTTCCTACCCATCTCATAATGAAATCAGTCTTACGTGTTCCAGAAAAATAATTAATCATAGGATAACCTAAGGAATAAAAAGGGTTTCTTAAACATCATTCCATCATAACATATTCCATGTAAAACTAATATATTTCATAAATTTCATTCCATAAAAAAATTATAAAACCATAAAAATAATAGGGATAATATACTTTCAACATAACCTAATTAAATATTTCTATATTATGAGGAAAATAATTTTGATCGAACACTTGAAATTATTTATTTAGGAAAATATCCTCTCATCATAAAAAACATATTATTTTCTCAAAATTCCACACAATTTTAAAATAAATTTATTTCCTTGAAAATTACCTTGAAATATTATAAAAGAATCTTCTTAGAAGTATGGTGTTATGAAAACGTAAAAACCCATCATGCCATATATGTTAATAGAAAAAATTCTTCTTTTACATTTTTTGGATAAGTCAAATAGTACCTCATATCAAAAAATGGCAAAACATTTCTTACATACCATTTTAAAAAAACTCCAATAATTTAAAAAAATTGAATATAAAATTTTTTAGATGGACAGAAAGAATATTTTGGAATAAATATTTAGGAACATTGATATAGATGATAAATATAACCCATTATATAATTACGTATAAACAATCTTGGATAATAAAGAGACTGAAAAATTATCCCTTACAATTTTATAATCATTCTACTCATATGTATCATAAAATAATTAAAATTAAATTAATATGTAAATATCAAAAATTTCATAATAATGATCATATAAATATTCTTAGGAAACATAAACACCAGAAAAAACGAATTGGTGGTGTGTATGGAATATTTCCAAATGAAAGAAATATTGAGAATAAATAATTATTTACCTTTGGTCAATATCCTTTATAAGTATCAGAACCCCCTCTTCTTAAATTCCCTCCCTCTTTACCACCTATAAAAGGTTCTAGAGTAGAAATTTTGAGAAGACTATAACCTCTATAATTTAACTAGGGATGTTGATAATGGAAATGTGCAGATGATTGCTGAGAATGATATCTCAATGTGATGTGAAGTGGAAACGAAGGAGGTTCCCTTTTATAATTGTGGTGAGGCACAATTTTGGAAACTCAAAATATAGTCATTCAAAATAATAAAAAACCACATCCAAATATCTCCAAAATTTATATATTAATTATCCCATATTATATTTATTTTAGTTTTTTTGTAATATTAATATTATATTTAATTTAATAAAATAATAAATACATCAGTTTTGTATACTTATATAATATAATTCTTTTTTATTCGAAATTAATAATGAAATATTGTGATAAAGATAAATCTACTAGATTTTAGGAGAATACATGTGGTTGAATATATCTTCATGAAAATTTCCCATTAAAATTTTTATTGTTACTAAAATAAGAATGTGAACAACTTAAAGCCATATTAAAAAAATAATATCAGTGTCCTGATCTCTTATATAAGACTCCAAATGGTCAATAAATTGACCCAGAGAAGATTATGGTAAAAATATACTTGATCAATATGATTTGGTCAAGATTTTTTGTTTTTTAATTATTATGATCATTTTAATAACAAATATTGATTTTTCATCAATTAAATAATTTATGAATCATCAATATATAAATCGTAATGGTAATTGTTTATTTCTTAAAAATAAAAAGAAATTACGATAATGTATAAAAACATCTTACCAATAAGATTAGTATTTATTATTGAATTTAACTTCTTTATTACCTTAAATAAAAAAATGATTTCGTTATTAAAATTTTTGTGAGACATATTTATCTTTTCATAAAAAAAAATTTAATGTCCTAATCTAATCCAAGTGAATTCAAATGGATACCATTTAAAACCAATGATGGTTTTTTTAAAAACATAAACATAAAATTATATTTAGAAAACTGTTAGGGTAATTTTATATTATTATTTTTACGCTTAATTACATGATTTACACTCTTAATGTATTAATAAAAATTTCTGAAGTTACTATTCATAATCCCAAAAAATAAAATATATCTATTTAAATAATTTGGAAATATTGATTCCAAATACCGAACCCATTTTTCAAAATTCAAAAAATATATTTTTTCGTAATTTATTTAAAATTAATCATGTTGTGACAATGAGAGAATGAGTTTTAAAATTTAAAATATTTCAAAATATTGAAATGTTTTTACATCTGAAATCAATGTAAAAGTAAATTCAATGAAATAAATTATATTAATTGATAAATATGTATTATATTTAATCATTTAAACCATTAACTAATATAATTTAACCTTATAAATTAATTCGATTCAAAAAATTGTTTTCAATTAAAATTTCATACATTTTTACTATTCATGAAATATAAACATTATGAGAAAAAAATATTAAAAACTCATCCAAAATAAATTATTATATACCACTTCCAAAAAAGATTTTTTTATTATAAATAATTTATTGATGTTTTAAAAAATATTTTTAATATAGGTGTTCCATGAAAAGGTGGAAAAAAAAATTTTCAAAAATAAATATTTTATCATAAAAATTGACTCTATTCTTATATATTGTCTATAAAACATATAAGATTTATTTTAAACATTATATTGAATATATTAAATATATATTACATTAATAAAAAACTATCAAGAGTTATATAATACTTTCATAAACTCACTTATTTTCATTTAAATATTTTTCAGAAGAATTTTACTACTATTCATACATTCCATTATAATGAATAACATATAATGTAACAAAATAATATTTAGATATTCACATAAAAATATATATTTATTGAAATTAATTCTATCAAAATAATGGTAAATCATCTGTATCATAAGCAGAACATAGTGTTGCGTATACCGCATGCTATGTCGGTGTTGAATATAGCGTAAGATTATTGTGAGGATGTGTACAAAAGAAGACATCAAATAAATTATAAACTATATATATCTCCTCAACATCTCGAGGAGTTACATTTGACCCCCCCCCCCTTAAAATTAATCCCATATTTGAAATTCTTCTAGGTTTTTAAATGATTTAGTACATGAATGCTTGTTTCATAGAAAACCACAAAAGAAAATCTAGTACTAAAACTTCCTTTCAAAAAATAATAGTTGTAAAATAATAGTTACCCAATTTAAATAATAACTAGGTATCTATGTACAAGAACATAGGTGATGATTGGGCATGGATGAAAGGCATAAATAATCACAGGGATTGAGAAATCCCACTAATCACAAGAAAGTTGGTGATTTAATATAGGTTTATGATCACAATACCATAAACTAAAGAAGTGTAAAAGAGTTCACTGATGTTATCAAAAATGATTATAATAATACACCCTTTTACATTATGATACCTTTCTCAGAATTTTTATGAATTGAATTAGAATACATACATACTTTTTTTGGTACAAACTCACTGTTGGTCATGCCTTAAGAAATTCTCCCTTGAGTTCTTATTCAAATAAATGATGCTGAATTTTTCATTATTGATGTGTTGGTAGATCATGAAATCAATAAATATAATGATAGTTCATTTTATTTGTCTTTTTCATAATAAAGGTTATAAAAAGTTATTGAATATGCATAAGCCCCCCATTGTTAGATAATGCGAACATCATCTAGAGTTTAAATTATACTATAAATAAATGGATAAGCATACAATACTTCCATAAATAGAAAATCAATAACTTTTTAAAGAGGTACACTAACTCACCTTAGCATTTATCCACTATATAACATAGGGTATCCCTTATTGTTAAAATTCCGAACATGTGATCGCCTTCAACATTTATTATATGTATTCTTGGTAATAACCTAAATTACTCTATATACTTATGTAAAAACATGCATGATTCCTTATTATTCAGTCCTAAAAGGTTGTAATATTCATCTAATATATCATAACCAAAATGTAAATAAATCCTTAACTAGTTAAAAGGAAACTAGTATCATCCAGTTTACTTATTCATATACAAAATATCATTATCCAAATATCATTATCTCAACATCATGCTCATATAAAAGGTAATTCTTCCCATAATCAAGTTTTCTCCAAGTATATCACCTTACCCTTAAAAAAAATTTCAAGGTCCTTTGAACTATTAAACATATCCTTTCCAATCCCCAATGAAAAACACATACTGAAAACACTTATGTATTTCATGATTTATATAACATTATCTTTGAATTATGAAACAAATAAACCTCAATCATCCAACATTACTCTTAAACCATTACTCAGGATCCATCATCATAGTCATTACTAAAATAAGAATCAAGTCTTAAGGCTCATCAACCATAATCTGACCAAGAATCATATGTTTAAAATGAACAATAATTATAGAATATTTCATAACTTTCACATGTAGTTTGTGAACTCTTTACACTTAACAGAATAATAAATACTCATACCACCATCATGAATCTTTTTATGAGATTTTCACTTAGGAAATCAGTTTTTGTAATTCACATACTTTCCACATATTAAATATTCACGTTCAACTATGATCTATATGGTTTTGGATATTATTTATGACCAAAAAGTAAAGTGTGATAAATACATATCAAAGCCTTAAAACAAATAATTAAGGTACTTTACTAATAATATTTCTGTTAATGATTTATTTGTTCTAATCCTAGGTTATTCATTATTATCACAAGAATTCTAGGATTGTAACCTATATATATACTTATCCTTAGTAAAAACCAAGACATATATATCTTAATAACTCTAGGGATCTCACAAAAGTTTTCACATCCGAGTTTCCATTTCATAACTATACCATACCTCTGATACCAACTATAGGGACCCATAATTTACATACATAGATATCACTTCAAAATTGAAGAATATTCATTACAAAATATCATGATTTCACGAAGAGACAATATATATTCAATGTATTTGGAAATTGGGAAACATAAGAAAATGGTTCATAAGGCATCTATATTTTCTCCCACATACTCTTTCAAAACTATACCCCTTTTGAAATATATTACATAATAACCTTCTTAATATCATTGGAAAAAAAACAAAAGAATTGGTGAGTTAAGCTTCTTAGTAAGAGTATACAGGAAGATATCAATCATATCATAATCATAACACATAAAAACATAACATTTGAAAAAATTTCTCACATATGATATACAATGATATCATTCCATTGGATAAATCATATAAGTTAATAAGAATCAATGACCGTAATCCCAAAAGTCATAACATAAGATATGATATTTTTTGGCATAGACTTAAGTATGTAAAAACCTTTCATATTAGTCAAGGCTAATTTCCAAAACCATCAAGGTGGAAAAAGTCTATTAATGAACTGAGATCACTCATCATTACAACCATGTATTGTTAAACTGGTATCATTTCCTATTCCATCCCTATCTATCTCATGATATATATATATATACCCATTTCAGTGGAGGAAGATGTACATCCCACCCATCTCATAATGAAATCATTATTACGTTTTCCAGAATAGAATTAATCATTCATCATATCATAACCCCAGGAATAATATGGGTTTGTTAAAAATCATTCCATTATAACATAATCCATGGAAAACAAGTATATTCTATAAATATAATTCCATAATATTTATAAAAAAACCATAAGAATAACAAGGTTAGAATACTTGAAAAATAATAATTTAATGAGTTTCTTATTATATGGAAAATAATTTTGATTCAAAACCGGAAATTATGTTTTAAGTAAAATATCATTTCTTATTCAAAAACAATTTCTTTTCTCAAAATTTCACAAAATTTTAAAATATAATATTTTTTTTAAAATAACATTGAAATTTTGTGTTGAAAGCTTCAAAGAAAATAATGTGGTATGAAAATTTAGTAAATATTATTGTTGTATAAGTTAAAATAAAAAATTCTTCTCATTGTTTTTACAGATAAGTCAGAAAGTACCTTGTAATGAAAAATGACCAAATATTCATTTCGTAAATTCTAATAAAAATTTACAAATTGTGTAAAATTTACCTTAAATAGATGCAGGAGGATAGAAATAATATTTTGGAATATATATTTAAGAATAATGGACATAAATGATAAATATACCCCAATATATACTTATGTATTAACAATATTGGATAATAATGAGATTGTGAAATTATTTCGTAGAAATTTATAATCAGTCCATTTATATGCCTCATAAACTAAATAAATATATATTCATATGTAAATATTATATACTTCATATTTAGGATCTTATAAATATTCAGGGGAAACATAATCACCATAAAATATAAATAGGTGGTTAATAAAGAATATTTCCAACATAAATAAAAGTGAGAAAAAATAACCCCTTACCTTCGGTCTAATATTTGTAATATGTATCGAAACCCCCTGTTCTTAAATGTGCTCCCTTTAGACCACCTATTTAAAGTACTATAGATAGTATTTTGAGAAAACAAGAACAATTATAATGTAACTAGGGATGTTGAGAAGGGAAACGGGCAGTGGATGACCATGAATGAAGGCTCAAAGTGATGTTTATAGGTAAGGGAGGACGTGCCTTTTTATAATTGTAGTTAGGGTCCCTTTTGGAAACCCAAAAAATATTAACTTAGAAGAAACTCCAATCACATCCAAAAACCTTGAATATATCCTCATTTCTACGATTAGATGAGATAAGGTTGTAATCGCATCAACCGATAATTTTTAGGAATATTTTGATTTCATTTTAAACATTATCATTTTGTTTTACCCTTAATTATTCTTTTTTGATTTTAACTAAGGTAAAAAATTGTTCAATATATTAAAATAGTGTAATTTATATATATATTATGTAAATTAGACCACAAATCAATTATATATAACATTTTATACTAAAAAAATCATATTATATCTTTTTTAAAATATTTTATGATTTTTAAATAATTTAATAAAACATTATATTGACTAAATATCAATGGTGTCATTATTACACTATTAATTTAATGGATTGTTAAAAATATCAACATAAGATGTTAAACACACACATACAATATTTTCATATATATTTAAGGGTTTATGTAATATATAAAATTTATTGGATATATTAATTATACAAAATTATATTTATTTTTGTATTTTTAGTAAAACCAATTTGATATTTTCATTATTAAAATTATTACTACAAAAGTATTGTTTAATTATTTAATATATTTATTTATTTAATAAAAATTAAAAATAAAATAATATGATGAATATAAATCTACTATATTTCAAGATAATACTTATAGTCAATTATATCTTCTAGAAAATCCATTTATTAAATTGTAATACATATTAAAACATGAATGTGGCATGTTTGACATCACATTAAATAAAATAATATAAGTGTCGTAATGTTTTCTATAAGGCTCCAAATAATTAATAACTTGAGGCTTGAATGATTATGGTCGAGATATACTCTAAAATATTATTTGGTTACGTTTTTTCATTTTTAATGGTTATTATTTTAATAAAAAAAATTCATCAATTAAATATGTATTGCATCATCAATATATAAAACAATAAGGTTATTATTTATTTTCTAAAAATAAAAAATCTTTAAAAAAGATAAAAATTTTAGCCTTGAGATGATTATTTATAATTGAATTTATCTTCTATATTACATTATTTAATAAAATTATTTTTTTATTCAAAATTGACTCAGACATATATCACTTTTCCTTAAATAAAATATATTAAAGGTCAAATACTCATAAAAATGGATCCAAATCGAAAAAATATTGAATTAAAAATGATTTTTCCCAAATCCTACCCATCTAATGATATTAATACAACTGTTAAGAAAATTTTATTATATTATTCTTACCCTTAATAACCTGATTTACCCTATGATCATATTAATAAAAAAATATGCAATTATTATTCCTAATGCTAGAAAATAAAATAAAACTATTAAAATAATATTTACCTACGGATTCAATATATTGAATACATTTTTGAAATACAAAACACAGATCTTGTAGTAATAAATTTACATTTGATCTAATTTTTCGAATGAGAGAACGAGTTTTAAAAGTTAAAACATTATAAAAGATTGAAATGTTTTACATTTGAATTTAATGTAAAATTAATGCCAATGACCTAAATTATATAAAATGATAAAAATATATTCTATTTATAATTTAAAATATTCCAAAATATAATTTAACCATATAAATTATTTATGTGAAAAAATATTTTTTCAATTTAAATATATTATAGTTTTACTATTTACCCAAAAATATAACTTATTAGAAAAAATATTAAAAATTCCTCCAAAGTAAATTTTTATATCCCATTTACAAATAGGAACATTATTTTGTTAGATGTAATATATTAAATTTTTAAAAACTATATTCAAAATAGTTTCTCCATCAAATGGTGGTAGAACAGTTTGTTTTGAAAAATACTCCTTTTATCTGAAAAACTGAATTTGTTCTTATATCATGTCTTGAAAAAATATTATATTATTTTTAAACAATATATTGGATATATCATATATCTATTATATTAATAATAATCGATAAAGAGTGATTTTATTTTTTTTTCGACTCACTTATTTTCATTTAAATATTTTTCCAGAAGAAAATTATTATTGTGCATAGCCGCCATATTAATGACTATATTATAAAGTAACATAACAATACATAGTTTCTTCATAAACATGGCCTTGTGCGAAAATAATTATATTCAAATAATATTAAAAATTTTGTAACAAAATCCATACATAGTTTTGAGTATATAGCATGCTATGTCAGTGTTGCGTGTAGTGCATGTTTATCTTAGAGTAGCATAAAAAATAAGACATTAAATAAATTAAAAAATATATATCTAATAACAATATATGGGTGTTAAAATCCAAAAATTATAGGAAAAGTTAGAGGACTCTATTTTTATTCCAAAATGGAATCACCTTTTCTCCTAGTCGAACTTATAAATGAGATGCCCATGGTTTTTATTTATTGCCAAAATGGGAGGTGGTTTTTGGAACCATGATTTCAAGAAAAAAATTGGCCCCTAGTATTTTTCCATAATAAAAACTTATAATTCTTTACAAAAAAACAAAAAACTTTTTGGGGGACCTATTTTATTTCTCTAGTTAAACTTTTGGGGAAAATATTATTTATAGTAAGAGATATTTCCAAAATACTAAGGAAATATTTTAACTCAATGTTGATTCCTTTCATTGAACATATCGATTAATTTGGGAATTTTAATGGATGAACTGGGATTGTATATATTAAGTACAGTTTTATACCAATGAATTTTGGATTAGAACACAAAATTCTATCACAATTGGACTCATTGATCAGTAGAAGTATGCAGTTGATTCCATTATTATTATTGTATTCTAGTGAAATTTGGCCCATTTTTCATCAACTCCATCTTTGGCCTTCCAAATCTCCTCCACCTTAAAGAAAAAACAAAAAATATTAATAAACCTCTTAAATAGTGATGATAATTAAATTATGGAACCAAACACATTGTGAAATGTGTTATTATACATAGAATTTATAATACAAAACTAGTTTAATACATTTGTGTAAGGGTGAAAAAAAGTGAATCATGATCCCATCACAAATAATGCATCATATTATGTACGCAATCCAAAGAGAAATATTTATTGATTATTTTATGGGATAAAAACAATCCTTATAAGGGGTATTCTATCCCAAACATCCTCATCCTATAAATATATAGTCTCATGTACTATCAAAATAGAGAAAGAATTATTTTGGCCTTATGAATTTAATTCAATTAATTACAAGAAGATAATTGAAGAGCACTATTGAAATGGAAATAATGAAAATGATATAGAAATAAGAGTCTACTTTAAATCATATATTAATTTTTAAAGGAAACATCATTGAAGATTATTATTGGGTGTGGTAGTTTGTTATTAGTGTGAAGGAAAAGTCCACCATTCTCGTGATTAGAAGGGAAATAAAGAAGCTACCAAAATTCCATGCTAACATTATAAGTACATGGTAAGTTATTATAATTATTTTACTACGAATCAGGGAAAATTTCCCCTTAAAAGTAAAAGGGAAAATTCTATTCTTATTCACTCACTATAGTTGAGTTTGATTTTCCAAATGATGTGGTGGAATGTTCTTTAATCATCTCCTCAATTTTAGCTAATGTATTATTTGATACGGGATCTTCAAATTCCTTTTTATCTTCCCAATTTTCTATAAAATGATTATATTTACAATTTTCATTGACATGGTAGTTTTTAGTAACAAATCCTATTAAAAACCTTATTAAAACAAAGATGTATAATGAAGTTCTCATTATAACATATAAATATGTTCTAAATGTTGATTTTATCATCATACTTATGGTTTCTTTGGATATAATTCACGTTACTAATTGGATTTAAAATTAAAATGCTAAAATTTATTGCTTATATGAGGACAATTTTATTTGCGATTAGTATATGAAAGTTATTATATTTAGGGGTGAGAATTCATCATCTAAGTCATATCTATAACAACCTTCAACAACTCTTCTACATGAAATTCTTGGGGAAGAAGAGAATGAATCATATTTAGATGAGGAAGCATATCTTAAAAATGAGGACATACCTATTTTATATAAATACATTACATAATTTACATAGTATTTACCTAGAAATACTTTATACTTGGATGTATAATTTTTTATTTATTTCACCTTAGATGAAAGACCTATTTCAAAGACTCCCTATAATGTCCATTGTGGGGTTAATAGTGTTAAAAAAACTAGAGGAATTGGTTGAAAGGATTTATATTCCCTATTGTTTCATTTTTGGGAGATCCTGTTATTTTTTTATAACTAAAGATGAATATATGAGACTATGAATTTACTATATGGAGATAAATTCTATTACGATAAATAACATGTATCAGTTTCCTCTCATTGATGACTTATTTCATAAACTTCACAGAGCTCAATATTTCACAAATACTGATCATTGAACTGGATATCATCAATTTTTTTTGATGAAGGAAGATATTCCCAATAAAACATTTTGAACTAGGTATGGACATTAAGAGTTAATATTAATTCCATTTAGACTATCTAATAGACGCATAAGATTTTATAGATCCAATGGATAGAGTGTTCAATGAATATCATGATGATTATTTGTGATATTTATTTATGATATATAGATATATTCAAGAATCTATGTGGACCATGAGAACCACTTGCAAACTATTCTGTAGTATCCTATAATAATATTTTTATATGTGATGTTTATCATGTGAAAATTCTAACCTCAAAAAGTTATTTACCATGACCATATTCTCTCTAATGATGGAATCTCAATTGATCCAATAAAAAAAGGTAGTTTAGCAATGAACTACACCAACAAACATAACCCGGGTGTATAGATTCCTTGGTTTAGCCGGGTAATATGGGTATTTCATTTATAATTTTACTCGATTATCTAACCCATTATACAATATTACTTGTAAAGTGGTTCACATCCTATGGAAAAATGAATGTGAAAAATATTTTGAATAATTGATGATGATATTATTGAGTGATCTGTTCTTGACTCTACCATTGGGAAGTAGTGGATTTATGATTTATAGTGTTTCATCAAATAAAGGAAATTATTGAGACTTAATGTTGAGTGATAGAGTTATTGCCTATGAACATTTGGTATTATGAACTCAGGAATAATACTATCAAACTAATTATCTTAATTTATAACCCATAATCATTACTTTGAAGATATAGAAACATTATCACTCTGGATAAAGATGTGAGGTATATATAGATCAAAAGGTGTTGAAATATATCTTATCATAAAATGATATCAACATGATGTGAAGAAAACTGATTGACCAACTCATGGATTATTATTGTTCAACACACTACAACTTATGTAAGGAAAATAAGGAAGTAGATGAATTGAGTAATAAGGATTGTAGTGTTATGAAAACATAAGGATTGAAAAGGATATTGTATACATGGATCTAGAAAATATAGATATGGGAATTATAAATGAATTTGAAACGTTTTTACTTTTCAAATTAGTTTCCCAAACAACTATATTAGAAATTATTAAAAGTTATTTGTCAAATGATGAACCTTTTAAAAGGAAAATTAAATATGTAAATAATGGGATTTCAGTAAACATCATGTATTTGGATTGAATACTCAAATATGAGAAGAGGAATTGTGTTCCTTCTACACCCGAGCTAAAAAGGGAGTTATTTGATGTTTCACATAGCTCTAATTTCTCTATAAACCATATTAGTACTATGATATATAGAGATTTGAAGGAAAATTTCTAGTGGGATGACATGAAGGGGGAAATTATTGATTATGTATCCATATGTTTAGTCTATCAACATGAAAATTCTAAAATACAACACCATAAAGGATTCGTGCATCATGTAACAATTCCTACATGGAAATGGGATGATAATACTATGGATCTTGACATTGGATTACCAAATACTCTATGAATGAATGATGCAATACATGTAATATTTGATTGACTTACCATATATTAACATTTCCACTCTATAAGGGATGATATGCCACTAGAGTGCCTTAAATGACTCTATGTTTATATGGATTTAATACATTATAGAGAAAATCTTTCGATTTTGTCTTATCATGATCAACAATTTACATAATAAAAATATAAAAGTCATCAGTAAGCATTATACACTTATCTTTATTTAAGTACATATTATCACCCTCAAACTGACGGGTAGCCTAATAGAACCATTAAAACATTACAATACGTGTTGAGATATTTATCACATCACTTTCAGGGTATTTTATATAAGTATTTACCTTTCGTAGAGTTTTTGTGTAATAATAGATTTCATCACATAATTCAAATGGAACCATATAATCCATGGTATGGAAAGAGATGTCATACATCAACTTTTTGGGATTAAGTTATTTAAAGGAATCGTGTAGGCCCAAAACATATGGAGGAAAAGAAACAAAAGGAAAAGGCTATTAAAACCCATAACAATGAATCCCAATGTAGGGAAAATATCTATGTCTATAATTGAAGGAATGAGTTATAATTTTTATTTGTAGGTAAGGTTTTCTATAAATTATCCCCATGGAAGGATGTAATATGTTTTGAAAAAAAATGGAAACTAAGCCCCAGATACACGGCTCATTTTGAAATCCTGCAGAGAGTTGAAACTATTTCATATCCTTTGGTGAGTCCATCTAGATATACTAATGCACACAATGTATTCCACATCTCATTGTTAATGATGTAAATACCCTACACCATACATGTCCTCACTTCTAAAGGAATAGAATTGGAACCTTGTTTATCTATGAATGAAAATCCTGTATAGATTTTGGACACTATAGAGTATGTTTTGACGAATCATATGAATCATATGGTAATTTAACTTTGGAAGAATCATTTAATTGATGATGTGACATGGAAAATAGTGTAATTTATAATGAATAACTACCCAAATAGTTTTATGACACGTCGATCTGGAAACATCAAGGGAAATATTTTTTGAAGGAGTGTAGAATGTAACCCCACAATATTTAATTGTATGTCTTTTTTAAAATTCAACATCATAGATAGTTTATGCTTCACAAAACTTATAGTTTAATACTGTAATATACTAATAAATACGATCACTAGAATAGTATTGTGACAAATATGAATAGTAATATGACCAATTAAATAGTAAAATTACCAATTAAATTACAAATAAAATTTTATTTTCTTATAAATGGGAATATATAATATTTATATCATGTAATAATAAAATAAATGTTTTATAAATGATAAATTAAGTGATGGTATTTTTGTGAAACATAATTGTTTATTTAAAATATTATAAATAATATAATGATTTAAAATAAATATTTTTAAAATAAGTGATTAATAATTTAATATGTTATTTTCATATAATTATAATATAATTTTATGACACCTTATTTAATTTTTTTAATAATAATAAAAATTGTTATAATATCAAAATTGGTATTCTTAGAGTAAATGATGACTTTATTTGAAAATTGAATTTACCACAATGAAAATATTATTTTGATACAATTGAGTTAATTTTTTAATTCTAAATGTTGAAAAATATTTTTGGTGATTTTTTTTGTATTTTTCTAGAATAGTTGAATCTTTAGTAAATTGTAAATTACTGTAAATTACTGTATTAGAAAAAATAATAATTTCTGATTCATTGATGATGTTGAAATGATGTAGGCACCATTATTTATAACTCATATTTTTTTGTTACTATATTAAGTCACAATAATCAATACTATTGACATTATTGAGAAAAAATAATAAACTAATGAATAATATAATAAAAACCCCCTATCATGCACTATTAATACCACCCTCCCTACCTCTTCTCCTCACACCACAAAAGATGATAAAATTGTACAATTTCTACCCAATACCACTCCCAAAATTCAGTCCCTGATTCTTTCCATTCTTGTCTCTCCCAAAAAACCATTTTACTGTTCATTAAAAAGGTTCTCAATGAGATAATTAAAGAGGTAGAATCACCTTTAGTTCTTATAATTTTCTTATAATTTTCTTTAATTTCTTATAATTTATATAAGTCATCTATCCAAACAATCTTGATAACTACAATTTATAATATTTATTGGAATTTTGTTATTATAATGGGATATCCACCCTCAATTATTTTCAATTTCCTTTTTATTAAATGAAAACATTGTCTGTAAGGTGTCGATTCCATACCTTCATGGATGATGATTCATTAATTTTATAAAATCACCTAATAGAATAGTAATTAATCTATTTTTAGGATATAAACAGATTATATACTTATTATGACTTATTAATTTTTATATAAATAATATATATAGATAATACTAACTAATAAAACAAAACTGGTGTGTGATGATAGAAAAATGACAAAATAATCAAAATTGTCATCATTAATGTTTTATCTAATAAATAATCATCATATATGGAATAAAAATGAGATGTGAGACCGTTAAATATTTTTTAATTTCATTAATAACTTGTCATTTGAATATTGGGTAATATTTACATTTCACATGACATTTTTTATACATTTATACAATTAAACTAATACGGGAGACCAAGAAAATGAACACTTTCAGATAACACAATTGAATATTATAACTAATCAAAAAGACCAAAAGTGAAATTAATAAAATTATACTAAATAAATAAAATGTTGAATATATTGTATATGAAATTATTATGTATTATAATTTCATTATCTAGGATGTTACGTATAAGTGAGGAACACTTTTGGACCAAAGGCATGAGATTCTGCCAGAATCTATACTTTCCTTTCAGGTTACACTTTCTCTCTCCTTACCCCAATGTATATTATTATTTGTTTTTATAACTATTATTAATTTCATATATATTTTCCAATATCTTGTATCCAAATAATTTCAACTTTATTTTATGTAAAAATTCATGTTTTATAAGGGTTCCCTTTTGAATTCCTCCCAATAATAATGACCAGTTAAAGGAATATTCAAAACATATCATCCATTTTGCTATACACTACATAATATTTTTAACAAAATAAATATATTCCTAAAATAACACATTTCATCCTGAAAAAATATCTTAGATATTTTTTTGGTTTTCAATAAACAATTAATCATTTTTCTTCATTAAATATTCGTTTACATTTTCCCTCAAACTGCTTTAAAGTGGACAATTTCTAATGTTTTTTAAAAACACTTTTTACATGGTTTCACTTAATAGAGATATCATTTATTCCCATAATAAAATTTAATTTTCATTCTATTTTCTTTTTGGATATAATGTTTTTTATCATATTCTATGAGAAATAAAAAAAATTCAACAAGAATACTTCTATAAAAAGGTAAAAATGTTATTTCTATCAATAATTACCCAATGATTATATTAGAGAATTTTCATATATTAATATTCATAATTTATATTGATATCTTTAATTACCATCTAACATATCTTATTTAATTATGTATGATTATTTTAAATGGTTATGTACTATCATGGTATCATACACCATATTACTCTGAAAAGTGTAGGATTTTTTTTACTGATTAGGGAAATCATTCACATTTCAAATGATAGTTTGAATGTGAATGTATGTGTTGAATATGTTCCATCCCATTCATATAAGGAAATTATTGGAATTAAAAATTGTTGGGAGGGGCCCCCTATATCCTCTCGATTCATCGTTATATCTCATGGGAAAAACTAGACCAGGTTTTTATCCATTTATACATTGTGTATTGGTTAAAAAATTAAATATATGATGTCACGTATTATTCATTCCTTCAATATTGTTGGAACCATGATCATCTAGGTATGAATTGGAGTATGGTTTGTTTTTATTGTCAATCCTCAGAGGAAGTTCAGAATGTGATTCAACAAAGTACTCATACAGGTCAAGAAGATAGCATTATTAAAGGTGGAACTGTTTTCTTGTGTTTTTCAAATCTTTGGACCTCAAAATTGACAAAAGGGGAAAACAATGTTTTTGGGAAAGGGAATTGCATGCTGGATATGTGTCGCACAAGTGACTTGCATGCCGAGATAGGACTTGCATGTCGATGACTAGGGGAATTGGATATTTTCACGCCATATGTTTTTCAAGATCATAAATTCAAAATATGTCTTAGGAAATAGGGTTGCGCAAGTATTGGTTTGGTCGTGCAAGTGAGTAGCGCGACAGGGGATAGTGCGGTTGGAGTTGCGCGCCGGAACATGCACGCTAAGAGGAGACTTGCACGACACCGCAGAAGGTGTCCAATTTGACTATAAATAGAGGACCACCCTTCCCCATTTTGTGTGGAGATCAATACTTATAGATTTTCTGAGCTCCCAACATGCAAGTGTTATAGTCGCGCAAGTGGTATTTTGGTCACGCAAGTCGAAGTTGCGCGCCAGTTGTTGGTTGTGTGTCCAAGGTGGTTTGGGAGATAAAGAAAGTGAGTCACGCAAGTTTGGAGATGAAGAAGGAGGCACTATACAAGTGGTTTTGTGACACTTGTGCTCCGAATTTGTGTCGTGCAAGTGACACGCGTGCCAGGCAGTGAAGAAGCACGAAAGTGTTTTTGAGCTGTGAGAAAGTTGGGAGATTGCCTGGTACCCTCAGTGTAACGTGAGATTCATATACTGGTGAATGTTAGACTATAGAAGAGAATATAAATACAACAGAGGATGTACTCATTAGATATGATGAAGAGACCTTCACTTCTATAAACTGAGTGTGACTTCACCAAAGGCAGTGAGCCAGGGGGAGTCAACAGGAGTGACCCGGGGGATGCAGTGAGCTACCCCTGATCTTTTGTAAAGGCATTGATCTTGGGACAAAGTGATTGTGCTCGAACCTTTATAATTCACATGTAGTGAAGAATAGTGGAATTTGGTACGACCAACAACTTGTCAGTGTATGCTCTTTGGATGTAACCCTTTTGGGTGAACCAAGTAAAAATTGATCTGTCATCTCTTTGCATGTGAATGTTTCATAGCTGATCATATCCATCATATAGGTTTAACTAGTTCCTACCAACTTGGGAACAAGATCCTTGTTTTTAAAAGAAAACGTTGTCACCCTGATTTACCCCTACCCTCTTAGGGTGTCTCTATGTCCTACAAGTGGTATCAGAGGTAGGTTTTTATTTTTAGATCTGTCCATTTCTGTCATCGAAAATTCATCCAGTGTTAGGGGAGTCACCATATTTGATGGAAGTAAATTTTAGATTTGGAAGAACATAATGAGATCTCATATAAGATCCGTTGGAATTGAAGTTCTATTTTCCACTGTGCAAGGTATTAATGTTTCTGATCCAACAGGACTGGCTATGACTGATGCCGATAGGAAAATTCTTGATGCAGACGCTAAAGCACAGAATGCTCTCACCACAACCCTTTCTAGTCAAATCTATAAAAAAGTGATGAGTTTCACCTCAAAAAGTCCATGTGGGATAAACATAAAAATATTTATGAAGGAGATACCAATGTAAAGGAGGTCAAACTACAAGTGCTGGACAATAGATTCGATGATCTGAAGATACATCCTGATGAGAATAAAGACTCCTTCTTCAACCAAATTACTGAAGTGGTTGGAGAAATCTGGGGCCTAGGAGAAGAAATCAAAGACTTTGACATTGTGATGAAAATATTGAGAATACTTACACCCATGTACAATGCAAAGGTGTCAGCCCTTGAGAAAAGAGATCTTTCCAAACTATCTTTGGGTGAACTATTGAGCACCCTGGTGGCATATAAAATGAGAGTCAATCCAGAAGATGCTATGAATTGAGTGAGCAAGGAAATGGCATTCAAATCCATTGAGAAACTAAAAATTCAAAATATAGTAGTGGTGAATATGATGAGGAAAAAGAAATTTTTTCTCCCATTTCAAAGAAGTTCTAGAAGGTAAAAGGGAAATTCAAAGGGATGTTACCTTTATCTTACTTTCGTTGTGGAAAAGTTGGTCACATTGCCTCTCAGTTCTTAAGAAAGTTCGACGATGAGAATAGCGATGCTGAAAACATTGAGAAGACTTATAAAAGGTTTTTTAAAATTGGGAGACTTCAAATCAAGAAGGAATGTACCAAATAAGATCTTTCTCTTTGAAGAGGAAGAAGATGATAATGAATTCTGTGATGAAGAAGAACTGGAATTTAAAACTGGAAACCATGCTTCCATGATAGCTACTGTTGAAAAATCAGAAGATATTGATGGATAAAAACAGTTGAAAACTAGTGCAAATCCCGAGTTTCAACTTAAATATGTTGTTAGTAAGCTTAAGTATAAATGTAATATTTTCAATAAGTGGAAATCAATAGTCGAAAAATCAACTGAATATGTTGATCAACGTGAAGCTGAAATTGAATGACTAGAAGAATTCGTGAAAGTATAGTCTAAAATCCTTGAAAGCAATGTTGATGTAGTGGATCTGAAGATGATAATTGAAGAGCAGGAAAAGTTAATCAAGGACCTCACCTCCAGACTAGAGGAAAAGTCCAAGACTGCTGAGAATCTTGAGGACGAAGTTGTTACTATTTGGAGTAAACTAGAAAAAGTTTAGGTTTCAAAAGAATCAAGGAAGAAAATATAGTTTGGAAGGTTCTCATAAACTGATCTGTTGGAGAGATAAAAACATGGCTCTAATGGATTTGAAAAGATTTTAAATGATCAAATACCATCCTGCATGGGAAATAATTGAATTGGTTATGAGACAAAGTCGTCAAATGCTGCAAATAAAAGTGACCAAAATAAAGGCAAGCTAAAAGTGGGTGAAGTGGGAAAATCTATTGAAGTAATGAAACAGAAACCCCCAATTCAATCTTAAAGAAGAATATAAGATTATCTTTGAGCCTCGTGGAAGGAAGTTTCCCTCATATTAGTATCCTATAGAAGAAGGAATGAGGATAAACAGAATAAATAAGGCATTTTCTCTCATAAAGTGTCAGTTCTGTGGATATTTGGGCCAAACCATGTCTTATTGCGAAGAGGAAAGAAGATATATGAATGAAGAATATATAGGAGTTCTACAGAGGAGAAAAAATTCATATCCTAAATCTTCTAGAAGAAACAATTTCTATGGATACTGTTTTCATTGTTCTAACTTTGGTCATAAGGCTGTTAATTACAAGCAGAGAAGAGACATGTACACCACATACCGAAGTTCGAGATAAGTAAATTCTTGTCAGAAAGATAGTGTTTCTCTTTAAAAAAGTTTTTCTCCTCACAAAGAAGATTTCAACTATTAAGAACCTAGGTACATGAAAGATATAATTGAATGTAAATCAGTGCTCTATACTCAATCCAATGTCTCATGGAATGAAAGGAAGAAAATTGATAAATCTAACCTTGAAGAGGTGTCCCTCAAAGCTACAAAATACCAAAGTACCTAGATTCAAGATAGTGATTGTTCATGTCATTTGAAGGGTAATACCAGCCTATTACAAATATCAAAATGAAGTTTGATGGTATAGTACGATTTTGTAATGATGGAGCTCTAAAAATCAAAGGCCGTGGAATTACTAATTTAGCTAATGGAGAGCTAAATAACACTGAAGTCCTTTATGTAGATTTCCTACGTCATAATCTACTCAGCGTAAGTCATCTCTGTGACTCATGACTTATAGTTACTTTTAATCAAGAATGGATGCAATATCAAGGGAAAGACAGGCAATTCACTTATGAAGGGATGTAGAATAGAAGGAAACATGTATCAGGTTTATAGTAATGAAAATGTTTGTTACATGATTGTTAAAGAATAAAAAAATTTGTGGCATCAGATACCGGGAAACATCAATCAACAAGACATGGAGAAAATTTAAAAATTGAGGATTTTCATGGACATTCCAAACCTGAAGCGTGAGGGCGAAAAGTTTTGTGATGCTTGCATTCATGGGAAGCTTGTCTGCAGTTCATATTGGCCAAAGAAGAAAAGGGTGTCCCATATTACTGATCTAATCCATACAGATGTATACGGGCCGATAAATGATGCCAGAACTCATAGAAAAAGTTACTTTTTCCTTTTCATTGATGATTATAGTAGAATGGCTTGTGTAATGGTGATACACAGGAACCGACAAGTACTTGATTTCATGAAAACTTATCACTGGATTGCCAATAATGATACTGGACGGACAATAAAAGTCATGCGATCTGACAATGGGGGAGAATACACGTCCATTGAGTTTTCTAATTACCTAGAAAAACATGGAATACAACATGATGTAGATACTTTGAGAACTCCACAGCAAAATGGGGTTGTTGAGCGCCGAAATTTACGGGTCAAAAATATGGCCGGGACTATGTTGATTCAGAGTGGTATCTCTCGCCATTATTGGAAGGAAGTTGTTGAAGCTTCAGTGCACATTTAGAATCGAAGAGGGCTTTGTATGGGAGAAACGAATAAACTATATGAATTGTGGCATGGAAGGAAGCCATTGTTGAAATAATTTCATGTTTTCAGAAGAAAATGTTTCAACCGAAATAAAGAAGGAAGTCAAGGGAAGTTTGGTGACAATGCTGATGAAAGAATTTTTCTTGGGTATCCAATGAATATAAAAGCCTCCAAGTGTTACAACAAGCGATTATGAATGATTGTGGAAAGAAGTGACGTTAAGATAATTGAAGAGAAAACCACAAATGCTTCAAGGATATCATATGATGAAGTGATGGAATGTTAGAAAGAAAGTGAACGTGGATAAAATACAAATATATAAATAGAGGAAGCTATAAAAAACACTCAGTAGTCACATAATGATGTTGACTCAGAAGAAGAATCTGAAGAAGAAATTGTGGCTGTAGAAATGCAACTACACCGCACAAAAGATATCATAGAGCTGAGATTGATCCATCTAACATAATTGGGGACAGTAGTGCACCCAGTCAAACAAGGAGGGTAAAAAATAACACACAATATGCATTTCTGATAATTGTGGATCCATCCTCATTTGAAGAAGCTACAAAGGATGAATCTTGGGTGAAATCCATGAATGAAGAGTTAGATCAGATTGACAAGAATCAGACATGGGATCTTGTCTAGAGACCCAAAGGTCACAATGTTATTGGTACAAAATGGATCTTTAAGAACAAGTTTGATGAGCATGGAAGTGTTATTAGAAACAAGGCATGACTAGTATGTAAATGATATTTCTATATTGAAGGGATTGACGTTGATGAAACCTTTTCTTCAGTGTCATGACTGGAATCAATCCAGATTTTCATTACCATGGCACTCTTAAGAGGATATAAAGTATATCAAAAGGATGCCAAGACATCATTCTTTAATGGGGTACTCGAAGAAGAAGTATATATTGAAAAAACAATGGGTTTTTTTCTTGGTACTGATGAAATAAAAATCTACAAACTGAAGAAAGCTCTATACGGTTTTAAGTAGGCACCACAAGCATGGTATTACCAGCAGGACTCGTATCTCAAGAAGATGGAATTCAAAATTGGAGGAGTAGACCATAATCTATATGTGAAGAATTCTCCAAAAGATCATTTCATGTTTATAGTCTATGTCAATGACATTATAGTTGGAGGCAGCAGGCAGAAATCAGTGGATGAATTTTCCAATCACATGAAATAAGAATTTGAAATGTCTATGATTGGGGAGCTCACAAATTTCTTGGGGTTGCAGGTGACTCAAAGGCAGGATTGCACATTCATTTCTCCAGAAAGGTATGCAAGAGATCTGCTGAAGAAGTTTAATATGAAACACTCCAAACCAATATCAACTCTGATTGCAGTTAGAAACAATCTTGGAATGCATGAGGATTGGGCATCTGTAGACCCCGATATGTATAGGAGGAGAATTGGGAGCCTACTGTACCTGACAGCGACACGGCCAAATATTGTCTTTTCAGCCTGTCTAGCAGCCCGATTTCAGAGTAATCCAAAGGAGGAACATATAACATCAGTAAAAAAAATCATGAGGTATATTCAAGGTAATCACAGTTGTGGATTATACTTTACTTCAAGAAGAGACAGTGAATTATCATCATTTTCTGATGCTGACTGGGCTGGAGATGTAGTTGACAGAAATTCCACCAGTGGTGGAGCATTCTATATTGGAAATAAATGTGTTGGATGGTTGAGAAAGAAACAAGAATGTACTTCTCTTAGTACTACTGAATCTAAGTATATCTCTGCGACAAAGGCATGCAGTAAACTACTATGGATTAAGAAACAACTAAAATATATTGGTGATGAGGTGAAGCATCCAATGGTAATTTAATGTGATAACAAGAGAGTAATAGATCTTATGAAGAATCATGTTCAGCATTCTCGTACATAGAATATTGAAATCATGTATCACTTTATCAAAGAAAAAGTTGAGAAATGGGTGATTAGAATGGATCATGTGGGAACTGATGAGCAAGTGGATGATATCCTGACCAAACCACTGTCAGCGGCTCTGTTTTAGAAGCATTGGTTTAACCTCAGTGTTCAGACACCTCCCAGTGCATAAGGAGGTTACTAAAATCCCCTCTCCCCAGTTGTGTTAATTTTTTTAATCTGTTTATGGATGTGATGCAGGTTGGTTGGGGAGATACTATCCAGGGGGAGTGTGGTTTGAGCTGAACAATGAACATTTACCGGCCTTTGGGTTTTTTGTCAATGGGGAGAAAGGAATAAATTCAGGCATGTTCAGGCATGTAATGATTCTGTGACACGTAGATAATTTAGTTTCAGTGATAGGATGAGAAGTAAGAGAAGGAATACATTGGACATGCAATACTTATGTGACATTGTAAGAGAATTTCTTGGGCACCATTGGGAATTCCAAAACATGGGAACCCAATTCAAGCTTTCTCTCTTGTTTTCGACACCGAGCATTGCTCATGTAGACTTAGAGTGATGGCTAAGTTGATTCATGCATTTTTGGTCTGTATGTGGATGGTGATCTATTAAATTTATTTTCTAATTTCCAACAAACCCAAAGGGGGAGATTGTTAGAACCATGATCATCTATGCAATAATTGGAGTATGGTTTGTGTTTGTTTTTAATCCTCAGTGGAAGTCCCGAATGTGTTCCAGCAAAGTACTCATACAGGTCAAGAAAATAACAGTATTGAAGGTGGCACCATTTTCCAGTGTTTTCCAAATTTCTTGACCTCAAAATTGACAAAAATGGGTAAACAGTGTTTTTGGGAAAGGGACTTTCATGCCGGATATGTGTCGCGCAAGTGACTTGCGCGCCGAGAAAGGTCTTCCACGCTGGTGCCTAGGAGGATTGGAAAGTTGTGTGCCATATATTTATGAACATCAGAACATTAAAATCTATTAAAGGAAAAAGGGTCACACAAGTATTGGTTTGGTTGCACAAGTGAGTTGCGCGACATAGGCTAGGGAGGTTGGAGTTGCACGCCGGAACTTGCGTGAAGAGTGGAGGATTGCACACCACTGCGCAGGGTGTCCAATTTTCATATAAATAGAGGAAAACCCCTCTTCATTTTGTGTGGAGTTCAAGAGTTAGAGATTTTCTATGCTCCAATCACGTAAGTGTTATAGTTACGCAAGTGGTAGTTTGGTCATGCAAGTCGAGGATGCACGCCAGTTGTTGGCTGCACGTCCAAGGTGGTTTGGGAGAAAACGATGTAGTGTCACGCAAGTTTGGGGTTGAATAAATAGGCACCCCAAAATTGGTTTGGTGACACTTGGGCACTGAATTGCTTCCACGCAATTGACATGCGTTCCAGGCAGTAAAGAAGCGCGACAGTGTTTTTGAGCTGCGTGAATGTTGGGAGATTGCCCGGTACCCTTGTTACAAATTGAGATTCATCTATGGGTGAAAGTTGGACTTCAACAGAGAATCTACATACAACAGAGGATGCACTCATTAGCGATGATGAAGAGACCTTTACATCTATAAATTGAGTGTGACTTCACCAAAGGTAGTGAGCCAGGGGTAGTCAATGAGAGTGACCTGAGGGACGTAGTGAGCTACCCTGATCTTTTGTAAAGGCAGTGAGCCTTTGACATAGTGACTATGCCCTAACCATTGTAATCCACATATAGTGAAGAATAGTGGAATTCGTTATGACCAAAAACATGTCGGCATATGCTCCTTAGATGTAACCCTTTGCGGTGAACCATGTAAAAATTGTTGTGTCATCTCTTTGCAAGTGAATGTTTCATTTCTGATCATATCCATCATACAGAATTAACTAGTTCCTACCAAAGTGGGAACAAGATCCTTGTTTTTAGAAGAAAAAATTGTCACCCCGATTCACCCCTCCCCTATCAGGGTGTCCCGAGGTCCTAAAAATATGATATTTTTAATTAATAATCCATGTGATCATTCAAATAGTATAATATATGTGGTTATGTTTCATTACAATGCGATTTATCATATTTCATTATTTAATATTTATTCATTACATACATATTATGCTCAAGATTACATTTTTATGGAATGTGTTTTTATTTATTAAAATTTGTTATGATTTATTTTTATGATAGATTCTAATGTATTTATTACCCATATCAGGAATCTATGGAGCTCCCATTCGTAGTTTTTATTTTCTATGGGATGTGAAGATGTATATTATAAATGAATTATAGGTATAATATAAAATTGTATGGTGTTTCTCATGGAGTTTAAATTTTTTGTTTCATTTCTAGTAGTAATGTAAAACATATGTATGTTTAATGTATTCCAAAGATAACAAACAATTTGTTATTCTGATTTGTAAATGGTTGTTCATAGTATCAATGTAAAAAATTATGGCAGCAACTCCAGGATACTGGGTCCAGGGTATATACATTTTTTATGATAAATTCATGATACTCGTCGATTGTATGAGATTAAAACACATTTCTAAAAAATTTATTTGAATATAATGTTAAAAAATGTGGTTTTGATAACATTAGCTGGTTGAATCTCAATAGATGTGTACACCAAGTAAAGGTATCATTGTAGATAATGAATTTATCAGAAAGACATATAATCAGTTGTCAATTGAGGGTTTAGATCAATGATATCATATTTCTGTCATAGATTATTTGTATCCAGATTATCCTCAGAAAGAACGTGTTTTAGTTTTATTTCTCGATTTTATTATTATATATTTGGTTGAGATAATAAAATATCCTTAACCATCTGATCCAAAATTTCTAGTTGTAAGATCAAAAATCAATTGTGGATATACCAATGGGGGATGAACATTATATAAGAAATCTGTGTTACATTTTTGATATCATATTGTACCTCCTCTGACATTTTATAAATAGATTATTTCTTTATACTAAAGATCAAGATGGACTGTTCATCCATTAATTTAAAAATTGAATATGAAAATGAAAAAATAGTATTAATGGGCTTGTATTAAAAGAAAAAATGTTTAGTTTTTCTTTATATGTCTCACCAATAACTAGTTTAAGGAAGATTACTAATGAAAAACTATTATGTTTCATTATTTACATGACCTAGTATGGATTTGGGAGAAGATAGCTATGTAATTTATTTATAGGTATAACAATACTGTTAGAGAAACATGATTTCATATGGTTTATTATATATTGGTTCTTCATCTTGTATCACTTTATCCCTATTTATGAATCCAATAAACATGAATATTTTTCCAAACACTACATTTGGGAAATTGTAAAAATGCATGGTGTACTAGTTTTAATTTTGACTAATTGGGATCCATGGTTCACATCTCATTTTATAAGTATTTTTGGAAATCCATTGTAACATAGATGTCCATGATCATTACTTATCATCCCCAAATAGATGTCCAATATGAATGAATTATTTGAATGTGTGAATACATACATAGATTTTCTTTTCTAGATTTTGGATTATCATGGGATGGTCATATACTATTATTATAGTTTCCAAATAATAATATTTATCTATCATTGATACATATTTCTCCTTCCAATGTTTTTTATTAAAAACCATTTCATTATCCACATTGTTTGGTGGAAAAAGGTCATACCTCACTTACCAAACAAAAACATGTTTATTAGATGATGAAGAAAATTAAGTTGAATTGAATGAGGATTGGGATGTTATAAAGTCATTCGAAATAATATGAGGATCATAATAACTGACCCTTATTATTTCATGTTGGTTTTCATGTTTTCTATATAATCACTCTAAGGGTCAAGAATGTTTTCTTGGTTAGAAACGAAAATTATCTCCTTGGTACATTGGCCTTTTTGATGTACTTTAATGATTTCATGGTGTTTCTTTTCAGATCACATTACCACCAATATCCATTTATTTGAACAATGTGTTTTATGTGTCTCAGTTGATGAAGTAATAACATTATCTGATCCATGTATTTCGGTGGGACCATGTTGATTATGAATTAGATATTATGATGGTTTGTGAGCCGATACAGATTTTGGATGTTCAAGAAAAACTTTTTTTGGGGAAGAAATTAATTTTTAATGGTTTTATAAGAGTATGTTATGATTCTATAAGAAACATAGGATCATGAGAAGGAAATACATGAATATTGAACTGATATCATCGAAATAACCACTATTTCTCGACATTCCAAAGGAAAAAATGCTAATGGTGGGAAGAATATAACCCCCCCCCCCAGTTTTTTTATTTACCCTATAATTATATATTTTTACTATTATATAATACATGGATTATATTTTAGGAGTTTTTGGATGGATTTTAAGTGTTTTAGAAGCATTTATGGAGACTCACGGTTGGAGAATGGTTATTAAAAACTATTCACTGAATCTTGGAAACAATGCAAGGGGATACTAGGATTTGCTAGGTGGGAACATAGTTATTTCATGATTTGGCCAAACCATGCAGGTGTATAAGAGAAATCGTACAGGGGATTGGTAGAGATACATGTGTTATGCTCCTTTGGATCATGATTTTTCCTAACAATGTGGCAAAACCATAAAAACAAATACAGTATGTCTAGTGTAAATGCATTATTGGAACGTAGTTTCTCCAAACCATGTGCGACAACCGTGCATCTCTTTGGTTTTTGTCAACAAGCATATATATGGTTTGGAAATGGTTTGAAAATTCATCTATCCTAATTGTGTAGTGTACATTAAATGCACTTAAAATTATTCTTTAACTCAGATTATGTACCTTTTCATTTTCCATTGATCTAGATGAAACTTTTAATAATGAGAACTTTGTTTTAACTCTGAAAAAAATTTGTATGTACACATTCTAAATTGTTCCCCCATGATTTAATATTCCCATCTCTCTCAAATAAATAGTTATAAAATTTCAAAGATGGATCCATGTTTTAAAATTTTTATCTTGATGAAATGTTGTTAGATGAATTGGATGTAAGGTATACTAAGTGCAACGCCCTGACCCCATATTCCAAGAGTCAGATCATTATTACGTATAGTTGGCATGATAACATAAGATCAAGTCTCTAAAGACCTATTATATTAGTATACATGGAAGTACTAGATACATTCATAAGGTTTACATTACATCAAAAAATAGAAAACTAAAAAAACATTGTTTCCATAGAAAACACTGAGATCTCATAGACTATTCATTCAAGTCAGTCATAATATACTTCTTATCATACTAGGAAAAATAAAACATAGAAAGGGGTGATCTCAAATGATCAGTAAGGATAAAAATATTGCGGAAACATTCATAAATAAACATAATCATTTAAGGAAATGTATAGAAATAAAAAAAAGCCTCTTCAATATAAACATCATAATAATATGGAAAATATAAATCAAAATAATTCCATTTACATACTCATATGGATAATATACTAGTCTAATAATCACATGAAATATCAATATTCACTTTTATAATGATGAAATGCATAATACCAAACTTCAAAATCACATAATCAAGGCCTTGTGAGAAAACTAAAAATAAGATTTTGTCATGGCCTTGTGACAAGAAACAAGTTAGTGTCATGAGACCTACCAATACATCTAGGAGATATAGAGTTCTCCACCAGTCACTTACTAAGTCCAATGCATTCCTTATATGAAATGTTTTAAACATAAAATAAACATTCATATTAAAACTAGCATACAAAATGTCAATAATTTATCCATAAACCATTATTGGTGTAAAAATAACACATCCACAGTCAAACATATCCCAAAACATTCAATACAATATTAATGTTTTGTATAATAATAAATCAACTTCAAATAAGCTTAAAATCCATCAATGGATGTTGACATAGATGAAATCAAAACTTTTTTTAGAGAAACATATATTCCAATTATGAAATCATTTAAAAGCCATATAATTATAAAAGGAAAATTTAATTTTGAAAATATTCTTATAATCTTGTAAGGGAAGCTTCGATGATGTTATAATGGTGGAAAATAGCTACAACTGCTGTATAAGTTAAAAAAACATTCTTACCTTAATTTTGTCGAAAAGGTCATAAAGTACCATGTTTAGAAAATGACAGAAAGATTACTTTCCAAACATATATGTTCAAATAAGGGTATAAATTAATTTAACCAATTGTATAGTAAATAGTAAAAATGTTTTGAAATATATTTTTTAAGAAAACACGGATGTGGATCATAAAGAGGTCCCAGTCGATACTTACATAAAAAGAACCTCGGATAATAAAGAGATTGTAAAATTAACCCTTACCATGTACTTTTCCATGGTAGAGGGTACGTTAAAATCATGTATAATAGTTAAATCATTGTTACTAAATTATACAAGAACAATATACATAAATATGATATCATATTTGATCTTATAATATTGCCTTTTTAATAATATTTCAGTAGTATCATCGTTTCGGGTGTTAACAGATTCATTTTTCTTTATATGCATTGTTACATAAGTAATGTTTGTTCTGAATAGGATGTATCTTATTCATATTCAAAATGATATTATGTATTTAAATATTATTTTTACTCATCAAATGAATATTATCCTTTAATGGATACGATGGGGAATGATTCTCATCGTGTTTTTGGAGATGGTAATCCGTATGTATGAACGAGCGACAATATCATTATTTTGATTATAAAAACCTATATAATTGGATGGTATATCATATATAAATAATCCTTTTCTTATAATATTTATTATTTACATCATTTATACATCATTATTATACCCATCCAAATAATAATTTGTTGAATAACAACTACACCACGACTGGGAGACAGTAAGTCATACATACGCACATATGGTGACATGTCATTCAAAGGATGGATAGAATAATGAATATTGTTGTACCATATTTATAATAACATCACTTTATATATAAGTTATTAGATTTATTATTTTATAATGGAGACAAATAGGAATGAACAAGTGGAAGAAGAAAAAATCATGATAGAGGTGGTGAGATATTTACGTCTTCTTCGGGTTCTTACTTTTGATTTGATCAAAATGGATCAGTAGGATGGATTTATGACAAAAGGAAGGCCTCTAAGATAAAGGGATGATAGTTTAGAGGGTATTTTGGTATGATTTGGAAGAGACAAAGGGATTTTAAGGTGTAAATTATAGAGAAGGAGAATTCCCTTTTATAAGAGGGGTGTGGGGAACCTTAGGAAAAGCTAAAACTAGTATCTTATAATATACTCATTTTCGGATTCTAATGGATCCAAAAATGAATTATTTAAAGGATAAAGTGGTTATGGTTCTAAAATCTCTCAACCAATAGGTTTTAGACAGGTTTGGGTCACTATATTAACCTTTTATTTTAGATTTAACTCTAAGTTAAATAGTTTGACATTTACCATGTCTCTTTGTATTTTTATATTATATGGTTAATAAAGATACTATAAACATCCAAGAAAACCCCAAGTGGTTCATTAATGATACACATATCATTATATAAGTCTTTTGGCTGATCCATGAATTTTTAAGGTTATTATATAAACCAATAATATTGTATTTTTTTAAACTCATTTATGTCAATTTTGACATTATTTAATAATTGATCTTTGTTAAAGTCCTAAAAACTTTATTACTTAGAAATAAATACATTTAATCAAAACTCACATGTCATATTAACCTATAATATTAGTGTAATTAATTAAAAGTCTTATATTAGATTTGTTTGGATCTTTATAATATCAATTATTTTAATCATTCATTAATATGGTAATTACTGCTTTATCATTGTGTCATAAATAAATTTAATTATTTAATACCTAAAAACAATAAATAAAATACCATTATGTAGGAAATAGTTTTAGATTTCTAATGAATATTTATAGTCGAATTTATATTGTTTGTATCCTCATATTAAAAATGATTTATTTATTAATCATTGAATTTAACTCTTTTAACTCTTCTTTAAATAGAATAATAATAACTTTCCCAATCTAATCCAAGTGGACAAAAAAGGTTAATATTTTATTCCTATTGTATTTTTTGGTCGATGTATAATTATCCAATAGAATTAAGACATGTGTTAGGGTAATAATAATAACAGTTTTTCCCATAACTAACCTATTTACTTTTAACTGTGGTAAATAAAAGCAACAAGTTATTATTCACCAAAAAGGATTTTCCTCTTATTGAACCACATTTTTCTTACTGATATCAACTGTGTGTATTGGAATTTTGATATTCAACCCACAGAAGCAGTAAAATTATGTTTTATGTAAATCTACAAATGCTCCTTGGAGGTGGGTAATAGACGGTAAAAAGTTCCATAAAATTTTTATATATCTAAACTCAATATAAAATGACTCCAATGAATTATAATGAACATATATAGGTATTATGTAACTAATTTTACCAAAATTAAATTTAAATAAAATAAATAAATATTTAAATAGAATGTATGTTTTAAACAATAAATTAGTGTTTTTTAATATTCATCAAAAATCAAAATATTTCTGAAAAATACAAAAAATTCACCCTAGGCTAATTTCGATATTCGAATTCAAAAAATGAAGTCCATTTTGAAAGTTAAAATTTATAAAATTTCAAAAAGTCAGTATTACTATTCAAAATGGCTAGTTTAATTGGTTGTGGTGTCTTAGAACTCAATGTTTCATACTACAAACGCTATTGTATTATTCAAAGAGAAGAGTACCACAGAAGCATGGTGTGTTAAACTAAGGCTAGATCATGTGTATTTGTTATGTTGTTCATTGTTTTGTAATCAAATTTTTTTGTTCAATTATCTCTCATTTCCACTAGTTTTATAACCATATGTCTTGGTTTTATTTAATTTTTCTCTTTTAGTTTTATGAAAATTTATTCTGAATTAATGTAGGAAAACAAATTTGGTCAATGATTTTGTAAATATAGATATTTGGAGACTATTTAAAAATGAAATTTCTTATAATCATAAAATTATGGTTTAAAATTATCGTTTTTTATATAATAAAAATGTTCGATGAAATTTTTTCAAAGTAATATTTAGTTTATCTTAGTTGAATGACTTGGAGATTGGTATAATTGAGCTAGTGTGTGTTCATTGGGATTTATTATATTTGTGTTGTTATATAATCAATGTTAGATAGTGTATGGTCATGAAGTGCCACCATCAATGGGAGACTCTAATATACTGTGTGTTCATGTTTTTTTGTGTGTGTATGTGAAAATTGGAATTACAATGCCATGTATTAAATTATTTTCATAATTAGTTATTGGTTTCCATTATATATTTCATTCATTTTTTGTGTAAAATATGTGTTGAAATATAAATTATTTTATATATAAATATTTTAAAATGTTCTTATACCAACGTTAGGTGTTGGTAAGTCCCTATGGATTTCCTAATGAGTGATATACTCACCTACTACTTGGGAAGTTTGGTTCATTTACTAATTTCATTTAATAAGACATAAAAAACAAAAATATCTTTGTTATTTAGTGAAAAATCTTGATAATATAGGAAAGGAATATGAGTTGGGGATTTAGTATATGTTATTGATTTTTAGGATTATGATACTTTAGTTTCATTGGGTTATTTCATCTTTCACTTTATTGTTTACTCATTATTTTCTTCATTTTCACTATGATATTGATTTTCTTTTTGTTTTACATTAATGTTTTATTGTCTATAAGCATGAAAAATATAGTTTTTTATAGTTTTTTATATTTTTTATTGTCATTTTATATTATTTATTTAGAAAAATTATACCCCTAAAGTTCTCTTAATCCATTGGTTTTTATTTTCATTCTTTGGTGTCTTCTGTATTAATTCTAAGGATAGAATAATAATTTACTACTTTCATTACAATGAGTTTGGGAATGATGTTAAATAATTATTTGATCAACTTCTATGTGATTTTATAATATTATTACATTTTTAAAATTATATTTTTTCTATCATAGGACTTATTAAGAACATATTATGTTATTGAATTTGAATATTTCAGTAAACTCATCCTTTTTGTGTTAATTCATTTATATAGTTCTATGATTCATTTTATATGGAACACATTTGTATCTCAAATGATGGTGGGTTCATATATCACCCTCTAATTAATTATCTTTAGTTTATAAATTATTAGATAGTCTGTTGTATACATAATGAGTTTGTTCACATGGGTGTGGGAATGAATGGTTTTCAAACATTTTTATGAGAGAACATAATGAGTTTTTTCACATATTATTGGGAATAATATTTTTTCCACAATAGTTTTCATATAAATGCGATTGTGCCAACTTTCAAAAAAATCATTTTTTCCACATTTCAGATGTTTTTTTCTTTTTACATGTATTCCATGTTTTAATCATTATGCATTGTTTTTAAATTATTCCACACATTTTTACGATCCGCATATGTTTTATAGCTATCATATATGGTTTGTTGATATTTTATTAAGATATAAATGTCTTCATCATGTGTTATCTCATATTTATTATCTGATACGTTATGATATATTATTCACATATTGGGAATCTGAGATCATGTAAGAAAACAATTTCATCTCATGTATGGATCCATTAAATTGTTGTCTAATTCATTTTTTAAATCCAATTATAAAATCATAATTATTTATTGATGATCATAAGGGTTTCTAGTGATTTTTTAGATATAAGAACCCTATTCGGTAGAGAAAATCACTTGGCTTCAAGGTTAGTAGACACAGTGCGACCCAGCCCGCACAGTCTCTCCTAACCCTCATGATCTAGACAGATGGTTGGAGAAGGGTGAATGGTCTAGAATAACCATGATCTAGGGGATAAACATCCATGGAAAATGATTATAATTTTTACAATAGGATATTCAAAAGGATGATGCATGGATTCCCTTACCATGTAGCAAAATTGTGAAAGAACCCTCCTAATGTAGTGGGAGGCACACGGTTGGCACATAGTTTGACCAACTATGCAACAAAATGGTGTGCACCACAAATCTTTGGGAAAATTACCAAAATGACATTTTAGAGCTTTTAAACATTAACATTTATCCTAATTTTATCATTCTAGTGGATAAAGATCAATTTTCTATCATTTTGATTTCCCAAACCATCATACATAGATTTTACTCTCATTCATCACTCTGATGTCTAATTCAGTACATATACATCAAGTTGGATGTGTATAAATATGTACTTGATTCCTTTTTATCTGTTCATCATTCTTCATTTCCTTGATGAATCTTTTCATATTTAGGTTTATATGCCCTATATTCAAGGTAACGATCCTTTTTTTTTTGATTTCGTCTAATCCAGACCAATATAAAGGTTGATATCTGTAGAAGAGTCATACAAGCTCATGGTATGTGGTTTGTCACTCATCCGATGAGTTTCTACTTTTTATAAATTTTCATAGTGTGCGTGCATCGATTCTATCAAGAAAAAAAATTATTGAATTCATATTCCTTGCTTATAAACATTATAATAATATTATATGATCCTTGTTATAAATCTTCCAAATCATTTGAGGTTACATCCTTAATTCTAACCACCCCAAGTAGGGTGTATTCCTTCATTATGACTTTATTGGTTTACTATGTTCACATTTTCAACTACTCAGGTGTGCAATGGATTGAACCTATTAATGATAATCCCTTTCATAATAATATGAACTATAAATAGTAATGGCTAGCCTTGTATTTGATATAATCACTTGAACCTTATAAGGTATGTGTTTCAATGTAATTAATGAATATTAATTATGAATAGAGTGTATACTTTATATATGTTACGGCCTAATTGAATGTAATTAAATATATTTGGGTCACATCTATAACTCACCTTCAAATGTTTAGTGGAAAAAATGGAGCGAACTTAATAAATATTTTTTTTGACCTATATGAACTGATAAATTGTTACCTATCAATTTATTCCTTGAAACAATTGTAAAAGGAAATTTATTGAACAAAATAATTAATTGTACATCATGAATATTACATTACCTTAATTAAATAACGAATTTAGTATGAAGTTCCTGTTGTATATGTACCAAAAAATCATTATATTTGTGGTTAGACTTGATCCAACCTGGGATTATCCAGGGAATTCCTTTAGCACACATGAATTTCATTTTGATTCATAGATGTTAGAATGTATGGATGATACCCACCATGGAACATGATCTTTTTCGATAAGTGGATACCTAAAATAACATCGTATGGTCCCACCGGTATAATTATAGTATTACATGGATACACTCCTTGGATTTAGAGTGACATCTACAGAAACGAAGTTATTTAGATACAACCATTGGGACCAATAATTTCTTATCCCATTTTACCTTGCATGAATTCATTGGACTAAGTTAAAATAATATTACATTCGAATTCCATGGTAGATTCCCCTTGGATTACATGCATACCTCTTATAGCCATGATATAGTTTACCACTGATTTGGGTTGACCCATGATGTTTTTAATGTCATGGTTATTACCTTGGATCCTTTTCATTATTATTGACAACATGGATGAGTTGTTATATATTGGATCATTTATTATTATTATTATCATAACATGACGTTATTTATGGTTATACCCCACATTACATACTATATAAATTGGAACATAATAAGTTAATGAAAGGATTACATGTTCAATCACCAATTGAGACTAAATCATGTAATGGGAATTTACATTATTAAATATCTCTACTTTTATATATTCATGTCTACAGACAATTTCATTATATAAGAAATAGACTGTAAGTTATAGATGTCATTGGTTGAAATGACATAATTTATTAATAATGAAAATTTATCCTGATATAATTAAATGTTTTATTATGAAAAATGGTTATATGAATCATATGTACATCCATTATTTTATATTTTTGGATTTTAAAATACCATTAACAAATATTACTATTACTAAAATAGTTGTTGATTAGTTATCACATGATTAGTATAAATATTAGGCTTTAACAAATCCAATTTTCTCAGACAAAGGAAGTGATGACCACATCCCGTAGAATTTCTCCATACAAATCCCATTTTTCCGAGCTCGGGAAGGAGGTAGTGTCATTGGGATTGGCTCTTGACCAATCCCAAACTGATATTTATCATGTTAAGTATGAACAAAATCACATATGGGAGAAGTGGAAGTTAATAGAGATTATCACACGAGCGATGTTATCCGAGCCTCCCCAAGAGTCTATCAACATCGCACACCATACTCGTAGGTCTTATACGGGTGTTATAAGAGGTTATGTAACATGACCTTAACACTATGTATATTTGCATTATTTTTGTATAAATAATATACATTCATTTTATGATTGTTACTTTGAATAAAAAAAATTGAAGCAGAAATAATATTTTTAGTTAATATTCAATTAAGAAATCAGTTTTGATGAATTAATGGATTTTTTAATTAAATAATATTTTAATAAAAAATTATTGAAAAATTTCTTTTTATTAAATTTAAATTATCATAATATTTTCATGAATTCTATTGAAACTTTTATTACGATTTCAAAGTTGTTTATGTCAAAACCCATGAATTACCAATAAAACATGGTTTTTATATTAAAAATTAAAATTGACATATTTAGAAAATTATTTAGATAATATTTATAACATATTTGGATTCAAGAGATTAAAATTTTCTAATGGTGAATTTTTCAAAATTTTCTAAGACAGTTGAACTTTTGGATAAAAATTAAATATCATTCAAATATGAAATGTGATTTATTACATCATTATGTCCCAATAGTGATGTAATAAAATACCATAAAAAATGTTCTGCCAATATATGTTTTATATTTAAAATAATGTTATTTCATATTTTTTATTAATTTTATGGTTCCTTAGTGGACCCTCCAAGACTTATAAAATATTCTAACTTTTTAAATGATTCCATTGAGAGTGTGACTCACCTCAACATAAGAAATACTAAAATTTTATTATGTTTTTTCCTTTTCTTTATAAATTAATTTTTTCAACTCACCTTTGGAAAAAAAAATTGGGAAAACCATGGTATGGTTTTAGGTGTTGATTAGTTTAATGTGTACTGTCCAAAACCTAAATAATAAATTATTCCCTCTCCTATACTATATAAAACCACTCAATCTCACATTCCTATTCACTAAACTCATTGGAATCTCGACCAACCCCTGAACTATTGTCTCTAGGATCCTCCCAAGGCTCCCCAATCTCCCTAGAAGCCTCTCTGAATCATCTCCCCAACCATTGGGGTCACACTTCCGAGTAAGGGATCCTCACTTTTCTTCCTTCATTAATTAGGTCCCAGATTCCTTATACTGTTATTACCTTTTATTTTCAACGAGAAATGTAGGGGTATGTTTTTTCACCTCCCCTATAATTACCTCGTTTTTTTTAATGACAAGATACTCCTTTCTCTCTCATTAATGGCTCCCATGTACACCTTTTACCATGCCAAAATTCCATAAGGGATTTCTCTCTCTTAATTTGCATTTAAAAAATTATTAAACATTATGCTTCTAATTTCGATTAAATTTGTTGGGATATTATATTCCATGACCGCCTTACTTTAAATTTCTGTTATAAATGAAAACATACCCCTTTATTTCTCATCAACCCATTTTATGAATTTTATTTGACGTTGTTATTCTATCGAAGATACACCATGATTTTTATGCCAAAATCATCATGTAAGTGAATACAATAACCATATCACTATCAAGGGTATTTACCTTTATGGACATGTAATTTTTTTAAGAATAACATTTATGTATTCCACATCTTTTATTTTTTAAATAAGTTATGATGTTTAATGAATCCATGTTGTATGATCTATGTGGCATAGTTATGCGTGAAATGAAATGACTAAGAAGGTTGAACACTGATAGAGCATCAATGCATTGGGTAAAGAATGGTATCATGATACGCCGTGTTCAATGAGGGTTTACTCATGATAGTTCAAGTTCAATGAGGGTTTACTCACTCTAAATCAAGTGTAATGAGGGTTTACCCATGCTCCAAGTACAATGAGCCTTCGATCATGCTAATATCAGGTTAAATGTTGTTGCCACATCTCCACGTTATGATAATCATTCTATATCATGCCTTTATGTTCATGTTTATCTTATGATCCATTGATATACCTATCTCCTAACATGTTTTTTATTCTTCATGTAATTCCTTGTTTACTCCCTTACTCGTATTTATATCTCACCCTTTTCATATGTATGTCCTCGTGTTATCACATGCCTGGCTCGGTACGGAGGAATGTTGTGATCATGTAAAAGATGATTTTAATAAATATGTTGTTTTTTATGTTCTATATTGTTATGTAATGATCATAATTTTCCAAGACACTATAAATGATGATCATCAAAGATGTATTAGGTGAATTTGTATGTAATAAATCATGTTTAATTGTGTAATAAAGTGTAGGGTTATTATAGTTTGTATTAGAGGATATGTTTGGTTATTTTTTGGATTAGGATTATAAAACCCTATTGAAATCCTTAGGTATAAGACTTTGTATAATAAAAATAATCCCTAAATTTTGGTGAGTATAGAGTAAGTGGTTTATCAAAAAAATGCAACCATGTCTGGATACAAACATGTAGAAGTAGCTCTGGAACAGTTGTATCTAAGTGTAAAACCTGAAAAAACCACAATGAGATAGACTCAAATAGGAACTGGTGCATGACAATGTGTCCTTCAACACTTTGGTTATGAAAATCAAGGGGTATATGTTTTGGTAAATTCATATTATTAGTTATAACCATTATTAAGTCAGAAAAATCCCATTAGAATATACTTTTGGATAAATATCGTGGATAATATAGATTGAAGCCTATAAATTCATATGTTAATAAAATAAATGTAATTTATACATAATAAATTTTTAATTGGATTCCCCTTTATGTTTTTCCCCTAAATTTTGATTTATTCCATCCAATAGCTGGTAATTGAAGGACTCAGGATAACAACCGAGGAAAAGATCAATGTGATGAATTTTCTAATGAGATTCCCAATCCAATTGGAGCATGAATTTTAATCTTTGTCCTAATACTCTCTCTGTTATCTCATGTTTTAAATAGAAACATGGGTCAATAGTAACATTTAACCCCCCTAAGAATGAACATGCTGAAATCAAGAGATTCATGAGATAAAGGCCTCATACTTTCAATTGATCATCTGATCCCTCAATAGCTGAACAATAGATCAAATATATTCATAAGATATTCTATATCATTAAATGTCTTGAACAAGAGATGGTGAATCTGGATACTAATCATTTGGATGGTGAACTTTATCAATAGTGGACGTATATCAAAAATAAAAAGCCTGAGGACGATATAGAGGTGTTGGAATTGAAGGATTTTTGGAAATGTTATTTGATAAATATATTTTATGCACTCTTCGACATAATATGGAAAAGGGACATCCTTTCCCTCAAGTAAAAGAACGATGCATCCATCAACGTGAATGAGGATAACATCACAAGTATTTCATGATATGCCTCCCAGTTTTTCATTACTACCAAATGAAAGGTTAACCTCTTCTTTGGTAGGCTAAACCATAGCCTATGAAAAACCCTAGAGATCCACATCTTTGATAGTTATTAAGAAATTTATTGATGTGCCCTAAATGTCAAAATAGATATTTTTGAATCTCAGAGGTGTCATGGGGATAAGAAGCGAAAAGTGGAATTTAATTCACTTGGTCATATGGATAAATAACATGACGCTAAGAAATTCAATCACCTCACATTTGAACAGTGAAAAAGAAGAACCTTATAAATTGCTTGAACGGGACAAGGAAATGCTTTAGTTGTGGAAGAGAAGGAAACCTTGCAATTAACTATTGGCAAGAAAACTAGCTACTATAGAAGAGAAATTGAGTGCTCCATTCGATCCTCAACACATTGCTCATTACTTCAACTACAATGAACCAGAGCACTTTTCAATTCAGTGCTCTAAGACAATTGTTTTTGGGGGCAACCAACATCCTCCAAGGCAGCAATGGAGATCCTTTGACATCACTACCATTGAATCAAAACCCAAAAACGAAGTGGTGATAGGTACGTTAGTTATTCATTCAAGAATAGTGAATGTACATTTTGATTTTGGTTCTACACATTCTTTTATATCCTAAAAGATTAGTAGAACAATTCTAACACCACCAAAAATCATGAAAGTAGATATGTAAATTAGAACAAAAAATGGAGAAATCATTTCATCCCATGAATATAACTCCTCCCCTATTATCATATGTGGATTAAAATTTCCAGATAATCCTATCATACTCCCTTTAGTGGAATTTCATGTAACTATTAGCATGGATTGGATTTCTTATATAGAACCAACATAAATTTCGATGAGATGGAAATCAATATTCAAATGGAGAATAGACCCCTGATTCTGTACAAGTTCAAGGAGGAGGAAGAATCTTTTTTAGAACCATCATATCATGCGTGGATATTACTACCATATTATCATGTGTATCTTGCTCATATGATTGACTCTATTGAAGAAACAATCCTTGAAAACATTCCTATTGTGAGGGAATTCACTGAAGTGTTTCCCGAGTAATTTCCTAGTCTTCCTCCTTGAGAAGACATTGAATTCTCGATTGATCTTATATCTATGGATTTGAAAATATACAAGACTCTATATAGAATGGATGTTTTGGACCTTCTCGAGATAAAAAATCAACTATGAGAGAATCTAGATAAAGGGTTTATACGCGCAATGATTCATCATTGGGTGAACCAGTCCTCTTTTTCAAGAAGAGGTACGGTTTAATGCACCTTTGAATTGATAATTTTGAGCTCAACAAAATCACGATAAAGAAAAAGTATCAACCCCCTCAATTTGATGACTTATTAAATCAGCTATGTGGATTAAAATACTTCTCTAAGGTGGATTTTTTTGGGATATTACCAAGATAGTGTGAAAAAGAATAATATCCCGAAGACTACTTTTCGTACAAGGTACATGCACTTTGAATTCATATTAATGCCTTTTCGACTCACTAATGCTCCATAAATCATTATGGAATTGATGAAAAGATTAGTTGGATATTACCTCGACAAATTTTATTTATTATTTATAGACTATATTCTAATAAACTCCAAAAACAAAGAGGAGAATGGGGAGTATCTAAGTATTGTACTACAGACCTTGAGAAAGGAAAATCTCTATGTAAAGTACAGAAAGTGTGAGTTTTGGTTGAATTAAGTCACATTCCTGGATGATATCATAATGATAGAATTATTCTCAATTTTATCCACATGAACAAGAACAAGAACTTATGTTATTTACATCATTATAATAAATTCATGGTTGTCCCTCCACTCACTTATAAAATAAAACAACTTATACTCAATTATTTGAAAAATTCAAGCTACATATCTTGGCAAAGACCTACTAATTTTTTTTATCTTCCTTACATTAATTTTGAAGATTATTTTCATACCATTATTCCAACTAAAGATTGTGTAATATTTAATCCAAGGGAGATCTCCCAACAAAAATGAAATCGTGATACTTGACACTTTGAAATAATATATAATCTTCTATATTCTATAAATAAATTTTATCTATAATAAAATAATTAATTTTATCTCAGAAATAGACATAGAATTTATTATTTTTATCAATAAAATATTTTGGACCTCATTTCCATCAAATGATAAATGACTTAATTAGTTGTAAATATGTGTGTATTGCAACCTCCACATAGTTATATAATTAAATTTTATGTCACAATATCTAATGGATTTAAGTTCTAATGTATTTGACATTTATATATAGTAGTTTTGAAATATTAATCATTTTTTAATATAACATACTATACATAGTCATTCCATCCAATCTGTTGTAAAAAGAAAATGTCCCTCGCACGCATATGTTTACTACTACCTCCATGAAATAGTCTTATTACTTTTTCATTTCGACATTTAATGGATGGTAATATAAATATATTTAAGGAATATATATGAATTTTATTATATAATAAACATTCTTTAATTATGAATTATTATTTATCTTTCTCTCGTTCCATCAATTTAAATTTTGAAACATCACTCATTTGTTAGTACAAAATTTCATCTCTACAAAGTGATATAAATCAGTTTTCTTCACCAGTTTATATGAATGGTTATAAAAGTGTATTTAAGGATTAAATATGGTACTTATTGCATGATAAATATTCTTGGTATGATTCTTCCATGATAAAATTTCATGTACCATATTTTCTAAACCAAAACTATTATTAAGAAATAAGTAGTTAACACCTGAAATGGTGATCATAATGATGGATTATAAATGAATTGGTGATAAGATGTTATAAATAAATCATATAATATATTTTTACTTTTAATAATTTTTATTTTAGAATTATAATAAATTTATATTTATTATATAGGATGTTAAAATAAATTACAAATAAGGTCATATATAAAGGGTTTTTTACACATTTTTTGTGACACATATACCATATTCACCACATGTTTCAATAATGTGGTATAAATATAAATAATTAATATTTTATATAAATAAAATTTTTTATATAAACATTATATAATGATTCATTTGAATTTATTTTTTCATGGGGGTTATGATTCAAAATTTACAAGAATTGTATGGTTTCTATATTACAATATAAATTTTTTCCATGATTGTTTATGAATGAATTTACAATGTTAAAATTATATAATATATATTTCAAAAATATTATTTTTTTTATGGAAATTTTTTCTACTAATACTATATAAAATAGATTTTAATTAGTTTCTTTCAATTTGAAAATTCTATTTTCCTCAAGATTTTTTTATTAATCTTTTAACATATAACTATAAACATATAAATATGATAAATTTAATTTCTTATAGATATAATTAATGTTTTTCCTAATATGTATTTATATTTTTATTATTTAAAATTTTAATTATATTAATTAATTTTTTTTTTGTATTTAATTATGTGTTTTATCTTCTAATGTGTGTATTTTTACTTTTTGGTTTGAGCCTTTTAGATGTGATTATGATAAGATTCTAAAAATTAATTTAATTTTATTAATTGAAAACTACACCTATGATTGTTGTGTTTACCTTTGAAATTAATAATTTACCTTTACATACATATATGTTAATCTTCTTATGTACATATTATCTCTTTTAAATTTACGTTAATGACTCTTTTAAAATATATATGACTCAAAAAATGTTATATTTTTATGTTCTCCCAAATTTTTTATCCGTAGACATATATTGTTTACCTAATAAAATACATATTGACTCATACACAGAACACTTGAAAAAATATAAGACATGAAATCACTCGTAATATGATTCTGATGACTTATGAATTTATATATATGATGACTAATATATTGTTTTACTCACATGATATTTCACTAACCCATTATACATTATCTTATGAAATTATTATATCGAATGAAATGAATTTATATATTTTATTTTTTAAATTTTATCACATATATAGGTTACATCAATTTTTGGTGACAAAAACAATGTATATTTAAGAGACTGTGTGCTAACAATTGAGGATTATTATTTAAATATAGTTTGAATGATCGGAGAAAGAGTGTATAAAAGAGACATTCATAATAAAAAAAGTAAAATATTTTGAAATATTTAATTGAAACAAAATATATATACTATGATAATTTCAAAGGTATTACGATGAAAAACTTCTTGTTGAAGGGGTCATGGTGTATCAACTTCAAACTTTCATTCTGTTATGTGGTTTTGGTATGGTTTCTAAATCAAATCTGATTTTATTTCTTACATTATATATAGATTTATTATTTCTATTCTGAGATAACATTTTTTGTTTTACCACCATAATATGTGTTCTATTTTAAACTATGAACACCACATTAATTTTAGGTTATATTACTTTGTGACTCCATCATAAATGTTATTTATGTGTATTTGTTTATTCCTACATATGTGAAAGTGGTAGTATCTATTAAATAATATTATATCCTCTAAAAATATATGTTTTTCAGTTTAGTGGGTTCCATTTATGTCATGGAGAAGTGGGAAATGAATAGTATAAGTAGGATCACTTTGATCTGAACTAATATAAAACTCAGGTGTTTAGGTTTTTATTTTCCTCTAAATCATAAAAATTATAAACTTTGTTTCATTCATACTACTTCATTATCTTTAACATGATAATATATTTAAAAACTATATTTTACTAAAATCAAATTAATTTATTTATAGTTCTAAAATTTCTATTAAAACCTATAGACCCATTATATATCTCACACTGGCACTAAAAATGTTATAATATCCATTCATTTTTAGGTGTTGAAATTTTTGGATTTATATTATCCTAACCAACTCCAAGACTTTTTAATCAATGTAATAATGTTTTTTGATTCTATAATTTAGTTCTAAATATGGACAGATTCAATAGATACCATTATACTTCAATGGGAATAATTAAAATTACTTGAAAGTGGGTATGGATGCACACCTCACATATTTATTCATTTATTAATGTATGATAATGATAAGGTTGGGTCAAAATTATTACTACCTAATTTTCCATTCAATGTTTTTTGGAAATTACAAAATCTTTATTAAAACTATGTTTACTAAATAAAATATTAAAATATTTTTAGTATGTTTTTTGTGAAAACCATTAAATTATAATAAACATAAAAATATTACTAATGTATTATTAATATAAATTTCTATTATTCAATATGATCTATTAGACTGAATGTGTGTCTAACTCATCAGACTGAATTTTGTTCAGATCAGTCATTAAACTATTATGTTATCAATAAACTGTAAAAACTCATTACAATCAAATTGATGTTGGTACTAATACATTATACTGAGAATTAGTCATTTTTATATTGAAAAATAATAATTAAATCCATTGATCTATCCAATGTCTAATATCAGGAATATATTTATTTGTTTTCATCCTATGGAATCCAAAATATCATTTTATTGGTGCTAAAATGAACCTTTTTGAACAAATAAAATTCATATCATTCCTAAAATAATTCAAGATCTATATCATTAAGAGTGTTAAAAGATATATTTTTTTAGGTTATTGAAACTAAATCAAAAATATTACCGTTGGATTTTCCCTATAAATAAGAGTTCATTTGAAGAGTTTTGAGTTGATGCATTTTAAAAAAATGTTGTCTAAAAATTTACCTGTGTGAACATATCAATCCTAGTATTTATAATTATTTACGGAGTTATATATCTATGAAATACTTATAATAATAAAAATTCATTATAAACAATTTTAATATTAATTTTTTTTTATCATGGTACTGATGAAGTGATTTCTAGGATAGTTAGACCGAGATGAATATGATCCATCGGATTGAGGGAGTCTGGGTCAAGGAAGTCAGAGACCAATCACCATATTAAAGAATTTCGAGGTCAAAAAAGACATAACATATGTTTATCAATCAGATCGACGTCTTCAAATGTTTTTTATGACATAGTTGATATTAAACCCTCAAATCGATGGATTTCAAATTAAGAAAAGAAATACATTATAGAAGGTACTAAAAATAATGGATATCATTATGCAGGATTTCTGACTACCTTAACTATTAATATTAAATATTAAAATCTTATATAATCATTTAAATCAATCATACTATTATATGAATTTTTATTACTAGTATTTTATTGTTATTTTTTCCATTGTATATGTATTATAAATTTAGTATTTATAGTTATATATCAAAGTAAAAAATATTATCATATAAAATTATGACACTATTAAATAGTACTGACCTAATCATATGATATTTAATTATGATTCTAATACTTTGATATTTAGATGAACTCTTATTCAGTTAATTCATATAATTAAGTGGAATTGTGTTCTCTTTTTCTTCAATTTTTCAAATACAATATACCTACCATCTTGTAGCTACTATAAATTTTTATCATTATAAAAATTGGTATTAAATAAGGTTCTATGACATTTACTTTCAGAGTTTTTTTAATTATATCAAATTTGTGCTTATTATGTTTTTGTTATAATATACTTGGTTAAATATTTTTTACACAAATGTGTTTGTTGAAAAATATTTTAAATATTTTTTGGGATGGATTGTCTAAAATTTAAGACATTATAAAATACTAATCCCAATCATCTACCTATGTTGACAGAAAATTACTATGTGTACTAGAGAGATATGATAAAAACGTTTTTTATGAATACTATAATTGATATATTTTTATTGTTTAATGGTGAATACATGATACCAGAAAGTGAAGTTACAACTTTCACTCATAAAGAGAAAGAATAATATGAATTTAATTATATAGTAAGGACATCACTATTTTGTTTCATGATGAGGAATATATTCAATCAAACTTTTTCCTGTGAATATATTAATTTACCTATAAAAAATTTAGATATCACTCACCATGGAACCTATAAATTCATTATAAATAGAAGAGATATGATAAGAGAAGTCAATCAATATTTTGATTTTCTTTCTAGAAAATCATTAATTAAAATGAATAATATATTTATGAAATTTTTCAATAACATTAATTCTATTAGAAAATTTTATCATACAAATAGTATTTTGGTTGAAATTATTATAAGGACAACATCCAAAGAATTGGAATCCAAAAGAATATCCATGGATGATACAAGAAAAATTAATAATCCTACATTAGATTATATTATTTAATACTCCCATAATATAATAATGTATATTGAAAATAGATTATGAAATGATGAAAAATAAGAATGGAAGTGTTTCATTGTAAAATCCCTCTAATGTTCTTAATAAAGTTCACTCTACTAAGTAAATTATGAATTAGTCAAAGATAATTTAATTTGTTGTTGAATAAAATTATTGTTTTTCAAAACATTCTAGAAATGAGTAAGAAAATATTTCTCTATGAATGAATGAAATGTTGGGATATAAATATTTCCTTTATAGATAAATGAAAATAGATAAGTATAATAATATAAAGATGTATTGTTCAAAATAAATTTATTATGAACATAAAAGGGAAAAAATGATTTAACCAGATTTTTTCTGATAAATAATTAGACAATGAAAGATCTAGAAAGATGAACATCGACCTTTTTTCTGAAATTCATATGGTAAATAATTGTCCTATAAATAGGGTAAAAACTATGCAATCCCATAGGAATATAACTCTTATTGTAAATTATACAGAAAATAATGTAGAGAAAATCTCCAAATCATTTGATGAATAATCTTTCTTAGATGGTGATGATAACAATAACTTAGCAAGATAGGAATATGTATCTTGGTTTTCTAAACTCTTAAAAAAGAGAATAGAAAAGATTTTAAAAAACATTATAATGCTAAAGAAAAAAAATTTAATCATATTCAAGAGTTATGATATCAATAAAATAAATATAAAATATTTCTATATGTCTTGATAAAATTAATCATGAAAAATTTATTCATCCAAAATAACATTAAAAGTATACTTCGGTGAAAAATAATTTACAAATTAATTTTGGTAAAACTGGGTTAAAAAATTATTACAATAGATAATAAAAAATTAGTATTAAAATTAATATTAGAGATTTATATTCTAATGAAACAATTAACCATGTTTTCTTTAGGGAAGTAAAACATTGATATGATATGAAAACAAATTTTAACTTGTAGTGATAATACCATAAATGAATTTACTAATATTAATACTATTTTTAGTAATATTTATTTAATTCTAAGAAGTTATCTATTATCCAGAAAATAAATGTGGTGGACATTAGAGAAATAAAACATCTCTTAATAAAGTTAAATATTTATGTTCTCATAAATATTACTTTTTATATGAAATTTCATTTTCTCAACTAAGTAATGTTGGACAAATATGGTTACCTAAACTCTTATTTTCTGAAAATACTAGACTCGAGAGGTTTTTGTTTTCAAAAAATTAGTTTCATTATTTTAATAAAAATAGATAAAGTACCAAAAAACATTTGTTACATGGATATTGGTGTCTCCAATAATAGGACTTCCAATAATTATTACTTTAAAAATATTATTAACTTGATAGGTGGTAATGTAACATTAAGAGATAATTTTCAATGAAAATCATTATAATATGTAATATTGTTTTTTCTTAGAAAAAACATTAATCTCAAATATTTTATTTTTTTTAAGACATAAGAACAACATTATAATAATAACTCAATTATGTGATTAGGGACATATTTTGAACTTTTGGAATGAAAATTTTATTGTTTATAGTTGAAAAAATTAATTTATTATTACTACCTATTTGAATGAAAATTTATGCACCTTATTCTTAGAAGACAATAGGAGCCATGAAATACCTTTTCATAGTGAAATTGAAGAAAACTCTATGATATATCATATGATATTAGTATACTATAACCTTAAAACATTTTTCACATTTTCTAAGAAAAAACATTTAATGATCTACCATAACATAGGTTTGAAATTTAAAATGTTTGTGATCATTATCAATATAGTAAGCATCATAAGTCATATTTTATATGAATGAGTGAAGTATCAACTTATGATGATTCATAGTTATAGAATATGGAATTATTTGGTCCTAGATAAACTCAATGTATATGTGGAAAATAATATGAATTTTTCTTAGATTATGATTACACAAGATACATGAGGGTATATTTTCTAGAAATAAAATCTAAATCCTATAGTTGTTTTAAAACATTTATATTCTTAGTTTTAAAACAGAAAAACCACAACGTAAAAATTATTCATAGTGATAAATGTGGATAATTGTTATATTAATATTTTTAAAGTATTTCTATAAGAATGGAATTACACCAAAATTTTGGCACTAAGAACTTCATATAAAATTTGTATAGTTGAATGAATAAATATAGTTATTTGGGAGATTACTAAATTCATGATGAGGGAAAACTTAGCTGCTAAACATTTTTAAAAAAATGGAATTTGTACTAAATTTTATAAAACACATTGATTATTAATTAGACCTCATATTAATAATACCATTTATGAGTAATGGACTAGAAGAAAAAAAACATTCCTACTAAAAATTATTTGGATGAAATGTATTCATTTTCAATACTAAAGGAAAATTTAATATATTTTCTCCAAAATGTGTTGTAGGAATATGTTTAATTACTACACTACAAGTAATTCATATATTTTCTTCACGAAAAATAAAATTACAATTTTGAAAATAGTACATGTTATGTTTTATGAAACCTATCCATTTCCATTCAAAAAATATTAACTTACATTTTCTAATGTTATTTCTAAAACACAATTTTAACCTATATTAGAAACAACATAGTAAAAGATAATAACTAAGGAATGTGTTTCTGAACTTATTCCTTAAAAATATTTTCAACCCATGGTTTAAGAATAAACTCATGAAATCCCATAAAGTCCTTTTTTGTTAATAATAGTCCTACTTTTAGTATCATTTGTGATGTATACCATCAAGTTAAAACTAAAAGTTGAATTTGAAATTAAATTTAATATATAACCTTATTATCTCAATCTAATAATAATAATAAGGAAGTGTCTTTGGGTTATGAGGTATGGATGAAATATATGAAAGATAAACACAGTGAATTTGAAAGGAAGAATATTTGGATTTTTGTTGAATGACCTAAGAAACATCTATAATTTTATTAAAATTGGGTTTTTACGATAAATGTGAAGAAAATAGAATAAGAAATTGAAATAAATAAAGACCTATTTTTGAGGGTTATGATTAAACCTATACATTGGTAGTAAGATATTAAATTATTCTTATAATTCTATCTAATGTAGTATTTTTGAATTTCAATATATTTTTAATACATGTGATGTGCTCTTTCCAAAATGGATATGTTCATGCGTAATTTTATGTAAAAACACACCCTAATTTTGAAAATACAATACATCTAGAACATGTTTATAAACATACGAATACAATTTAGAGATATAAGCAAGACCCATGAGCTTGGTATGATTGGTTAATTGGATTTTTGTTTTAAAAAAAAAATTCAATGGGATCTTTGGATCCAATTCATTATATAAAAGAGTTAAATTAAAACATAAAGATTATAAAGTTATATGATAATGACATTATATTAGGTTCTACTAAAAAATATTTTATGGATTCCATTATAGATCTTATTATGTATGGTATTGAAATTAATATGATGGGTGATTTAACATACTTTCTGGGCTTTGAAATTTCATAAAAACAAGATGCATATTTTATGTCTCATTTTATGAAGATTAAATATATTCGTAATAAATTTTGATATAAAAACACTAAATTTATTATTACTCTTTTAATAACATTCAAAACATTCATCTTGATAAATCTTGGAAACCAACTGATTAAATATCCTTTAGTGGTATGATTTTATGTTTACATTACGTACCAGCTAGTCATTGAGATTTTATGTTTACCATGTGTTTATGATATAAATATCAATCCAATCTAAAATTTCCCCACATAAAATCTATAAAAACAATTATTATTTTTCATAAGAGAATTGTGTATTCAGTTTAATTTTATTCTTCTAGAAATTATTTTAAATTAAGGAAACTTTGGGAAATCAATATTTTTTTGAGATTGGATTGATAAAAAAATTTACTCCTTGAAAATTCCTTTTCATAGGAGAAACATTAGTTTCTTTTCTTATAAGAAGAGAAACTCATTAGAAAATTCCACTCCAGAAGCCAAACATATGGAATATGGAATTTGTTCTGCTCAAGGGGTTTGGATGTAAAACACATTGAATAACTATTTCCTAAGTTCTAAAAAACAAAAATTTTAATTTATAACCCAAGGGAAATTTCATTAATTAAAATCCCAAAACATAACTCACATGATAGTAACTTAGGTATAAGACATCCATTCATTCAGGATTACACACTTAGGGAGATTTAATTTTATAATTCATTATAACTAAAGAACAATATGCTTATATTTTGAGAAATACTCTTAGTTACGATAAATTTAAATAAATTAAGCATTATCTAAGAATGATCTATGTTAAGTGATTATTCATATCTACTTATTTTTTACAAATATCTTTATAATAATTAACTCTTATTTATATGGGGAGTATATATATTATTTTACAAAATATTTTACATTTTTAAATGCTTTTTTTAATTTTAAGTTTTTCTAAAAAGTTTATGTTTAAAAATTTAATATTCTGGACAAAGAAACCTTCATATTTTTTTCTTATACTCTCTTAATAAATTATCCATATTCAAAATATTTTATTATATATTCATTAGAGTTGGAAAAAAATTCACTAAAAAGTATTATAAACATTTCAAGACACATTTTCAAAGAATTTTTTTATTATAAAATTGATTTATAAAAAAATTATCTAGGCTAGAAAAACTATTATAAAATTTATGAAAAATGTTTTATTTTTAGAAATTATCATAATCAGTTTAAATTATAAAACCCTAGAAGAAAAATTATCTTATATCGATGAATTTTTCGGAATATAAAATGTATTATTTTTTAGTTTTTTTACTTCTTAACTACGTTAGTTTATAATTGATATTTTACATAATTTTTTAGTTTAAATTTATATTTAAAAAATAATGGTTTTATAATAAAAATTATAGTCATACGAATAAATTTTGTTCTAACAAAAAATTATAACTCCAAATTTATATTAGAAAACCTTCTTTTACTGAATCATAGCCTTTTGATCAAAAAGAAGTATCAATATGAGAAGATTAAATTATTAAGGAATATGGACCATCTTTTCTAATGCCAGTATAACGGTGGGACACTGTATGTCCCACATCGGTATCAAGAAGTTTAGCTCCAAACTCCCATCACCTCTTTAACTTCACATATTGATGTTTTGGCATTTTCCTGACCACATGTACCACTATCAGTACAACAACCACTGTAGAAGATTTCATGAAGAATGAAATATTCAATTAAAGATATTTTTAGAGAGAAATCTACAAAAATTGGGAATATATAAATATCATGATTATTCCTTTTTAATGAATGGATAAAGTATGTGTGGAAAAACTAGATATGCATTTTGATTAAAATTTCACCCTAATTGTTAGTGAATATTTTGTATCTGTTGAGTTTTTACCAGATATTGATAAGTAAAAGGTTTAGTTTAACTAGTTTTAAATAAATTTAATGCTTTCATTTAACTAAAATGATTTAGTTGGTGTTTCTTATCTGGTTGAATCATATTTTCCTTCTCAAAAATGTCCTCATAGACTTGGATTGTTTGTAAAATAAAAGTGATGCAACATTGTTTCATTATAATAAGATACTATAGAACATTTATCACATATCACCGAATGTTAGTGTTTTAATTTTATTGATGTAGGAACACCTTATACCAAGAAACATTGATAGGAATACCCTCCATGTTTCTAATATATTGCTTTCGGATTATTTTATGAATTTGATGAAAATCAATATAGAAAACCTTAAGATCATTACAGTGGAGGATATTAGGATGTAATTTTTTAATTCAAATATCTTATTATTATATTAATTTATAAAAGTTTGTTGTAAATTTTATATAAATTTTTATGGTCGAAAATAATAATTATCTTATTAGATAAAATATTTCATTGATTTTGGAAAAAAAATTATAATGAAGTTAGTATTTGAATAAATTTTTAAATGTTTTCATTGGAAATTATTTAGATTTTGTATAATGCTCATACATACAAGAAGTGGAGGTTTAATAAGAGAAAATAAATATATAATCTACACTTCTGAGAAATAATAATAATAATAAAAGAATTATTGATAAATAGTTGAAAAATTTTTTGGCACCAAAGGAACAAAAAAATCCTTGATACACATCTTTTCATGATAATGTTGAGGCCAAGTCCATAAAAATTTTTATCGATGAGTTAAAAGGGGATATGAACCATGAATAAGTAGAAAAATATATTAGAAAATGATCATGTTGCAGAGTGATTCTTAATGATATAGAAAGGGATTATGAAATTATAGTGTTATCAATTTCTCCATTATATATGGAAGAAATAGATATCCAGTCAAGTAATATTCCTCATGTCGATCAATCACTTCTAGATTCTAAAATATAATTAGTTGAAACATATTTTGTACCCTCTGTAGTTATTTAAATCAATGGCATGGGAAAGTGGAAAGAGGTTGTTTATGAATTTCTCCTGTACATAGATTGGAAGGTTGTTCAGAAAGAAAATTAATAAGAAGATTAATATGATGGGAAATATTTGTATGAACATGATAATGAAGAAAATTAAAATGTTGAAAAGGATTAAGTGAAGAAAACATCAAAAACATCATCCCTTTTAACACCCTTAAAATCCTAGTCAGATAAGGATGCAAACATAAAAGAATCATAATAACAAAAAACAATGATAAAAATAGGAAGTAATGTCATCATCAATGTTAGAGTAATAAGACATAAAAATATATATGATTTTTTTTTGAAAAAGATGAATTAGATAAGGATTTGGAAATTGTAATAGTATTTGAAGATGAAAATGTTTCTCCATATGAAGAACACTGGGTTGAAGAGAACAATAAACTTGATGTCAAATATTACAAACTAAATGCTCTGAAACATTTATCTAAATCACTGGACTCAAAATAAAATATTTCAAAAAACTATTTTGATTATATCTACCAAACCATGAAGAGGTTAAGTGAATGTATTTTATGTCTACCAAACATTGATACAATGTTTAAAATGATTTAGAATAGGATTACTAAAAAATAAAAGTCTCTAAATTTTCGGACTAAATTTTTAGTTTACATTGAAATTGAAAAAAATAATTTTAATGAAAATAAAAAGTCATATAAAAGATCCCAAAAAATGATAGTGATGTAGTCTAACCAAGACGATAGTGAACTCATTGATCATGATGATATGTTTTTTGATGAAAAGAAACTACCTCTGGAAATGGATGAACCATTTGAAAAGTTATCCACAAATGTTTCATACCATGTAAATTTTTTTGAATAGTTCAAATATTTTTCTGATGAGTGTAATGAGGATGTAAATGTCTTGACCAAAATAGTTCACAATCTACAGTTTCAGAACTATTCACTCAAAGCATGTGAAAATGAGATTCTATTTCTGGGGGAGGAACATTTTATCATTTTTGAGGATAGTAAAAGAATAAATTCAAAAATTCAGAATAATATAATGATGGAGGATCAGATCATAAAGATCTTCCCATCGATTGTAGAGGCTCATAAAAATTATGATGAGTTCAAAACAACATAGTTAATTGTGAAGATGCAAATGGACAAATATTGATCCTTTGTGGAACTCTTGATGTAATATTTTTAATAATTATTAATGAATTGTGAATGTGAATAACTCCTTATCCAAATTCATTATTTCAAAATTTCATCCAATTATTTTGGGCTATATTTTTTTATTTTAATTCTTAGATAAATATTTTATACACAAAAAATAGTTTTATAAGATATATTTTTCTAAAATTTCAAGTGATATGTTGTTGGTCATGTAGAGTACTCAAGAAGGGGGTGGGTGAATTGGGTATCTATTCAAAATTTATTTTTAAAAAGTATTCCTAAATGGATTCCCAATAGTTAAATACAACCCAGTTAATAAATGTTACAATTTTATTAACGTTTGACCATTTAATTAACTTCTTAGATGATTTATTGATTCTCTTTAATCTTAATATTGGTTATTAACATTACTTTTTAAGAAATTATAATAAGGAAATATAGTTATAAATACTTTCCAAGATTAACTATCAATGTAAATTTATTGACTTCTAAATTTAAAAGTAAAAGATAGACAAATAAAAAAAGCAGCACAAAAGATATAAAACAAGTGGTTCAGTCTCAAGCCAAGACCTAATCCACTCTACATGGTGATCACCTCCCACCATGCTATTTATATAAATAAACAAGATACACATACTACATCGGGCTTTACAATAGTACAAAAGGCTATCCAGGTCAAACGACCTCTTTCACAATTCTATGTGGGTATGAACAAAAGGTTACACACATTCCCTTCCACACTTATCTGTGGGTATACACTAGTGTAAAAATATGTTTGATAAAGGATATCATGTATCCTTTAGTTTAAAGCTGGAGACATTGTGTGTCTTTTTATATAGACCCACACACACTGCTCAAAAGCAAGAAATTGTACACTATAAAGAAAAAAGAATTGATATAAGGTTAGAAGTGATCTGAGTGTTAGTCTATGAAACTATGGACATATGAGATGAAAAAAATGTAGAAATCGAGTCATATCAAGGAAATAGAGTATTGAAAATCAGTTAGATCTAGGTCGTGTTCTTCGAGTTATTGAAAACATGAATATGTGCTCAATGGTCCTGATCTATGGTGTCCAAATTTTTGATTAAAGAATTATTGTTGTGTTATTCAGGATTTTTGAGTCGTATATATTGGTTATTTTTTTAGGAATGCTCGTGTGTCCTTCGTTTTTATGCTCCTTATGTCACACTATTTTGTATCATGGCCATAATTCTTCTTTTATTATTGGTGTGCATGTGTTGGACCCAACATGTTGAATGTATTTTTCACCTCCTACTATCAGATGATATTTATAAAAAGAAACATTAATTAAGTCACTGCATTTAAAAGCTTCAAATATAGTCATTATAAATTAAATGAAGAAAACAATAAAACATATTTTGAAAAGGTATAATATTTTTTATGTAAATGGTGTCTCCATGAAACAGTGTCTCCTTGAAATGGTGTCCGGGTGGTCATGGTGTCTAAATGGTCATGGTGTGTGGATAGTCACGGTGTATGGATGGTCACGGTGTCTAGATGGTTATGGTGTCTTGATGGTCACAGTGTCTTGATTGTCACGGTGTCTGGTGACAGTGTTTGGTCATAGTGTCTGGGTCCTTTTCTAGAAAAACATAACCGGTGGTAGAGTCAAGGTGTCTCAAACATAGCCAAATATCTATATTCAAAATTATGTAGTGATATTCATAGAATGGATTAGACTTAATCATTTATCAAATGAATCATTATAATGTAAATCAAATATAGTATGTTGCAATCAAACATAATGTATAGAAATCAAGATCTCAGATAGCTTTCCTTAAAGCATAAGGATTCTAATCATCAGTAAATGATTTAAGATAGACTACACATGATTACTAGGCTTTAAAGAATATATATGATTTTTATCAATAAAACATGACTAATACATGAGGATTACAACAATATCCCCCTTTTTGATGATCCAAAATCATGTGAGTGAGAAAATACATATGTCTCTAGTGTACAGATAAAATACATATTTATCTATTCATTCATTAATGGGAAAATTTTCTCCCCCTTTGGGTATTATCAGAAAGATTGAATAAGAAATGGTCAAGAAATGACCAAAACGCATTAGATAAAAAATTTCATTACAAAAAGTAGACACCAAAACAAATGAAACACTATCCCAATAAAAATATAGTAGTCACTATTCCTCATCATTGGCTATTCATCTATATTCCATTGGCAGTAGCATCATAAGTAGAAGCCATAGGAGTAGAGGTTTAAGTAGAATAAGGGAGTGAACAAGTTGACAGAGAAGGTAAAAGAAGACCCTCAAAGACAGAAGGGTCCAAGGTAGTGGTAGTAGAAGACTGAGGAAACAATTGATCAAGGATTACATGCGTGATATGACATAGGGAATGACTGATAGATAATGATGTGGATTATAGGGTAGAGGTGATGGTTGGAAATCTATTTCATAGAGGTATTGATGTAGGAACAACAAACTTAAAATCACGATAAAATTAGCAATGATCTCTCCACCATACTGTATGGCATTTTCAATGTCATCCTTGTTCACCATAAACCTATCCAACAAATCAGTGAAATATGTGAGATTTTGGACATCAGTTTTGAAATCGTGATTATCAAGAGGAATCCTTAGATTTTCCACAAGGTATATTAAGTGATTTGTCATGTCATTCTTAAAAATGATCCAATTGAAGTATAAGTCCACAATCATGGAAATTTTTTATTGAGCATCAATAAAAATCATGGAATGAATTCTCACAAAATAAATAACTCTATCACTATTGTTGATAACTTTAGATAGATATTTTTATCAAAAACACAATGCACATCATGAAGTTCCCCTTTGACAACTGTTCTGAGTAGATCACTGTCTGAAGAAAGTTGAGATGATTGTCTAGTAGCACGATAAGTAGTGAAATCCAAAGTAAAAGATTTCAATTGATTTAGAACTTTCATAAGGCACAACTTATACTCATTAGTGAACATTTTAAGTCCAATAACAATTTCATTTATCTTTTGAACAATCTAATTGTTTATTTCAGCTACATTAACTGCTAGATAGTTTAGATGTAGTTGAATCAGTGAGGCTAATTTCTGTGGGGTCTGAGAGAAAATATTATACAGAGGTTTAGAAAAAGTTTCTGATATCTAGTTCAGCACTCTCTACATATCTTCATCTATACATCATAGAGTCTTTACTTCATCACTAAGTAGTTTATTCTGAATTATGGTTTCTTGAATCTCATGAAGAATTTTTGGTTGAATCTTCTATATATATTTTTCCAATAATAGTGAATCATCTCTCTCACTCACATTGGTTATAAGAGACAGATGATTATTCATAATCTTTTCAACCCCAACCAATAGGGTTGCTCAAAATTCTTTCAGATCATCCTTATTTAACAACTGTGAAGGTTTTTGTGAAGGCTCGGAGATAGAAGCTGAGACATGCTCATTTTCATTTGAAAAGATAGCTTTTGGAGCAGATGTCATATTCAACTAAAACATAGTAAACAAATAAAGGCCTTTGACTGTAACTTCCTGTGAATTATTCACATAAAATAATTGGGAAATTTATACCCTATATCCAATAATATAGGATCAAGTGTATTAGTCACTTCAATAGATTTGCGACTAGGGGTGTTTCTCCCCCAAAATGGTCCATCCTTCTCAGTACTAAGATATTTAGATCCTTGATATATTTCCACAATTTCACCCCTTATTTTATCACTCATTTTATATCTATCCAACTGAATGTCTAGCTCCATTATGTCTTCTATAGAAAGAATAACTTCAGGATCAATTTTTTCTTGTAAATGTTCCTCACTAGCAACTTCTTGAACAAGAGACAGATCTGCTTCTATACGATCTTCTACAACTTCCTTTTCACTTTCAACAGAAAGAGAATCAACTTTGGATAAGGTTTTTCTTCCAAATAAACAACCTTTTTGGGAACAATATCTTATTTCTCAGCTAGGTCTTAAAGAACTAGGTCACTTCACTCCTCGTTCTGGACAATTTCTATTGCAAGTGAAACATACACTTCTTCTTCTTCTTATTTTCCTTTAGGATACTCAACAAATTCATCTGTTTCTAAACCAGGATTAGAAACATCTTGAGAACTTGAAGGGCGATCCATTGGGTTGAACATTTCATTGATCCTATCATTGGCTTCCACCATTTCTTTTCTCTAAAGATTTTAACTTATTTTCATCCTCTTTACTATATCCGTTGATAGAAAAAACTCATAATCCTTGATAACATAATCATTTGGTCCAACCAATCCTTTGGCATGAAGCATGGCTGATATAAACCTAGAATAAAATAGGAAGGTTGAATTTGAGGTTGTTTTGATCAACTCACACATATGGAGTATAACACAAATTCCAAGGTTCATCTTATGTCCATTTTTTGTTAGATGTATCAAAAATAAATCATGATACCTGAATACAGTGAAATCACCTTTTTTGGGACTAATCAGATCCCTATGAAATTTAAATAGTAGTATGGTTTCTCCATCCAACTTAACAACTATGACTCTCATCTTTGTTCCATTTCTACTTAAACTTCCCAATTCTTCTTCCAAGAAAAAAATCTCACTGTGAGGTGGGGGAACTCTCTAATAGTCCTCACAAATACCCACATTAGGTATACTAAGGCATCCATCCCATAACCTGAAGGGAAACAACCATGTCTATCATTTATCCTACTTCTCAGAACATAGATATCCTTCTTATCAAAAGAAAACTGAACATATAGGTAAAATTGTGCAACTAACATTAGGTAAATAGGTATATCATCTTTCAAATATCAATATAACAATCATATATCTTTCCATACATTAAAAAAAATTACTTAATAGATAGAATCCACTTATGGAAAATATTCTTTTCAGGTACCACTACCCTGTTTACTAGGTCCGTATTCAGAGGGCCCTCAGGTGCTATCTTCATCGCAATTTTCCTCTTCTACATTGAACATCATTTCTCAGGAGTTGGTGACGAAGGGTGTTTCATCCTGAGCATTCACTAAAGGTTCGAGAGATGGAATGGTTGAACATGGTTTATGGTTTGAGATAAGAGAAGAGAGATCGAGTGAAGAATGAGTGAAACTTATTTTATTTTATAATTTAGGAATACCAATCATCACAAAAAAAGTGAGAAAGTAAAAGGGTTAAATAAGTAATTACCATGATATTGGTTCTAATTTACAAATAAAATAACAAATATTCTTTATAGTGATATCATAACAATCATTCATAGTGAGATAGGAATAGTCAATCACAATGAGATAGTAACTAACTCTCACGGTGAGACAATTACAGGTTCACTATGAGACAGTAACAGGTTATTGGTGAGAGATTAAAAAGTTCATAGTGAGATAGTAACATGTTCATCGCGAGATAGTACCAAGTGTGATTTCTAAACTGTGTGATTGTAGTGTTTGAGACAAAAAAGTGTCAAACAGTAAGCATGAAATAGTAAGATATGAAATAGTGAGATATGAAACAGTAAGATATGGAATAATATGATATGAAACAGAAAGAGATGAAAAAATAAGATATGAAACAGTAAAATAACTACTTATGATTTTTCATACGCAATTCATATATGAGTTAATCTATTATTTCACAATTTTCTGGTTTGGTGAATATATCAACAAGATGATATTACATTCCAGTGAATTCTAATGTGATTTCACCTTTTTGGTAATGATCTCTCAAAAAGTGATGTCTTACATCAATATGCTTTTTCCTAGATTGTGAAATTGGATTTTTCGAGATGTTAATAGCACTTGTGTTGTAACAATTTATAGGTACATGCCTAAATTGATATCTATAATCTAGTAATGTGTGTTTCATCCACAAAATTTGAGCACAACAATTACCAAAAGCTATGTATTCAGCTTCTATAGTAGATAATGCAACAAAATTCTTTTTTTTACTACACCATGTTATAAGTGACCTGCCAAAAAAAGTGACATGTTCCAGAGGTTCTTTTTCTATCTAACTTACAACCACCAAATTAATCATCTTAGTAACTAAATAGTTCAAATTATGGTCCTCTAGGATAGAACATTTCTAGATAGGGTGTATTCTTGAGTTATTTGAAAATTTTCTTAACATCATTTAAGTGGGATTCCTTTGGATTATCATGAAAACGAGCACACATACACAAACTAAACATAATTTCAAGTCGGGGATCAGTTATTTATAGTAAACTTCCAGTCATTCCTCTTTATGTGGTTTAATCAAAAAAATTTCCATCATTATCAAGATCCAACTTTCAAGTGGTACTCATTGGAATGAAACAACTTTTAGTGGTATCCAATCCAAAACGTTTTAAAAGATATCTAGTATATTTTCATTGATTTAAAATAATCCCATTATTATTTTGAAAGATTTGAAATACAAGGAAAAAAATTAGTTCACCCATTAAACTAATTTCAAATTCATTTTGCATCATTTTAGAAAAATCAATACATAACAAATTTTTTGATAATCCAAAGATAACATCATCTACATAGATTTAAAGAACTAAAACATCATTGGAAATTCGTTTTATAAAAATGGTAGGTTCAACTATTCTTTTTGTAAAACCTTTGGAAATAAGAAAAGTAATAAATCTTCTATACCAAGCTCTTAGAGATTGATTTAAACCCTAAAAAGCTTTTGATAATTTAAAAATATGATTTGGAAAATGAGGTTTTGTAACACCAGAGGGTTGCTCAAAAAAGAAATCATCAATTATATACCCATTTTGAAATGTACTTTTGACATCCATTTGTTACATTTTGAATTTTAGATGTGTTGTATAAGCATTAAGAATTCTGATGGCTTAAATTCTGGCTGCTGGTGCAAAGGTCTCTTCATAGTCAATTCCTTCATATTGATTATAGCCTTGTGCAACCAATATAGACTTGTTTCTAACTATATTACCAGCTGCATCTACCTTATTTCTAGATACACATTTAGTTCCTACAGTGAAAGAGTCTTTGGGTCTTTCATCATGTTTATAAACATTTCACCTTTCAAGCTTATTAAGTTCGTCTTGTAAATCAATCACCCAAAATTCTTCATCGATAGCATCATTAATGTTTTAAGGTTCAAGTTGTGGAAAAAAGACTAGATGTTCAACCTGATTCCTAAGAGAATCTCTAATTTGAGTTCCCTTATCTATGTATCCTACAAAAAAATATAAAGGATGGTTCATAAGAGTTATAACAACTCTTGGAAAATAAGGAATAGTGTTTTCAAGTTCATCAACAGGTTCATGATCATTGTGACTGTAGTATAAGGAATTTTCAGAACTGGAAGTTTTCACATATTCTTTCAGAGGATGGTTTGGGGAATTTGAATTTTTTTTTGATTTGATACATCATTCTCCGGGTTCTCTAGAGTGGTCTAGGCTCATGTGGAATTTTTTCAACAAATTTGTCATTGACAGATTCTTCCACACATTTTTTTCTTTTATTAAACACTATATATGCTTTACTAGAAATTTAATATACTAAAAATATGCATTTATCACTCTTGGATGTACATTTTTCAATATTGTCCTAATTATTTTGGATTTAGACTTTACAACCAAAAACATTGATGTAACTAACTTTGGGATTTTGATTGTTCCATAACTTAAAAAGTTTCCTTTTAACAATAGGTCTAATAAACACTCTATTGATTATGTATCATGTTGTATTTACCACTTTCGCCCAAAAAATAAATAGGTAGGTCATATTCACTATGCATGGTTCTGTCAATCTCTTACAAGGTTCTATTTCTTCTTTAAACAACTACATTCTATTGAGGTGTTCTAAGGGTAGAGAAATTATGACTATATCCATTTTATGTGGAAAAGGATTCCAAATCATGATTTTCAAACTGACATCTGTGATCACTTCATAAGGATTTAATATTATGTCCACTAATATTTTCTACAGTTTTGGAATATTTGGTAAAATGAGAACAACATTCACTTTTGTGAGCCAGAAAGAAGGTCTAAGTGTATCTAGAAAAGTCATATACAATAACATAAACATAATTCTTCCATATTTATTATATAATCTCTAGATGTTCCAAACAAATCCATGTAATAAAATTTGAGAGGTTGAGAAGTTGACACTTTTTTCATTGGTTTGAATGAAATTTTTTGTTTCTTTCCTTTTTAACAAGGATTACACACATTACCATTTAGAAACTCAAGCTTGGGTAGGTCTTTGACTAAGATTTTTCTATTTAACTTTCTAAGGGAGTGAGTTTTACAGTGTCCTAGTCTCCTATTTCAAATCCAGGACTCTTTGTGAAACACACTTAAACATGAAGAATTTTTAGAAGCTTAAGAATCTATGTTAATAGAATAAAAATTTTCATTTCTTGATTCAGATCACACTAATTTATCGTTAGATTTAAAAACATTGCAAGAATCATTTTAAAATTTAACATTAAATCCATCATCACCTAATTGTGATATACTAAGAAGATTATATTTCAATCCATCAAAAAATAGTACATTATAAATCCAAACTGAGTTAGAGTTACAGATTTTTCCAATGAAAATAATATTTCCTTTGACAGTGTCACCAAAGGTGACATGTCCACAATCAATTTTTAATAAATTCATGAAGCATGAGTAATCTCCTATCATGTGTCTTGAATACCCACTATCTATGTACCATATTCTCTTACATGAACTCTTTAAGAATATTTCATAAAAAACAATAAAAAAATAGATTTTTCTACCCACACTTGTTTTGTTCTAGTAATATTAGTGATATGTTCATTAGGAACCCATATCCGCGTCAGAGGTTTCATATAACAATTATGTAAAGTATTTCAAAAATGCACTCTATTAATTCCAGAAAAGCGTGAAACAGTAGAAAGTGTATCATAACATGAACTAGTTTAATATTATCCATAACTGGGAGTAAAGCTATATATCCAAGATTTGGAAACAAAATTTGTTCTTCAAAATTTTATTTCCAGATTGATAGCCAATTCCAGTAGTATATTTAGGAGAAATGTGTTTACCTAGCAATTGATTAAGGGTATTTTTCCCATTGGTAAACCATTCTAATAAATTATTCAATTGATCATTAGATAGTTTTAATTCATTGTTCTCTATGAGTAGTTGAAAATTTCACCCATTTCTATTGTGACTTCTGTTTTAACAGTTGAGGTAAGAGAATGTTGTTTCTTCAAATGTTTGTATTTATCTTTTAGTTAATTGCATGACTCTTCAATCATATTATGGTATTCAAACATTTATTCATTAGTAATATTTTCATAGTCACTCTAATCTCCATAATAATATGATTTGTGTACAGGAGATTCCAGTGTTATGTTAGATGTGATTGTCACAAAACACATGTTGGATTTGTTATCATTTTCATTATGTGATGATTTTGAGTCACGTGGACATTCCTAAGAATCTCCCCATATTGCTTTTATTTCCTATTTATACTTTATATCTTTGTCTTCATATTTATTTTTGTACATGAGATTTTGAAAATCAACTAGATATGCCCTTTTCACTTACATTCATAGTAGAAAAATCTCATCGGACATGTCACTTCCTTTCCAATCTTTCTTCCAATTTTCATTGTGATCATATTTTCCATTGAAGATAGGATTTATGAAAAAAAAAATCTTCATGTAAAATCTCTTGAACCATCTGACTAATTGAGACGTCTCATCATCACTATCAGGTGATGATTGTTCACTGATGGAACATTCAATGGGAACATCCAATTTCCTTTTTTCTTTGTGTTTAGAGGTGGTGGTCTTGAATGAAAAATATTTCTTTTTTGGTTCATCATCCTCTACCTTGTTGACTTTCAGATCCTCTGCATACATTATAAGTTTCCCAATGAGTTCTTTTATAGGTATCTTGCTGATATAACATGATTCTGTAATAGAGATAGAGTTTCCTCTCCATCTGTCAGGTAGGCATTTGAGAATTTTCTTGATCTGTTCCATAGTAGTGACTTCTCTTCCAAGAGAAATCATTATATGGAAAATTTTGTTGAACGTGAGATATATATAATAAATACGATCATCAGGTTTCATTATACAGTTCTCATATTTAATGGGATAAGTACTAAGTCTCATTTTATTCACACTAGTTGATCCTTCATATGAAATAGATAAGGTATCCCAAATTTCATGGGTAGTTTTACAAGCATAGATTCTATAAAATTCATCATCTCAAAAAGACTATTATAATGCATTCATAGATTTTAAAATGTTATTCTAGTAATTTTTGGTAGGTTTATCCCATGAGATTCAATCAGTAGCAATAATCTTATATTAATCCACAATTGAAGACCAGATTTCAAAGATCATACTTTCTGAATGAATTCTCATTTTAATTTTACATTGAGCACAATTGGTTCCATTAATGAATGGTGGTCTATTTACTGTAGAACCATCCAATATATTATCCATGATAAATAAATAACATAAAAGAGATACAAATTTTTAATTAACACAAATTTACATATAATTAAAGTAAAAATACTATCACTGTTAAATAAATTTAAAAATAGAGTCTAAATAATATTAACAAACACTCTTCTGATACCTAATGTTGGTCATAGTAGAGTACTCAAGAGTAGGGGGTTAATTGAGTATCTATTCAAAATTTCTATTTAAAAATTATTCCTAAAAGGTTCCCCAATAGATAAATATATCCCAGTTAATCAAGGTTATACTATTATGAATGTTTTATTGTTTAAATAACTTCTTAGAAGATTCATTAATTCTAAATAATCTTAAAGTTGGTTATTAACAATACTTTTGAAGAAATTATAATATGGAAACACAGTTATAACTTCTTTACAATATTAACTATGAATGTAAATTTATTGAATTCTGAATAAAATAGTAAAATTGAGACAAATAAACAAAGAAGCACAAGAAATATACAACAATTTTTTTATTCTCAAGTCAAGACATAATCGACTTTACATGGTGATCACCTACCACAAAGCAGTTTATATAAATAAACTATATAATGAACATATATCGGGATTTACAACAGTACAGAAGATAGTCTAGGTCACACGACCTCTTCCACAATTCTTCCTCGGTATGAAAAACATGTCACACACAACCACTTCCACAATTTTCAGTGGGTATACACAAGTGTAAAATGTTGTTGGAGAAAGATATTGTGTATCCTTCAGTTTAATACAAGTGACAGTGTGTTTGTTTTTATACTGATGCACACACACTTCTTGAAAGCTGAAAACAATGCACAATAGAGAATAAGTATAAAGATAAGGTTAGAAGTGCTTTATGGGTTATTATATAAAACCCAGTACATTTGAGATGAAGCAGATGCAGAAATCATCCTCTCTTATAAAATAGAGTATCGTAAGTCATCTAGATATGGCTCGTGTTCCTCATGGTATTGACAATGTGAAGATGTTCTCAACAATCATGAACTATAGTGTCCACCTTGTTGATTCAAGAATTCTTTGTGTGTTCATCAAGAATGATGAGTTGCATGTGTCAGTTCTTTTCTCTAGAAATATCATGTTTTCTTCATTGTTATGCTTTCTAGGTCACACTATTTTGTTTCTGGTCAATTCTTTTTCTTTTATTCTTAGAGTGCATGTGTTGGAGATGACATTTTTCATGTATTCTTCACCTTGTACCTCATACTATCAGATGATATTTCTACAAAGAAACATTAATTATTTCAGTTTATTTGAAAGCATCAAATATGACCATTAGAAATTAATTAAAAAAAAGGGAAAATAGATTTAGAAATGGTGTCACAGTTTGTCTGTAAACAGTGTATCTAGGAACCAGTGTCTCCTTGAAACGATGTCTGGATGGTCACGGTGTCTGGATGGTCACAGTGTCTAGATGGTCACGGTGTCTGGATCGTCACAATTTCTAGATGGTAACGGTGTCTGGATGGTCATGGTTTCTGGATGCTCACAGTGTCTGGTCATGGTGTCTAGTCACAGTATCTGGGTCCTTTTCCAGAAAAACATAACCGATGACAGACTCAAGGTTTCTCAAACATAGATAAATATCTGTATTCAGACTTAACTAGTGATATTCATAAAATGGATTAGACTTAATAATTCATCAAATAAATCAATATAAATAAAATCAAATATAGTGTACTGTAATCAAACATAATTTATAGAAATTATGATCGTGGATATATTTCCTTAAAGCACAAGAATACTAATCATATGTACATTATTTAAGACATATTACATAGGATTACCAAGCTTTATAGAATATATATGATTTCTGATCATTAAAATATGATTAATGCATGAGGAGTCCAAAATAAACATTCCATATCTATTGTATTAATCGCAAAAGTGGGATAAAATTATAAACGGGAAAAATATATAAAGGTATAATTTTATGGTTGTAATTATTTAGAGATGTTTTAAGAGATATTTTTAATGGAAAGTGTTCTTTTAAGGTGAAATCTCTATAAAATACATTAATAAGGGGAAATAGAATGATTTAATACTTTCCATCAGATCATGATGAGGTTTTAAACTTATTTCTGGTCAATAAAAGTAGTATATCATTGAATATCGTAAATTTAAGAAGGGTTTTATGTATTTCAATGTTAATGTATTCATTTAAGTATTGTGTTTTTTTTTCTATCAAGGGGGGGGGATTTTCGAGGAAAATGGATTACATTTTACTTTTCCATTCCTTTTTAAATATCCTTATTTTTTAAAAATATTATATGAATTCTCTAGTTTATAAATTATAATTGTATTATGTGAATAAAATAATTTATCCATGGAAATAACTTAATAAATGAGTTAAATACTTTTCGTAGGGGAGAGTCCAAATGAACTTCTTGTAATTTTCAATTAAATATTTTTGGAGACGAGTGATAAGTTGGTGAGAGATTTAGATCCCCATAATGATTTAGAAAAGATGTAATAAAATTATTTAATATTTTATATTAAGCCCATGAAATGTATTAAAAATTAATATATACAAAATAGTGCATCATATGAGAAATAAATAAATTCCATTAGGTCTAGGATATGTTTTCTATACTTAGTGGGGTATAAAATTTATATTCATCAAACGTTTGGATACCAACCACTCAAAAATAAATTATTTAATAATCATTATTATATTATTTTTGAAAACAATTTAATATCATTCAAATGGTGTGTTGTATGAAAAATTTGAGTGCACGATTTATTTTGGGAAATGGGCCTTACTATAGGTGGTGTATAACCTTTTTAATCGCTAAACATTTAGATGCCTCACTAATAAAGAAATCCATTTTACATTTAATTAATTATTCAATCAATTTTTAATTAATAAATAATTCATATCATAATAATGGTGTATCCTTTGAGAAATTTTATAAGACCATTGGGTCCAGAACAAGTTGTTTTCCCAAGGATGTTTATAAAATTTATGCATTTCTAGATTTTGGACAGCTTTCTCGTTTATTTATTTTTTTTAATATGTTTTTAATCATTTTGGTGAATTTTAAGAAATAAATTATTTTTATTTAACACAACCAAATTCTTAATCTTCCCCAATATATTGAAACTCCATTGTTACACCTGATTGAAACTTAAACCATGCCAATAAACCATTTTGATGATTTAAACATCTAAATTTCTTACTGTAATTATATTCTTCCCTCTATTCTATCATTTTCAATATAAATATAGGAAAAAAGTGGGTTTCAATGTTGATCGGAAGAGTGGGTATGGGGATTTCATGAAATATAGGAGACAATCAAATTTATTTCTTGATAGGTTATGTTGAATCTGGAAACACTAAAAAGGCATTATATTTGATCCTAAAATCCATGGAAATCATATTTGGGGTGATAGAGATTCTTCCCCATTCATTGGTGTTCCATTCCAAGAAAACAATGTGAATTCCTATTTTTTTATTTTATTTTATTTTACAATTCATTTTATCTATTCCAATTTATTTAATAATTAAAATTATTAAAAAATATGTGTTTAAAATTAAATTTAGTGATAGACATGTAATTATCAAATGATAATCCGGAAATTATAAAATTATAATTTAAACAATTTTTTTATTATCAAAAGATTGTTTTATGCAATTCAACATGGAATAGTTATCTAAAATTATCAATTGATATTTATAAATATCATTAAAATGTTATTTTTTTAAATTATTTAATGATAATTATAAGAGTTATAAAATTAAAATAAAATGAAAATATGAGAGGTTTTTGAACGATAATTTTTGAGAAATTAAAATAGTGAGATTTTTGAAATATATTAGTAATCACATTTTTTGTTTTAGATTAACACATTATAATTATCAAGGAATGGTGAATATCGTCACATGTGATAATTAAATGAATATTTGAAAATTATTAATAGTCATTACATGTGATAATTTATATGATAATCTTAAAATATTCCCTGAAATATAATTATCATCACATGCGAAAATTTATATAATAAATTGATAATTATAAATTATTATCACATGTGATAATGTAAATGACAATTTGATAAACATTCAAGGGATCAGAAATATCATCACTGTGATATTTTAATGATAATTTTAAAATCATCCATGAGAGAAACAGTATCACCACATATGATATTTTATTTATATATTTTTGAAATAGAATAGTTTTTATGGTTCTAGGAAACCATGATGAACCTCGAGTATCAAATTTTGTATAATAAGTTCATGATGAGGTGTTCGCAACTAGTTTTTTCCCAAGTTTTTTTAATCGATTACGTTTGAGGTAGTAAATTCATAAGCTTATTTGTATGGTGTTTACACTTTTCACCTTGATGATTATATTTGTTTTCATTTTTATTGACTTTTATTTATTTCTAGAACATGTTAGTTTGTGTGTTTGTGTATCCCATAAAACTCATCAAGATTTCAATGGGTGAAATTAGATTTTATTTTATCCATGTTTGATTATGATCACAATTTTTTGTGAATGTCTCTATATAGTCATGTTGATATATTATTCCTACGTTGGTATTGACAATGTATATGTATTACCATTCCTTGTTGGATGTTATAGGTATTTGAAAAAGGTGGATTGTCATGGAATATTTATCCACTAGTGGGGGATGTTTTATTGTAATTAAACTAAGGATGGACATGATCACAGGATGTATGTACGAGGTTTCATGACATCTTCTCGAGGGTGTGCTTGAGGTAGCTATGATGCTGAGTACCAATCACCATGTGATATCCTAGACGATGTGAGTAATAGGTATTCTCGTCTAGATGATTCTTGTGAAATCGTCATTTTCATAGCTAGTTGATTCTTCTTATCACCACAATCACACTATGAGGATGCCATAGATAGGCTAGTTTACATCTTCTAACATATTCAGTTATCTTAAGGCATGTAAATGATGTAGGTATGTTCATATTTTATGGTATTCTAGTTTTTTCACTACTGCTCAAATTGGGATTCTCTTCTTATATACTTCCCACATTTATTATTATTATAGAATAAAATTATCTAAATGAGAACAGTTGGTTATGAATTCATTGGAGGTGTCCTATTAATCCTTGTACTCACACCATATTTTAAAATTTCTATATTATTTTAGAATTAAGGATTTATCTTGAGGTCCTCGAGAAGGGGACATATTTATATTACTAGGAGCCTTTGGTGTAGATAGTGGAATTAATTGAGAAGGTGTTTCATGGAAAGGCAGTACCACAAGTCTGAATTCTGTTGAATCATGGGAGGATCCATGAATAGATGTGGGAGCATGAGTTTTATATTCTAGTTTAGTGTCCTAATTTGTTTGAGAAAGACCACTATAAATACTTCTTGAGGATGAGATGTCTATATAGGGAGAGAACTGTAATATCCTAATTTTTATAATGATAACAAAACAATCTTTTTGATAAATTATAATTTTCTAATGTGAAAAAAAATATTTATCTGTGGAAATGAATTAGTTATTATGTTAAACGATTTTCCTAATGTTAAAATATCTGTTAACTATTTGAAAAATTAAATTAAATATATTTGGTTTCAAACGCTATGTTGAAGCGAGATTCCAAGCCCCATAGTGCCTCCATAATTATTAAATAAAATTACTAAAAAATTTATAGTAAATAAATGAAATATATTCTAAAGTAATATAATAATTATAAAATATTGCATCATATGAAAAATATGAGACCACTATTAGATTCGGGATGTGGTGTTTACCCTAAATAGGGTATATAGTTTGTATGCACCAAAATTTTTAATTCCCTTCCCATGAAAATAATTTATTTAATCATATTTTCTATATTATTTCATAAAATAATTAAATATGTATCAAATTGTTTGTCATATGACACATCAGATACCATCATTAGTTCTAGGATGTAGTGTTCACCCTATGAAGTGTATAACATTTATATTGTTCAGACGGATTGATGTATTTCTCATGAAAAAAAATATTAATTTTTAGATCATAATAATTATTTCATTAATTTTATAAATAAGAAAATTTATCCCAAAAACTGCATCCATTTCTAAATTTGAGACCACTACTGGGTTTGAAATGGGGTGTTTACCCTCTACAAGGTATAACTTTTATGTTCATCTAAATTTTTACTAGATCTCTTCCTTAATTAAATTTTTTTTCATATTTATTTGATAATTTTGAAGAATTATAATATATAAATTCTTATATTATACCTCTATCTACACCTTCTTCTTTCCGAGTACACATAAACTACATTTTTATGCCCAATTAAAATGTAAACCTTGACAATTATTCAATTTAAGATTTAAAAATAGATATTCTTTAATGAAATGAAATTAAAAACACTATATAAAATGTTTCAGTTTAATGAGAGGATTAATGGGGGTATCATTGTAGATTGGAGGAGTGGTTTTGAAGGGTTCTTGTAATATATGATTCCTTCAAATATTATTTCATTATTGTACATATGGAATTTGGTAACACACTAAAAACACTTTACCGATTATCATCAGATCCTTGGAAATCTGATGAAGGTGGAAGAAGGTTCTTCTCACTCCATTGGTGCTCTATGCTCAACAAACAAAGTGAATTTCTATTTTTTTAATTATTATTTTTCATTATTATTTATTATATAATTGAAATTATGAAAAAAGAGAGATATAATATTAAATTAAATTTAAAATTTAAAATTATCAAATGATTGTCCTAAAATAATAAATTTACAAAATATATAATTTTTGGATTACCAAGAGTTAGTTTTTATTAAATTAGCAATTAATAATTATGTTAAATTATCGAATCATAATTATGAATATTATAAAAACTATAATTTCATAAAATTTACGAAAGATGATAATATGGGTTTTAAAATTATCATTTCATGGAATTATGAGAAATTATCAAATGATAATTTTGTTTAAATTACTATAGTGCAATTATTGAAGGATAATTTTAAATAGATTTTTTTATTGAAAAATTAAAATTATCAATGGAAGATGATTCTCATTATATGTTATAATATGAATTATAATTTGAAAATTATAAATTTTCATATCATGTCATAATTTAGATGTTAATCTTAAAATTATTGAAGAATGGTAATTATCACTCCATGTGATAATTTAATGATAATTTGAAAATTATTAATTATCATCATTGGTCAAAAACAATATGATAATTTGATAATTATTAATGGGAGAGGATATATCATCGCATTTTATATTATAAAAATTATCAATGGAGTTAAAATATAACCCCATTCGATTATTTATTTATTTATAAAATATATTAGTTTTTCTTATTGCAAGGAAAGCCTAAAGAACCTCAATTTTTGACATTTCTATAATAAGGTCATGAATAGGTAATCATAAACAATTTTATCCTATTTTAACATCAAAGACATTTGAGGTAGGATGATACTCACCTGTATAGGCTCATGTTTACACTTATTTCCGTAATGATGATATTTGTGGACATTCTAGCCGACCATGCATGATTATGATCAAATGTGAGTGTGTGTGTGTGTGTGTGTCCCCTAAATCTCTTAGTGATTTCCATGAGTGATATTAGGGTATCTATTATCCATGTTTAATTTTTATCACATGTTGTGGTGAATGTCTCTATATACTCAGGTTGATATACTTTTCCTACCTTTGTTCTCACCCTATAAATGTCCTACCATTCCTTGTTGGTTGTTATTGGTATTTGAGGTAGGTGGATCATCATCAATATTTATCCCCTAGTAGGGGATAATGCTTGATTATAACGAAAACGATGAGGGACCTGAGAAAAGGGCGGAGGTTTGAGGTAGCCATAGAGTGGTGTCGAGGGTGTGCTCGAGGTAGCCTTGATGATAAGTACCATTTTCCATGAGTTAGTCAGTTAAATGTGAGTAAATGTTATTCTTGTCTAGAGTATCATGGTGACATGGTCCATATGTGGTTTAGATGACACCAAGTATCACCTCCAAGACATCATGTGGACGCTGTAGAAGGATATATTCATTTTCCAACTCATTTTGTTATCTTCTGGCATATGGACGAAGCAAGTACGGCCAGGGATTGTGGCATCATTGTTAGCACACTACTACTCGGTTTTTTATTTCATGTTTATTATAGTCATGAATTTATTATATATTATGAAATATAACTTTATACATGATAACATCTGGTAAAGAATGCATTAGGGGAATCCTATTTAGTCTTATACTCACACCCAACTCGAGCATTTTGATGTACGTATATATTTCCTAAATAACCCAGTGATGGGAATGGTCCTTGTGGTGGATAGATAAGAAGGTAGAGAATAGACTTAGAGAATACTATGACATACACTAGAGAACCCAACATTTCTTTTATTTATCATCTGTTTTATTCATTTTTGGAAAATCTTGTCACACTAGAAACTGAATTTCATTACATGAAATTTCAAAATATTACCTTCTGCATGATTACTCTGATGAGTTATTATATTATAATTATCTACTATTGATCCTATGATGTGATAATGAGTGTATATTATCCCCACTAATGGATATAAACCCTCTAGGTTAGTTGTAATACTCTTTCATATGGGGATGAATTCATGAGGTGTTGTGGAATTTCAGCTCAGACTCAGACGTTTAGGTCCAGATGTTTCACTTTTATTCATGGAAATCACAAACACCTTATTAACATTATGATTACGATATTTTATATCCCATGTGTTTAAGTGTGTTTTTAAGAACTTTTTTTATCTTACATATAAATAGTTATAATGTTATCTGAATATGAACATTTATTATTAAATCTAATACATCAGACTAAAGGTGAATCAGATTCAATAGATTCACATCTATTCTAAACAGTTGTTAAAAAACATCCAATCAATCATAATAAAAAAATCCAGACTATTGGACTAAAATTGGTGTCGATACATCAGGATGGCACTTATTCAATTTATCAAATTTATATATAATAAGAGATTCTGTAAGACTACGAATTATTTATAATTAGAATATATAAATATATAACTATTAGAAATAATCCAAAAATATAATTATAATGGTTATAAACTAAAATAAATCATACAAATTAATTATAACTCATTCTTAGCTGGCAAATTCATGATTTTTATCAATATGATCTATCAGTGCAAAAAAATTGAGACCATTACAACTAACATAGAGAAATGATTTTTCATCTTTTCCAATAAATATTAAGTCATTAAAATAGTTTGGATCTAATTAATTTATATCTCAATTCGTCTAATTTTTCTATCTTTTAACATATAATTACTTGTCTCCTTAATTCTTAAGAGGATTAACATTATAATGAATCCTTATAAGTAATATAATTCCTTAAGAACTATTTTCTTTTTTAATTTCATGTCTCATAATGGTACTGATCGAGGAATCTTGGGGAAAATAAGGCATAAGTGATTCTAATCCATCGGATCGAGGGATTTATTTGTCATGAAAGGCAGAGCTGGTATTGATCCATTAGATTGAGAGAATCCAAAGTGTTTGACTACAAATATGGTACTAATCCATCGGATCTGGGGCCTTCTTTGTAAGGAAAGGCTGACCTCCCAATAGGAAGTAAAAACTATGTATATTATTAGTCAAGATTATTTACTACCATAACAATTATGACTAATGAGTGAAATATTTTATAATCTTTTATGTTATTCTTACTATTATAATATTTTTTATGACTTGTTTTTATAAGTTATTTTTTCTCATTGATTGTATTAGAATGTTACACTTTGTACGTATCTTTGTAAACCAAAAATATTATTAGTTAAAATAGTGATACCAATAAAAAGTATTGATCTAATCAAAAAGTATATGATTATGATTTTAATACTATAAACATAAGAAAAAATATGAGTCTAATAATTTATAATTAGGATTATTTTGTTAGTTTAATTTATAATCTGAAATTCATGCCCCCCTCATTTATCTATTGAAAACACTTTTGATCTAACTGGTAAACATTATAAACTATCTAAATATAGTCCATAATCTCTTATGGGTAATGATGATAAAAAGGATGATTTAAAATACACAGTTATGAATATATTATAATATTCATTTATTCAAAAAAATTAGTTTCTCGACATGTAATATTTCTCAAGAAATAAGGTGAACAGAAAAATTTACACAATGTATAACTGAAAATATTAAGAGGATGAAACACAGAATTTTACATGGAAAATATCAATACATTAATATGTGTGTAGACGAATCCATGAAAAATAAGTTTTGTATATTTACGAGAATTATCCATCGTATTAGTGTGCTTGGTGAATATTTGGATAATATAGTGATGGTTGAAATGGAGTTTTTATCACCATTATAAAATTATAATACAACAACTGTAACTTATATATGAGAGTATGATGTTCCTGAAATATTAACAGAATTAAATAATTTATTCATTGTTACAATATAAATTCATTATATATATCATTTTGGATTAAAAAACTAAAAAAATAAAGATATTGAAATTAATTTTATTATAATAATTTCTTCTCATAGTTATTGTTTTTGGAAATAGATTGTTTCTAATGATAAGAAAAAAAACTGGATTAAATGCATTAACATCTTAATGAATAATGAAAAGGTATTCAATACATGACCCAGAAGTAAAATCAAATGGAAAGTAAGAAAGAAAATCTTATGTTTTCATAATTTATGATTTGTATAAAATTATACGATAAATCAAAAAACCTATTAAAATTAAAAACTGGCTAATGAAAATGTTAATATGAGAAAAAAACATTCGTGATCTAATGAATTTTTTTTTGTGATTTTGAAATTTTATAAAAAATAAACGAGAACCTAAATAAATAAAGAGATATATTTAAATAGAACTTATCTAATATCGTTCATCGGAAGTTGAATTTTGATATTTTTAGGGCTATGAATAAACCAAATAATGGTAAAAATGGTTTTGGATATAACAAAAAAAGTCATTTATTATAAGACTTTTAATATTGAATGTTCCATGTGAAGTGTTTCCAGTGTTATATTTTTTCTCTGTATTATGGAATTCCATTATTCAAATGAAAGTTTATTTATGTTTATTTAATAGTTAGCTGATATCAATACAAATACTTTTATGAATTTATCATCCAGGTCACCAATAACAATTATATAAAAACATTTTGGGTACTGATGAATTAAATTTATAATCATATTTGAACCAGTATTGAATGAGAATCCAAACTATTTTCTACTTGAATATTTTAAATATATATTCCCTAAAAGTCTCAAGAAAATTTGATACATTGATTGATATTCCTCGAGACATATTATTGGTGATCTATCAATCATTATATCTTATAATAAATGTGATGGAGGCTATTTGTCCTTCAATGAAAGAAATGGAATTTTTAATGTTTTGGTGATGTAGGATTTATAAAATTATTATAATTTCTAATTAATTATGTATTATAGGAATATGAATTAATTTAATAATTATTTTAAAATACTATGATGATGATATGTTAGTTAAATTAGAAGATAAAAAATATTTATTTTTTATGAATGATTTTCGCTTTCTAGTTTTAAAAAAGAACATAT